>OY856412.1:1478193393-1478847559 GCA_963693085.1 Alisma plantago-aquatica
AAGACATGAAACTTCTTTCATAAAAGCAAGGTAACAGTTTACATCTATGTTAAACCACTTCTCAAGTGATTACATACAACAAAATACAAAATCTCAGATTAACAAACTCCAAGGACCTGAGAGTATAGAGACGACATAAGACTATCTAACTACATGACTTAGCAGTCAGTATCTCCACCTGAGATTCACTGTTGCCCCTGGTGCTCTTGCTGCTGATACTGATCACCTGCAGACTGGTTCCTTCGTCCTCAGCGACCACCTAAAAAGTTGAAATCTACGGGGTGAGACAATTTTAAATAATTGTCCCAGCGAGAGTTATAACTCTCCACCAGAAGCTTTATTATAGCAATCACAGATCAACATAAGCAATAAAGCTTTAAGGTAATCAACAGCAGATTGTTATCAAGTAGAACAACAACATTTAAGGAATATGAAGAACATGTATACTAAACAGTGTAACCATCAATCATTGTATCTCGTAGTTCAACCTAAGAAGATATGCTACGCGGTTGATTATATTTTACAAACATTATTATGCCCTGCGGAGATGAGGTATACCGCTCATACTCCAACCGATCACTTATTAAGTCGCATCGGTATCATACATAGGTCATCAAAAGAGCTGGATTCTTATGACCTCATCTTCCTCAGTCAGTATGAGGATCAACATGCAGGACATCTAGTGTCTCTGCTACTATATCTTACCAGGGTATTCTGGTACTTCGCTATTAGAGTCACAGTGGCATTCTGTACTCTCTTCGCCATCAAAAGATTTCTTGTTTATCTCTCATCGATGCGGTACAAAAGAATTCCTCGGGAGATTAGTGTTATATCACCCTGACATAAACACATAGTGAAGGATTGATAGATTAAGATACATCTACATCAATTCCTACACTAGGATGTAAGGGTATTCCCATCCATATTCCCCCACATACTCAAAAGTATGTGATCCAGGAGTTCCCTTAGGAAAACCTGTTTCACCATCATTTAAATCCTGACAATGATGGATCTATGATCAGGGCTCTACGTGGTATGATTATACTTGATTAGTTAGGTACATTTCAGTATTCTTTTTATCATCATACATGTTCTCAAACATTAATCATTAGAACAACAGCTATGAAAGTAGAATACTAAATGTATCAAGTCTAACTCTCATCAATTATCATTTCTCAATCATCTCATCGCAAGTCATCTGACAAGCTTGATGATACTCATGGCTCTCACAGCCTATCATTCTCATAAGATGCCACTTACTAGGCATCAACATATGTCATTATTCATAAAGCTAATAACATGCTTTCAATGAATATGAAATCATAATACTTACCTGGATATGATCATCATCATGTATAAGAACCTGCATGGTTAATTCAACTGATAATAGTAAGCAATTCATATTAAAAGTTGTACCGGTTAGGTTCCCTGATTTTCACCAATTAGGGTTTACTATTCACATTACATGTCATCATCCAAGAATTAGGGTTTACTATTCACCTCATGGTGAATTGATCTCATAATATCACCATGTATGAGGAACGTCATCATTAAAGTCCTCAGATAAGATTAAGATTCACCAATTATCATATTTAGGGTTTCCATGATCTCACATAAGTGGATCATACCTAATCTTGAATATTCGAGTACATTGAAGGTATTTTACTTGAGTTTTGAACATAAACGGTATTTTCTCTCTCCTCTCACTAGTAGATGGTGATTACACCACTCTAGATAGGTTGGGTCAAGTCATCCTTGATTAACATAAACCAAATCATCACTATTAAGTGATTAGGGTTTGATTAGAACAAGGTATCATTCAAATTAACCCCTCAAGGGCATTTTGGTAATTTACCCATTGATCATCATCATGGGTCAATTCATTAGTCACTTAGTCCCTTAATGTCTTAAGTTACCATTAGAGTTTAGATTAGATCATCATTGAACCATTTACACCTTCAAGTGACTAAGTATACATAAACTTGAAAGTCTCCAATTGGTTTAGGGTTTAACCTTCAACCTTCAACCCATTTAGGTTTTAAACGACCTTGAACTTGTTTAATCTCAAACAACTTTGAACCCATTTGATCCTTAAATGAGTGTGGACCCACTTGACCTTAAACGGGTGTGAACCCATTTGACCTTAAACGAGTGTGAACCCGTTTGGCCTTAAACGAGTGTGAACCCGTTTGGCCTTAAACGAGTGTGAACCCGTTTGGCCTTAAACGAGTGTGAACCCATTTGGCCTTAAACGAGTGTCAACCTGTTTGAGCCTAAACGAGTGTCAACCTGTTTGCCCAAAGTTTGACCAAAAACCAAGTCGGTTGGATAAGGGTTGAACCCTAAATAGATCTAAAATCAGCAATTTTATTAATTCATCAACCTATTGAAATTGGACCCTCAAACCATCAAATTTCCTTAACCCTAGACCTCCAAACGATCTTGGGGTGTCACTAAACGAGTGTGAGACCGTTTGGTAGAACCCCCAAACGGTTTTGAACCCGTTTGGATCCTTCAACCCAAAACTCAACAAGATCACTACTTGAAATCAGCAATTTCAACCCGATTAGGGTTAGGGTGTTGAAGTGCCTTCAACTCTCAATTGGTTAGAAATTAGTTTATAATTCTTTGTAGAAATGAAATTCAATATATTATCAACAGACCCTCAAACGGTCGTCCCTTGGTCAACCCTATCAAACGGTCTTGATACCGTTTTGATCCAAATGATCTTGTAAGATCGTTTGAGATCAAACGGGTTGAACCTGTTTGACCTTAAACGGTTTGCAACGTTTGGACCAAAAGGGTCCAAGGTCGTTTGATAAAGTTACCTAGGAATTCACGCCCATCATCCTCAACCTCTTCTCAGGTCGGTTACGCCACCATTTTGCTTGCAAAAGTGCAAGGAAGAAGGGAGGTAGAAGAAGAACTAAGCACTAAAAGTAAGAACAAAGATATGCATAATAAAGGTAGGAGTTTAGAGTTATAAAACCTGCCTTAAACGTGGTTCCTAGAGCTCCAAGATTCCAATCTTCAAGCCTTTAATGATGTCTTGAGCTCCACAGGTCATCCAAGGTTGTTTCTTCAAGGGAAAAGTTGAGAAGGATCGGCTAGGAAGAGAAAACTAAGTAAGATAACCATGAAACCAACCTTGTAACCTAGTTTCCTCCATGAATTCGAGCAAGATGATGATAAAAGCTTACCTAGATGAACTTGGTCGTCTTCCTCTACTCCTGAGCTCTGTCCTAAGTCGGTCTAATCAAGGGAATAAGAAGGAAAGAAAGGAAACGTTGCCTTTGGTTGCAAAGGAAAGGATCATATATACTTTGAGGTTATTTTCATCATAAGGACAACTTACTCCTCCTTTTCACAACTAGGTCCTTCCTTTCTTTTAGGCACGTCCCTCCTCTTCATATCTAAGGTAAAACTTCTTCTAAGACCAAGGACTAAAGGCAAGGAAGGTCAACTTGTCACTATAGTGCACATATACATATAAGGGTCTCCTTTACTTACAACTTTGGTGGTTTAATTACAAAGGTATTTCTTATAATATGATTATTCAAATGAAGTGCCTCCTTCATTATTATAACTTTAAATGATGTAAAAAGTCATAAAAGATTTTCTAGAAAGTGTATATCACAAGTTGCACCCCTCATTTTGGGTAAATTGCACTTTACACCAAAATTAGGGTTTTAAGCACAAGGATTGCTCCACAAGCTGCACCTTGGTGCCCAAACTTGGGAAATCCATCATACCTCATCATATTCATTCATATGATATCTCATCATCATAGGAACATCTTAACTTGTGAAATTTTCAAGTTAAACCCCTTAACTGGATAATTTGCACATAGGTCCCTGTATTACCAAACAATACTACAATCATTGTTTAAAAGGGACAGAAATGAAAATGTATGTTCCTTAGGAACTTAATTACATGCCAAAAGATAATCACAAGAGTTTAATTACATATTTAGGCAAAACACCTAGGGTTAGTTTATAACCCAGGTCAGGGATGTTACACTTTGTACCTTCATTGATTATCATTATTAATCATCATTGGATCAATGAGTCATTCATCATCTCTATTCTCGAGAGATTCAATCACCTTGGACCTCCATTACATAAGGTATCCAATTGAATTGATCAATTGAATCTACAATCAACTTTGACTACTTGACCCCCAAATGGTTTGAAACCATTTGGTAAAGGTGGTGCTTGAGACCGTTTGCCCAAGTAGGTGAAGACCATTTGGCCAAGTAGGTGAAGACCGTTTGGCCAAGTAGGTGAAGACCGTTTGACCAAGTAGGTGAAGACTGTTTGGCCAAGTAGGTGAAGACCGTTTAGCCAAGTAGGTGAAGACCGTTTGGCCAAGTAGGTGAAGACTGTTTTCCCATCACATCATCAAAATCCAAGTCAACCAATTAAGGTTTGGATCATTGGATTGATCACCAAATCAGCAATTGATTACACTTTAACTTAGTATCATTGGATCATCAATTGCTTAACCATACTCACCCCTAGACCTCTAAACAGTCTTGAGTGACCTCCAAACGGTCTTGAGACCATTTGGATGAGCTCCAAACGGTCTTGAGACCGTTTGGCTCATCCAACCCTTGGATTGTAGTGAAAAAGCATTAGGGTTTGAGCTATTGAGTTGATCATCAAATCAGCACTTAATTGCAAAGTGATTTGGTACCTTTAGACCTTCAATTTGTCAACCATGCTTAACCCTAGACCTCCAAACGGTCTTGGGTGATCCCCAAACGGTCTTGAGACCGTTTGGGTGATTCCCAAATGGTTTTGAAACCATTTGGGTCAATCAACCCAAAACATCAACTCATTCCAATCCAAAATCAACACTTAGCCGATTAGGGTTAACACCATATCTTTTGTCCTTCAATCACTTAATCATATCCAACCCTAAACCTCCAAACGGTCTTGGGTGACCCCCAAAAAGTCTTGAGACCGTTTGGGTAATCCCCAAACGGTTTTGAAACCGTTTGGGCTAATTAACCCAAAAAGTCAAATCAGTCAAGTTGAAAATCACCACTTAATCCAATTAGGGTATACCTAATTGATTAGCCTTCAACTCATGATTCCTTTGGAATTAATCCATAAAATTTGGTGGGTCATCAAACAACATAATTAGGAACAGGATTCGCAAATGGTAAACCCTTGGTCAACTCTTTCAAATGGTTTTGAAATCATTTGCCCAAAAAGGCAAATAAATCAAGTTGAAAATCAGCACTTAATCCAATTAGGCTTTGCCTAATTGATTGGCCTTCAACTCATGATTCCTTGGGAGTTAACCCATAAAAGTTTGTGAGTCATTAACCAACATAATTAGGAACAATAATCTCAAATGGTCAACCCTTGGTCAACTCACGCAAATGGTTTTGAAACCGTTTCCTCCCAAACGGTTTGCAAACCATTTGGTCATCAAACGGTTTGGTGAAACCGTTTGGTCCCAACTTCCAAACCGTTTGCCTAAGATATTTGGGAAGGTGTGTGCTTATGATGATGTCATCATCATCAAGCTTCGTCCCTGAAGTTCTAACCACTTCTGATTTCATGAATTAATCAATTTCAACCAGCAATTGATCAAGATAATGAAGGAATCATTGAAATTACAAGATTAATGGTTGAATAACAATGTAAAAGGGTTCAAGTTATAAAACCTGCCTCAAATCTGATCTCCAAGCTCCACGATACACGGATCTAATGGTGGATGAAGCTTATCCAACTATTCCAAGGCTCAACTTCAAGATTTGGAGTGAAATGATCGGCTAGAATTGAAGATTGAGTGAGGAAATGAAGGAATTACACATTGTTTTATGATTTTCACCATGAAATCATGAAGAACGAAGATCAAAGGCTTACCAACAGGTTGGGGACGTGCTCCCTGCTGTCCTTATCCTTATTGGTCGGTTTTTCAAGCAAGTAGAAGAAGTGGGGTCGTAAAAGCCTTTCATTTGGCTTGGAAAAGGTACTTTTATAAGAAAATTGAGGAGAGAGAAGATACTTTATAAAAGTCTTTTAATTCCAAAATTGTTGCCACCACTTCCCCCTTGGTTTCTTGCATGCAAGGGCATCTCTATCCCCTCCGAACTCCCTTCCATTATCCATGAATTAAGGGAAAAGAAATTAAGCACCTTAACCCTTATAATAAGAATATCCATATTTGAGTGGAAATTCTTTTTCTTATAATAATGGTGAGTGGAATTTCACCTCCTTAGGATATGCTCGTACCTTTGCAAAGCTTTAGGCTTATCCACACACATCTAAATCCAACCATTTTAATTTTGTTTGAAGGCCCTTTAATTAATACATTTATTTTTTCCCTAAATCAAATTAGGGTTTCAATTAGGATTAAATCTTGATTATTTTAATATCAAGATTCTCTCTCCTCCAACTTAATTCAAATGAGGCGCCCCTATCATTTTCTTTGCTCTAAATGATGCCAAGAAGCATTAAGGACCTTATTGAAGTGGTAATTTGCATATTGAACCCTAGGTTTTGGGTAAATTGCACTTTACACCAAAACTAGGTTTTAATGCACAAACATTGCTCTATCAGCTCTTTCTTGGTATTCAGGCTTCCATAAGCCACACCTCAGCATCATCTTCACTCTCATGATGCTTCAACAAATGAGTAACATATTATCATGCAAAATTTGCACTTAAACCCCTCAAGTTGGGTATTTTGCACATTAGTCCAAAACAAACAAAACATTGATTTTGACAATGTTCAAAAAGGACTAGAATTGCAATATAAGTTCCTCTTGAGGCCTTATTACTTTTCATAAGATGAGATTAAGCATTTAATCACATTTCTTAATAAAAAAACCTAGGGTTAAAGTATAACCCAGGTCAGGGTTGTTACAAAATATAAACCCCTAACAAGGATTTCGTCCTCAAAATCCAGATAAAAGAAGACAGATGTATTTTATTCTTCATACTATCTAGTCTTCACGTAACATCTCCTTATTATGGAGACACCATAAAACTTTGATCGGCACAAAGTGTTTCCATACAAGATTCTCATAGAATCAACACACAAGGCACATGCTCCATTGTTCCTCATCATTGACTATAGAGTCAACTTTGTGTCAAACAACACTTTTCTTGTTCAAAGAAACATCATACATTCTTTATTAATATCATGTTTATGCAGAGCATAAACCCCTAACATATGATGTTCATATTGTTTTATATATTCAGACTAATTTCACAGTTGACCACTCCAGGTAGCCAACCTAACCCATATGATAACTCTCAAATACCAGAATCTTTTACCTTGGTATCTATCACATGTGTTGGAAACACATCATATATATCTCTTCCTTTCATCTTGGAATATTAATTGTTTCATATGTCCTCATCTTGGGACCAAAGTCCAAGATAACTGATACTTTTCTAAGTATCCATCACATGAACACCTTTATCTTATGCACATCAAGTGTCCTAAGACCCACTTGATTGTCATGTCCCTGAAAGGAAAGAAAACAAGGATTCATATTTTTCTTATTAATTCATGTATTTTCAACTATTATTGAACCATTTACTCTTTATCTCATCCTAGGTTCCTTGCCTTTGGCATTGGAATTTGTAAGGATGATTACATGTCATTATCCCTTTCTTTATTATTATCTAGCATGTTTATGATCATCTCATGATCTCATCACATCTCCCATTTCCTCATTATGGGAAAGATCTGTATTATGCGGGCAACATTATTGAACAGGGTTCATCTCCCTTATTCTTATTCTTATCTTATGAGGAGTACATTTTTAGTTCCTCATACAATCATGCTCATCTGAGATTATCTCAGACTTATCTTTCTTATGCATGGGATATGACACATTTATTCATTCCAGATTTCTGATTTCATGATACTCATTAGATTGTCTCAGAATGACTACTTGATCAGAGCAATAAAAAAGACAACAATCTAAGAGTTTCCATACCCACTTTATCATCAATAGTTGTATACCTGGCCAGGGTATATAAATACTGAGATTAAGTGGTATGCACTTTGTATACTATCATATTCCTCCTTTTTATATTATCACAAGCATAAGACTTATCATCCCTAAATTTCATTCAGGCATCTCTTCTGTACCTCATCATTTCTCAAGGAGGTAAGAACAACATAAAACATTTGTAATGTTTTACTATGCAAAACATAAGTCCTCATAGGACTAATCAAGGAAAGTTCAATCATTTCCTTTCTCAGTTAATCCATGAATTCATAAATTAACATATTTGCATGACATTATCTTGTCTAACTTGTCATAATACATGAATTATTTACTGCCTCAGGCTAACTCTGCCTGAAAGGTTGATTCAACCGGCTATGGTTGAGCACAGACTCAATTTAAGTCCATAAATTCATCATTTCCTTTTGCTTCAACCTGCTGATGCTAATTACAAATCCTGTTGATATCTATAACATCATCATTGGGACTGGTAATCTAGGTTACACTGCCAAAACATGATCCACTATATACATTATTGTTGCCCTAAGTTCTCCAACAGTAATACTTAAAGAAGGATTTTCTTATTATAGTTGGATCAGCTAGGGGATTCTCAGGCAATTGTCTCTCTCTTGCCTGTTCCCATGCACCTCTTCTTGGTGCAACATTGCTTCTCTCAGCAGCAATCTCCTCATGTGACCCAGTCATCTTTAAGTTCTTCTTCTCTTATACGAGCAGAAGACACTATCAGATACACTGGATGACACCAAAACAGACTCTACTACCTTAGTCCTATGTCTCTATAGACTCAACGAACCTAGAGCTCTGATACCACTAATTGTGGTGACCGTCTTGCGAAAACATGATTAACTAATGCGGAAGAGAATTATTTGCAGCGGATCACTGAAAATTAAAACTTTTTCAAAGAGATCCATTCACAGGAAAACTCTTTAACCAAGAACCAAAGTATTTCAAATTCATCCTGGTTCACAAGTACACAACCTGTACCATTCCTTCTCAAAGATTACAACATCAACTGTCTTATAAAAATTATATACAGATAGTATACGAATCTCGAGGCATCAAGCCAAAACCTCAAATTGATTCATAAGACACTGACTAAAAACTCTGAGGACCTGAGAGTACAGATACGACACATAGGACTACTATCTGTATGACTAGACAGACAATATCTCCACCTGAGATCTTATTGCTATCCCTGATGTTACTGTTGTTGTTGCTCTTTCCTTGTTCTAGGATTTCTGCTTTGCCTCCCATGCATACCTAAAAATGTTTCCCACGGGGGTGAGACAATTGAAAATTTCCCCAGCGAGAGATATAACTCTCTGCCAAAAACATTGTTATTGCAGTTTATTAAATTAAAACTGAGTAGGGTTTACTTTTACATTATCAGGAATAATTATTCATCATAGAACAGAATAAGATAATCTCCATTATCAAAGAGGTCATTGCATCTACCCATGGTAGATAAGTAATTCATCTGTCTACCTTGCAGAGAATATAAAGAAATATAATTAACATTTATCCATTAAGGAATGCACAAAGAAAATGCAACATGAGCCAATGAATCTCCGTATTCAATCCTTAAGCAAACATGTTATACGGATGATTACATTTCAGAATCACACTTATGCCCTGAGGAGGTGAGCCGTACCGCTCAAATCCAACATTCAGTTGCGAAACCCAAAGCCGGTGCCATACAAGGTCCATGGAAGAGCCGGACTCCATGACCTCCCACGTCTCGGTCAGTGTGAGACTACAAGCTGGACCACAGTCTCTTGCTTAAGTGACCTCAGTCACAGGGTTAGCTCCCGTAGGCTACCCTTTCTCTAGCCCGCCTTGGTACAGGTCTCGGCGCTAGTATATCTGAGCCACGGGCCAGTTCACCGTACTCCCTGAGCCATGAACACATTCATGCTCTTTCACACTGAGCCATGGGCCTTTTCACCATGCTCTTATACACATCTTGAGTCTGCAACCGAAGTTGCACTCTAATCCTCCTATTTTCGACTAGGAGAAACCCCGCATATTCAACAATATACACTCCAGATTAACCCGCAGGAAAACCCGTTTCACCATCACCAACTACTGACGATGATGGATCTATGTCCAGGGCACTACATGATGAAATTCCACTTGATTAATTAAGTGCATTACCATATCTTTTAGCATCATCCATGTTTCAAACAAGAATTATTATAACAGATGCTAGAAAGAAAGATACAATACATCTATCACATACTTTTTCAAATCTTTAAAACACATAATACTTGGGATCTCAGTCCTTTATCACATTACTGGGAATTTTCATCCCTTCATAATATCATCATCATGATTACTGGATCTGGGTAGTTAAACCCTTAGATCATAACATTGTTATCTCTGTAATAGATAACCATTACCTCTAGGTCCTCAGACCAAGGTATTCATTTTACTTGTGTGCAAGTATTCACATGGCTCACCATGCCATTACACATCTTGTCACCTCTCACTAGGCAACAACTTATTCACATGGCTCACAAGGCCATTACACATCTTGTCACCTCTCACTAGGCAACAACTTATTCACCTGTCTTATAAGTCCATTGATCATTATACTTGGTATACAAGTATTTAACATGCCTTACAAGGCTTATGCAATAAAAGAAATACAACCTTCCCATCATTAGGGTTAAGGTTTTCCACTATTAACCATTTAGGTTTTCAAGGTCATATTATCAATGATCAAACCCTAATTCATTGTTCCACACATCTAGGAGCAAAGATTGATATCATAAGTATTCAATCATACTTATTTATTCTCATCATTTTTCATTAAATGAATCATCAATTCAAGGTATGAGTTCATTTCTCATCCTCATCATGGTATGATTACATCATACGCATCATTTGGGCTTAACCCCATTCTCAAGGTACATTAATTAACACTCATCAAGGTGCAACAACTCATTACATTTCATTTTAATAGTTGCATAACACACTTCATATGTTTCTTACCCAATTATATTGGATTTGGAGTACATCAAGGCATATAAACCCTGAAGTGTTGAATGTGATAACTATCATATTTTGATGTATCACTTTCTCATCACTTCAGACTCTCCTAAATTAGCCATCTTATCTTGTATTAAGGTATTTCCCTTCTTAATACATTCCATCACTAATCACTTACCTATAGCATATAATGCATAGGACACACATTAGAGTTGTCCAACTATCTTTAATGATATGGACTTGTCTAATGGTAAAGACATTGCTTACAATTAGGTTGCATATATTCAACCACATGAAATGTTTCACCTTTATAAGGCCATTCCTTATATCTCATCATTAGGGTTTCTTTATACCCTTACTTAAGATTAGAATTATGATTTATTGTCATATTATCCAAGATTAGGGCTTTATGTATTATGACTCCTCATTAAAGTCTCACATGCCTTCACCCTTCTTAGGGCCTCTTATCACAACATAACATTAGTACGTCATGTGGTGTTAATACTTAGTTAAGGTTTCTCATGGAATCACCCTCAACTAGGGTTTCCACCATAGTTTCCCTTCTTTTTGGGTCTACTATTCATCTATATTAGGATTTCATTCAATTATCCATAATTGGAGATTCACTATTCATCCCAATTAGGGATTTACATCTCTTTTCCCTAAATTAGAGTTTCACTTATGATTACCCTAGATTAGGGCTACATCCTTACCCTAGATTAGGGTTTCATTTAGAATTCCCCTAAATTAGGGTTAGAATTCAATAACCCTATCAATTAGGGTTTATGTTCATGATTATGGTTTCATGATCTCTTTACTTAAGGATCATATCCTTAATCACCACATGAATCATATTCATGTTATGAATTCATGCTAACATCATCTCAATTTGATAAGGTCATATCATCCCTTCAATCAAGTACATATAACTATGAATGACATAGTGTACCAAGTCATTGATCCTATAAACAATTAGGCTTCATACCTTAATTAGCAATAATCACTTAGGTACTAATAGGGTTTCAATCTTTGTACCTTCATTCATTATCATTACTAATCATCATTGGATCAATGAGTCATTCATCATCTCTATTCTCGAGAGATTCAATCACCTTGGACCTCCATTACATAAGGTATCCAATTGAATTGATCAATTGAATCTACAATCATCTTTGACTACTTGACACCCAAACGGTTTGAAACCTTTTGGTAAAGGTGGTGCTTGAGACCATTTGCCCAAGTAGGTGAAGACCATTTGGCCAAGTAGGTGAAGATCGTTTGGCCAAGTAGGTGAAGACTGTTTGACCAAGTAGGTGAAGACCGTTTGGCCAAGTAAGTGAAGACCGTTTAGCCAAGTAGGTGAAGACCGTTTGGCCAAGTAGGTGAAGACCGTTTTCCCATCACATCATCAAAATCCAAGTCAACCAATTAAGGTTTGGATCATTGGATTGATCACCAAATCAGCAATTGATTACACTTTAACTTAGTATCATTGGATCATCAATTGCTTAACCATACTCACCCCTAGACCTCTAAACGGTCTTGGGTGACCTCCAAACGGTCTTGAGACCGTTTGGATGAGCTCCAAATGGTCTTGAGACCGTTTGGCTCATCCAACCCTTGGATTGTAGTGAAAAATCATTAGGGTTTGATCTATTGAGTTGATCATCAAATCAACACCTAATTGCAAAGTGATTAGGATATGCTCGTGCCTTTGCAAGGCTTTAGGCTTATCCAAACACATCTGAATCCAACCATTTTAATTTTGTTTGAAGGCCCTTTAATTAATACATTTATTTTTGCCCTAAATCGAATTAGGGTTTCAATTAGGATTAAATCTTGATTATTTTAATATCAAGATTCTCTCTCCTACAACTTAATTCAAATGAGGTGCCCCTATCATTTTCTTTTCTCTACATGATGCCAAAAAGCATTAAGGACCTTATTGAAGTGGTAATTTGGATATTGAACCCTAGGTTTTGGGTAAATCACACTTTACACCAAAACTAGGTTTTAATGCACAAACATTTCTCTATCAGCTCTTTCTTGGTATTCAAGCTTCCATAAGCCACACCTTAGCATCATCTTCACTCTCATGATGCTTCAACACATGAGGAACATATTATCATGCACAATTTGCACTTAAACCCCTCAAGTTGTGTATTTTGCACATTAGTCCAAAACAAACAAAACATTGATTTCGACAATGTTCAAAAAGAACTAGAATTGCAACATAAGTTCCTCTTGAGGCCTAATTACTTTTCATAAGATGAGATTAAGCATTTAATCACATTTCTTAATCAAAACACCTAGGGTTAAAGTATAATCCAGGTCAGGGTTGTTACATCATTGAGTCGAATTTGACCCAAAATGGTAATTGAATTCCATGATGAATATATACTCAACAAAATACCCCAAACTTAAATGTTGCTCATCCTCGAGTAACACAAAATTTGAAACAGTCACCAAATGAATACTTTCAATTCGTGTGATTGCCTCATCTTCACATCACGATTGTTTTCCTTCTACTCAGTATGATTCAGTATCTCAACCTCTTGAGACCACTGAACACATCTTACCATATCTTCGTTCCTGAGTTTGCTTTCCAATATCACTTCCTCCTCACTTTTTCCAAAAACAAGCATGTCAAAGAGTTTTGTAAGAGTCTAGAGTCACCCGCAGAACAACAAGTGTGCATTTGATCTGACACTGGTGTACTTCAGGGTAGTGGAGGCTTTTATTGTGTCTTTAGGTAGAAAAGGGAGTGAAGGGTGGTATGGAAGGAAGAAGTAAATCTATCCTCTAATCGACTCGAGATTTTTATTAATTTTGCAATTTCATTTATTGCATTTTTTTGGTGTAAATCTCTCCTCTATTCGACTTGAGATTGCATTTCTTTTTGTGTGCGCTTTGGCATCTTTTTGTTTGCAAATCTCTCATCTATTCGACTCAAGATTGCATTTTTGGTGGTACGCCCCTATAAATTTGTGAGGGGTATGGAAGAAGTGGATACATAGGGAAGTGGTGTGCCACCCCAAACTTAGGGTTTTGTACTATTTTGGCTATTTTTGTTTCTTTTTGATGGATGGAGGAGTACGAAGATGATTGAAGAAGTGTAGAAGAGAGTTCAGATCATAATGCGACTTGATTTACAATTCCATGCACCAGGTCGTTCTCTTTATCGTACTCTACTCAAATAATGGCTTGATGAGGATCCGGTGGGGATTCCATGTTATCGTTCTACTACTCAGTTAGGAAGCACGACATGTTTGATCCCTATTAGTTTGACAAACACTTGTCATTTTTGCATAAGTATTATGATGTTAGGAATCATAAACTTCACAAGATGATTTCAATCAAAAGGCTAGTTTTCAGAAGAAGGTCCTTTTGAGGATCTGCTTCGAATAAGGGAGGTATAGTGAAGAAAACATAGAAATTGAAAACCATGTCAAAATTTCATCAAGTATATGTTCACATTTCTTTTGAAAACTTTAAAATTTTGAAAATTTTATTTGAAAATTTTGAAAATTTAGGTCAAAAAATGTGATGATGAAGTCTTAAGTTTGATTTAGATGGGTGAAGGTGGAAAGTAAGATACGTACCACCCACCCTCCACCCCGAACTTAGAAATTTGCTCATCTCGAGCAAACTCTAAATCCAATATGTAGGGGAAACTTTGTGCTGGTTGAACCACGAGATGTGGTTGCATTCCAGACAGCGCGTGTCCTCCATCTAAAAATATAGAAAAGAAAGATCAATCAGAACTCAAGATAGCATCTTGTGATGTGAATTTTATTTGGTGCATAATTATCTAAAAGGTAAAAACAAAATTAAGGAAAATTTCTAGTTCAAAATTAAAAATAAATTCAAATTTATTTATCGGGTCGCCTCCTGACAAGCGCCTTTGTTTTACGTCGATGGCTCAACGTGATTCCTTCAACTTCTATGGTGGATATGTTAGATTGGAGAGATCCAACATCGTTTCAGAGCCTATATCAGCAAAGGTGAAATATATCTTCAACCATTGACCATTTGCCTCAAATTCACCCGTCTTTTCATTCCACAAAGAGAAAGCACCATGTGGATAGATTCTCTTGACAATATAAGGCCCAGACCAATGGGAGCAGAGTTTTCCTGGAAATAACTTTAACCTTGAGTTGAATAGCAGAACGTGGTCTCCCACTTGTATGTCTTTTCTTTTCACATGTCCATCGTGCCAAAGTTTTGTACGTTCTTTGTAGATTCGTGCATTCTCATAAGCTGTCATCCTAAGTTCATCCAGCTCTTGGAGTTGTAGAATCATGGCTTGGCCTGCTTCTTTCATAACAAAGTTTAGTTGTTTAATTGCCCACCTTGCCTTGTGTTCCAGTTTGACTGGCAGGTGGCAAGCCTTTCCATATATTAATAAAAAAGGTGTAGTCTTGAGGGGAGTTTTGTAAGCAGTTTGGTAGGCCCATAATGCGTCATTGATTTTCACAGACCAATCCTTCCGATTGCGGCCTATAGTTTTTTCCAAAATAGCCTTAAGTTGACGGTTAGAAACTTCTACCTGTCCACTTGTTTGTGGGTGGTAGGGCAAGGCTACCTTGTGCGTTACATCATACTTCCTCAGTAACGTTTCAAAGCTTCTTTCTAGAAAATGTGACCCTCCATCAGATATCACAGTTTGTGGTACTCCAAAAGGGGAAAGATAATATCTTTGAATAATTTGATGATGGGTTTGTAATCACTAGAGACGGTTGGTATGGCTTCAACCCATTTTGAGACGTAGTCTACCGCCACTAGGATGTAAGAGAATCCATGAGAAGATGGGAATGGACCCATGTAGTCCACCCTCCAAACATCAAATATCTCTACTTCCTGCCACATATTCAGTGGAATCTCATCTCTCTTTGTTTTATTGTCGGATCTTTGACATTTGTCACATGATAGGATAAAGCCATGGGAATCTTTGGATATAGTTGGACAAAAGAACCCACATTGCAAAACTTTTATAGCAGTTTTCTTCGAACTCATATGGCCTCCGATTGGGCCAGAGTGACAGTGCTCTAGAATAGATTGAGCTTCTTCCTCAGCGATACATCATCTGTAAAGACCATCAGCACATAGCTTAAAGAGATATGGCTCATCCCAGTGATATTTCTTCACATCATGCATGAATTTCTTCAGTGCATTCCTGGTGCATTGGGGATGAATAACCCCAGCAACAAGGTAATTCACATAATCCGAGTACCACGGTATAGCTTCCGAGACCTTCATTAGTTGATCATCTAGAAGGGAATCATTAATTGGAATCTTTTCGACATTCTGATTGTGGATACGACTGAGGTGGTTTTCTACCACATTCTCTGTACCCTTTTTATCTCTTATTTCTAAATCAAATTCTTGCAATAGGAGAATCCATCTAATTATCCTGGGTTTTGCATCTTTCTTTGTCAGAAGATAAAAGATAGCAACATTATCTGTGTAGAAAATGACCTTTGAGCCAATGAGGTAGGATCTGAATTTGTCAAAGGCATACACAACTTCCAGAAGTTCTTTCTCAGTAGTAGCATAATTCCTCTGAGCTTCATCAAGTATCTTTGATGCATAGTAGATAACATAGTGTTTCTTTTATATACATTGGCCCAAGACAACACCCACCACGTAATCGCTAGCATCACACATAATTTCAAAAGGGTGGTCCCAATTGGGAGCTCTAATTATGGGTGTGGTTGTAAGGGCATGCTTCAGTGTGTTGAAACTTTTAACACATTCTTCGTCAAAATTGAATTCAACATCCTTTAGTAACAAATTGGTCATTGGCTTTGTTATCTTTGAGAAGTCCTTTATAAACCGTCTATAGAATCCTGCATGACCCAGGAATGCTCGAACCTCCTTTACATTGATAGGGATAGAGAACTTGGAAATCTCTTCAATCTTGGCTTTATCTACTTCAATACCTCGATTACTGACCCTATGGCCCAGCACAATGCCTTCCTTTCCATAAAATGACACTTCTCCCAATTCAGCACAAGATGTGCTTCTTCACATCATTTAAGGACCAGGGAGAGGTGTTTTA
Source organism: Alisma plantago-aquatica (assembly GCA_963693085.1). Classification (NCBI taxonomy): domain Eukaryota; kingdom Viridiplantae; phylum Streptophyta; class Magnoliopsida; order Alismatales; family Alismataceae; genus Alisma; species Alisma plantago-aquatica. Next base: position 1,478,210,444 of record OY856412.1, read on the forward strand.
GACATGAATCAAATGAATCTTCATATACAGAAAAATCATCCATGAAAACTTCCATAATGGTTTCGGTGAGACCGGTGAATATGGCAGCCATGCAATGCTGGAAAGTTGCAGGTGCATTGTAGAGGCCGAATGACATTCTTCTAAATGCGTATGTTCTGAATGGGTAGGTGAAGGTGGTTTTCTCTTGGTCATCTAGATGTATGGGTATTTGATAGAATCCAGAGTAACCATCGAGGTAACAGAGGTATTCTTGATGAGCCATACACTCTAATACTTGATCAAGAAAGGGCATTGGAAAATGATCCTTTCGAGTTTCCTTGTTTAACTTCCTATAATCAATGCACATCCTCCACCTTATAACTGTTCAAGTGGGGATGAGTTCATTATTTTCATTTTGTATCACAGTTGTTCCACCTTTCTTTGGGACTACATGCACTGGGCTCACCCATGGTGACTCTGATATTGGATAGATAATTCATGCGGTGAGTAGTTTAATGACCTCTTTACGAACTACCTCCTTCATATTTGGATTCAGTTTCTATTGATGTTCAATATTTGGCTTGTGATCTTCCATCATAGGGATCTTGTGCATACACATCACTTGACTAACCCCAGTGATGTCATTCATTTTTTAGCCAATCACTTTCTTCCTCTCCTTCAATTCTTTCAAGAGTTTATCTTCTTGTTCGGTCGTAAGATCAGAATTTATTATCACTGGACAAACTTTGAGGTCATCCAAAAACACATACTTCAATCCCTTAGGAAGGGGCTTCATTTCAAGGGCCTCTGGTTTTTTGCATGTTTCTTCAGTAGCTTCCACGGCCTTGAGTCCTTCAAACATAGCTTGGGGATCTTCTTCGGCAGTGTCAAGGTCAAGAACACACTCTTTAACTTGTTCACTGATGGAATTATCAGTAGAGGGTTTTGTTAGAGTCACTTCTAAAGGATCGTCTTGTTCATATCCCTCTTATGTGAGGAGTGATATTTGTTCAATGCAGTCAATCAGATAACTTCTTCTTGCATACTTGGTCTTCTCATGCTTTCAAAAACCTTGAATTCGAGAGTTTCCTTGCCTAATCTAAGCAGCAAGGTTCCTACTTCAACATCAATAAGAACTCTTGTAGTGGCGAGGAACGGACGTCCAAAGATGATAGGATATCTGGCATCCTCTTTTATGTCCATGATGACAAAGTCACACGGAACATAGGAATCTTTTCCTACCTTGACATGTACATCCTCAATAATTCCTAACGGGCATTTTATCGAATTGTCTGCGAGTTGTATGGTCATTCCAGTCAGAAGAAGTTCAGCAAACCCTAGCCTTTTGCAAAAGATGAGTGGCATGATGGAGATGCTAGCACCAAAATTTGCTAGTCCTTTCTTGCATGAAGAATCACCGATATGGCAGGAAATCCCAAAATATCCTGGATCTTTCTATTTCTTTGGCATCTTACTCTGGATGATATCCGATGTGGTTTTAGCTAACTTGACTATCTCATATTCTTCAGTTATATATTTCCTGGTGAGGAGTGACTTTAAGTATTCTGTCCAAGCTGGTATCTCAGCTAGCGCATCCAAAAAGGGTATATCAACATGAAGTTTCTTCATAGCTTCCTTAAACTTATCGAACCGAGCATCAAGCTTGGTTTTCCTTAAATGAGTAGGGAAAGGAATACAAGGCTTGTATACAGGGACATCAGGTTCTGGTGTTTCAGTTTCTATAGGTTTCTCAGGACTTTCCTTGTCTGTCTTATCAGCAATTACTGGTTCTTTCGATTGAGACTCTGGTGTTGTTGAGTCTTGGACAATCATAGGTTCATCTTCATCTGTAACAACCACATGTGTCTTGATAGGAGGATCAAAATAGTTTTTCCCTGATCTAGTGGTGACTGCCTTCAATTGTTCAGGATGCTTAGGATTATTCTCGGGTTGGCCAGCAAAGACTCCAGCAGGTGGCTTTATGCTAGCTGTGAGTTGAGCTAATTGAGATTCAATAGTCTTCTGTTGAGCTTGTTGGTTAGCTATTATAGTTTGTTGAGTTTGCAACATCTTTTCAATAGCTGATAGCTTGTCATCAGGAGAGACGGGACCTGCTTGTTGTCCTTGTTGTTGATAAGGAACTTGGTTAAGACTCTGGTACTGGGAATTGTTTTGATAATTATTGAAGTTCCTATTCTGAAAGTTTCCCTTGAAATTTCCTTGATTTCCAAAATTTTGTTGTTGATTGTACTGGAATCCTGGTGGGCCTCGTGGTTGGTTGTTCGAACCAAATTGATGTGAGTTCACTGCTCCAGAGGGGTTTCCATACTGAAATCCTAGATGATTCCTATTCTGATTCAGATTGTAGTAACTTTGACCAGGCACTACTACAGAAATGGCTTATAAAGCCACTTTTCAAGGTGTCGGTTGTTTATAAAAACCGACACCTAATGTCTACAGTGTCGGTTGATAACATAAACCGACATCCAATCTGCTTAGGGAGCCCAGACATGGGTACCACTTTTAATAGGTGTCGGTTAATTAATAAACAACCGACACCTAAACTCAACCGCCAAACCCAAAATTCCAGCGGAAAAATTGGCTCCAAAATTTTACATATGGCGTCGGTTCATAACTAAATAACCGACACTATAGGTTTAGTTGTCGGTCTTTTTAAATAACCGACACTTAGTATAGGTGTCGGTTTATAACTAAATAACCGACACTATAGGTTTAGTTGTCGGCTTTTTTAAATAACCGAAACCTATTGTGAACTTAATAGCTCACCAGTGACCGATTCTTCCCCTTTCGTCCCTGTTTCATTCATTCCCGATTGATTTCCCTAACCTCCTAACCTCCGGCGATTTCTTTCTGCTCCCTGCCGCCGCCGCCACCCCTCCCTGCCCGTCACCGCCGCTCCTTCATCGCCGTCGTCGCCGTCGCTGCAAGAAGCTATCGCCGCACGCCCGCCCTCTCCGCCATCGCCAGTAGCAGCTAGGACCGGCCGCTCCTCTCCTTGCCTCGCCGCCCTCTCCACCACTCCTCTCCTCACCGCTGGCAGCTGCTAGGACCGGCCGCTGCTCCTCTTTCCTCAAGGTGCCCACCCTAGCTTCTTCTTCTTCCTCTGCTCCTCTTCTCTCAAGCTGCCTGCCCTGCTGCTGGGCGTTTTTTTTTAATTTATTTACTTCTCTCAAGGTGCCTGCCTGCTCATACACATATTGATGTACATAGAATAAATGCTAAAAAGGTGTGATTTTAGGGTTTAGGTACTGATTTTATGCTTCTACTGAGCTGAATCCTCTATTGTGTATACAATATATACATGTTCTATGATAAGCCTTAGTTAATTTAATATGCATACTTTGTATGTAAAACATAGTAATCGGGTACTGCTGTATATCCAAGTAAATTACATGTAACTAATCATGACATAGATTTTAGAATGCATACTTTGGTTAAATGTACTGCTGTAATTTTTGATCAAGTGATGATATGTAAATGTAGCAATAAGTTAGTAAGGTATCAATGATAAGTCTGTTGTAATGTGATGCAAAATAGTTATTGTATCATGCATATATACTTAATAATTTTTTGTTTTATAGTTGTATAGGGTGTTTTATGTGTGGTAAGTCTATTGTTTAATAGTTTAGCTATAATCATTGTTTAATAGTTTATCTATATTCTTGGTGACAATCCTAATCACCCTTCTTTTGCTTAATGATGAACTGTAATGCACACATGTGACATGCTTGGAATGTAAATGATGAACTTTTCCCTAAATTTCCAATCATGCTTTTAAAGACATCAATAATCACCCTAACTTGAAGAACTAGGATTTTAGGTATAAGAATGACAACACATTATTTGTTGGCCTAGAAACCCATCCAAGATTTACTCATTAGGAGTAAATCTTGGATAGTCCCCGGATTGGGACTGTTCTTGAACACCTAATCTCGCTTAGGATGTAAGTGTATATAATGTGTGTTGGGTTTTCAAGAAAATTTCCGCAGCATTTCCCCGTTTGTTCTCTAATTAGTACATATGTACTTGGAGAACAGCAGGGAAATGTTGTCGAAATTTTCTTGAAAACCCAATACACATTATACACTTACTAGTGAGATTAGGTATTCAAGAATGGGATAGGTGGTACACATTTATTATATATAAGAATGACATCACATGTATTTGTTAACCCTAGACCCTAATCTTGTCCTAATATATACTTGTTTTCTCTTTGATCATAGAATGGATAGATCATGGATGTCCATTCGCAATCGCTGCACCCCAGAGTTTATTTCTGGTCTTGACCAGTTTATTAGATTTGCCGAGGAACATAGGAAACAACCAGGAGATAGGTTCTACTGTCCATGTAGGCATTGAGGTAACCACTTGAAAGTCAACACTGGTGACGAAATCAAAACTCATGTCATGTGCAACGGGATTATACAAGGCTATACAGAATGGCACTGGCATGGAGAGATTTCAAACCCGAAACCAGTGGATGTCGATAGCAGTGCTTGTGTGGAAGAAGAAATTACCTACGATGACGTAGATGTGAATGAACCATTTCCAGTAGACATCGTTGATGCGATGCTGGATAGTTGTGGGGTAGAGCACACCGATCCACCTCCCATTTTTAGAAACATTGTGCATGATGCTGAGATGCCGTTATACACAGGTTGTACTAAGTTTATGAAGCTTAGCGTTGTGTTGAGATTGTATAAGTTGAAAGCTAACAATAGATGGAGCGACAAAAGCTTCACGTCATTGCTGTCTTTGTTGAAAGAAATACTTCCTGAAGGAAACGAGCTTCCAATCTCAACATACCAGGTAAAGAAATTGTTGTGCCCAATGGGAATGGATGCCAAGAAGATACACACATGCCCGAATGATTGTGTATTATTTCAAAAGGACTATGCGGATTTGAAAGATTGTCCAAAATGTGGTGCGTCACGGTATAAATTGACGACTTCGGGGGAGTCCAAAACTGGTTCTCCTGCCAAGGTGATGTGGTATCTACCTATAATATCACGGTTTCAACGCTTGTTTGCCAATCCAATAGATGCGAAGAATTTGAGGTGGCATGCAGATGTTAAGAAAAATAATGATGGGATCCTACGACATGCGTCTGATTCCCAACAGTGGAAGAGGATTGATCTATTGTACCCTGAATTTGCTGAAGAAGTCAGGAATCTAAGACTTGGGCTTTGTACAGACGGGATGAATCCGTACGGGACATTGAGCAGCCAACATAGCACTTGGCCAGTCATGCTTGTTATATACAATCTTCCTCCCTGGCTGTGTATGAAAAATAAGTATGTAATGCTGTCATTGTTGATATCGGGCCCTAAACAACCTGGAAATGACATCGATGTTTATCTTGAACCTCTGATTGATGACATAAAGAAACTCTGGGGTGAAGGTGTGATGACCCATGATGCTTCACGAAGAGAGACATTTCGTTTGCATGCTATGTTGTTTTGCACTATTAATGACTTTCCAGCATATGGGAATTTGTCTGGATATAGTGTCAAAGGAGCTAAAGTGTGTCCTATATGTGAAGAGAACACTGATTCAAAAAGACTAAAACATGGTGGTAAGAATGTATATCTCGGTCATCGAAGGTTTATCGTAGGAAGCGCAAAGCATTCAATGGATTGAATGAGGAACGGAGTGCACCTAAACCTATACCAGGGGAGGTTGTTTATGAAAGAGTAAAAGACATTGTCAATGAATTTGGTGAGAGATCACAATGTACTACACGGAGTGACAATTCTTCATTCAAGAAGAAGTCAATATTTTGGGATCTTCCTTATTGGAGTTCTTTGACAGTCAGACATTGTATCGATGTAATGCACGTTGAGAAAAATGTATGTGATAGCATCATTGGTACTCTGTTAAATATACCAGGTAAGACTAAAGATGGGATAAAATCCAGATTGGACCTACGTGAAATGGGAATAAGGTCAGAATTAACAGAATTACGTGAAATGGGTAATAAAAGAACATACTTACCTCCCGCTTGTTACACGTTGTCTAGAAAGGAGAAGAAAGCTTTTTGTGAATGCTTGGTAAATGTTAAGGTGCCACATGGTTACTCATCCAACATCCATAGTTTGGTATCAATGAAAGATTTGAAGTTGATAGGTCTTAAATCTCATGATTGTCACACTCTAATGCAACAAATATTGCCTGTGGGAATTCGATCTATATTGCCGAAGCATGTAAGGTTTGCAATCACCAGACTTTGTTTCTTTTTCAACATTCTCTGTAGCAAAGTTATTGACCCTGAGACTCTCGATAATTTACAAAGAGAAGTGGTTGTTACCCTATGTCAGCTTGAGATGTATTTTCCTCCTTCGTTCTTTGATATCATGGTACATCTTGTTATCCACTTGACTAGGGAAGTGAAAATCTTGGGACCGGTTTTCTTGCATTGGATGTATCCCTTTGAACGATACATGAGCATTTTCAAAGGTGATGTTCGAAACCGCTATCGGCCTGAAGGGAGTATAATTGAAGGTTATGTGGCAAGAGAGGTTATGGATTTCTGCAATGACTTTCTCAGTGGTAATGACACTCCTGATAATGACAAGAATATTGACGAGCTATTTGGCAAAGGAATTTTGGGTTCACGTGTGAAAGTAATAAGCCGTGAGCAGTTGGAACAAGGTCATTTGTATATTTTACACCACATAGACGAAGTGAACGTTTATATCGAGGAACATACCAATTTCATCAAAAGACAATATCCTCGAGCGAATACAATGTGGCTTGCTAGAGAGCATAACAATACTTTTATTAAGTAGTTTGAAGATAACGTCTTACATCAACTATCTCAAACACCAGATGATATTACTGAAACTATCAAATTCCTCACCTTTAAACCAAAGTTGACTGTTATGTCTTATGAAGGGTATGACATTAATGGATTCACATATTACACAAAGTGCCAAGATGATAAGAGTGTCGTCCAAAACAGTGGGGTCACCCTTCAAGCATCGACTATGTTTTTTGCAAGTGCAAAGGATAAGAGTCCACGTGAAGCTAAAATGTCATATTACGGTGTCATTGAAGACATATGGGAATTTGAGTACATAGATTTCAGAATTCCGCTCTTCAAATGTAATTGGGTTGATAACACCAAAGGAGTTATAGTGGATGAATTGGGTTTCACTTAAGTGAACTTTGAAAAGATTGGCGAGAAGGCTGAACCATTTATATTGGCATCACAGGCGAAACAAGTATTTTATATCGATGATCCTGCAAATGATAAATGGTCGGTTGTTCTTCATGGTAAAAGACAGTTCGTTGAAGATCCTATAGATGAAGAACAGTACTATGATAAGTATGATGACTCCAGTCCATTCTCAGTTGGGTTTCCAACACCAACAAATATTGAAGCTAATGATGACTTGTATGTGCGCGGAGATCACAATGAAGGATTGTTAATTGATAAAAAATCGCAATATTAGAGGTATATATGTTTTGTTTTATACGTTTTTATTTTTTCTGAATATGTGAACTTTACAATGTGAGCTTAATTTATAATGTGAGCTTAATTTTTCTCTTTGATCATAGAATGGATACTTTACAATTTGAATTACTTTACAATGTGAATGGGAACTTTACAATGTGAGCTTTAATGTGGATATATACTCATTAGCCTAGAACCCCGTCCAAGATTTACTCATTAGGAGTAAATCTTGGATAGTCCCCGGTTTGGGACTGTTCTTGAACACCTAATCTCACTTAGGATGTAAGTGTATAATGTGTATTGGGTTTTCGAGAAAATTTCGGTAGCATTTCCCCGTTTGTTCTCTAAGTACATATGTACTTGGAGAATAGCGGGGAAATGCTGCCGAAATTTTCTCAAAAACCCAATACACATTATACACTTACTAGTGAGATTAGGTGTTCAAGAATGGGATAGGTGGTACACATTTATTATATATAAGAATGACATCACATGTATTTGTTGGCCTAATCTTGTCCTAATATATACTTGTTTTTCTCTTTGAACATAGAATGGATACTTTACAATTTGAATTACTTTACAATGTGAGCTTTACAATTTGAATTACTTTACAATGTGAGCTTTACACTTTGAATTACTACTTTACAATGTGAACTTTACAATTTGAATGTGAATTTGCAGATGGCTGACCATTCTCCGGATGACCGTGCTGATGACTACCGTGAGGGTGAGGACATCAATGTGCCGCCTCACAATGTAAGTTTTAAAAATATATCATATATTTATATCTATATGTCCATTTATAGTTATATCTTGTAAATGTGAATTATTTTGTCAAATTTTAGGTTGATGATGCACAGGTACCAGCTGAAGCACTTGAGGAACTTGATCAACAACACCAAAAAGTTGACAAGAGAAGGGGCATCACTATGATGAAGAAGTTAATTTCGCAAAAGGGCAATAGACCCAAACTTGTTGTGGATTTCGATAATGCAGGAAATGCATGTGGTGTGAATCACAATTCATTTATTTCATATCTTGGGTTTGTTACTCGTAGCCATTGCGGTTGTTGCTTAGATTCTTGGCATAAAGTTTCTAAGGAGAAGAAAGATTTAATATGGAGGGATTTATGCGTGAGTTATTATTCATTTGCAATTCTATTTTGTAGATTACTAAATTTTTGGATACTAGTTAATAGCAATTCTATTTTGCAGAGTATATTTGAATTGGATGAAAAGCTGCATCGTAAATGCGTGATGCAACGCTGTGGGAGAGTCCTAAGGAACTATAGGACAAATCTCACCAGAGAATACATAAAAGAAGCCGACAAGAGGAAGAAGACAGCCACTGAACAGTGGAACTTCCTGGACAAAGAAGAATGGGACACGTTTGTCGCTTCAAGACAAACTGATGAATTCAAGGTATTAGGCGTCAATCTCATTAATTAATATATTTTGTATTCACTTATTCAAGATTAACATTTAGTGTTACTAACCAAATCATTAATTTGCATACTAACTAGGCCCTCAGTGAGGCACAAAGATCAAGGTGTGCACTGAATGTGTATGACCACACAATGGGTCCAAAGGGGTATGCAGGCGTTCGCCAAAGACTACAGGCTGAGGCTACTGCTGCTCAGTCTGCTACTACTCAAGAGTCCTCTACCATAGGTAGCACACCTCTTCCTCGCCATGATGTATGGATAGTTGGGAGGCAAAATAAGAAGGGAGAAATACCTAAGGCCGCAACTGCTGAGGCGGCTGCAAAAATGGTAAAATACAACTCTTACAACAATCATTCAAATATTGATTATTTGTGTTGTTTACTTAAGTACAAATTTTTGTTTTAACGATTAGCGGGAGCTGCACGAGCTGAGGAAACAAGGAAAGTTCTTCCCTGAGGGAACGAAGGATGAATTGACAGTTGCTCTGGGTAACCCAGAGCATCCTGGACGTGTTAGGGCTGCAGGCGCTGGTGTGGGCATCAAATCTTTTTTTGGGTCATCCCAGCGCAAACATGTCCCAAAAGTGGGACTTTCACAAGAAGAGGTAACATATTCTTTCTTTATAATGTTACTGTAAAAGAGAATTCAAAAATTAGAATTTGACGTTTCTTTTATCCATGTATAGGTGGATAAGCTATTTGACAGGAAACTCAAAGAAAAACTCGAAGAAGCAATGAAAAAGTAGCAGGCATCTCAGACTGCCACTTACTAGACAATACCTACTACAGACTCTACTCCTACTCCTACTGCAGAGGTTGGGAGTAATCCTGTAGAACCACCACCTAGCACATCCACTGTAAGTATTTTTATGACATAGTAACTAGTTTTTTAATTCAAGATGATACGTATATATGAAATTGTAGTCGTTTAAGAAAAAGATGATATGTATATATGTATATAACATTCTTTACATAAAAATTTGTAGGGGTTGAAGCCATGCCATCTAAAAAGTAAAGAATATGTCATGGAAGAGGTGTCGGCTTACCCATCCCTACCAGGGGAAATGTGTCACGGGTCTCCAGTACCAGCTGGTTGGATTCGGGTGAGCCCGATACATATATTCCCCCAGTGGATGGATCTTCCACTACCATATGCCCACCCCGATTGTGAAATGCTTAGTGAGGCAGTAGGCGGAGTGATATTGTGGGAAAAAGCGTATGTCTTCTTTACTGAAAAGGTGCAGTAAATTTACATTACGTTCAATTGTTAGTGTGTGTATATGCTGGCAGTTGATCTGAAATTTTATATATATACAGGTTAAAAAGAAGACACCCACAACATCTAGGTCTCCACCTCCACCTCCTGCATTACCTAGTTGGGTTCTATAGGACCTACCTATCCCGTTAGGTCCTAACTGTAGGGGTATGACAGTATGGTTAGGGGAACATGATATAAACTCCCCTATACCTGTTTCTTCTGATTCACATTATACAGGTTAGTCATACGAAACAAAACTATTTATACAAGATATTTTGGAGTTGTTTCGATATCATTGGCTAAATACATCTGTGATAGAGCTATGGATAAGGTGAGATATTCTTTATACATCCATTTACCTTGTGTATGATCTGGTGATCTGGTTTCTTATTTATTAATGCATGCGTAATTAATACATATTTTGCAGCTACTTAGACAACATATGTGCAGATTTTGGATTCGAACATGTAGGGTTTTTGATTCCATCCTTGATTAGTCTAGTAGCTAAAGACCCTACATCAGTTCAACAATACTGCTGTGAGGCTTTTTCAATTTTTGCTGTAAAAAAGAAGACGGTGATAATGGCTCCATTCAATGTAGAGTAAGTTTACTTTGCTTATTATAATTTGGACTTAAGAAAATTACATTTTATTGTGGATTTTGAGTTATTAATTTTTAACTTTTTTTCCTCTAGGGGTAGGCATTGGGAGTTATTGGTTATTGCCCCCGAGACGTTCACTGTGTATTATCTAGATCCTAAGGGGGGTAAATTGAATACAAGATTTGGACACATAATGAAAATGGCAATATTTCAGTGAGAAATATTTCATTTTTCATATCCGTTAACATATGTTATTACATTACTATTTGATTGCAATGTTCTGTGTTACATTAACATGTAGGGGTTTTGAGGAGTACAAAAAGGCTGGAGGAAAGGTCCCCACGAAAAAGAACCAGCCAATAATTTGGAAGAACGTGAACGTAAGTTCCCGACTGCAATATATGTATATATTATTTATGTGAACAATGCTTAATTAGTTGTATTTGTTAATATTTTGTATGTTTGAATTTATAGTATGCTACACAAGACAACGGATGGGCATGTGGATACTATGTCATGCGATATATGCACATGATTATCAAACATGCCGCACTGGATTTCGAATGTATTGCTCAGGTATTATATAGTCTCATTAGATAATATGATCGAAATATATCAATCTTATTTATAGCTCATTAATTATATATATACATCATTCTCTTTACAGGTGTTTAAAGTTGACCCCATTACAGGAAAGGACTTACCAAATGTTAATGCTCCCTATACGATGGGAGAATTAAATGAAGTAATCGAAGAATGGGCAACATCCATACAATTAGTGGGGGCTTTAAAATATAATTGGGATCCTGATAGCGAATAATGACTAAACAATGATACTTTGTAAATCAATTTCTGAATTATAATATATGTGTGAATGTTTCTACATGTCTGGATGTTTCTACATGTGTCTGAGTGAAAATGAATGAAAGTGTTCGTTGCTATATGAATGTTTCTACATGTGTGAATGTGAATGAATGGAACTACATATTGCTAGCATGTGTGAATGTTTATAAATGTGTGAATGAATGGAACTCTTTTATTGATAATTTTGTAGGTTTGCGGCCTGTTGTCGGCTGATATTAATGGATGTCGTAAAACCTACAATTCATAACTGAACTGAACAGGTTTCTCATCCTGCGACCAGCCATAGCAGGTCTGCAGACTGACAGGAAAAAAAAAACAATAGGCGTCGGTTATTTGTAAATAACTGACACATAATGATATAGTGTCGGTTTTCCTACAATAAACCGATGTCTATTCCTTAACAACACGGCCGTGCTGGACAACACGGCCGTGGCCAAGATGGCGCGGGTTTGGGCGTCGGTTATTTGTAAAAAACCGACACATAATGTTCTAGTGTCGGTTATTTGTAACAACCGACGTCTATTTCCTAATATATGGCGTCGGTTATTTGTAAATAACTAACACTGATAGTGGCCAAGATGGCGCCCTTTCTGTGGCGTGAAAGTTTTGGGCGTCAGTTTCTTATCTAATAACCGACGCCTATTGTCCCCTGATGGCGCGCTTCCGGTGGCGCGCGAAGAGTTTGGGCGTCGGTTTTGGAACCGACGCCTAATGGGTGGACTTTTAGTGTCTCCCACATAGGTGTCGCTTATAAACTGACACTAAAGGCTTTAAATAACTGACACTAAAGGTAGGTTATGTAGAAGTGAGGGATGGTATTAACAGCATTAAGATTTTCCATTTGACTATAATATCCTAGTCCACATACGTTTCTTAGAACAACATCGTTAAGAACATTACATGCTAATGTGGAATGATCAGTACTTTTACATGCTTCACAGAACAATGAAGCTGACTTGATCTATTCTTGTTGTTAAGTGGGCGAACGTCCTCTTCCAATAGCAGCAAGAGATGATTCAATATGGTCTTGCTTGGCAACTAAGAGTTTTAGGGTTTCAGCGATAGACTTGTACTCGGGAGTAGCTTCAGCCATAGCTACTTTCAAGACTCCTTTACCTACATATCTACCCCCAATTAGCTTTATTTTCAGCTCCAAGGGTTACAACTCTCCATGCGCTGTCATAACTTTGACGCATGAAGTTTCCTCCAGATGGGGAATCTAAGAATCTCTTGATATCGTCGTCCACGCCCCTATAGAGAATTTCGATGAGTTGATTCTTAGGAATTCCATGGTGTGGACATTTGCGTAGAAGCTCTTTGTATCTGTCCCAAGCTTCAACAAGGGTTTCTCCAGGGACTTGAGTGAAATTTGTTATTCGGACTCTAATTTCATATGTGAGAGATGGAGGGTAGAACTTTTCCAGTAACACATTTTGGAGTTGTTCCCAAGTGGTGATGGGTATTTCACTTTGAAACGAATTGTACCAACTTATAGCTCTATCATCAAGGGAATACTTGAAGAGACGGAGTCGAATGGCATCATCGAATAATCCATTTTTCTTTATCATGGAACATAGATCAATAAACCTCAAAAGATGCTCCTCACTATCCTCTCCTTGTTTGCCATAGAATGGGCTATTTTGAAGCAATGTGATCCAATGTGCCCTAATATCAAAATTGGCAGCATTGATGGGAGGAGGTTGTACTAGATGATGAACATTTGCATCTTTCGAGATTGAGAATTCTCTAAGATCTTTTTGTAGTTCAGCTTCTTGTGATGCTGCCTGTGCTGCTTGAATTTATTCTTGAACCGCAACTCTAGCTTCTTGCATGAATCTTTCTCTCTGTGCATTAAGGGCTTGATCCACCCTTCGAGCCATCTCCTCTTCTTGAGCCATTCTTTCTTGGTTCTCTCTGTTTTGACAGTGGAAGGTTCTGTCAATCTCCGGATCAAAGCTGGCAGCGAGTCTGGGGCTGTTCAGGTGGTGCATGCACTAATCCTCCTGAAGTACCTAAAAATAGAAGGATTTTGAAAATGAGATCCACAAAGTAGAGTCAAAGTCAAGTAGATGATCGATTGTATCAAAAGAAAAGCAAAATCCTAGATTAGCCTTAAAAGAACTGGATTTGACTAACTGCTTCCGTTGTCCCCAGCAACGACGCCCGAATTTGACATGGTTTTTTATCACACTAACAAACTCACTCGGGATTGAAATCCCTGAGCTTTTACCAAAACCAATGTACAATAATACCACTCACAAGCGGACGAGTCTTATCGCAGTATAGTTAAGGATCGAACCTAAAGGACAACGTTTTTAAGAATCTTGTCAGTCAAATCTAGTTCAAATAAGACTAATATTTAGAATGATTGGTTGATTTGAGATTAATTAAACTAATTGCAAAAAAGTAAAGAGAGGAATTAAAGTTGGATCTAGATCAATGATATGGAATCACTGGGATGGTATCAGGTTTCACCACCACTACACATGCAAACACGTCTAAACATCAAACATCCAGGCAAGATATAACTATCCAAATGGAGCTACTGCAAAACCCCCCATACAGGCATTAGGTTCGCGTAAGCATCACCTTAGGTATCAGATGTCTCATCACCATCCGGATCACTTACTTACGGCTTCGAAGATATAGAAATCCAACAAAGGTTGTGGGCCCCCTATACAAGCGTTAGGCACACAGAATCGTCATTGAAGGCTAGATGGATCGTCCCCTCACAGATCATACACTTACGACCTCAAAGAAATCTCATTCTATTTCTAGTTTGGGAGTCAATCACATTAATTGATAAGCAAGCAAGCGATTAATATACGAGAAAACATCGATGATTAACAAGAAGATACAAAATCCAACTAAGGTTGTGAACCCCCTATACAAGCGTTAGGTACAAAAAAGCATCACTGAAGGCTAGATGGCTCGTCCCCTCACAGATCATACACCTACGAACTCAAGAAATCTCATTCTATTTCTAGTTTGGGAGTCAACCTGTTAAACGACATTCAATCCTACATATAGAAGTTCTCACAACATAGGAAGAACAGAGATGAAAGCAAGCAATTAATCTAACTACGAACATAACGATTAACTACAAAATGAAAAGTTATATACATTGCCATGGAAAGTTTAACAGAAGAACATAATTGCATGGGCAACGGGGCTAGTCCCCACACCCCAGTAAAAGTGGACTACTCGCTCATGATGCGAGAAATAAGAAGAATAAGGAAGAGAGGGAAATTCTCCATGAGCACGGTGCAGAAGGTAGTCACATCTTGGTGAAGATGATGCGGTCTTCTACATCGTGTCGGAGCAAGTCTGGAAGAACAAGGGATGCCATGACAGACCAGTCAGTCTTTCTCACTCCTCCTTTCCTCTCTTCTCAGTCTCCCTGAGTTGCAGCAAGAATGGCAGGAGAAGTGGCAGTGTGGACAGAATCGGATCGGACCTGTGTACAGGCAACTTGTCGGTGTCCCAAAACTGATGCCCAAAATAAGGACCCTGCTGGTCCTATTTATAGGTACAGGACTGGCCCTCACATTTTTAGCATGATTCCCGTCCAAACGGTCTTGTAGATATTTTTTCTTTAAATAGTTTGGTAGAACCTGACCAAATGGTCTTGGTAAAATTCTAATCCAAATGGTCTGCGTGTCATTCATTCGGTCTTCATTTGCATGTGCAAACGGTCTTCATCTGCATGTGCAAACGGTCTCCATCGCTGCCCATACGGTTTGGCATATGCATGCATTTTTCATTCAGTTTGGAAAATGGTTTCATTGAATTGTCTTCATGTCTTCACGTGGTTCAACAACAGCTCATTCGGTCATGCACGCACATAGCAGCAAACAATCTTCACTTCAGCCAAACAGTCTTCGCAACACTTTGCCAAACGGTTTCCATGTATATATTATACGATCTGCATGCATGGGCTCACACAGTTTGTAAACCGTTTAACTATCAAACGTTTTTGTCAGCTGGTCCTTTTTATACGGTCTCGCATGCATGCCTTTCCCAAACGGTTTGGCAATGCAGCCTTTTCCATACGATTTCATTATAAATCCTTTTTCAATCGGTCTTGTATAGAGGCAAAGCAAATGGTCTGTACAAACCTTTTCCACACGGTCTAGTGCTCTTCTACAAACGGTTTGCTGCTGGTTGCTTTTTCAAACGGTCTTGCTGCATTCTCCAACCGGTTTCATGCAGACCTCCATACGGTCTTGCTTAGTTTGGTAGCTCTTGCTCCATACGGTCTCGTATGATTTATGTTCTTATCGGTCTCGCATGCACGTAGCTACCAAACCGATCTCATGAATATCTTTATCAAACGATCTTCTAGACCGGTACTCTTTAAACGGTCTCTGATACTCTCCAAACGGTCTCGCAGATTGGTATTACTCAAATGGTCTCGCAGATCGGTATTACTCAAACGGTTTCGATATTCCCAGCTCCAAACGATTTTGAGGTGAGCATGTCCATTCGGTCTTGAGACCGTATGGATGAAACCGAATGGTGAGACTGAATGGATGAAACCATTTGGTGAGACTGAATGGATGAAACTGTTTGGTGAGACTGAATGATTGAAACTGAATGGTGAGACCGAATGCATGAAACTGAATGGTGAGACCGAATGGATGAAACTGAATGGTGAGGCCAAATGGATGAAATCGTTTGGTGAGACTGAATGGATGAAACCAAATGGTGAGACCGAATGGATGAAACCGTTTGGTGAGGAAGGTGGGTCCCACTCAGAATGGTTCGATTGTTCAATCTTGTCAAGACATGCATCATATAAACATAAATTCAGTTAAAATCATGATAGTTGGACCAGTTAAGTAATTTTGCACATATTGATATTTAGTAAATGAAATTGAATGCATTGAGTCGAATTTGACCCAAAATGGTAATTGAGTTCCATGATGAATATGCATTCATCAAGGAATTCAAGAGTTTGCTGAATGTGAGAGAAGTTGATCGGCATGCAAGCTATCTAGGACTTCCAACAGCCATCAGAAGGTCAAAGAAGCATATTTTGAGTTTCATAAAAGAAAGAATCTAGAAGAAACTACAAGGATGGTCAGAGAAATTGTTGCCCAAGCCTAGGAAAGAAGTTCTTATCAAATCGGTGGAACAGGCTATCCTGACCTACGTGATGAGCATTTTCCAGCTACCAACCGATACTCTAGATGAGATCCAAAGCATCATAGCAAGATTTTAATGGGGTGCGAAGGACAAAGAAAGAAAGATATCCTGGATGAGTTGGAACAATATATGCAGACCAAAGAGGAAAGGAGGACTGGGCTTTAGAGATTTCCATATTTTCAACCAAGCACTCCTGGAAAAACAAATTTGGAGATTAGCGATGAACTCGAGCTCTCTTGTGAGTAAAGTTCTGAAAGCAAGGTACTTTCCCAGAATGTCTATCTGGGAAGCTAGAAGAAGTCACAATCCCAACTACACTTGGAGGAGCCTATGGGGAGCCAAAGCGCTGCTGAAAGAAGGAGTGGAATGGAGGAAAGGTAATGGGGAAGATGTGAATATCTGGGATGATCTATGGCTGCCAAAGGAGGATGACACACTTTCATGCTTTAATGGGGATGACGAGCCACTCAATAACAAAGTAAAAGAACTCATAACACTGGACGGAAAGGAATGGGACATACCAAGGATTAAGGAGTGCTTCCTGAAAGACTATGTAAGGAGGATATGTGCCATCTCGTTAAGCATAAGAAGTCCACAAGACACATGGTCGTGGTGGCCATCGAAGAAAGGCCTATACTCAGTCCGCTTGGATGATTGGATAGGGATGTTAGGAAAGGAGGAAGCCCGACAACAATCTATTCAGCAAGGAAACCGGGAGTGGAAAAGCATATGGCAAGAGGATTGGATGCCCAAAACAACACACTTTCTCTGGAGAGCCTATACTAGTGGCCTAGAAACATGGGGAAGGCTCTTTGACCGGCACTGCATTGAAGACGGTACATGTTCTTTATGCATGGCTGAGAAGGAGTCCATCCCCCACATGCTATTATGATGCCCAAATGTGATAGAGATCTGGGATCAAATGCAAAATGGAGTGCAAAGCTTGGTGGAGGAAATTAAAGATGTGGAGATCAGTGCTAGCATGAGGTCCATACTGGAATGACTGTCCAAGGAAGAAAGGAAGGTGATCATCACAGCTATGTGGGCTATGTAGAGGGGGCGCAACATGTGTGTCTTCCAAAGAAGTGACGTGCACAGTGGGTACCTATTTCATTCAGCGTTGGCCATGATTAGGAGCTTCAAAGGGGAGTGGTGTGCCTACAAGAACAAAGGTGGACAACCAGCTAGCAATAATGATCCAAAATGGATCAGGCTGGTGTCAGGGAGGGTTAAGCTGAATGTAGATGCATTGTGTGGGGAGGACGGCGTGATGGCGATCGGGATGGTGATGCAGAACAATGATGGTGGCTCGATAGGTATTGGGAATGAGAAGATTAGCAGTGGGTCTGAGGTGGCGTTGGTGGAAGCTATTGCGTTGAGGACAACACTAACGTGGGTGAGTAGTTGTGGCGTTGATTGTGTGGAGGCCGAATCTGATTCCATTGAGGTAGTCCAAGCATGCTGCGATGCCAGACCAAGGAGGGATTACCTGGGAACCATAGAGGAGGACATCATTTCCTTGAAGAAGCATTTTTCTTTCTGTAGTGTCTCTTATGTTAGGCATAAGTGCAACAAAGTAGCCAATGAAGTTGCTAGTATGGCATGTAGGGGGTCAGTAGATAGGTTTCCTTTGTCATACTCTTTTCCTTCTAACTATGTAGACCTTGTGATGGCTGGTTTAGTAATTTAGTTTGATGGTGGGGGATCCCAATCATAGGATCCTCCGTCCCCTTATATAAAAAAGCTACTTAGTTTTCTCACTTAGGTGTAGGAGAATTGATTAGCATGTAGGAAGGTGAAAAGTTAACTAGGGATCCACTAATTGGACCTAGGAACGATTTCCAAATTAGCCACATATAATTTTTTTTCCTAGAATCCTAAGTGATTTCAAGCACAAAACATAAAGAAATTTATGAGAAATGAGATAGAAATAGAAAATAATCATTATCAAACACAATGTTTACGTATAAATTCCCCCCAACATCGTGGGAAAGTAAGATTTTTGGCCGTAAACAACCCATCTAAGGGGCCTAGCTACTCATAGAACAAGAAAATAAAAAAAGAAAGTAAGAAGAATGAGTAGAGGAGTGTTTATCCATAGAATCTCAATGAAGACTCCTCATTCTTCACCTCTATCAACAACAACTCATCCACTTCCCTCCTTCAAGGTGGAATGACATGGAAATGGAATGGTACGTGTCCAAAACCCTAAAAGTAAGGGTTTTAGAGTGGAAGGTGATGTAATGGAGGTGGAATGGGGTACAAAGATGAAGTGGGTTCTTAAAGGAGCCAAAAGAGTGCTAACCTTTGACCTCCATCTGCCCACAAGGTTTGTATAGGGGTCTAGGGGGTCTAGGGTTAAGTTGGGGCATTAAGTAAAATGATAGTAGGGAGCAATAGTGTTTGGTCGGTAGCACACCCATTTCGGGACTGAGTGGGAATGGTCATGGTGGATGGGAACAACCATGGTGGATGAATGGAATGAACATGAGAAATTTGGGTTTATGGGCCTTCCAGAACGACCGTGCTGGGTACTGGCCATCACAGGCCTGCTAGCTATCATATGCCTATTGGGATTCTAGTTTATTTTTTGAATATTTTTCTAATTGGGGCATGTCCCAAAACAACCATTCCATGGTAGCACGGCCGTTTTGGTGTCACCCCCTTGCATTTGATCCTTGAAATGGGTCATCCGTGAGGGTTATTGATTCAATACATTCTTTGATCACTAGGGGTAGAGTGGGAGTTGTTTTGGCCTAATTTTGGGCCTCTCTAAGATTATGGAAGACCTAGATTCAATCATCTTCTCTCTCTTCCATCAATTAGTGTTCAAAGTAAATATAAACATGCAAAAACCATTCATAAGTGTATTTGATAGTAAAACACATATTGAGGGAAATAACATGTAAGCTAATAGCTGCAGATGTGATTGAAGTGCAATAAAACACAAGATGAAGCCCTAAAATAGGACTGCATCAAGTGGCACATGTTCCAAGAAAACATTATTTTTTAGGTGAACAAATTGGAGAGTGCTACACACCTTATTATGTAGTAGACAATGGGCATGGTTGGAGGAGATCTTAGGTAGCACTTTGACATGGGTTATAGGAAAGGAATCTAGCTAGGCTTAGTTCACAACCACCCTATCAGTCTGCCCTATAGCATGCATCTCTTCAAGGTCATAATGGGACCTGAAGCTCCCTGGTCTTGTAGTCTAGACTCCATAAGGAATTTAGAGAACTCTCTACAACTATTGAGACTACTCGTATTGAGTGTATCACTTCCAATCTTACCAACCAATCGTATGATGGCATTAAAATCACCTAGGACCATCCTTGACAGTGACGTAGTAGCTACAATTGTCCTTAGACGATTCCACATGATGCACCTCTTCCTTTGTTTAGTTCTCACATATGAATGTAATAAGGATTTTTTGTTTTTTGAACAATGAACAAATGGCTTTTATAGAGATAGAATTTCCATCGCCCCAACCTGAGACTTCTATAGAAACCATATGCCCCTTGCAAAATCATTCACTTCAATATGATTAGATGCATTAAATCCCAACTTCCTAACAATAGCATCAACAATGGAGCCAACGGTTAGAGACTCAACAATGCCCAAGATGTCAATACCATAGTTATGGGTGTAGTTACTTATTGAGTTTTGAACATCTGCTAAGCAGATGTCGTACACATTCTAGGAAGAGCAAATCATTACACACCTAGGGAGTGGATTGGAGGGATTGTGTCACCCTCAACTATTGCGGTTTGGGTCTACTCTTGGTTCTTCCCACCTCTCTTCCTGGAAGTTTTCTGTTGTTGATAATTTAAAACATAAAACTTTCTATTACACAAGTGTACCCCAACACTACCTCCTATACATACATGAGATCCAAATGAAGCATGTGGATCCTGGTTGGACCCAAAGTACAATCGCATTGGTGGGATGATTGATGTGCATTCCCATGTTTGAATCACTATGTCATCATCAGTGATCTCTATTGCCTCATGTTGGTTTTCCTTTCCCGCCACTCAATTTCCTTCTTTGCGAGCTTTTTTCTGCTTGGTTTTTCTTATTTTTTATTCCTTTCAAAGGTTGTCTTGTGTTAATCGATTTTTGTTGGTTGATATTTCTATTGTTTTCTTTTTTCTGCCTTCAGTCTACTAATTTAATTTGCTCAGCGACTTGGGTAAGAACTATCATTTCCCCCTCTTCATCTTCATCTAATTTTAGGTTATTAAGCTTTTTGGTAGTTTCCATTTTGTGTTTCTTGTGGCTACTATTGTTTCCTCTAATGTTGATAGAATGGTTTCATGCATCGTAGTAGAGAAATCACCCAATAGAAAATGGTCTCAATATTTTTCATGTTCCCATTGTTCTATTGTGTCCTTTGAGGATCTATATTCACCTTACATTCAATGTTTGTGTAGTCAAGTTGCCCACATTACATGCATATAGATGGCATGTTCTCGTATTTGAGGTTGAACCTTCCCCCTTTAATATAGATGGCAGGGACAAGAGGTTTGGATGAGTCCAACTTGACTACTATTGTTATAAATTACCATGATGTTTGAGTTTAGTATTTGTGTCGAATATAACTATAGGTATCCAACTTTCCCTAAGAACCTCTACTGGTATAGGAAGATGGGAAACATCAAGATTCATATCAATGCAACAACAAATCAATGGTTTCCCACATAATGGATGAAGAGATGATTTCATGTTGAACACTCAAACAAGAACCCATCAACAACCATGGGTTGCCTTTTAGGATGTTGAGATAGTCATCCTAACAAAGAAGTTGAACCGAGAAATAATTATTCTTTAGATATATTAGGAGGAAGTTCTTGATAGGATTCCACATAGCTTTGATGTGCTTTTTGAGCATCATGAGTCTGACCTCCCTTCCAAGGACCTTCACAATGAAAGTATAACACCAATTTTTCATCAGTTAATGTATTTACCTTCGCCAACTTCAAATCTCAGGGTTTCATCTATCACTCTTATCTCAATGTCATTCTTTTGATCGACATTTAGATCCTGAAAGCCCTTGATCAATTCCATCTCATTTCTTCTTGCACCAGATGTGATGTTTTTATATGAAACCATCTGTTGGGAATCTGGGGATGCTGGTGTGCCTTATAGATCATTTTATGTGAGTGAAGGGAGATTCCCCTCATTCCTAAATAGTTCATGCACTTCCATGGTCAAATGTTGTAGGCTCCAATGAGGGATGGATTGATTTATGATCCTTGGATATGACTAGTCCATCATGATTCCTAGACCTCATAGAACTTCTGCCTGTGTTACTACACCACCTTATGCCACTAGATGTTCTTGTTTGTTGAACGCACCGTTAGGGTTGTCTAAGATCCCTTCTTTGCTATTGTACTGCTTATTGGTTTCTTTCTCAATCGTTATACTTTCATTATTTGTTGAACGCACCGTTAGGGTTGTCTAAGATCCCTTCTTTTTTATTGTTCATGGTGACAACTCCTAGTGGAATTGAGGCTTCTTCAGAAAGGAGTATGTATTCCCTGAGAGAAACCCTAATGACATCTCGCTCTGGCGGCAGTGGCGGCAGAGGTTGGAAAACTCCCGCACAGCATGGAGCCCGTCCTCCATGCCCCAGAGGAGACACAGTCAGGGTGGCTAGCACTACCAAGGAGTGGGGCTCGATATGCAAAGGACAAGTCGGAGATAGCAACACAAGAATCTCCCAGGAGGAGATCGTTCTGGACAAGGACACCATCATCATCCCCCAAGCGGAGGTTGATGAGAATGCGACACAATGGAGAAACACAGTTGTAGGGTACATTATAGGGTTTCAGCCCCATATACTCAACATTATAGGAGCACCTGACTCGGACCTAGAAATTGAATGGAACAATCAAAGTCCTCGGGCATTCCAATGACAACTTTGTCATCAAGTTCCAATCGGAGACAAACAAGAATACTGCAATTGAGGGAGGGCCATGGTTTATCAAAGGCAAACTGATGATTTTGAAATCATGGGAGAATAGTGAACCTCTAGAATAAGAGAAGCTCAACTCTGTCCTGATTTGGCTCAAACTTCATAATCTTCCATTGGAGTTGTGGAGTGAGAGAATGATCACCAGAATCACTTCTTTCCTTGGAAAACCTCAATGCCTAGACAGGAAAACAAAGGCTTGGGTTAGAGTCGATTATGCAAGGGTCAATGTGCTCATGGCGGCGTCATCTTCTTTCCCATGCGCAATCAAGTTGCGGATGGATAAGGGACACCCTTGTGAGGTGCAAGTTGAAAATGAATGGTACCCGGAACGTTGCCTCCACTATGGAACCTTTGGGCATGATAAGTCCCTTTGCAAGCCGCAGGGGACAAGTCTGGACAACAAGGCTACCTCAGTCGAGCAACCTCCACATATCAGCGAGGCTACCGTGCAACCATTACAACCTACGCAGCAGGGCACTCAACCTATTCAACAAAATACCCCAACGAGCAACAATGAAGATGTTGAAGGTTTTGTCCACCAGAGGAAAACTTCTAGCCCCAAGGCAAGAGGACCACCTAGAGTCAGCAGTCTAAGAACAAGGGTCAGCCATCTAACAAATTCTAGCCATTGGAGTGAAATGAAAACTCAACTATACTGGTGGGAGGCAGCTCTACTCCCCCCCAATGGTTGATCTACCCATAATAATGGCATGGAATGTCTGGGGTCTCTCACAATGGGAGAAACTGGATATGGTCTGGGCAGAGTACAAAAGGGCATCTACTAATATCGCTCTTCTTACTGAGGTGAAATTCAAGAAAAACAAAGCCAACAAGATGCTGAAGAAAAGATGGCCAGAATGCCATTGGATTGCTAATTCCGCTAGCTACAATAATCTCAGAATCCTAGTTATCTAGGAGAATCATGAGTACAAAATAGAGACTATGGCTCAATCAAGACAATATTTACACATTAAACTCACGATCGAAGATAGGTCGTTTGAGATCACTACTATTTATGCTGAAAATGATGACATTAAAAGATCGTACCTATGGGATGATCTGAGGGTCATTAGAACGTAAGTTAAGAACCCATGGTTCGTACTTGGGGATTTTAATGCGGTTAGATGCCACTCTAAGAGATGGGGCAGAGCTGCTCCTTCAGCAAGCTCTATGCTGGAGTTCAACCAAGTCATAAATGATACCAGTCTCATAAAATTGCCAACTAAAGGGCCGTTCGATACCTGGAACAACCAACAACTGGGAGCTGACAATACTAGGAGTAGAATTCATAGAACTTTCTGCCAGCTATAAGCGTTCTCTGTTCTTCCACACATGTGGCTGGAGATTCTACCAACTATCCACAATGATCACTTCATTCAAGTTCTTCATATGGAGGAGTCCAATCTAAAGCAGAAGTATCCCACTAGATATTTTAATGACTGGGAAGATGCACCTGGCTTTAGAGAGACGGTAATAAAAGCCTGGTCCTAAGAGATTGATGGAAATCCGATGTTCAAACTTTATTACAAGTCGAAGGCAACCAAAAGAGCTTTACAAAGCTGGAACTGGGAAAGAATTAGTGACATCTCCGACTCTGCAAGGAACAAAGAGAAGGAGGCTCTAGAAGCTCAAGTAAAGTTAGACGCTGACCCTAGGAATGCCCTCCTTTGGGATATAGCTAAAACAAAGGCAGATGAAGCAATCAAAGCTAGGATTGCTGAAGAATCCATCATTCAGCTAAAATCTAGAATCCAGTGGCTTAAGCAAGGGGACTCCAATACAAAATTCTTCTATGCCTCCATGAAGACCAGGAGAAGTAGAAATCAAATCAAATCTATACTCATTGATGATAACATTATCAAGGGTGAAGATTCCATTAAAAACCATTTCTACTCACACTATGAGAAGTTATTTAAAGATCCTTGCAGGTCTAGACTGAGGCACACTTAGTCCAATATTAAAAAGATCACTGAAGCCCAAAGAAAGAAAATGTGTGAGTGGGTCACTGATGAGGAAATCCATGACATCATGATGAAGTATAATGATGACAAAGTTCCAGGACCAGATGGTCTCAACGCCCATTTCTTCAAGAGGTCCTGGGACGTTGTGGGTGTTGATGTATGTAAAGCAATCAAGGACTTCTTTTTGAAAGGCATGATGGTCAAAGAGATGAATAAGACTTTCATCACTTTGATCCCAAAGGTCAAGTAACCAGAAAAAATTACTGAATGGAGGCCAATTTCTCTCTGCAATTTTATCTATAAGGTGATTACAAAGATACTTGCTAATCACCTCAAGGAAATTATGTCTGACATCGTTAGCTTGAATCAAGCTGCGTTTGTCAAGGGGAGGAAAATATTAGATGCAATCTTACTTGCAAATGAGCTGTTGCATGACATCAATAAACCAAAGGTTAAGAAGTTGTGCTTGAAGGCTGAATTGAGTAAGGCATATGACACAATTAATAGGGAGTACATTCTTGAGATTATGGAGGCCATGGAATTTCTAGAATGCTGGAGAGGCTGGATAAGAAAATGTCTTAACTCCTCTTCTTTCCAGGTCCTAGTGAATGGTGTCCCGACTGACCTTCTACAAGAAACAAGAGGGATTAGACAGGGAGACCCCCTGGAACCATACCTGTTTGTAATTGGTATGGAGGGTCTTTCATCCCTAATAAAGGAGGTTGTGACTAAAAATAAGTTCTCCCCTCTCAAGACGGATAACTTAGAGGTGTCACACATCTTATTTGCGGATGACCTGCTCATCCTTGCAAATGCCTATGAAATGGGAGCAAGTGGCATAAAGGAGTGTATGAAAAAATTCAGAGACCTCTCGGGGTTAGAACTCAATGCAACCAAAAGTCAACTGTTCTTGAGCTCAGATGCTCCAGCAAATATTAGCAACACCCTGAGAGTGGAGATTGACTACCTCCCAGTCCGCTACTTGGGAATTACTCTATTTATTGGAAGGCTCACCAAGCGTATGTGCGCCCCTTTGGGGGACAAAATCAAAACCAAGCAAGATTCGTGGAAGACTAAGCTTCTATCAATGTCAGGGAGGCTAGAACTTATTACTTCCATGCTTTCTTCATATCATCTGTTCTGAACAGAGTCATTTCCTATGCCTAAGGGAACAATGGAGGATATTGACAGTCTTTGCCGGTCGTTCCTATGGGGTGATCAAGATGGCAATAGGCATTATCACAGTTTGGCCTGGGATAGAGTCTGCAAACCAAAATTGGAAGGCATATTAGGCATTAGACCCACACATGAATGGTGTGTTGCTGGTATGCTATGAGTGATTTGGGATATTGCAAATAGCAAAAGCAATCTATGGGTTAGATGGATTCATAGTAGATATATGAGAAACGAGTCTTTCTGGTCCTACAAGGAGAAGACTACTGACATCTAGATGATGAGAAGTCTTCTAAGATATAGAGAATCTATCCGCAACTTGGTAAGATTCAAAATTGGCGATTGTGGGTCCATATACCTGTGGAAAGACCCATGGGTTCAAGGTCTCATTCTGCCACTAGAGGGAGAAAATGGCCTAAAGTTATGAAGTGGATTAGGTCATGATCAAATGCTGAGCAGTTTGATCGATGAAGGTGAATGGTTCTTCCCACATCACAAAGGTACTGAAGCTCTGGCTTAAGTCTGTAGAACCATCCAGCTAGGGAATAATGATCTCTGCCACTTTCTTGGTTTAGAGACCTTCAACCTTAAGGGTGCTTGGGATCTATGTAGAATGCACAACCCTCGTTTCCCTTGGGCCAAATGGTTGTGGAAGCTCAAAATTTCAAAAAGGACCAAAATGTTTGGCTGGAAGCTATTTCATAGTAAACTTATTACAGAAGAACTGATTCAACACAGAGGAATACAGCTCGCATCTATATGTGTACTCTGCAAAAGATCGACTGAAAATGTTGAGCACTTATTATGGAGATGCAACTTTGCATAGGATGTCTGGTGTAAAGCTAATTGTATGACAGGTCCCACTCCAAAATCTACAGATGAGCTTGTGGGCCTATGCAATACAAAAGATAAACAACTATGCATAATAATCCTACAACATATATGGCAGGCCAGGAACTGTGCCATCTTTGAGGAGGTGTTGGCAGATCCGAAGATAGTCTGGCAGAGAGCATACACAAACTTTATTTGCTTCCAAAGATAGACTATGTATAGATAGTTACTACTTGTTTCTTTCAAAATAAGTTTTCCCCACTTGTATATGCTGTTTTTTGTTTGTTGAAAGTAATAGAAGAGGCACGCTTAATGATAAAAAAAAGTCTCCGTCCGACAGAAGCACCACCCCCAATAACACCCACAACTGCTGCCTCTATTGAACACTAGCACCATCTATTGATTTTTATTGCATTTTATTTAATGTGGTCTTATTTGTTTTTTTTTCTTTGATTAATCATTGGTTTATGTATTCTTAAAATGCTGAGATATCTTATTTATTATTCGTATCCAAAAATATGTCTAAGAACTTATATTTGTAGCCATAATTTCATACAACTACATGTGGAAAATTTGAGAACTTTTTATGTTCAACATGTTATGATGTAGTATTGTTAATGGTTAATTTTACATAATTTTTGGGATGGAGCTGATAACACCCAAATTTAGGCATTTATGCTAAGTATTTGACTGTAATTCTGCTCTTGCAGTAGCCCAGATATGCTCAAAATAATTCTAGATACTTAGCTTTTTGCAATTTATCCATTTTTGAAAATATAGTTGCTCAACTAGCTAGTTTTGGGACTTGTAAGCACCAAACTGAAGAAAGCATCGATCCCCACAATTCTCTTTTTTATAGCAGAACACCCTGATACTCCATCAAACATTTTTATATCAAAGGCACTTGAAGGTGGCCAAGACCGATGGTTGACCCTGACAGTTAGGATTGACGATTGACACCAAAGGCTAATACTAACCAATCACATTATTAAATCCTCATAGATAGCTTGAAATTGAGTCTAGTTCATCCAAATCGGCACAGTTTGGTTATATTAGTACAAACACCAACTCTATTTTTAGTTAAAATAGCCCTCTAACTTCAGTTTTGTACCAAAACCTAAGTGGGTGACACTACCATTAAGCGCCTACAACATCGATACTTTTGGAAACATGTAAATCACCGACACAACCTCGATTGCTATGATTAAAGAAACTGACAAGTTAAGAACTTTGTGCCATCAGTTTTGGCTCAACAATTAATGTTGTACTACCATACTAGATAACACCTCTAACTGATAAGGGTTTCTGTGTCAACTATGTGGCTGGTGTAAATGTTGTAACTGACGATACATATTAACTTTGTCGTCGATTCGAACCAAAACCAATGCCGCAAGCTAGTTGGTAGCACAACTGTGCTGCCTAGCACACCTATTTTAGAATAGTCCTATAACATTGTTATATTATAAAAATTGATTATTAATACCTACAACATCTTTTTTTTGTAACAACCAATGACACATTTATGTTTTTTTAACTAAAAGGTCTGCAGACCAGTTGTTCAGATTTTCAACAAGATGCAAAACCTAGCTACCTTTCATTAGAACTGAATGTTCCATACTATTTTCAACTTAACAACATGCCAACACACCTGCAAAAACAAACACACACACAATTCATCCACCCAAATACAAGATCAATTCTCCAATTCCATTCTTATGACATGTACAATTACAATTCTTATTATATTTCATCTTCACATTCATTCACACACATGTATATATACAACATTCACATTTGCACCAATTACATTCTCATGAATGTTCAAACACAATTCTCATTGTATTCAGTCATCTTCACATTCATTCACACACATGTATATATTCATCATTCATATATTCACCAATAATTCACTCGCATCAAAATTAAAGCTACAATAAGTCATAATAACTATATGTATAAATAAATAATGACATCAAAGTTTCAAAAACTCATTTTTTAGAGCAATCAATTTCAAATTTTACTTACTTAATGAAGGCGTGTGCCCATTATTCTCGTATCTCATCTATCTCTTCTTTCATATAAGTCTATATCATGTCAAACAACTACAAAGAGAATGACATAATTAAAGAGTTTGATTTGATATTTTCATATTATCAAATGAGACTAGTTACTTATGATGATCAAGACTATACACAGGTTACATTTTGTATACAGTGCATGTCTTGTGCCGCCCGTATGATGATCAAGTCCATATATTGCATCACATAGTATTTGCATGCCCAACCATTGTTTTGTACATGGCACTATAAGTTTATCACAATACAAAATGTTAATAAATAAAAGTACACATAGTTGGCATAAATATGCATTGAAGTTAGAAAACTACCTCAACATTCTTCCAACTTAACATTTTTTCTTCTTATGCTCCTTTCCTCCAGCCTTTTTGAATTTTTTTATACCCCTATAATGTTAATATAACACATTTAATTGAATTAGTAAAAAGTCATATAATGAATGAACCAAACATTAATATATGTTAACATATATAAAATTTAATCACGTGAATAATGCCTTTTTCATTTCGTGCCCCCATTGCCTATTTTTTCACCCTTAGGATTTAAACAAAATAGAGTTAGTGTCTCAGGTAAAATTACCAACAACACCCAATGGTTATTCCTGAGTGAAAAGAAGTCACACAAAAGAAAACTAAAAATCTATAATTAAATGTAATTCTTAGTCAAAATTATAAGCAAAGTAGTTGAAACTTACTCAAATATTTCAAGGATCTATAGTCACGCTGTTTCTTGCATTATCAATATATTTAAACGCAACAAAGCAATATTCGGTAATATGTATTGGGTCTTTATGTAGACATATAATCAATGATAGAACTAGAAATGCCACATGGGGTAGTGTGGACTCTCAACACACCCTATATAATTAGCTGCAAAATGTATATCATTTATGCATTAATATATAAGAAAAAAAACAACATATATAAAATGAGGTATTTAGCCATAAGATCTCATCATATCCAAATCTTTATTACAGTTGTATTCAACCAAGCACAAGTAAAAAACTCCATAACATCTTTAAAAATACACTAGTATCATCAGCTTGATCTGCATCGTCCTCCTTAATATGGACCATCATAGGAAACCCTTCTTCTAAGTAATCCTCCTTAACGTGGACCATCATAGGAAACCCTCCTTCTAAGTCGCTTAGCCATAGTTCCAACCCCATTCAATAAAGACCTCATGAGTCAAATAGGTCCTTTATAATCCAAGCAAGTAATTGAATATATTTAGGAGGAAGTAGAGGATGAACTATAGGGGTTTTCTTAGGTTCTATGCCTTATATATATATATATTCTCATATCAATTTTCAATTATATACAAATACAAACAAAATGTAAATTTAGCATACATAGGTATAGACAACTCCAACTTTGGGCCACACAACCACATCACCTTTTGCATGACCTATCATCTAGTGGTTGGGGTGGCCATATGGTAGTGTTGTCTCTTTCCAAGTGTACTAGACAAGAACTTGGCATCAAGTAAACCACATTGAAGGGCATTGAAACACCATGAATCATGTCACCTGGAAGGTGTGGGTAGGCCTCGCCCAGTGCAACAACATATCCTTCTAGTAAAAGATGGCATGGCCTCAACCCCTACAAATTTATATATACTATTATATTTAATACCTAAACACAAACATATTATACAAATCAATCAGAAATACTACTATATTACAAAAAACTTATAGCGGATGTGCTAGCTGGCGGTGCATACTTACTCCAAACCACCTCTATCATTGGGATGTCCACCTCATATGAATAGCGGGCTGCCACAAATACTATCTGAGAAGATAAATGAGAAGCATGATATTATCTCATTGCTTCCTCTATTCCCTTTACAATCATCTCATGTACCTTCTCTTTTAAGAATCCTCTTTTTTGGACAGATTTGTGCTTATTGTCTGATGGCCCAAAGAAGGATATTAACCCGACACCATTGTCAACAACCCTAAATGTTCATGATGCTTTGGATTGTCTAGAGTAACATTCAATTCATCCCTTGTACCCTTGGGGATGAACTTGCCTTCTTTTCATTGCTCATAGAGATCCCTCTAATCATGATCAATAATTGGTAAGTAAAACATAACAATCAAGGTCAAGGTAAAACATAACAATCATCTATAGTAATTTCTCTGAGAGTTGAATTTTACCATTTTTTGGAAAACATCTTAATGGTTGCGGGGTTGGGTATTTCTCCAGATTGGGTTTTCCTCATAGCTATCCACTTCTTGTGGCGAGTTAGAGGTGCAATAGTAGTAGAGGACTCAATAGGCCTAGGAGTAGGCTATTGAGAAGAAACTTCCTCCACTCTCTATTGGCAAAGACTTGCATAGCCACCCTGACCCAACTTTTATTTGTGCACATTCTTACACACCTTTCTCTTTGAGAATCTCTTAAAGGATGGTTAATCCAAAAAATATGTTAAATGTGTAATAAAATGAATTTATAAGAATGTATTCTAAATGAGGAGGCTTAATACCTTAAATTCATTATTTTTTCTTAAGGCAACAATCGTGTCCCACACCTTTGGGTCAAGATAGTTCCATTGTTTAGTGGCTGACTTCTTCTTCTCATTCATTATGAATTCTCTTGTCAGATTTGTCATATATTTCCTTAGTTCCCTCCCACAGTGTTGCAACACCTTTTTATGATGCAATTTTTCATCAAGGTCAAATATGCTCTGCAAAAGTTCATATACTTAATGGAATATTCTTAAAATAGGAGTTATATTTATCTTTAAAATCATAATATCTCACACATAGGTCCTTCCATATTAAGTCTTTCAGACCTTGATCAATTTTATGCCAATATTCTACTATTATTTCTGATTTTCTATGAGTAAGAACCCCTATATATTGGAAAAATAATGTGATTCTTCCCAAAAGAAATTCATACATCATCAAATTCAATTACCAGCTTCGGTCCTTTACCCCTTTTCTCTACCAACTTGTTTACCATTGATGCTTATTTTTTGCATGCTCACAATGCTCCTTGGCAAGATTAGTAAGATCCTCAGGTCGCACATCCTCAAGATGCTAAAATTGACAAGACACACATATAAGTCATAAAAATTTAACTTGTAAATGTATAGACATTGTAAATTGCACATATATATAATAAAACAATACAACTCACACGAGTGTCATCCTCATGGTGCACATTGTCATGGTGCTCATCCTTATGGTAATCATCATCACGATCATCATACTCACAATTAGACTCCATCTAAAAAATGCCACATAAAAAATTGTCAAACAATGAAATATAAGTGATAAAGAGTGTAAAATGCACATCTAACATAATTTTTTTATGCCTCTAGTATTGATTGGATATTGCATCAACTAACATTCCTTCTTTGTGATCTGCATGCATATATAAGTCAGTGTAGCTTCACCATTTGATGTTGGAAAGCCAGTTGAGAATGGACTGGAGTCATCATACTTGTCATAGTACTCTTCTTCATCTATAGGATCTGCAATGAAATTCCTTTTACCATGAAGAACAACCAACCACTTTTCATTTGTAGGATCGTCAATATAAAATTCTTGTTTCACCTGTGATGCTATTATGAATGGTTCACGCTTCTTGCCAATCATTTTAAAATTCACTAATTTGAAACCCAATTCATCTACTACAACTCCTTTGGTGTTACTCAATTGAGTTACACCTAAAGACTAGAACTCTGAAATCAATGTAGTCAAACTCCAT
Source organism: Alisma plantago-aquatica (assembly GCA_963693085.1). Lineage (NCBI taxonomy): Eukaryota > Viridiplantae > Streptophyta > Magnoliopsida > Alismatales > Alismataceae > Alisma > Alisma plantago-aquatica. The sequence continues at coordinate 1,478,242,947 of OY856412.1, forward strand.
ATTCTTCAGTGACACCATAATATGACATTTTATATTCACATGGGCTCTTATCCTTCACACTAGAAAAATACAATGAAGACGCTTGAAGGGTGACCCCACTATTTTGGATGTCACTCTTATAATCATGACGTTTTGTGTAGTATAAAAATCTATTTATGCAAACTGTTCGTAAGACATAGTTGTATAATATGAAAATCTATTTATGAAAATCTTTCATTTTTGGTTTAAAGGCGAGTTATTTGATATTTTCAGCAACATTTATTTGGTGTTTGAGATAGTTGATGTAAGTCTGTATCTTCAAACCACCTAATAAATGTCTTATTATGCTCTCTAGCAAGGCACATTGAATTCCCTCGATGATATTTTGTCTTGATGAAATTGGTATGTTTGGTGATATAAATAATCACTTCATCAATGTTGTCTAAAATATACAAGTGTTCTTGTTCCCATAGCTCATGAAAGATTACTTTCATTTCATGCTCCTAAAGTCCCTTTACCATAATAGGGATCAATATTTTTGTTGTTGCCATGAGCTTCATTACAACTCAGAAAGGCATTGCAAAAGTCCATAACCTCCCTAGCTACATAACCCTCAATAATATTCCCTTCAAACTGATAATGATTTTGAACATCACCTTCAAAAACACTCATGTACCGTCCAAAAGGATACCTTCAACGCAAGAAAACTGGTCCCAACATTTTCACCTCCCTAGACAAATGGAAAACAAGATGTTCCATGATATCTGAGTATGAAGGAAGAAAATACATCTCAAGCTGGCACAAGGTAACAACCACTTCTCTTTGCAACTTATCAAGATACTTAGGATCAATAACTTTGCTACATAGAGTGTCAAAGAAGAAACAAATCCTGGTGATTGCAAACCTTACATGCTTCGGCAGTATAGATCAAATAGCCACATACAATATTTGTTTCATTAGAGTGTGACAATCATGAGATGTAAGACCTATCATCTTTAGATTCTTCATCGACACCAATCTATGATATTGGAAGAGTATCCCTGTGGTACCTTAACATTAAGAAAGCAGTCACAAATAATTCTCTTCACCTATCTAAACAATGTGTAACAAGCATGAAGTAAATATGTTTTTCAATCACTACTAACTTTTATTGTTAATTTTTTTAATGCCCATTTCAAATAGGTCTATTCTGGATTTGATGCCATCTTTAGTCTTACCTGGTATATTCAATAGAGTACCAATGATGCTATCACAACAATTTTTCTCAACATGCATGACGTCAATAAAATGTCTAACTACCAAAGAACTTTATTAAGGAAGATCCCAAAATATTGACCTCTTCTTGTATAAATATTTATCACTGTGTGGGAATATTACATTGTTATATCTTACCGAATGCTTTGACAAAGTCTTTTACTTCTTCATAACCCCCCCTGATATAGGTTTAGGGACACTCGGTTCCTCATTCAATCTATTGAATGTTTTCCACAACCTTCGGTAAGGATGAACTTTTGGAAGAAACCTTTGATGACCAAAATATATGGTCTTTCCGTCATGTTTTAGTCATATTGAGTTAATGTTATCCTTACATATAGGGCCTTCTATGGATCCTTTTTTGTTGTATCTAGACAAATTCCCATATATAGGAAAGTCACTAATAGTGCAAAATAACATAGCATGCAAACAAAATGTTTCTCTACGTGAAGCATCACATGTCCCCAAACCTTCTCCGTAGAGTTTCTTTAAGTCATCAATCAGAGGTTCAAGATAAATATCGAAATCATTGATAGGTTGTTTAAGGCCCAATATCAACAATGACACATGATGTACTTACTTTCAAACACAACTAGGGAGGAAGATTGTATATAACAATCATAACATACCAAGTGTTATGTTGTCTTCTCAATGTGTCGTATGGATTCATCCCATTGGAATAAAGCCCGTCTTATATTCTTGAATTCTTCACCAAATTTATGGTATAATAAATCAATCTTCGTCCATTGTGGGGAATCAGACACATATCGCAGGATCCCATCATTTTTTTCTTTGTCTCTACATGCCATGTTAAATTCATTGAATCTATGGTATTGACAAACATGTGTTAAAACTATGGTATTATAGGTAGATACCACATCGCCTTGGAAGGAGTGCTAGTTTTGGACTTCCCCAAATTCGTCATTTTATACCTTGACGCCCCACATTTTAGACAATCTTTCAAATTGATATAATCCTTTTGAAATAACATGCAGTCATTCAGGCATGCATATATCTTTGTAGACTTCATTCTCATAGGGCGCAACATTTTCTATAATTTGTATGTTGATATCTGAAGCTCATTTCCTTCAGGAAGAATTTCTTTTAACAAACACAATAATGACATGAAGCTTTTTTCACTCCATTTATTGTTAGCCTTCAGAGCATACAATCTCAACATAACGCTTAGGTTTGTGAACTTAGTACAACCTAAGTTTAACAGTCTCTCAACATCATGCACAATGTTTCCAAATAAGGAAGGTGGATCGGTGTGATCTACCCCAAAACTATCTAGCATCGCATCAACCATGTATATTGGAATCGGGTCATTCACATCTCCATCATCATTGATAATTTCTTCTTAACACAATTACTGCTACCAACATCTACTAATCTCATTGTAGGAATCTCTCTATGCCGGTATCATTATGTGTATCCTTGTACAATCATGTTGTACATGAATGACTTTTGATTTTGTCTCTAGTGTTGACTTTCAATTTGTTATTGCAATTCCTTAATGGACAATAAAACCTATCTTCATAGTATTTTCCTATGTTCCTCTACAAATCTTATAAACTAATCAAAACTAGTAATAAACTCTAGGTTGCATTGATTTGGAATGGACATCCATGATCTATCCATTCTGTGATGAAAGAAAAAACAAGTAGTGAATCTGGTGGTTAGTGATTAGGATTTAGAGACTAGGGTTTACAAATTTGGGTTAATCATTTAGGGGTTAGGGATAAGGGTTTACAAATTAGAGTTAAGAGTTTACCAGATTAGGATTTATGGTTTATAGATTAGGGTTTAGGTTTTATGATTATTATTCATAGTTTAGAAATTAGGGTTTCTGGTTCAGTAATGAATGTTTGTACCACCTATCCCATTCTTTAAATTCTAATCTCACTAGTAAGTGTATAATGTGTATTCGATTTTCAAGAAAATTTTAGCCACATTTCCCAACAGTTGTATAAGTACACCGACGTAGATGGACAAATATCCACCTACATATGCACTTAGAGAACAAATGGGAAAGTGTTGACGAAACATATTGAAAACTGAACACACACTATACAATTACATCCTAAGTGACATTAGGTATTCAAGAACACTCACAAATTGGGTCCTATCCAAGATTTACTCCTAATGAGTAAATCTTGGATAGATTTCTAGGCCAACAAGATTTATGTCTAAATTAGGGTTTACGATTTAGAATTTAGGTAAATATAAAAAATTTTGTTTAACTATTTATTAGGTGTGATTATTTATCCATACAACATTCAAATTAAAAAATACCCCAAATTATACAAGGAGTTATAAATGAATTCCTAATATTTCAAATTGATCAATACACCAAATTATACAAGCGGTTACACATGAATTTCAACTATACAAGTATGATTTCTACAATTTTTAGATTAACACCTAGTTACATTCCATCATTCAAATTGATATCAATTTAGGTATTACAACTCTATTTACATTTCATCAAATTATACAAAACAATTATATAATAATGTAGCTAAAAAGTAAAATAATGTCGGGGAGGAGTGGTTCAGCACGGTGTCCCCTCATGAAGGAACCAAGGTTCAAAACCCAGCGGCCACCTATGAAATGGTACCGTCGTGCAGGCCGGCCAACTGTGCACTTTAACTAGTTCCTGGGTGGGCGGGACACTCGGGGGCTGAGAGTTTTATGCTGTCTGGGGGGGTCACAAAAGTGGTGCTTCTACGGGGGCAGTTCTCTCAATAATCAAAATAATAATAATAATAAATGTACCTTGAGTAGACAATTGTGGATCAAAGTGGTGGTGATAGTGGTTGCTCAAGCAGGTAGCTAGCAGAAAACACAATCAATGATAGACCAACAACAATGAGAGGTGATGGAGGTCAGTAGTAGACCAACAATGATGAGAAATAAGGGTGGTAGAGGTCGCAGCGATGGTGATGGTGATCATTCAGGGTGGCGACGACGATGGCAAGAAACAACAACAACAACTAAAACTAAGAGAATAGAAAGAACAAAAACAATGGCAACAATATCAGTAGCAACAATGGCGAAGGAGCGACGACAATGACAGTAGAAATATCTAGAGCAGGAGAAATTCACATGATGAAGTAGAGATTGGGGGAAAGACTATTTCATGGGTTGTATTAAGTTACACATAGTCATCAGTTGTTGGCCAAAACTAATGAAGAAGAACATATTCATCATTTTTATCAAAAACTAAGGACACAGTCTATACTATGTCATTGGTTCCTAATAAAGAAATTGATGATAAAAGACCTTAACCCAACATAAAAGTGTCACCCATGCTAAGGACTTAGTCATCGGTTTGGAAATGAAATTGACACCGACACTAAAGAATTAGTCTTCAATTCCTATTATAGAAACCGACGACAAAAACCCTTATAAAAAAATGTTCCAGCCTCATGAAGAACTTGTTGTCAGTTTCTGAGAGGGAAATTGACGATACAGAGAAATTGGAGGGGAAATATTTTTCGAGGGGATGTGGCATGATTCATTTGTCATCCGTTTCTTACTAAGAATTGATCCCATAGGTTAAAAAAAATTTGCACTGGAAAATAGTACGATGTTGGTTTCTCTATACCTAAACCAACAACAAAGGTATTTTGGAGGGAAAAATTATTTCATAGGAAGGAGTATGTTGTCAATGTTTCAACAATCGATGCTAACCTAAATTATTTTTGGAGGCAATTTTTTCCCTAAAATTTTAATTTTGAGGGTGATGCATCCCTATTTTAGGACTCCATCTTGTGTCTTTTTACACTTCAATCACATATAAACATGTTAGATTACATTTATTTTCCTTAATATGCATATTTTGATCAAATGAACTTATGGACGTTCTTTGCATGCTTTTTAGGTATTTAAACCACGCTTTGATGGAAGAAAGAGAGAGAAATAATAATCTTAGGGTTTTGCTATCCTTAGAGAGGCCCAAAGTGATTTCCACAGCTCTAAAAAACCAACATGTAGTAGCCAAGGGCACATTGGAGAAAATAAGTCCAAGGATGAATAGAGAATAAGAGCAAAGTGTTGCTAAGAAGACCAACATGACCGTGGTACCATAGAATGGTCGTTCTTGTCCAGTAAAATTCATATAAGGAAGCATTGAAGGATCAAAGTCAGCAGCACAATCGTGCAACATAGTATGGCCATGCTAACATGACCCAAAATGACCTGGAAGGTCAGCACGACCATGATGCATAGAAATAAAAATGCCTTCTCTTACCACCATGGGCCACACACCCTTGAGCCAAAATGGTCGTGTTACCTAGATCCCAACACGGTTGTGCTTCCCGACCTTCCAAGAACCCAAAATTTTACTATAACTTTTCTATTTTTTCACTTCGCCCATTCCATCCCACCACGGGCATGCTCACCCTACCCACCACGGTTGTGCTGGCTAGTATGCTACATACAACCCTAGTGACAAATTTGCATTGCATTTACTATTCTACCCCCACTTAACCTAGTGCTTCCGCACCGCCTATATGTACATATGTGGCCACTGGAGCCTGAGGTTAGCTACTCCTACATCAATTGTAGCCTACCCTATCCCCTTCCACTCCATTCCACCTCCATTCCATCATCTTCCACCCCAAAAACACCTATTTTAGGGTTTTTGGCAACTTTCCACCACACATCCATGCCATTCCATCTTGGGAGAAGGAGAAGCTCAATCAACTACTTCTAGGAGGTGGAGAAGGAGGAGTCTCCATAGAGATACCATGGATTTCTACTCCTCTACTCATTCTTCTTCCTCTTATTTTGTATTTTCTTGTTCTATGAGTAGCTAGGCCGCCTAGGTGGGATGTTCGGGGTCAAATATGTTACTTTAATACCATGTTGGGGGAAAATGGTATCTAACCATTGTAATTTTGTTTTTTAATGATTATGTTCAACCTCTATCTCATTCCTCATGAATTAATTTAAGGTTTGTGCTTGAAATCACCTAGGATTATAGGAAAATTGCTTATATGTGGCTAATTTGTGAATTGCTCCTATGTCCAAATAACGGATCACTAGTTATATATTCACCTTATTGCATATTAATCAATTCTCCTACACCTAGGTAAGCGATATAAGTGGCTAGAATCAGAGCATTTAGTGTAATTATCTTGGAGCCTTCTCAAGGCTAGAATGTGGGCAATGTGAGGTCTAAAACCTCACTTCCAGCTTACATTGCTACCCTTATTCCTTAATTATCCTAAGAATACTTATAGTATAAACCTAGTTTTGACTAGACCCTAATAGAATTGCACCTAAATGCTAACCCAATTGAGCCTCACAAGGGTAGGTAGGATGTGTTAGGGACTAGTTGACTGGTACACACCCTATCTTATCCACGGCTAGTTAGTAGTGTAGGACAATTCATTAGAATCTGAATGTTGTTTGGTTTTCTAATCTAAATGAAAGAATGATGTTTACATTTTATCACTCCTAACCCAATTGACAAGTGCATCCCCCAAACAGCCCACACTTCTATTTATTGCATTAAAATCCTACTTTCCTTGGTGCTTAGACATTGTTACCCTAATTAGATTTTACTTGCTTAGTTAGCTTCTTGTCTTTCTCTTTCTTTGTCTTGCTAGTCTAGGTCTTAAATTTCTCTTTTGCCTAGTTTTCTAGCTTAGTGTAGTGTAGATCTCTTCTTGGTCGCCTTAGTGGAACTTGTTCCTTCCTTGCCTAGATTGTCTTTCCTTGCTCATTAGAATTAATTATCTAAGGTTAGCTTAGGTTTTGATTTTATTTGCTTTCCATTAATTTCTTGTTTTTTCAACCCTCAGTTAATCAACAAATCATCAATGAAACACTTAAAAACTTGACTCCATAGTAGGAACCTAGCCGAAAACTAACCTAGCTCTAGTGCACCATTTCTCTCTTGAGTTCTAACTCTAACTTGCCACCCTCCTATACTATAAGACAACCTCGTGCGGTTGCAGGTAAGTGTGTTAGTTTATGTGAGCGAGCTTATTAGGATTTTATAAATGCAAAAGATCCACACTGTGTTTGAAAACCTCTTAGGATTGCATCTAGTCACCATTCAGTTGATTAATGTGTCACCCTAGGAAAAACACACCAAGCTTTCTGGCACCATTTCCAGGGAGAGAGGCACTCAGCCTAGCTATTTAGTATTTCTTTGATCTTTTCCTACTTCCCTCATCATTGATATTCTTTATTCTTTGTATTATTTGCGCATATTGGTTTGCTAACTTGTACTCTTTTGTTTAGTTGTGCCTTGTGCATGTGACAACAACCTGGGGAAGACAAGATGGAAGGCCAAAATGCACCTCACAAGCCACTTCAAGAGTACTTCATGCCTAGCAACTAAAAATCACCAATTTCTAATAGAGTTGGTCAAATTCCAGGACAACAATTCTCCATCCCTCCAGGTCTTCTTGGGCTCCTTCCCACCTTCTACAATTTAGAGACTGAGAACCCCTACTAGCACTTGGACTCATTTCTTGAAGTATGTTCTAACTTCAGAATGCCGACAGCTAATGATGACTAAATCAGGTTGACCTTGTTATCATTACCCATCAAAGACAAAGCCAAAGATAGGTAAAATTTGAGAAGGTACATTGTGAGTTGGGAAGAGATGAATAATGCCTTCTTAAGGAAATTCTACTCCATTGCAAGGTTGACACAAATGTCGCGTGCCATAGTGAGTTTCAATCAAGTGGGTAATGAATGGTTGCATGATGCTTGGGAAAGATTTCAAAAGATATTGAGAGAGTGCCCACATCATGACATCCCTTTGTGGAAGCTAGTTCAATCCCTTTACTATGATCTATCTCCAATAGGTCAATCTACAATGTATTCTTCTTCTAGATGAGCTTTTACGGCTAAGCCACCTGAGGAACACGACCCTTATCTGAGAAGTTGGCAGAAAGTTTAAGGATCCAAGCTTCTAGCATGATGAATGATAGTGACTGCCCCTTTGGTGTGAGATCTTTAGCTCATAGGGATTCAATACCACAAATGATGATGATTCTTGGAGAAATTGTGAGCTTTATTAAGAACCAAGTGAGAAGTGTTCCTTGTCACTCGGCCTATTTTTTTGAGTCCTTTGGTGAAGAAGAGAAGACACCTCATCCTTATAGCTACCTAGAACCACAAATTCCAAGATATATCTTAATGTTTGAGTAGGAAGTCCTCTCTAGGTTGAAAAACTTTGATGATGTGCAAATGAATATGAAAAATCCTGAGAAAAAAATGGAGCACCTCTCTTCGAATCTTTCTCTACAAGTGAAAGAAAAGTTTTCCTCCCAACCCATAATGAACTTCAATGAAGTAAGTGGACCAATGCATTTCCCTAAGATTTTCTATAGTCCACCTCCAATGCAAGTGCATCCCATTTATCATTTCTAAGAACATCCCAAGACTCATACACCTCCTCCCCCTCCATCACCACAACCATCCCACCACTTCCCCTACCAACCTCAATTCTCTCCTCCACCTCAATTCCAATACCAAGTATCACCTCCACCTCCTCCACAGCCCCAAAAACTCCACACTCCACCATGAGCAAGGAAGTGTTGTGTTATTTCTAAGGAGTGGAAGATCTCTTGAGAATCCCACAAGTCAAAGAAAGGTTGATCATACAAGGCAAAGGAAACACAAGAGTGATATAGTGATTGAAATTGCTAAATATGATATTGTGAGACCCCATTGTGAGCTTGTGATACCGTGTGCTCCACCTTTAACTCCATTTACATTTTCTAAAATCCATATTGTTCCCACTCATGTGATGCCATAAGGAAATCATGTTGATTCAAGTGTTGTAAAAGTAAGTGAGCCATCGTTACTAGAAGAATTGGATGAGCCACTAGAAGTAAAAGCAGACATAAGCACAATGTTGACATTCTAGAGGTGTTTCACCAATTAAAGGTGAAAATTACATTTTTTGATGCTATCAATAGATTCCATTTTACGCCAAGCTTCTCAAGAACCTATTTACTGTGAAGAGGAATTCAACAAGGAGAAAGCCTAAGAAAATCAAGTTGACTGAACAAGTGAGTTCTATCATACAACATTCACTTCTAGTGAAGAGGAAAGACCTAGGATCCACACTCATACCTAGCTACATAGGGGGATATCACACAGACCAATCCCTACTTGATTTAGGATCAAGTGTGAATTTGATGCCATATAGTGTCTTTGTTGAGTTGGGATTAGGCAAGTTGAAACTCGCACATTGCACTCTCCAATTGATGGACCGTTCCATCAAAGTTCCTAGAGGGAAAGTGGATGATGCTTTGGTGATGATAGACAAAGATAGTGTAGTAGTGCTCTCGATGGATTCTATTTCTCTTAACATGGACTTAGAGGATAGGAATATGGCCATCATCTTGGGAAGGCTATTCTTATCTACAGTTGATTCCAAGATATGTGTGTAGTGGCACAATGGAAGTCTCTTTTATGGACATGAAGACAAAGATCATTATGTTGAAGACACCAACCTGACGACATCGAGACAAGGATATTGGACATGATCACTTGAAGAGTCTGACTGATCATTTGAAAGAAGGATATCCGAATGGAAGACTTGATGATATCTTTTGTGGTCAATGGGACATGACACACATTGTGAATGCAAATGAGAGGTGTAACTATTGCAACAATGGATACACGATGATGCCAAATGGTTGAATGATGCAAGAATAAAAAATCTCAGTTGAAGGCATACAATTTAATGCTAGTGAGAGGCAACCATCTAGTTTGAGAATTTTTTCACCTAACCATTCATTTTTTATAGTTTTGTCTATTTTTACACTTTTCCAAGTAAATACACACATAATATACTTGATGGTTTTGTTGTTTGTGAATCATGTTAGGACAAGTAAATTGGAAGGAGGATTATGCATGCATGGTGTTGCCAAGGAGAAGATAAAAATTGAAGAGAAAATTACAAATAAGTAGAAAAGCTACAAGAAGGAGATTAGCATGGTCGTGCCACCCAACATAGCCGTGTTGTAGGAAATAAAAAATGGCCATGGTGGCTATCCCCAACTTGGTAGACACCTTGAGATATCTCTCCCCTCTTGGCACTTTTCTACCATGACTCCATGCACTTTACTCTATCATCCTAGACTTCTATTTCATGTTAAGGATAGCATGGTGTAAAAGTTGGGGTGGTAGGTGGTAACCCCTTTCTTTACCCCCACTTTGCTTTAGGTTTCTTGTTCTATATTTTTTCTCAAGATGATAAAATAGTATATCCATCTCTCATACTTTTGTATCCTTACTTTGTGTGCTTTCTTTACATACATGCATATCATATAGGTCAATTTCATGCATTTTTTGCGTAATTTTCAATTTTTTTTGCTCTTTTTTCCATGCATTGCATATCATGTAGCTTTTTATAATTTTTGAATGTTTGTAGCTAGGATTTGCTTATTTCTTAAATTTTTTTAATAAGAAACATTAGATGTGCTTGAAGGAAATTTTGATCCATTTTGGCCAATTAAGCCCAAATTTATAGCTTCTGCCTAAAAGCATGTTTTGGCCCAATCTCTACTTATTTGATTGAAAATGTTGACATTCGATAAATGCATGCTATGTTATCATGATTTACTGATAAATGACCTTATTTCTTGACTTTTTTTACATGTTAATCACCTCTCTCATGCTTTTGAATTGTGATAACCAAGCTACATTATCATGTTCATCGTCCAGCCAGTGTAGCCCGGCTGGTTACGGTTCAGTAAGTCCAGATGAAGGACCCAAGTTCGAACCATGCCGAAGGTGCTCTACGAAAAGTAACAAGAATTTGATTAGGTACGGGAGGGGGTGACCGGACCACACCCTCTCATGCCCCAGGAGTTTACGCTGTCTGGGGGAGTCATGAATATGGCGCTTCTACAGGGGCACTTCTCTCATAAATAATAAAAAAATATTGCTTGTTCATGTGGTGTCATTACTTGATGAAATTGTTGGAGTAGCTTTCATGCAAGAGATATCATATTGTAATCCATACTAGTAACCTCTCTTTGACTCCCTTTTCTTCCATCATCTTCTTATCTCTTTGCCTCATGAAAGGATGCCAAAGTGCATATATTCAGCCTTAGCCCCTCCAAATGTTTGGGGTGGACATATCGGTATCCCCCGCTTCATTCTCACCACCATGTTCCCTAGATACACCAAGGGCAAAGAAAAAGAAAAAAATGAAAAAATAAAATAAAAGATGCTTCTACGTAATCGCATCTAAAATAAAGAAAAGAGTAGTGCTCCTATGTAATAACACTCCAATCTCTTACTGCAACCCCTTTCTTCCATTTGCATGCCCATTGAGCTAGGAACATCAAACCTAGCTCATTTTGCCCTTTTTTCACAACCGCGTGGGTTTCTTATTGTGCATTGACATGTGAGATTGAATGCATAAAAGTCAAACAACAACATTAGTCATTTTTTATATTCACCACCATGAAACGATTTACTCGGACCAATATGACAACCACATGAATTGATTGTGTATTCTATACTCTATATGTGAAGTTTGTATTCTTGGTGCTTTAATTATGATCGGTTTGTGAAAGAGGAGAGGAGAGAGGTGGAACACATGCACTTAGTCACCATTGAGCCCATTTAGTCAATATACATCTGTTGCAATGCATTTGTCATTTCTTGATTGTGGAAAAATTGTAGAGAGATTAAGTTGGAGCATACTTGAGGATAAGTATGTTTTAAATTTAGGGTGGTGATGTAGCCCTATTTTAGGACTCCATCTTGTGTATTTTTTCACTTCAATCACATCTAAACTTGTTATATTACATGTTATTTCCCTTAATATGCATATTTCTACAAAATGCACTTATGAACGTTCTTTGCATGTTTTTTAGGTACCTATACTACACATGGATGGAAGAGAAAGAGAAAGAATGATCCTAGGGTTTCTTTATCCTTGAAGAGGCCCAAAGTGAAGTATAAGGCTCCCTCAACCTACTGCTAGTGGCCAAGGGCCCATTAAAACAAAGAAATCCAAGGTGATGAATGCATATTCATCTTAGTTTTAGTCACCATTTTTGTCCCTGTTTAGCACTAAAAGCTCACATATACCCCTTGAATCTGCTCGTATATAATTTTCCTCAGTTTCAGATGATTATTTAGAGTTTTGATCAAATCCATTCATCTCCATTACATAATTAACCATCACACTATGTGCACGAGTGTAGGAGGCAGTGGTCCTGCTAGTCGGTAATTTGGACCCTATTTTCGATGGGCACTTCCTTCATCAGAAAGCATCCTCATCAGTTTGAGGATTCATTGATGCTGGCCCTTCGGCCCATAGAAAAAGCTGCAACCCCCCATGGGGGTGGGTTTATTTCAAAAGGATCGTGACCACGACATAAGGAGGGTCGCGACCACGACATAAGGGTGGCCACGACCATAATGTAAAAAGAGTTGAGACCGCGGTCAAGATGTAGCCTCGACCGACACTCGACATAACTGGGCCCACTTAGGCACGGTTGGGACAAGGCCAAGGTAGTGTGACCGCCACATCCCACCGTGACCACAACCAAGAATACCCCACCTCGACTGCGACATAACGCCTCGACCATGGTAAGCACCTCGAATGCGACACAACGCCTCAACCACGGAAAACACATCGATCAAAGCACAAAATGCCTCGACTACGACCTAGACCTCAACCACGATGAACACGTCGACATAGTTGAGTTCACACTAGACACGGTCGAGTGCACGCTCGACATGGTCATGCCGAGGAGTACCACGATCGATACCGAAGGCCACGACCACAGCAATTAAGACAGTTCTCCACAGACATACACCTATAAATAGACAACCCCCTCCTTCATTTGTGACATATCTTCCACTCCACAACGCTGACAGGCTGCCGCTCTGTACCTAGCCTAGGAAGATGATCTCTACCACCAAAGACCACCTCTGTGGTCTCCTTGCTACTCCGTCGTCTCTGCTCATGACGATCTATCTCCTATCCACAAAAGTGGTGGGATTTTAGATCTGTAGTACCTTCATCCATCAGCCATCTACCACTCCATCTCCTACGAGTAAGAGTATGATATAATCACGCTCTTTTACTTTCATTGCAATTAGTTTAACTAAACCAAACCAACTCTTTGTTCTAATTATTAGTCTTAGTTGATCCAGATTCAACTAGTAAGATTCTTAAAAAAGGTTTTCCCTTGACATTCGATCCTTAACTACATTGTGATAAGACCTGACTACTTGCGGGTGGTACTATTAGATAAGGTTTTTGTAAAAACTTTGGGATTTCAGCACTAAGTGATTTTGTTAGTGCATCAAAACCCATGTCAAATTCTAGCATCACTGCTAGGGACAACAGAATCATCTAGTTAAATCTAGTTCTATTGATACTAATCTAGGATTTTACTTTCACTTTTAATACTATTGATCATCTACTTGAATTTGACTCTACTCTGTCCATCTGACTCCTGAAAGATTTCTCCATCCCAGGTACTCCCAAAGACTAGCGCATGCCATGCTCCAACAACACCGGCCTTGCAACTAGCTTTGACCTTGAGTTAGAATGAACCTTTCATCCTCAGAGTAGAGAGAACCAAGATAGGATGGCACAAGAGGAGGAAATTACCTGAAGGGTAACTCAAGCCATTAATTCACAAAGAGAAAGTCTTATGCAAGAAGCCCGAGCTGCGGTTCAAGAGGAAATCCAAGCAGCTCAACAAGCCGAGTTACAAAAGGACCTTAGAGAGTTCTCAATCCCTAAGGCTGTTGTTGTTCAACATCTAGTGCAACCTCCTCCCATTGCTACTCCAAACTTTCAGATCAAGTCACATTGGATTACACTGCTTCAAAACAACCCTTTATATGGCAAGCAAGGCGAGGACAATCGAGAACATCTTCTGAGGTTTATAGATTTATGTGCTATGACAAAGTGGAATGGAGTTATAGATGATGCCATTAGACTCCGACTCTTCAAATATTCCCTTGGAGATAGAGCCATGAGTTGGTATAACTCTTTGCAATGTGACCCTATCACCACTTGGGAACAACTTCAAAATGCTTTCTTGGAAAAATTATACCCTCCTTCCCTCACCTATGATATCATGGTCCAGATAACACAATTTATTCAGATCCCTGGTGAAACCCTGGAAGAAGCATGGGAAAGATACATTGAGTTACTATGCAAGTGTCCACACCATGGCATACCTAAGAATCAGCTCATCAAAATATTTTATAGGGGTGTGGATGATGATATCAAGAAGTTTTTAGACTCCTCATCTGGAGGAAACTTCATGTGTCAAAGCTATGATAGCGCATGGAAGGTTGTCACCCTTGGAGCTAAAAATCAAGCCAACTGGGGCAGATATGTAGGCAAAGGAGTGTTGAAGGTGGCAATGGTAGAAAGTAGTCATGAGTACAAGTCTATCACCGAATCTCTAAAGCTACTAGTTGCCAAGCAAGACAACCTTGTATTGTTTTTTAAGGCACTCACCCCTTCGAAAATAAGAGCAAGTCAAGTTAGGTTCACCATTTTGCGAATCATGTAAAGGCACTTATCATTATACTCTAGCCTTTAATATTCTCTATGATATCGTTATGGGAAATGCTTATGCCTAAGGGGGTAATGGTCAGATGGAAAATCTGAATGTCGTCCACACTATCCCTGGTCAAGGATATTATATTCCAAATCAAAATAGGAACCATCCATGTTTTTAGTACGGAAATCCTTTGAGAGTGGAAAACTCACAACAACTCGGTCCAAATAATCAACAACGAGGCCCTCCAAGATTCCAGTATAATCAACAACAAAATTTTAGGAATCAAGGGAACTTCAGGGGTAACTTTCAGAAAAAAATTACAACCAGTATCAAAACACCTGTTAGTTCCAAAATCTCAACTAAATCCCACATCAACAACTACAAAAAGGACAACAAGTCGGTCCCATATCCTCTGATGGCAAACTGTCAACCATTGAGAATATGTTACAGTCGCAATAGACTATGATAGCAAATCAGCAAGCCCATCAGAAGGCTATTGAATCCCAACTAGCTCAACTTTCAACTAGCCTCAAGCCACCTACTAGAGTCTTTATTGGATAACCATAGAACAATCCTAAAAATCCTGAGTAGTTGAAATCTATTTCCACTCGATTTGGAAAAGACTATTTTGATCCTCCTATCAAGACGCCTGTAGTAGCTACAAACAAGCATGACTTGGTTATTAACCAAAACACTAAAGTACCTGAATCTCAACCGAAAGAACCGTTGGCGACTGATAAGGTAGACAAAGAAAGTTCTGAGGAACCTATCGTTGTATAAGTAGAAGACATGCCTAAGCCAGTTATACTCGTATACAAGCCTCGTCCTCCTTTTCTAAGCTCAACTAAAGCAGACAAGGCTCGACACTCATTTCATGAAGTTCAAGGAAACAATGAAGAAGCTTCATGTTGATATACCCTGTCTAGATGTGCTGGCTGAGATACCATCCTGGTCGAAGTACTTAAAATCTCTCCTAACAAGGAAGTATATAATTGAGGAATATGAGACAGTCAAATTAGCAACAACTACTTCTAATATTATTCAAAGCAAAATGCCCAAGAAGCAAAAAGACCCAGGATCTTTTGGGATTTCATGCCATATCGGCAACTCCACATGTAAGAAGGGATTAGACGACCTTGGTGCTAGCATCTCTATCATGCCACTTAGCCTTTGCAAGAGGCT
Source organism: Alisma plantago-aquatica (assembly GCA_963693085.1). NCBI lineage: Eukaryota > Viridiplantae > Streptophyta > Magnoliopsida > Alismatales > Alismataceae > Alisma > Alisma plantago-aquatica. The sequence goes on from OY856412.1 coordinate 1,478,258,894, forward strand.
CGGATTTGCAAAACTTCTCCCAACTGGCATGACCATACAACTTGCGGACAATTCTATGACTCTCCCTTTAGGAATCATTGAGGATGTCCCAATCAAGGTAGGAAAAGACTCTTATATCCCGTGTGACTTTGTAATCATGGACATAAAATAGGACTCTAGATACCCTCTTATCTTTGGTCGTCCGTTCCTTGCCACTACGAGAGCTTTGATTGATGTTGAAGCAGGAACCTTACTCCTCAGACTGGGAAAAGAAATACTCGAGTTCAGAGTTTTTGAAAGTATGCAAAGACTGAGCATGCAAGAAGAAGTCTATTTGATTGATTTCATAGAGAAAATGGCAATCCTCACATAAGAGAATCATGAATCAAACAATCCTTTAGAAGTGGCTCTAACGAACCCATTTTCTGATGAATCCATCGAAAAACAAGTAAAGAATTGTGTTCTCCACCTCAACACTGCAGAAGAAGATCTCGAAGCTAAATTTGAGGAACTCAAGGTTGTGAACATAACTGAATACCTATGTGAGAAACTTGATGCCCCTGAAAAGAAGCCCCTACTTGAGGGACTAAAGTACGTGTTTCTGGATGATCTCAAGGTTTGTCCATTTATCATAAATTCTAACCTGATGTCAGAACAAGAAGATAAACTTCTGATAGAATTAAGGGAAAGAAGAAAGGCCCTCAACTACAAAATGAGTGACCTCACTGGGGTTAGTCTATCACTTTGCATGCACAAAATCCCCATGTTGGAAGACCACAGGCCGACTGTCAAAAATCAACGAAAGATGAATCCAAATATGAAAGAAGTAGTCTGCCTTGAAGTCATGAAATTGCTCACTATTAGAATCATCTATCCTATATCTGACTCGCCATGGGTAAGTCTGGTACATGTTGTCCCAAAGAAAGGTGGAACTATTATGATAAAGAGTGAAAATAACGAACTCATCCCCTCTTGAAAAATTACTGGCTGGAGGATGTGTATCGACTACAGGAAATTAAACAAGGCCACACATAAGGATCATTTCTCGATGCCTTTCCTAGACCGAGTCTTAGAGCGATTGGCTCACCAGGAATATTTTTGCTATCTCGATGGTTACTGTGGATTCTGTCAAATTCCCATACATCCAAATGACCAAGAGAAGACAACATTCACTTGCCCCTTTGGAACATATGCCTTTAGAAGGATGCCTTTCAGGCTTTGTAATGCGCCTGCTACTTTCTAATGTTGCATGGTAGCGATATTCACTGGACTCACTGAAACTATTATAGAAATTTTTATGGATGATTTCTCTGTATATGGGGATTCATATGACTCATGCCTGAAGCACCTCTCCCTTGTCCTCAAATGATGTGAAGAAGCTTATCTAGTGCTAAATTGGGAGAAATGTCATTTCATGGTAAAAGAAAGCATTGTCCTTGGCCATAGGGTCAGCAATCGAGGGATCGAAGTAGAAAAGGCAAGATCGAAGTGATTTCTAAACTTAGTCTCCCAACCAATGTAAGAGAGGTCCGTGCATTTCTTGGTCATGCAGACTTTTATAGAAGGTTTATAAAGGAATTCTCCAAGATAACCAAGCCTATGACGAACTTATTACTAAAGAATGTTGATTTCCACTTTGATGAAGAATGTATCAAGAGTTTCAACAATCTTAAGCATGCCCTTACATCAACCCCTATCATCAAAGCTCCAGATTGGGGGCACCCATTTGAAATAATGTGTGATGCCAATGATTATATAGTGGGTGCTGTTTTGGGCCAATTTATAGAAAAGAAACATCATGTTATCTATTATGCATCCAAGACCATTGACGAAGCTCAAAGGAACTCTGCAACTACTAAGAAGGAACTTTTAGCATTTTTGTATGCCTTTGACAAGTTTAGATCCTACCTCATCGGTTCGAAGGTCATCGTCTACACTAATCATGCTACAATTCACTACCTACTGGCAAAGAAAGATGAAAAACTCAGGCTAACCAGATGGATTCTCCTTTTAAAAGAATTTGATCTTGAGATGAGAGATAGGAAAGGTGCAAATAATGTTGTGGCGGATCACTTGAGTTGTATCCACACCCTGGACACTAAAAAGATCCCAATTAATGACTCTCTACCTAATGACTAGCTCATGAAAGCTTCAGAAGCTATCCCTTGGTACGCAGACTACCTGAACTACCTTGCAGACAGTGTCATCCACCCTGAATGCACCGACATTGCACTGAAGAAATTCATGCACGACGTGAGGTAATATCACTGGGATGAGTCATACCTCTTCAAGATCTATGCTGATGGTCTTTAGCAGACATTGTATCACTGAGGAAGAAGTTGAGCTTGTTTTAGAATAATGCCACTCAAGCTCACCAGGAGGCCATATGAGTTCCAATAAGGCTGCTTTGAAAGTTCTACAATGTGGCTTCTTTTTGCCAACCATATCCAAGGATGCCTACAACTTTGTCTTGTCTTGTGACAAATGCCAGAGGAAGGGTAACATAACAAAAAGAGATGAGATGCCCCTTAAGATCTGGCAGGAGGTCGAGATTTTTGATGTTTTGGAAGTGGACTACATGGGCCCATTCCCATCCTCATATGGATTTTGCTACATTCTAGTTGCGGTGGATTATGTCTCTAAATGGGTAGAGGCCATATCAACCATCACTAGAGATTCAAAACCACTCATCAAAATGTTTAGATATATTATTTTTCCCCATTTCAGAGTTCCACACACTGTGATATCTAATAGAGGTTTTCATTTTCTAGGAAAGCAGTTTTGAGGCACTATTGAGAAAATATGGTGTGACTCACAAGGTAGCTTCCTCCTATCACCCACAAACGGGTGGACAAGTAGAGGTGGCAAACCGTCAACTCAAAGCTATCTTGGAAAAGACAGTGGGCCACAACCTAAAGGATTGGTTAGTAAAAATCAATGATGCCTTGTGGGCCTATAGAACTGCTTTCAAGACTCCTCTTGGAACAACACCCTTTAGATTAATATATGTAAAATCATGTCACCTGCATGTATAACTTGAACACAAAGCTTGGTGGGCAATCAAACAACTGAATTTCAACATGAAGAAAGCTAGACAAGCTAGGATTCTACAACTTCAAGAGTTGGAAGTACTTCGGATGACAACCTACGAGAATGCAAGAATTTACAAAGAACGCAAAAAAATATTGCATGATGGTCATCTGAAAAGGAAAGACATACAAGTGGGAGACCAAGTTCTACTATTTAACTCAAGATTGAGATTGTTCCCAGGGAAACTTTGTTCTCACTGGTCTGGACCGTACATTGTCAAGAGCATCTACCCACATGGTGCCTTCATTTTATGGAGTGAAAAGTCAGGAGAGTTTGTGACAAATGGCCAATGCTTAAAGAGATATTTCACCATAGCTAACACGAGCGTTGAAGCATCATTGAATCTTTCCAAACCAGCATATCTTCTAGAAAATTGAAAGAAGAATGTCAAGCCAATGGCATAAAACAAAGGCACTTATCGAGAGGCAACCTGATCCTTACCTTAGCTTTTACATTTAGTTTTAAATTAGAAAATTTTTCACCAGGTAGATATCGCATCGCAAGATGCAATCTTAAGTTCTGATAGTTCCCATTTTTGAAATTTCAGATGGAGGACACGTTGAGAGGAATGTAACCACATCTGTTGGTCCAACCGACACAATGTTTCCCCTCCATCTCAGGTTTAGAGTTTGCTCAGGATGAGAACATTTATAAGTTTGGGGTGGAGGGTGGGTGGTATGTACTCTACTTTCCACCCACACCTATATGTTTCATACTTAAGATTCCATCATTGCAATTTTGATCAAAATTTTCAAATTTTTAAGTTTTCAAAGTAGTTTGTTTAGAAAATTGATGACATTAGGATGCTTTTATTTCAATCAAATCCTTTACCTAGCTAGCTAGTTATTTTTCCATTCAATTTTGAATCATTATACCCTCCTTATTTGAAGCAAAGCCTCAACAGGGCTAAAACTAGCCATTGGTTAGAAATCACCATGTGAAGCTTATGAATCCTAAATTCATGATCCTTCAGTAAAAATGGCAAGTATCTATCAAACTGAGAGTGATCAAACACATCGTGCTTCCTAACTGACTAGTGGAATAATAGCATGAAATCTCCACTGAATCCCCATCAAGTCATTATTTGAGCATAGTATGATAAAGAGAACAACTCGACGGACTGAATTGTAAATCAAGTTGCATTATGATCTAAACTCTCTTCTACACTTCTTCTACCGTCTTCATACCCCTCCATCCATAAAAAGAAATAAAAATCCATAAAAATAGTGCCAAACCCTAAGTTTGAGGTGGCACACCATCCCTCTCTTTATTCACTTCTTCCATACCCCTCTCTATGTAATAGGGGCATATCACCAAAATGAAAAAGAAAATATGCCAATGTGCACACACAAAAAAATGCAATCTTGAGTCGAATAGAGGAGAGATTTACATAAAAAAGAGTTGCAATTTCATAATAAAAATCTTGAGTCGAATAGAGGAGAGATTTACTACTTCCTTCCATACCCCCTTCACTCCCTTTTCCACCTACAGGCACAATTAATGCCTCATTTTTGTCCCTATTTTGTAAAACACCAGTGTCAGATCAGATGCACACTTGTTGTTCTATGGGTATCTCTAGACTCTTACGAAGCTTTTAGACATGCTTGATGTTAGAGAAAGTGGGGAGGAAGTGCTTTTGAGAAACGAACTCAAGAATGAAGATGTTGAAATATGTGTTCAGTGATCTCAGGAAGTTGAGATGCTCAGCCATACAAAGTAGAAAAGAAACAAACATGATGTGAAGATGAGGCAATCACAAGGGTTGAAAGTATTCAGTTGGCGACTGTTTCAGATTTTGTGTTACTTGAGGACGAACAACATTTAAGTTTGGGGTGTTTTGATGAATTCATATTCATCTTAGTTTTAGTCGCCATTTCTGGCCCTATTTAGCACTGAAAGATCACACATACCCCTTGAATCTACTCGTATATAATTTCCTCAGTTTTAGATGATTATTTAGAGTTTTGATCAAATACATTCGTCTCCATTGTAGAATTAAGCATCACACTATGTGCATCAGTGTAGGAGGCAGTGGTCCCATTAGTCAATTAGCGGACCCAAGAAATTTTTGATAATTTAGACCTTATTTTCAATGGGCACTTCCTTCATTATAAAGCATCCTCATCAGTCAGAGGATTCATTGACATAGGACCATTGACCCATAGCAATAGCCACCCCCCATGTGGGGGTGGGTTTATTTCAAAAGGGTCGCGACCACGGCATAAGGAGGGATGCAACTTTGGCATAAGGGTGGCCACGACCGTAATGTAAAAAGAGCCATGACCGTGGTCATGATGTAGCCTCAACTGACACTCGACACGACCGGGCCCACCTCATCACGATTGGGCTGAGGCCAAGGTAGTGTGACTGTGGCACCCCACTACGACCGTGAATAAGAAGACCCCACCTCGACCGTGGCACAATGCCTCGACCCCGACACAATGCCTCGACCACAGCACAACACCTCGACCGCGACAAACACATCGACCGCAATACAAAATGCCTCAACTGTGACAAAGACCTCAACCACAGCAAACACATCAGCACTGTCGGGCACGCACCCGACACGGTCGTGTCGAGGAGTACTGTGATGGATACCAAAGGTCGCAATCGTAGAAGTTAAGACAGTTCTCCACAGACATGATCCTATAAATAGATGACTCCCTCCTTCATTTGAGGCATCTCTTTCCCTCCATGATGCTGACATGCTTCCATCCTGTGCCCAACCTAGTAATATGATCTCCACCACCAAAGACTACTTTTGTGGTTTCCTTGCTACTCTGCCATTTCCGCTCCATCAAGATCTATCTCATAGCCATGAAAGTGGTGGGATTTCAGATCTGTAGCACCTTCATCCATCAACCATCTACCGCTCCATCTCCTACGAGTAAGATTACAAGAAGAGCATGAAGAAGGAGAGAGAAGATCATCCTCATCCATCTTGGTGTTCTTCCCCTCGTCGTCCAGATCTGTCCCACTATCGTGTAGAAGATCGTTTCTCCACTGAGCTGTGATCATCTTCTTCACCATGACCATAGAGGAATCTTCCCTCTCTCTTGTTCTTTTTGTTTCTATCATGAGGAGAGAGTAGTCCTTCTCACTGGGGTGTGGGGACTTGCCCTGCTTCCTGTGCTTACATGTTCACCTTATAACATTCTATGGCTTGTATATAACTTTCTATTTTGTTGTTAAGCATTTAGTGCATGCTTTGTGGATTGATCACCTGCCTTTCATGATCTATTATATTCCTTTGTTATGAGAAATTCAATACTTAGGATTTGAATATCGATTAACATGGTTGATGCCCAGATGAGAACTTCCTAAGGGATGTCTCCGGAGTAGTAAGTGTGTGACTCATAGGTAACGAGACATCGAGCCCATGGAGATGCTTACACAAACTCTATTTCCTATAGGATGGTTTGCTACTCCATTTGGATAGTTGTATCTTTCTTGGATGTGTTTGCATGTGTAGTGGTGGTGAAACCTGATTCCACCCCAGTGATTCCCATCATTAATCTAAACTTAGTTTTAATCCCGCTCTTTTACTTTCCTTGCAATTAGTTTAACTAAATCCAAACCAACTCTTTGTTCTAAATATTAGTCTTAGTTGATCCAGATTTGACTAGTAAGATTCTTCAAAAAGTTTTCCCTTGGGATTCGATCCTTAACTATAATGCGATAAAACTACTCCTGCGGGTGGTACTATTGCATAAGGTTTTGGTAAAAACTTAGGGATTTCAGCCCTAAGTGAGTTTGTCAGTGCAGTAAAACCCACGTCATAAGGGTGAACAGAGAACAATAGAAAGTGTTGCTGAGAAGACTAGAAGAGACATGGTACAACAAAACGGCCATTCCAGTCCACTTAAATTCATAGAAGGAAGCATTGAAGGATCAGAGTTAGCAACATGGTCATGTAGCACAAAATGGTTGTGTTAACATGACCCATAATAGTCATGCAGTTCAATACTATCGTGTTGCATAGAAATCAGAATGCTCATGCTCACCACTACAAGTAACATTCCCTCAATGAATGATTGTGCTACTCAGCATGACCGTGCTACCTAGCACCCACTACTATTGTGCGATCAGCCTTCCAAGAACCCATAATTTTATTGCATTTTTTCCTTTTTTTCCACCATGCTCTTCCATCCCACCATGAGCATGCTCACACCTACCCACCACAACTATGTTTTCCAGCATGATCGTGCTATGTACAACCCTAGCAGTACATTTGCACTGCATTCCCTATTCTACCCCCACTCAACCTAGTGCATCCCCACCACCTATATATACATAGAGGGTGGCTGGAGCTCGAGGCTAGCTACTCCTACAGCCACTCTAGCCTACCCTATCCCCTTCCACTCCATTCACACTCCATTCCACCTCCATTCCATCACGTTCCACCCCAAAAAATCTATTTTAGGGTTTCTGGTCACTTTCCAGCACTCATCCATGCCATTCTGTCTTAGGAGAAGGAGAAACTCGAGCTCCTTCTATTAGGATGTGGAGAAGGAGGAGTCTCCATCTAACTACCATGTCTTTCCACTCCTCTACTCATTCTTCTTCCTCTCTTTCTGTATTTACTTGTTCTATTAGTAGCTAGGCCCCTTAGGTGGGCTGTTTGGGGTCAAAAATGTTACTTTAATACCATGTAGGGGGGAAATGATATGTAAATATTGAATTTTGTTTTATAATGATTATTTTCTACTTCTATCTCATTCCTCATGAATTCTTTGTGTTTTATGCTTAAAATTACCTAGAATTCTAGGAAAATTGTTTATATGTGGTTGATTTGAATTGCTCCTAAGTCCAATTATGGATCCCTTGTTTTTCTATTCACCTTCCTACATGTTAGTCAATACTCCTATACCTAGGTGAGAGATCTTAGGATCTATTATCGGAACATTTAGTGTAATTAGCTTGGATCCTTCTCAAGGCTAGAATGTGGGTGATTTGAGGTCAAAAACCTCACTTCCACCTTACATTACTACCCTCGGTCCCTAATTATCCTAAGAGTTCCTACCCTAGAAATCTAGGCTAGACTAGACCCTAATTGAATTCCACCTAAATCCTAACCAAATTGATCCTTGTAAGGGCAGGTAGGATGTGTTAGGGACTAGTTCCCCTATATACACCCTATCTTATCCATGGCTAGTTAGTAGTGTAGGAAAATTCATTAGCCTATACCTTGTTGTTTGGTTTGGTAATCTAAATGAAAGAATAATGTTTACATGTTATCAACCCAACCCAATTGACAAGTGCATCACACAAATAGCCCACACTTCTCTTTATTGTGTTAAATCCCTAATTGCCTTCTTGCTTAGCTAGTGTTAGCCTAATTAGATCTTTACTTTCTTAGTTAGATTCTTTCCTTTCTCTTTCTTTGTCTTGCTAGTCTAGGTCTTAAATTGATCTTTTGCCTAGTTTTCTAGCTTAGTGTAGTGTAGATCTCTTCCTGCTCACCTTAGTGTAACATGTTCCTTTCTTTCCTAGATTGTCTTTCCTTGCTCATTAGAGTTAATTGTCTAAGGTTAGCTTAGGTTTTGATATTGTTTGCTTTCCTTTAATTGATTGAATGTTCAACCCTTAGTGTAATCAACAAATCAACCATTAAAATTTTAAACCCTAAAATCCACAATAGGAACCTAGGCCAAAATTGACCTAGTTCTAGTGCCCCCTTTCTCTCTAGCGTTCGACCCTAACTTGTCACCCTCCTATATTATAACATGGCCCTTTGCACTTGTGGGTAAGTGTGTTAGTTTATGTGAGTAGGCCTATTAGGGCTTTTTAAATTCAAAAGATCCCAGTGTGTTTTAAAACCTCTTAGGGTTGCATCTAGTCATGATTTAGTTGATTAGTGTGTGAACCTAGGAAAAAAGGCATCAATGGGTTATCTAGGGTGTCGATTTTTTTAAGACATTATAGGAAAAACAGTACTTGTGTTTTTTCTTAATCAGAAGGACTTGACCAATAGTTACCTTTGTGCTTTACAACCAATGTTGTAGGTGTCAGTGTGTTTTTTTTTAAACGTACCCTAAGAAAAGTGATCTTAGAGGTCATAATTGCACTAGCCATCATCCATACACACTTTTCCAATAGGGAGGCTCCTCTATGGCGAGCTCTGATGGTCAGATCCGATGGTGCAGTCTATTGTCAACACCCCATGTGCCAAGACTGATGGTCAACCCAGATGGTTGACTCCAACTGTGAACCCTGATGACCACCTCCAACGAGATTGCAACTACACCTACCTGATGGCGTGAAATCGACTCAATTTCACCCAAGCTGAGTCGATTTCACCCCCATTTTATGCCATTTCACCTGTTAATATAAATACCCTCCTTGGACACTAGGCTAGGGGTTCTGCACTTCTTTTGTTGTCCCACATTTTTATTCCCATACCTCCATCTTAGAGATCTATGGCTTGATAAGGCTATACATTGCACTCCTATGTCCAACCCTTTATTTAGTTTCCTTTGAACATCTCCATGTTTCGCCCATTTCCACCATCTTCCACCTCTATCAATCCACACCAGCTGCTGTTTGGGGAGGAATCAAGGAGAAAGAAGGACAAAGAGTTCAGAAGATCAAGGAGGATGTTACTAGGATGAGATCTAATCCATCTAGAGGCTAAGGAGTGAGAGCCACCTATCCTCAACGGGCTAAATCTCTCCCTTCTACCTCTTTTCTTCTTTGTTCTCCTTTATTTCTATACAAATGATGTATTTCCATCTTTGTTCAGTGCCAACTATGCTTGTCTATGGCCAGCTAAGCTCCTTCTTGTCTATGTATCCTATTTAAGGCATGTTTATGTACTTTGACAATAAGAAAGTAGTAAAAATTCAGATCAGGCATGTTTCTATTCTATCTTCTCTATCTAGTTGTAATAGCTGATTTGGTTGATATTTTTCTTGCTTAAACTATAATTTTTTTGCTGACATCAAGAGATTAGTGGTAAAAATGGTTAGAGGAGGTAGTTAGGACAAAAAACTAATAAGAGCAAGTCCAAGGGAGGATCTTCCTAGAATCCAAGTTTAAAGAGATTTGACCCCGCATAGAGAAACTGACTCGATTTCACTAAAATGAGGTGGTTTCACCTGAAATGAGGCGGTTTCACTTCATCAAATTTCTTGAAAGATCATATACTATTCCTAAATCTTCTGGTTGGTTTGGACCCCAGAAGTAATTTGCAATATTTAGGGGTGTTGGTCTATTATCCTCGAGAAAAGGTCATGGACTGTTGTTGCATTTTAGTCACACTGTGTGAGAGAGTGGGTGGGATGGCCCCCACATGAGTAGATACCATGGTACATGATAGGTTGGAATGCTAGATGCTCTCTAGGGTGTTTGAAGGTTGTATGTCTTGAGAAAAGGGTACATAAACTACACGATATATGTCTACATAGCTTGGAACTCCCTCTCCTAATTAGTAGATTTTGTAGAGTTTGTTTTCTTTATTTTACTTTGTTTTGATTTGTTATGTCTATCTAGACTCATTCTAGTTTTAATCATTTATCTACCCTTGGTTTTTCTTAACTAAGTAAGAGTGAAATTGTAGGTGACTAAAAAACCCCACATACATATGTTCGACCATGTGTATCTACTTCAACCCCGTACTGAGTTGCAGGCATCCTAAAGGTCTCCAATTACCTTCTTATCAACATCCTTCTTGGACGTGCAATTTTAGATGATCAACTTTTTGCTCTTTTGTTGGGGATGTTGATTTTCCACATTTACACACCCAAAGAATGTGTTCTATTAGCATAATCTTGTATGTATATGCATATTTTTCCCTTTTTGGTGCACATACTTGTCCGTACATACTGATATAGTTTTACTTTTCCCTTTCTTTCCATATATTTCTTCTACAGCCAACTTGTTCATACATACTGATATAGTTTTGCTTTTCCCTTTCTTTCCATATATTTCTTCTACAACCATTGAACCAGCTTCAAGAAGGTAGATCATATTTTCCACCTACCCTCCCATTTTTTTCTACAATCCCAACTGTTGGCGAATAATTGAAAATTGTGAACTTCAGCTAGTCGAGGTTTGCTCAACCCCATCGTCGTCATATATTTGGTCAATTAGTGTTCATGAGAGCATTGTATCTAACTCAAAAACATATCGTTACACACTAGTGTATACAAGAACGATGCCCCCTGTAACATATCAAAATATAAATTTTAATGCCTAACTTTGTCATTCTTATACCTTTTTGGAGTGGGTTCTAGTTCCTTCCTCCCTGACATAGAGGCTAATTGGTTACATTAGGTTCTTATAGACATAACTTATAATCTAAATGTTCATTTCTAAGTATCCTTTGTGAAATTGTTTTGTTAAGCCTTTCAACGAGGGGTTAGATTTGCAACTTCACAATCGAATGTAGTTTACTTTTAAATAAGAACTTTAGAACCTTCCTATATTTATATAATAAGAAAAATAAATGCAATGTAGGACTCTTAAATACATCAAAATAGGTTGATTATGTAGAATGGTTTTGTACACGAGGAAAACAATATTATTAAGAGGGTTACTCTAAAATCCTATGCATAGATGGATGTTGATATAGACTATATTAAAAACAACGATATATTTCATACTTGTATTTAAACTATATTCAAGAAGTGGATAATAACATTGGTACACACACGAATATACATGCTAAATATGTTGTTTGGAATAATATGAAATCAATTTATTATAGAGAGAGAATAACATTTAAGAACTAAATGGGAGGAAAACATATTAGTACCAACATATAAATGTAATCTAGAAATGACTAGAATTATGTGATTAAAGATGGACCTTGGAATAAAATTGTTATCCAATGTATCATAAATTCAATCATCAAGGCTAAAAACTCCAGCATGCCTTTTAGTGAATAGATCGAGGACAAAAACAATGTGTTTAATTGTGCTAAGAATATATATACACAAGTTCTCTTGTTTTGACTAACATAACTGATGTGTTTCTAGGACAAACACTTGAGTTAGGGAACCAAGATATACCAATAGAGAAAACCTTCAACTTGAAGATCAGGTATGTGCATCTTCCTATTTATCTATACATTACTAATATGACCAATAAACTGTTCCCATATGAGGCATCTCTTGATTAATCCCTGAGCATTGTTGGATGTATTCCAAAATCCTATTTCCTTGATATAATTTTCTTGATTTGATATTGATTCCATGAGATCTTATTATTGAAGGTCCTTTGACCGACTTGTATTAAATACCGTATGATCTTATCCTCTTTACTTGAACTAAATTGATGTTAGCCAAACTTACTTCTTGTGTTTACATTTTGTGCATGTATGGTATACCAAGATTATTTAAAGTAGCAATACATCCATGCTACCATAATAATTGGATGCAACTTTCCACCCCTATTGAGCCTTTCCACTCATATTATATATGTTGGGCACACCTTCCCACCCAGGGTGCGCCTTTATACTCGACTTAGGCTTGAAATTTTATGGGTCTCGGTCCTACTTAAATAATATTAGTTTGATTGATATACATGAAAGGATTATGATTTGCGATTTTTTTGTGCCGTATTTATGGCAAGAATTGTTTTTGGTAAACACATACTTTTTTATAAATGCCCCATTAATTGAACACATTAAATCTTTGGAAATTTTCTCCTTGAACATCCCTTTATTGAAATACTAAATTGATCTCTTATTATTGTAAGTAATGTCTAGTTGTTATTACTCTGCACATACACAATCTTATGATTACTTCCCTTTTCTTTACCTTTATTCTTTTTGGGTGTTACCTCTATCCACCCATGAGTATTTAGGTTAGACGAGGATGACTCGTGATGGACTAGAACCGGGAGCTTAGTTTTGGAGGATACCTTGAGATGGGCAGGTTTCCCATTGTAATTGGTCCTATATAGAGTAGCTTTCTTTTGTACTTTTGACTTTATGTATGCCTCCTTAATGGGTGAGGGAAAATGTAAATGTATATTTTTTAGATAATTATAATAGTTGAGATATATTTTGTTGCTATCTAACCATTCTGCTTTGTATATCATACTATTTGAGTAATGGAAATTTACCACCATTCTACATACTTTTGGTATGTTTGGATTGAGTGGGTTTATTCCTCAAATTGACTAAAGTATGGATCCCCTCTCAAGTCCCACTCCTTAAAATATGGTATTAGAGATTGAGCATTCGATAAATCTAACAATTTTAAGTTATCCTAATATTTTCATATATACATTCCTTTAGTGGATAGTCAGTTGACCCTAGAGAGACTTTTGTGGGTTTAACATAAATTTTAGGATAACCAATGAAGATTTCAATCCCTACTCAAAATGGTCTTTTCTATACCCTAAACCCCTTGTGGTTGAGACTCTACCCATGGTAGACCTAATCTATTCCAACTAAGCTTGAGTGTCTTAATAACCCTAGTATTTCGATGATGAGGTTCTATGTTCCTCGATAGAATAAGTATGTTTTAGGATGAAATGGTTCTAGTGGTTGATGTGACATTTAACTATATATAAAGAGTTGACTACATGGAATAAGAAACCATAATCTCTATCCTATACTACATATTATAGGTGTGGGGTTCTTGTTTATTGATGCTCAGAGAACTAAACCCTATTGGTGGAAGTATGCGACGTTAAAAATTCTCATTAGGTTGTTCAAGTTGGTGACTTGGCCTCACATTGATTTTAGTGCCATTTTAAGATTTACATCACAAAGTTTTCCTCATAAACATATTTATATTATTATATTATATGTACACAATAAAAATATCTATGTTTTATCGATGGTTTCGTCAACCAAATCACCACCTAATGAGTTTAGGTAGTCAGAATACCTTTACAAGAGAACCTTTTGACTATTTAGGTCAACCCTAAACCTTAGAGCTATGTATGGAGAAAAAGGTTAGAAGAAGTTTTATATGTACGTATTATTTAGTTGGCTCACCCCTTATTTCATCTTTACAATGTTTGGTTGGGTTAGATTGATCCTTTTTAGGCATGAAAAGTGTTAGAGCATTAAAATTGAGGCCCTTTAACCCAACTTGATATAAAAAATGAACCTAGATCAAACACTATAATCTTGACCTTGACTTATGTGTAATCTTGACCCTCATGATCATAATAAATAGAAGTAAAAATAAATTAATTATACAATAGTCCATGTGACTACTGTGTGCATGAAAATTTCGATAATACATTAATAATTTGCATACATTACATGATAATGCTCCAATGTGGATAAATAAATGTGTTTGGTATGACCCTAATCATAATCATTAATCCTAATTTGTCTAGTGGACTATATGATGTGGCTTGGTTGTGAGACATATGATTATTAATTCACATTTACTTGTGCATATACTCAACTTAAGAGGTAAGACCGAATACTAATTTGGAAAATTATATGTTTATTCATGATATACCCTTGAAGTACACACTCACTTAATATTGAAATAGAAAATGAAAAAATATGATGAGCCTACCAACACCATATATGTAACCCTAATAAGTGAAACATAGTTAAGAGAACCCTATATTTGGTTGCACACTCCTATCTCACATCTAGTGCAAGAAAACTGGTAGAGACATGATGTTTGGATCATCATAAATACGTCTTGATCTATGGGTGACTTTTTACTCTAAGTCTTGGTTGCTTGGTTTTTGGGGCAACATCATCTTTAAGGGATGGAGTGTTGTAACATGCTAAAACTTAAAGTATAATACCTAACTCTATCCTTATGATACGTTTTTTTGAGTGGGTTCTAGTACCTTCCTCCCTGACTTAGAGGATACTTGGTTACATTAGGTGCATATAGACATAGTTTATAAACTAAATGTTGATACTTAAGTATCCTTGGTGCAATGGTTTTGTTAAGACTTTTAGTAAGGGGTTAGATTTGTAAATTCACAATTCAATTTACTTTACTTTTAAATAAGAACTTTAAATTTTTTCCTATATTATATAATAAGAAAAATGAATGCAATGTAGGACACTTAAATACATATAACTAGCTTGATATATGTAGAATGGTATTGTACACGAGGAAAATGATATTATTAAAAATGTGGCTCTATAATCCTAAGCATAGATGGCATGTTGATATAGACTATACTAGAACCAACCATATATTTCATACTTGTATTTAAACTATATTCAGGAAGTGGATAATACCATGGGTATACACACTAATATACATGCTAAATATATTGTTAGGAATAATATGAAATCAAATGATTATAGATAGAAAATAACATTTAAGACCTAAATTGGAGGACTAAATATTAGTACCATCACATAAATGTAATATAGATATAACAAAATTTATGTGATTAAAGATGGACCTTGGAACAAAAACTGTTATCCAATGTATCATAGATTCAATCATCAAGGCTAAAAACTCCAACAAACCTTTAAGTGAATAGAACAAGGACAAGAACAATATGTTTAAATGTTCTAAGAATATATACACATGTTCATTTGTTTTGACTAACATAATCGATGTATTTCTAGGATGAAAACTTGAGTCGGGGGACCAAGTTATACCAATAGAGATAACCTTTAGCTTGAAGATCAGGTATGTGCATCTTCTTGATTAGGTAGGCATTATAATATGACCAATAAAGCATTCCCATATGAGGCGTCTCTTGATTAATCCCTGAGCATTATTGGATATATTTGAAAAACCTATTCCCTTGATATTATTTTCCTAGTTTGACATTGATTCCATGAGATCTTATGACTAAAGCTACTCAGACCCACTTGTATTAAATAGTGTCTGATGTCATCCTCTTGCGCTGAATTGATGTTGACCAAATTTATTTCTTGCCTTTACATTTTGTACATGTACGATAGACTAAGATTATTTATAGTATTAGTACATATGTACTATCATAATATTGGGCACGCTTTCCACCCTAAGTGCACCTTTCCACTCATATCATATATATTGGGCATGCCTTCCTGCTCAGAGTGCGCCTTTCCACTCGACTTAGGCTTGAGATTTTAAGGGTCTCGGTCCTACTTAGATAATATTAGTCTGTTTACATGCACCGATTGTGATTTGTGATATTGTTGTCTTGTAATTTCTGGTAAAAATTATTTATGATAAAAACATCCTTGTTGATAAATGCTTCATCTATTAAACATGTTAATTTTTTGAAACTTTTCTACTTGAATATCCCTTTATTAAAATCTTAAATTGATCTCTTATTGTTGCAAGTAATTCCTAGTTGTTATTACTCTGCACATACTCAGGTTTATGTTGAATTCCCTTTTCTTTAACTTTCCTTCTTTTGGGTGTTGAATTCAACCCACCCAGAAGTATGTAAGTTAGAAGAGGATGACTCATGATAGACTTGAATCTGTAGCTTAGTTTTGGAGGATAGCTTTAGATGATCATTGCCCACTGTAATTGTTCCTATATAGAGTAGCTTTCTTTTGTATCATTGACCTTATGTATTCTGCCTTGATGGGTGAGGAAAAATATAAATATATATTCTTTTTATAGTGGTAATAGTTGAGTTTTCTTCCACTTCTATCTAACCAGTATTCTTTGTATATCATACTATTTAAGGAATGAAAATTACCACCTTTCTATATACTTTTAGTATGTTTGGAGTGGATCCCCTATGAGGTCCCACTCCTTACAGCTCTGTAGACACATAATTCTTTCTATATATTGTCCTTACAAAACCAAGAGTTGAACACAATGATAACTATTGGGAGAGAAAGTGTTGATGTACTTGTATTCACCTTGTCGGCCCACCTCCAAGATCACATGGATCCACTTCAAGTCATTCTTGAAAGGCAATATATCCAGCTACAAGAGGTGATAGAGACTGTGGCCCTCACAAGAGATACACTTCAAGATGTTGAATAGAATTTCTCCCACACACAACAAATTGACATAGTGGAGCCTCACAGATGTTCACAACACATGTGGTGAATCTTGAAGATATTTCATCCCAAGTCCAACAACTTGGAAGTGATATTGTTGAGAATAGCGAGAGACTTCAAGACCTCATCATTTTATTTCGTACAAGCTTACAAGTGCCAATGTACACCAATGAAGACTTAAGTCATCAAGCCCCCTCCACTGGACCCAAAGAGGAACTCATAGCACCATCCTATTCAGGCTGCTAATTGGATTCACCTAGATTTTTAAGTGAAGACTCATGTACTTAGGGAAGACCTTCATTACATCTAGTAGGTCTAGTTGCACGATTGGTAGAGGAGTTACAATATAATTATCCCAAGTCATATGACAACAATATTGATGCAACAAAGGACAACCATGTGACCTTGACATCACATTTAGATGGGCTAGAATATTTTCTTAATTGCCCCTTGTTTTCTGTACCAGATTAGAATGACGCAACTCAAGTTGATACGTGTTATTTTTATATTGACATTGCATCTCCCTTGGGCTGTGAAAAATCAAGATACATGTGCGGGTAGTGAATAAATCCTATATATATATATATATATATATATATATATATATATATATATATATATATATATATATATATATATATATATGAAAGGATGAGAGAGAAACTCATATTTGTGTAATAAACATGTAATGTGCATACATTGATACTTTTAATAAGTATAGAGTATGAATTAGGGTTTGATCTTTGATAATATGATCATGAAATCCTAAATTGATAAAGAATGGGAAACCCTAAACCTAATTTCGGGTATTGGTATGAGAAATCCTAATTGATAAAGAATGGGAAACCCTAACCCTAATGAGGGAATAGTGGTGTTACCCTTGTATTGCATAGTGTTAATATGTAATTGATATGGTAGTTATCAAGTATACTAACCATGCAGGTATCATAAGTTGATGAGCATATCCAGGTATGAGCTATGATGTTTAATGTGCCTTGTGAGCTATGTGAGATGCTTGTGTAACAAGTATCAAGTACACCTTGGTCAGATGACCTGGAGGTAATAGTTACCTGATAAGTGATGACAATGTTCAGTGATGAATTAAGGGTTTGAATACCCAGATCCAGTAAACATGATGAGGATATTGTTGAGGGATGAGAATTCCCGGTAATGAGATAAGGGATTGAGATCCCAATGTTTTATCAAGTTTTGAAAAGTACTTGATGGATGTATTATACTTTTCTTTGAAGCATTTGTCATAATAATTCATGTTTGAAAACTTGGCTGATGCTAAAAGAATATGGTAATGCACTTAATTAATCAAGTGAAATCTTATCATGTAGAGCCCTGGCCATAGATCCATCATCGTCAGTAGCTGGTGATGGTGAAATAGGTTTTTCCACGGGATCTCCTTGAGGGCATATTTTTGAATATGTGGGGGTAATGGACGCAAATATCCCTATGCCCTAATGTGGGATTGATGTGAGATAAACACAAGATCTCTCAATCTTTCATTATATGTGTCGGAATGGATGTATCACAAATCTCCCGATGATATTTAATGTCAGATCGATGTGAGATAAACATGAAATATCTCGATTGTAAAGAGAGTGCAGCCGCCACTGTAGCTCTATAGTGAAGTTTCCAGTATACCCTAGAAAGCTATTTAGCAGAGACACGAGATGTCCAGCAAGTGGTCTCGCACTGACTGAGATGGATGAGGTCATGGAGTCCGACTCTTCCATTGACCTAAGTATGGAACCAATGCTT
Source organism: Alisma plantago-aquatica (assembly GCA_963693085.1). Taxonomy (NCBI): domain Eukaryota; kingdom Viridiplantae; phylum Streptophyta; class Magnoliopsida; order Alismatales; family Alismataceae; genus Alisma; species Alisma plantago-aquatica. The sequence continues at coordinate 1,478,277,636 of OY856412.1, forward strand.
TACACCACCGTGGTTGGTTGGAGTATGAGCAGTATACCTCATCTCCTCAAGGCATAAGTGTGATTGTAAAATTTAATCAGCCGTGTAGCATATTTGCTTAAGGATGAAATACGGAAATCATTGGTTGATGTTACATTACTTAATGTATCCTAAAATGTATAAATGTTATATATTTTCTTCATATTCCTTATCAAATAGATGATTTACTACTTTATCATATAAAGTTGTAATGCTTTAAAAGATGATATTACTATATTCTACTTAAATGATGATTTATCCTACTTATTAATAATAAAGAATCCTCTGCTCAATTTATTGTTGTTTATCTGTGATGATAATATTTTTGACGGAGAGTTATATCTCTCACTGGAACATGGGTTTCACCCCGTTGGTCACCAACATTTTTAGGTGGACGCGGACGAGCAGGTAGGGACCATACAGCAGGGGAAGGACAGTAGCATCAGGGACAACAGTAACATCTTAGGTGGAGATATTGATATTCGTGTCTTATAGATATGAGTCCTATGTGTCGTCTCTATACTCTCAGGTCCTTGGAGTCAGTACTCAGTGTTTTCATGATCGATCTGAGATTTTGGCTTGAATGCCTCGAGGTTTTATGTTGCTTATGTATTGTTTTGGCAAAGTAACTATTGTAAATATATTCCTCGAGAAGAGATGGTACATAGTATGTACAATGTAAACTATAATGTATGCAGTACTTTGGATCTTTTTATAAGAGTTTCCTGGAATTGGATCTCTTTGCAAAAAGTTTTACTTTTTAGTAATTTTTGTTATTATGTTGATTATGGTTAATTCCGCAATTAATTACACAGTGACGGTCTGATTTGTTGTCAGATCATCACAAAGTATCTCTCATACAAATGGCCTAACTCACTCATGATCATGAAACGATATGTAAACTAGAGAGAGAAAGGGGTTCAAGGAGTTGCAACATAGTCAACTATAGCAAGGACTTAGAATAGCATGAATGACCAAACTTGGAATGAACTCCAAGGGGTCCTATTTATAGCTGGTGGTGTTCCCTTGAGTGTGGGATCACTAAAGGGTGAAATATAGCCATTTTCCAAGTTGCAACAGATTTATTCTCACTCAAAACAACTCACCGACGATTATATCACTTTTTCTAGCATTTTCTGTACAGTACATTCGGACGAGTTTCAATAAAAGTAACTCGACCGGTTCACTAAATGAAAAAGACAAATTTCAAACCATCAATCGAGTTTATTCTGGGAAACTTGATCGATGAGCTAAAATCAGTTTTTCTCAGTGAGTCGGTCGATTGAGTTTTGTGAGTGTACAACTCGACCAATTGGTCTCTCCAGAAAATCCATCGCTGGATCCGTCAAGTTTCCCACTCGACCAGTGATCAAATGTTGGAATTAAGTGTCCCTGATTTTTTCTCATCTTAGTTACAAGTCATATCATCAATACAAGTGATTACAAAAATCATCTAAGGTCATTTGGAGTGATTTCCCAATACACACACTTGCATTGCATTTGACTTGAACTTGAACAAGCTAGTACTTGTGTAATTTGATCCTTTTCGTGTACCTAAAGCTGAAATCAATCTTGAACAAGCATATTAGATACATAGGAATAAAAATGGTTAAGTCATTATCAAAATATGGACAATGTAGAACTCTCAAGTCAACATTCTCCCTCTTTTTGACAATGACAAACCATTCCTCAATCATATTGAAAAGGATATGTGAAGTTATACCTTTACCTTGTGAATTGCAAGGGGATTCAAGATTTGAACAATTTGAATTGCTCCTCCTTAATCTATGCTTACTCTTACTTACATAGTTAGTCTATCTACACAAAGCAATATGACATATGTATACTATATCGTCCTTTAGCAAGTCACATTATAAAGCATATAATGAACAAGAAAAGGATCACACAAGCAATAAAAGAAATATGGTTGAGCTTTAAAACATTGAACTTCTCTCCATATTTTGACATTATCAAAAGGAAGGGGGTAGAAGAGAATAGAAATAGATCTTCTCCAAGCACAACCAAGCATACATGCACAACATGAAATCTCAAAGCATACACCAAACAGAGACAAGAGAAATGAACAATCTAAGTCATAAATAAATATGGTAAAACATGGCACCAACCCATGAGATATACTAAATCAAAGAGTTAAGTGTACAAAGGATTAACATTAAAACCCAGAAAGCATGTTCTCAGAAAACAAATACAAGCCAAGATGATGAAAGCTAGATGATAAAATAGTACAACTCAAAAAATGTACCCAGATGTTTGGAATACAAAATAGCCTAGAAAGATATATATGATCAACATCTAGACTAAAAACATGACCAACTAAACATCTAATCTATCTATGTCCACATCATCATCAGCATCAGGCTCATAGTCATCATCTCTGTTTGAAGGTGCAATAGAGAGAACAACATCACCTTCATCATTGGAGGCACCAACAAAGCCATTAGAGTAATCATCAAAACATCACCATTGTCCACATCAGCCTCCTCATCAGCAACAACATCCTCATCATCCTGGTCTGACATCTCCTCATCAGTAAGAGAACTAAAACCTCGACCGGGCCAACGAGCATTATGCTCATCCCAAGACATACCAAGAGCATGGAGCTCATTAGCCTGTGGCAAGGAAGGAGCTGAACTACCAAGACTAGCAAGCAGAGTGGCCAAGGGGTCAGCTATCAGAGGAAACACACCAGGGGTAGATCCACCAACCGTAGAGGATGTAGCTACGGAAGATACATGTGGAGGGGTAGGGTAAAAGTGATTATATGCAAAGGATGCCTAGTCACCTCCTAAGTAGGGTTGGTAGGCAGGGTAAGGGTGTGTACATGACATGTTCATGTTGGACATGATGGAATAGAGGTCTTGATGTAGGTGCTCCTAAACCAGAAGGTTGTATGCCTGTTGATGCATCATGTAGCCCATAAGGATTTCATTGGATGCATGGAATGAGGCTCAGGCAGGTGGGTAGGCTAAGGTGGTGGAGGTACTCAGGTAGAGGCAGAGGTAGAGGCACTAGGTGTGGTAGAGGATAGGATAGGCACTAACTTCTGAAGAGTGATCTCACTAATACAAACTCCTTTCTGGGCAGGTTTGTAGTACATATCATGGAAATAAGATTTACTAGTGGCAAGATGGAATAGACCACAAATTAGGGCTGGGTAGGGTGAGTGGATGCCACGGGTGTTCTTGCTTAAGTCAAAGCAGGTCATATGATGGAGAACATATCTCACCCACTTGAATATGATGTTCTTCAAGAGACAGTACATAATTACCATAGTATTTTCTATAATTTTGGTCTAATTTTTCTTTGGATGAATATTGCAGTTAACGAATAGGGCAAGTATGCATCTCTTGAGGTCTAAGGCAGTGGAGGGAAGGGTGCACTTATTCCTATAATGGAATTGAGGCTTCTTCAAGAACTTATGAATATTAGGGAGAGTAAGATCATATTGCTTGTAGAATGCCTCAGTCTCAACTAGGTCAAAATACTCAGGATAGTCCTTACGCCAAGTGTCAGTCACTTTAGAACTCGAAAAGAAGATGTTTAGGGTATCCTCAGAGACTGGGAACTTATTCCTAGATATCATAGATGTGAGGACTACTTGAGTATTAGGTGGGGGTACGAGGGTGTTGTAATTCCAATGAAAATTCACATAGAATTTGTGAACGGCTTTGGTGCTTGTGATGGAATTGTTATAGCACGTGTGTTCAACATCTAAGGTTGAGATATGGTGGTCATATAATAACTCTGGTACTTGATCTATGACCTCTTGTCTTTGTGGGCGTGGCTCAAATGGGGCATAAAAAGGAAAAGGGTTCCTAGGAAGGAGCTCATTGTACCTATTTAGATCCTTAGTTGAGACAAAGAATGTGTCATCAAAGGGAATCAAGCATGAGTTGGACGAATATGAAGGTGCATTAGTTGGGGCATCCCTCTTCCTCCTATTGGATGTCATGGAGATGAAAAGGAAAGGAAGGAGAGAGCAAAAGCTAAAGAAACCACCACTAGAACTCATCCACAAACCTAGGTTTGATAGGGGGAGTGTTAAGGGAGGTCAATCTAGGTCGAACAAGGGCTAGGGAGAGGAAGGTTGGGACTAGGTTTGAGAGCTTGAGGGGGATAGAGGTCGGATCGGTTGAATTTTCTCTAGTTAAGAGGGAGATTAGTCGACTGAACCTATCTTAAGTTTGCTCGAGCCTGACCATCGGTCGAGTTCTGTGAGTCAAAAACTCAATCGACACGCTCTTTAAAAAAGATCTCGTCCTCTGATCGGTCAAGTTGGCAACTCGACCGAAAATCAACCTGACCTAAAAATAGAAATCCTAATTTCTAACCATTAGAGTGCTAATTAAATTAATTTTTCAATTGCATTATGCATTTTAAACATACTTAGGCACATATCACTCATCATTGGGTACTATTTTGCAATAAAACATGCATTTGTGAAAAATACCTAGAAATAAGAGAAAAATAAGGCAAAAGGAACATGAAAAACTAATTTTTAGCATATTAGTAAGTAATGGTGATTAAAAATGTAAGAAAATCATATAGGATAGATGAAAACTGGCTAGAAGGCATATCAGATTCATTCAAAGTAGTTATGAGCAGTTTGGATCTAATAAAGTTAAATTTCTCTCTAGCTAGAGATTTGGTGAAAATGCTTGCCAATTGATTTTTCATGTCCAAATGCGTGATGTAGATATCCTTTTTGGCAATGCGATCATGAAGAAAATGATGGAAACCCTCTATATGCTTAGCTCTACTATGCAAGATAGGATTATATGACAAGTTAATTGCACTATTATTATCACAATAGACAGGAGAAGCATCAAAATGAATGTTAAAGTCTTGGAACATTTGCTATATCCATAGGACTTGGGCACAACAACTCCTGATTGCAATGTATTCAACTTCGGTGGGTGATGATGCCACTGTGCTCTATTTCTTGGAGAACCAAGACACCAAGCATGGTCCTAGGAGAAATCCAATGCCACTTGTGCACTTTCTATTGATCAAGCTCCATGCATAATCCGCATCACTATATGCAATAAGAGTAAAGTCCCTTGACTTGGGATACCATAGTACAAATTTTGGGTTTTGGCTAAGTACCTTAAAGTCCTCTTAACAACTATAAGATGTGATTTCTTAGGGTTGATTGAAAGTGAGCACACAAGCCAACACTAAACATTATATCAGGTCTAGAGGCAAGTAAGTAAAGTAAACTTCCGATCATACCTCTATAGAGCTTCTCATCTGTCTTCTCACCTTCTTCATCTTTGTCAAGTTTGGCAATGTTTGACATGGGTGCATCCATCCGTGTGGTGTTCTCCATCCCAAAGCGCTTAAGTAGCTCGTTGGTATACTTGCCTTGGTTGATGAAGTTCCCATGTTTTGTTTGCTTGATTTGAAAGCCAAGGAAGAATGTGAGCTCACCCATCATACTCATCTCGAATTCACTTTGCATAAGATCACTAAATTCTTTAAAAAAGATCAAGGTTAGTTCCACCAAAAATGATATCATCAACTTATATTTGAATGATAAGAAAATTATTAGATGAGTGCTTTAGAAATAAGGTAGAATCCACTTTGCCTATGGTATACCCATGATCTAACAAAAAGTTCTTTAATTTCTCATACCAAGCTCTAGATGCTTGTTTGAGTCCATAGAGAGATTTTTGCAACAAATAAACATAGTTAGGTAAACTATTATGTTAAAAGCCTAGGGGTTGTGCAACATACACTTCCTCATCAATTGTACCATTTAAAAACACACTTTTAACATCCATTTGATACAAAAGAAAGTTTTTATAACTAGAAAATGAAAGTAACATACAAATGGACTCAAGTCTAGCTATAGGTGCATATGTTTCATCAAAATCTATACCTTCCTTTTGATTATAGCCTTGAGCCAGTAACCTTGCTTCGTTCCTTACCACTTTGCCATTCTCATCAAGCTTATTGCAGTAGACCCATTTGGTGCCAATGATCTTTCTATCACTTGGTCTTGGCACTAGGGTCCATACTTAGTTCTTTTCAAATTGCTCCAACTCTTCTTGCATATCTAGGATCCACTCATCATCCCCCCAAGAGCTTCCTTGACGTTCTTTGGCTCGAGTTGTGAGATGAAGGCTTTATTGGCTTGTTCTTTGTTGAATGCAGCCCGCATCTTTACTCTTTCAAAAGGATCACCTAAAATCAGCTCTTTTGGGTGATTCTTTGCAAACCGGGGAGTTTGATCCTTTGTCTCTTCATTTTTCTCTTCTTCTTGGGTGACCACCTCTTTTCCCTTTTGGTCGATGTTGAGCTCTTTTAGAATAGGAATTACTTCACCTGCAACATCACCGTTTGGAACAATATCTTTGGGAATTGAGGGGTCAGTCTGAATAAACTTAACATTTATAGATTTTTCTAATTTAGAAAGATAAACATTAAACACTCTATAAGCCTTGCTAGTAGTGCTATAGCCAAGAAAGAAAGCCTAGCAAGATTTTGGAGAAAACTTATCGACATAATCTTTCATATTCAGAACAAAGCAAGGACATCCAAAAATGTGGAAATACTCTATAGAAGGCTTCCTACTTTGCCATAGCTCATAAGGGGGGTTTATTTAAAGAAGGATGTGTAAAAACCCAGTTTTTCACCAAACATGAGGTACTAATGGCTTTAGCCCAAAACTTCTTTTTAGTGTCATACTCTAGAAGCATGGTCCTAGCCATATTTTATAGTGACCTATTCTTCCTCTCTACAACCCCATTTTGTTGAGGTGTTCGAGGTGAAGAGAAGTTATGTGCATAACATGATTCTTGACAAAAATGTTCAAAAAGATAATTTCCAAATTCTCCCCCATGATCACTACGGATGGAAATGATGCGGAAAGAGGCTTCATTCTCAACTAGTTTACAAAAACTCAAGAAAACATCAAGTGTGTCACTTTTAGAAATGAGAAAGAAGGTCCAAGTATATCTAGAGAAATCATCGACAATAAAAAGGATTACTTGGAACCACGAGGTAATTGAGTTCTCATTGGTCCAAATAGATCAATGTGAAGAAGTTCAAGAGTTCTCTTGGTACTAAGGACTCCTTTGGATTTTAAGGAGGACTTGGTTTGATTTCCTTGGGTACAAGGTTGGTATTCCTCATCCTTTTCAAAGTCCAATTTGGGAAGTCCTTTGACCAAGTCCTTTTTGTTCAACTTCTTCAACTGATGCATATTTACATGACCAAGCCAATGATGCCAAAGAGAAATATCATTCGAGTTGACCACTAGGCATCTACCAACATCAGGCTTAATAGAGTCAAGAACAATTACATAAGGATTATCACTTCTAGTTCCCTTATATATATCTTGGTAGGTGAGGGAATCTAGAATCAAGCATTCAAAAGAAGTAAATAGCACAAGGTAAACATTATCACATAATTGACTAACACTAATTAAATTGTGATGTAGGTCATCCACAAAAAGAACATTATTGATACACAAGGATTCACCCACATCACCCTCACCTTTGACCTTACTTTTCTTGTTGTCCCCAAAAGTAACCAAACCTCCTTTCTTTTTTGTGAAGTTGTTTAAATTGCTTATATCACCTTTCATATGCTTAGTGCAACCACTATCAACAATCCATCTTTCTTTTTCCTGTAATAAAGGAGAGTGTCAGCTCCCAACTCAAACTTCGGGATTCGGAGTTAGCTTGGGGACCCATTTCATCTTTGGGTTGGTCCCCTTAGGCTTGTAAGCACAATAAGTAGAGTAATGATCATCACACTTGAAATAAAAACAAGCTATAGGATTTTTAGTTCCAGAAGACTCTCCAACAAAGAAAGAGGTCTCCTTGCTCTTTTTCTTACATTTGACTTTGCTCTTGCCTTTTGGTGCTATAGCTATAAATCCCAAACCACTACTACCATTTTGTTTGGTAGAATGGTCAAGGATTTCATTAAGGGAGTTTTTCCCTTTGAGGAATTTTTGTAGAGAGGCCCTTAGTCTATGATTATCATCATTAAGAGATATGATAGTAGAAGACAAACTAGCAATATCATCTCTAGCATGAATAAGTTTGTCCTCTAGACAGAGGGCTTTAGTCAAATAAGAATCTTTTCAAAAGAAATAGAAGCAATGTCATTACTAGGAAAGATATGTCTAGAAGATAAATCATTAACTTGACCAAGCAACCTAGCATTTTTTGATTTAAGCACTTGAATTTCCTTAAGATAAACATCTCTTTCATCCTTATGAGCATCACCAAAAGCTTAAATTCAGCATTTTTAGTTTTAAGAGTTTCAAGCTCCTTTAGGCACTTTTGGTTATCTTCTTCAAGAGTTTCAATGTTCTTAAGATAGACACCATTATCTACCTCAACTCCATTGTATTGGAGCTCAAGATCAAGACATTGGCCTTGCAAGTTATCAATGATCTCAAGATGAGTTTCTCATGAAGCTCAATAATTTCAAGTTTATCATACAATAGTCATCAATAATGTTTCCTAACCTTTTTCTTTTAGATTTACATTTAGCAAAAGAACGGGTAGAAACAAGCATGTCAATAATAGCTTCCTTAGATAACTCATGCAATATTACCTCACTTACCTCACCAATATCTTCACTAGTAGAGGCCATGAGTGCAAGGTGGCACTCCATCTTCTTTGAAGCTTGAGCTACTTGAGGATGAAGCTTACTAAGCTGCATTCTTGTGTCTTTTCTCCTTCTTGTCCTTCCTCTTGTACTTTCTCTCCTTATTGTACTCTTCATACTTCTTTGAGCTTCCCTTTTGGTGTGATTTTCTTGACTTGGGACATTCACTCTTGTAGTGTCCCTTTTGTCCACACTTGTAGCATCTATGAGTAGAGGAGGAGGCTTGATTTCCCTTGAAGTTCTTTCCCTTGATGTAGTTAGATTCATGCTCACTTGGGCCATCATCTTCACTTAAGGAGGAAGGAGAAGTCTGGAAAGAAAGTTGTTGTTGAAGGATGACCACCTCCACTTGTTCTTTGAAAGCACTATCTTTGATCTTCTTAACTTCATTCTCTTCTTTCTTGGCTTCTTGTACTTGCTTGTCAAGCCTTGGCTCATGATCTTGGAGGTTGCCAATGAGATCTTTAGTTGGGATGTCACCAAGGCTCCTCACTTCTTCAATGGAGGTCACCTTTGACTCCCATTTCTTTGGTAGAGTCATCAATATCTTGGAGATGATTACACCTCTATCCAAAATGTTTCCCAAAGCATCTAGTCCATTGATGATGACATTAAGTCTTGAGTACATCTCCACAATCCCTTCTTTCTTTCCCATCTTGAAGTTCTCTAGAAGGTTGTTCAACATGTAGATCTTAGCCTCCTTGAATTTCTTTGTCTCGTCATAAGTGATGCACAATTTGTCTCAAATCTCATAGGCATTGTCCCAAGATGAGATGTGGCTGAACTCTGTTGGGGTAAGGGCTGCATAGAGGATGCTTATGGATTTGGCATTGAGTTTGGCTTCTTTAAGTGCAGCTTCACTCCATGTTGCAACAGATCTGGTTGGCTCCTTGTATGGTGTGACCATCACCTTCCACATGTCAAAGTTCATGCCTTGAATGTATAACTGGATGAGCCTCTTCCTATAGAGGAAGTTTGTGCCATCAAAGACTGGAGGATGCATGGAGAAGCCTCTCTCTAGGTTGAGAGAACCAAGTAGGTTGTTGCCCATCTTCTCATCTCATGGGAGATTGTTGGATAAGATCCTTAGCTCTGATAGCACTTGTTGGATCTAGGGCTCTAGAGGGGGGGAATAGAGCTTTAAAAATCATCACAAGATAGACTACACATTCAAATTTTATCAATCAAAACTAATATCTTAGGTGCAATTTGAAGTCCTAAATAACAAGCATAGCAAGAATGAGAGAAAATGAATCTGACACTTGACAAGGTCATTTAGAGTGGTTCCACTCTCCAAACTAGGAGAGAGTCAGTCCACTACCTAGAGAGGTCAACCTCTAGGACTTTGCAAGTGCTTTCCTCTATATATCCACCAATAAGAGTTACAAAACAAGACCACAAAAGCACTTACCTATCCAATACAAAGAGTCTTCAACCTTACCAAGGACTTATCCACTTTGCAAGAGACTTTTGCATTCTTCCAAGGACTTATCTACTCTTGTACAAGTCTTCAGCCTTCAAGGGATTACCCACTCTTCTTGGATCTTCATCCTTTGCCTTCTCCTTCACCTAGAGAAGATCTTCACCTCTTCTTCAACCTTGAATAAGAACATCAATAGCTCCACCTTCACTCAGGGAAGCTTGCTTCACCTTTGTTTATTTGAGGAAAGGGGTAGGGAAGCTAGAATGGAATGAGAGTTTTATAAGAACAAGGAAGTAGCTCTCTTACAAATGGCCTAACTCACGCATAATCACGAAATGATGTGTAAATTAGAGAGAGAAAAGGGTTCAAGGAGTTGCAACACACTGAACTATAGCAAGGACTTAGAATATAATGAATGATGAAACTTGGAATGAACTCCAAGGGGTCCTATTTATAGTTGGGGGTGTTTCCTTGAGTGTAGGATCACTTAAGGGTGAAATATAGCCATTTTACAAGTTGCAATGGATTTATTCTTTCTCAAAACAACTCACCAACGGTTATAATCACTTTTTCAGTGTTTTTATACAGTACAATTGGTCGAGTTTCAATAAAGGTAACTCGACCGATTCACTAAATGACAAAGCCAATTTTCAAACTATCGGTCGAGTTTGTTCTGGGAAAGTAGACCGATGAGCTAAAATCAATTTTTCTTAGTGAGTCATTCAGTCGAGTTTTGTGAGTTTACAACTCGATAGATTGGTGTCTCTAGAAAATCCATCACTAGATCGGTCGAGTTTCCAAATCGACCGATAAACAACATGTGACAAATTTTCTAAATTGACATTTGAGTGATCAAACGTTGGAATTAAGTGTCCCTAAACTTTTCTCATCTTAGTTACAAGTCATATCATTAATACAAGTGATTACCAATATCATCTAATGTCATTTGGAGTGATTTCCCAAAAAGCACACTTGCATTGCATTTGACTTAAACTTGAACAAGCTACGACTTGTGTAATTTGATCCTTTTCATATACCTAAAGCCTGAAATCAATCTTGAACAAGCATATTGGATACATAGGAATTGAATGGTTAAGTCATTATCAAAATAGAGACAATGTAGAACTCTCAAGTCAACAATGAGTCCATGCCATGAGTTCACTCTAGATACCAGAGACAAAGGAATTATACAATCACTACAACACTCTACATAGATTGTAGGTTGAAGTTATTCTCCAACTTTCCATTCACTTGGGCAACACTGATGAGCAACTAGGCATCACTATCTTCTTGTGATGACATAAGTTAGTTATGAACATTCACTACCAATGTGATATGGGACCTATAGGGTCACATGCAAAGGAACTCATCTAGAAGAGGAGTTTGATCTTGAATGATGATTGGATTGATTACTAAAGTGTTTAGGTACTCAATTCAAGCAATGGATCAACTAACTGCACCCCAACTGATCATCTCATAGGGTGAGATGGTTGTTTGGTGCACCATATGATCGTTTCAAGTGTTGAGATGGTTGTTTGGGTTGTCAAGATGATTAGTATTTGAATTGTCTAAGTTTTGGATAAAATGATATGTGAACCGAAGGGTTCAATCTATTGAACCAACTGGCTCAGCTCAGCTCACTAGATGACTATCTGAGTGAGCGAGATGACTGTCTTGTTGGTATGTATGCCTAGAGAGACAATCATATGATGATTATAATGGCATAACTTGTCAATGATTTGATTACTAATAAAGGAAAACGTCCAATTTATCTAGTTTGTTCAGTTTTGAGATAATGAAATAACATAATAAATGTCTAGAGAATGATATTACTCAATGGAGTAAGTCTTCAAGTTGAGGACATGCACAATGAGATCATATGGATGTTAAGAGTATATACATTCTTGTCATGTCCCTAATCGGTTGTTATTTATGATGGTAAATAGACAAAAATAACAATAAGATCAGTGTGTGAGTTAGTTGATGACTAAATTTCATTAGTCGTGATATGGTTATACCAAACCAACGACATAGATATAGGTTAGAGAATAGTGTATCATACAAACCCAACATAAGAGTGATACATGGAAACCTTAACTAAGTAAGTCAAAATCACATCTTATAGTGATGGTGGTGTTTGTGGTTCTTAGATTTGAAATCACTACACTCATCACATGTTGTTTGGTACAATTTGACATCATCAAACACAATCATGAAACATGGGTTGTTATAAAGGTAATGATTGGGTGATTGTGACACATGGGGACTGGTTTTAAGTGATAGAGATGGGATTTGTCCCTCCTATGGGAGTATGATATACAAGTCCACTTGAGTTAGCAAGACTGATAAATACATGTCCATGTACATGTGAGTCAATATATGATATTGAGGTTACACATATCTTATACAGTCTGATATAGCAAGAAACATAGATTGAATGTTGAAGAGGATGATAGATCCATGCCTTGAGTTCAATCTGGATATCAGTGACAAAGGAACTATACAAACATTATAACATCATACATATATTCTAGGGTGAAGTTGTTCTCCAACTTTCCATTTACTTAGACATTAATGATGTGTGACTAGGCACTGCTCATTGTTTGTGATGTCATAAGTTGTTATGGACATTCACTGCCAATGTAATATGGGACCTATAGGGTCACACACATAGGAACTCACCTAGAAGTGGAGTTTGATCATGAATAATGATTGTATTGATTACTAAATTGTTTAGGTATTCAAATCACACAACAAATCAGCTGACTAGATTACCAAACAATCTGTCAAGGGTTGAGATATCCATTTGGAGTGTCATGCTGATTGTATTGCATATTGATTAGAATTTAGCCTGACCCAGGCTACGAGATGCTCATCTAGCTTGTGCGGGATGACCGTTTTTTGTGGTGCAAGATACCATCTCGTATGCACCAAACGACTGGTTCGAGGGTGCAATTCGATTGCATCAAGATTGGTGTTGACGTCATGGTATGCAGTAATTGGAATGGAATTGCTAAAACATGTACAAATTTGGGAAAGTACCATATGATGTTTGGACTGTGCCAGACAACTGTCTGGCATGAGAGCCGACCCTCTGGCATGCCAGAAGATCAGTTATATTGTCGTAGGATGCAAAATTTCTAGAATTGTTGCAAATATTCAAGATCTTCTAGTCCATTCTACTCCCGCATAGACTATGAACCCTGACCCTGGCCTCTAATATAAATAGAGGGGCAATGGGGGCTTCCAAGAACACAAAGTAGACAATTGAGAATCAGTTTCTCTCTGACAATCGTTGTCCTCTCTGGTTGTAGTAACCAAGAGAGCCCAAGAAAGTTCTACCTGACTAGGGAGGGATGGCAAGGGAGAGAAATAATTGAGGATCATTGTTGTGGGAGAGTAGGTTAATGACTAGTACACCAACGGGAGGGACAAATCCTTCCTATCCATTCTAGAAGGATGACATGAGTTCTTGTTGGTCTATATGGACCTCTCTAGAGGTAAGGTGGACTTTGCCCGTCTCTAAGGAGGATGACATCAGCCAATATTCCGTGACAAGAGGAACTGATGTAGATGACAATGTTCAAGTATGTTGACCGTGGAGGAGCAGTCATACAAGTCCCAGTGCAACCAGGAGATGCATAGACACAGCCCAAGAGTGTGCATCTACATCAACGAGGATTGTCACTTGACTTGATCCGTGACCTGATATATCTTCGTTAAACCATCCTTTTCATTGCATAGTTATTGACGCGATCTGCTGGTTAATGGGAAATATGTTAGTAATTTTTTTTGTTTTTGTTGCCTGTCTGATGTCGTATTTTCCTACAGTGGTATCAGTGTGATGTTAATTAATTATTTTATAGGATAATAAATATGATTGGATTTTTGGTTTTATCATATTTATTTATTGTATACGATGTGAATATTTAAATTGGTTCATGTGTATGACCAACTAATCACCACATAAGAACCCAATTGAATATATATATATATAAGAAAATTACATGTGTCGGCCTAAAAGTGAGTTTTGATGGTGTATGTGTAGTGTGGTTATGGCCAATACCCTTTATCTGTGCATGGTAGTTGTGTGTTTATATCTCAGTCTGTGAATCGAGTCTCTCTCTTATCCTCCCAATGTAAAAGTTTAATTCTCTTCTACATTTTCTCCCTTCGAATGTAACTCGAGGTTTCTCTATAATCATGTAATAGTAGGATAGTTTACTTTCTTGTTACGACAAAGAAACATACGCTCTACACCAGGCCAACCGACTGTCTAGGAGGCAAACTGATCGACTAGAGGACCGAGGAGGATGAGCTGACCCGATCGAATGGCGGACCCGACCGATCGATTGGAGGATCCATAATATGGTGGAACTGATGGCTAGATGACTGGTGTGAAGATCAACTAATTGTCCAGGAGGCAAGATGACTGATTCAAGGGTTGAACCAATCGACCCAGATTGGCAAGAAGATATATTCCTCAACAAAAGGTTTCTGCATGTGATTTAGACCCTAGGTTGTGGTAATTCCTTCTGGCTCCAAGGAATTACTTTAGAATTTCCATATCCATCACTTTTTGTTTATCACATGTTTTTGTTGTGGGTTATAGCATGTATAAGATACGTACTATATATATGTGGTGATCAGTTAATGTATATGTATTATACAAAATCCCTTAATATAATATTAAGTTTGAGATACCATCCATAAGCAGTAGACATGAAAAGCTTGATTGACCAAGTGTAGTTTACACCAAAGTGTGGTGAGTCATCTATCTTATAGAAGTGTGATGGTAGGTATGTAGATTTTCCAAAGTAGGTTACATATCCTATCGTGTTGGCTTTTGGGTCAGACTTAACTAGTGATAACTTGGTAAGACCAGGTGCCAAAATCATAAAGATGATTATGGCAAAGAGTTACACATATCATCTATCCAAGAGTTGCATACATATGCAATTTCCAAGTTTGGCCTACCTAAATAATCATGTTGTGGGTGATCAACCAAAGTTGAGTCATGACTTGATCAAATATGGATCTTGGCCCACTACAAGATTGTATGTTGCAATATTTTGAATTCATCGTAAGGTCTATCAATTTGAACAAAAATGGTGGGAATGATAGTTAATTAAAGACCTGATTAATATCGAGTTTTCAAATCAAATCAAATCAAGAATGGTTTTTGACAAATGCAAATTCTCTCTTATAGAATCAAATGGAAAATACTCAATCATCACAATCAGACTAATTAAATGAGATTTATTCCCATAACTGATCCAGGACCTTGAGAAGTGTTATGCATGATCTTGAAACACCAGTGCTAGTATCCACTCCATATTTGCCTAAGACTGGCATGGATGATTCTTTGAAGCATGCCAATGCTGTTATGAACATCAAGAACCTTATGTTGGTTTAATGAACTATGAGTTGCATAAACATCGTGATAAGCATGAAAGGTATAATGTCTCTAAAGTGCTATTTGAGTGCAAAATGACAAAAGGGGATCCAATATAACCTCACGTGCTCAATATGATTGGGCATATGAAGTATCTTGAAAGAGTGGGATTTCCTTTAGGCCAAGAGTTGGCCGCAAATATGATTTTGCAATCATTGCCTAAATCATATAGCCAATTTATCGAGTGTTATCACTTGAGTAACATGACTATGCTATTGTCAAAATTGCTTAACATTTTTGTAAGTGTCAAAGCACAAATGAAGATGGACACATTCGTGATGATGATTAGTGGAGTTTAGTCCAAGGAAAAAGGCAAAGACAAGACGTTCTGTGGCTAAGCTAAAGTCCAATCTTCTCCACTCTAAATAAGGACAAGGATAAGTGAACCTAGGAAGATGAAGAAAGGGATTAAGATATGTACTTCTGGTATCTGCGTTATTGAGATTAACTTTACTACTTCCTCATCATGGGTACTAGATATCGGATGTGGATCACACATTTGCTCAAATATGAAGGATCTAAAAAGAAGTAGAGCTTTAGATAAAGGTGAGGTCTGCAAGTTGCAAATGGTGCAAGAGTTGCATCCAACACAGTTGGAACCTATGAGTTATCTCGGCCAAGTGATCTTGTAATAGAGTTATAGAACTTCTATTATGTACCTTCCATTAATAGGAACATCATATCTGTATCTTGTTTGGACAATAATGAATTTGAATTTCTTATAAAGAATGGAAATTGTTCTATTAGTAAAGATGGGATCTTTTATGGTAGTGCCTCAATGTCTTATGGTATATACTTGATAGATCTAAAGACAAGAGTACATAACATAAATACCAAAAGACAAAAACCAGTGACTCAAACTAAACATTCCTTTGGCATTTTTGTCTAGGGTACATAAATGAGAAACACATATCCAGACTCTATAAAGATGGTTATATGGACTCTTTTGATTTTGAA
This sequence comes from Alisma plantago-aquatica, assembly GCA_963693085.1. Classification (NCBI taxonomy): domain Eukaryota; kingdom Viridiplantae; phylum Streptophyta; class Magnoliopsida; order Alismatales; family Alismataceae; genus Alisma; species Alisma plantago-aquatica. The sequence continues at coordinate 1,478,294,138 of OY856412.1, forward strand.
TCAATAGAGACATGTGAATCTTGTTTGTTGAGTAAGATGACCAAGACCCCCTTTATTGGAAATAGTGAGAGGGCTAGTGATCTATTAGGACTCATACATACTGATGTGTGTGGACCTTTTAGAACAACATCTAGAGGTGGGTATCAATACTTCATTACCTCTACTGATGATTTCAGTAGGTATGGCTAAATTTAATAGATGAAACATAAGTCAGAAGCTCTTGAAAAGTTTACAGAATTCATGAATGAAGTACATAACCAACTTGGTAAAAGTATTAAGGTGCTTTGTTCTGATCGAGGTGGAGAATACTTGAACCAAGAGTTTGAGGACCTTCTGAGAGCTCGTGGTATCATATCACAATGAACTCTGCCTGGAACGCCACAACATAATGGTGTATCAGAAAGAAGGAATCATACATTGCTAGACATGATGTGATCTATGATAAGTTTTTTTTATCTTCCAACTTCCTTCTGGGGGTATGCTCTTGAAATGACCGTGTTTACCCTTAACTAAGTATTGTCAAAATCAGTTCAAAAGACACCATATAAGATATGGACTAGGAAGTGTCCCAAAATATCTTTTATGAGGATATGGGTTTGTGAAGCTTATGACAAGAAAATGTTTCCTTAAAAGATTGGACCTAGATCTGATAAATGTTACTTTGTTGGATATCCCACAGAAACTAAGGGATACTATTTGTATAACCCAACTGGCAACAAAGTGTTTGTTGCCAGAGAGACTACATTCCTTGAAAAGCAACTCATTGCCAAAGGAATTAGTGGGAGGAAAGTAGAACTCGAAGAGGTTTAAAACCAACAAGAAAACATTGAACCAACTGAGGTATAAGAGGAACAAGGAGACTCACAAATTATTGTAGAATATCAAATTCCCCATGTGACACAGGAACCTCATAGATCTAGTAGGACACACCTTGAACCTGAGATATTTGGACATCTTGTGACTCAGGAAGGCGATGAGCTAGTCATAGATGATTATCCAACAACCTATCTAGAAGGTGTTGAGGGACCAGAGTTTGAGAAATGGCTTGAGGCCATGAAATATGAGATGGAATTCATGTATGCCAACAAGGTATGGAGCTTGGTGGAACCTCCTGAAGGGGTAAAACCCAAAGGGTGCAAGTGGGTATTCAAGAAGAAGACAAACATGGACAGAAAAGTACAAATATATAAGGGCAGATTGGTTGCAAAGGGTTTATGACAAGTTTAAGGTGTTGACTATGGCGAAACCTTTTCTCCAGTGGCCATGGTTAAGTCCATTAGGATCATGCTTGCGATTGTAGTTTATCATGACTATGAGATTTGGCAAATGGATGTTAAAATGGAATTCCTTAATGGGAATCTTCTTGAGGATGTGTATATGACACAACATGAGGGTTTTATCATTTCAAAGGATGCAAATAAAGTCGATAAGATACAAAGGGAATCTATGGATTGAAGCAAGCATCTCAGAGCTAGAATCTTCATTTTGATGAGCCATTCAAAGAGTTTGGCTTTGTTCAAAATGAAGATGAACCTTGCGTGTACAAGAAGGTTAGCGAGAGCAAGGTAGTATTCCTCATATTGTATGTAGATGGCATACAATTGATGGGGAATGACATCCCTACTTTATAAAAGGTAAAGACATGGCTTGGAAATACATTCTCTATGAAAGACTTGGGAGAAGCATCCTACATCTTGGGGATAAATATATATGGAGATATATCAAGAAGAATTCTTGGACTAAGTCAGAGCATGTATATAGACAAAGTGTTGAAGAGGTTCAACATGGAGAACTCAAAGATAGGAAACTTGCCTATGCTACATGGAGTTACCATCTCTAAAGTTCAATCACCCCATTCTTATGAATAAAGGGAGCACATAAGTATGATTCCATATGAGTCAGCAATTAGATCCATCATGTATGTGATGTTGTGCACCCATCCAGATGTCTCGTATGCTTTGAGCATGACAAGAAGATATTAGTCAGATATAGGTGATGCTCACTGGATAGTCGTCAAGAACATCCTGAAGTACATGAGAAGGAATAAGGATCAGTTCTTGGTCTACGGCGGAGAGAAATAGTTGGTGGTAATGTTACATCGATGCAAGCTTCTAGAATGAAAAAGATGATTACAAATCACAATCTAGAACTGTGTTTTACCTAAAAAAAAGTTGTAAGTTGGAGAAGTTCCAAGAACCAGATAGTTGTCGATTCTACAATAGAGGATGAGTATATTGTTGCATTGAATGCAGCAAAGGAGGTTGTATGGATCAAAAAGTTTGTTTTAAAACTTGGGGTCGTTCCAAGCATCAGTAACGCAATTGAGCTATATTATGACAACAATGGAGCTATTGCACTAGCTAAGGAACTCAAATCACATCAGTGCTCAAAGAACATACAAAGGCATTTCCAAATCATACGAGAGATCGTACAACGAGGACATGTAAAGATTTGCAGAGTACCAAGTGAGAATAACATTGTTGATCCCTTGACTAAAGCATGTTTGCAGTAGAAGCATGATGGTCATGTTATGACACTCGAGATAAGATTTGTGGGTGATTGTCTCTAGTGATAGTGGGAGTTTGTTGGTATGTATGCCCATAGAGCCAATCATATGATTATTGTAATAGCATAACATGTACATGATTTGATTATTAATAAAGGCAAGCTTATAATTTATTTTGTTTGTTTAGTTTTGAGATAATGAAATAACATAATAAATGTCTAGAGAATGATATTAATCAATGATGTATGTATTTAGGTTGAGGACCTGAACAATGAGATCATATAGATGTTAAGAGTATATGCATTCTTGTTATGTCCCTGATTGGTTGTTATTTTGGAAGGTAAATAGACAATAATAACACATAAGATTAGAGCGTGAGTTGGTTGATGACAAAATCTCATTAGTCATGATATGGCGATATCAAGCCAAACACACAGATACATGTTAGAGAATAGTGTATCAGATAGACCCATTATAGGAGTGATACATGTAAACCTTAACCAGGTAAGTCAGAATCATGCCTTATAGTGATGTAGGTGTTTGTGGTTCATAGACCTGAAATCACTACACTCATCACATGTCCTTTGGTACACTTTGACATCATCAAACACAATCCTAAAACATGGGTTGTTATAAAGGTGATGATTGGGTGACTGTGACACATGGGGACTGATAGTGAGTGATAGAGATGGGATTTATGCATCCTACATGAGTATGATATCCAAGGCCACTTGAGTTAGCAAGACTGACAAATACATGACCATGTACATGTGAGTCAATATATGATATTGAGCTTACCCATATCTCATACAATCTGATATAGCAAGAAACATAGATTGAATGTTAAAGAGGATGACAAATCCATGCCTTGAGTTCAATCTGGATATCAGTGATAAAGGAACCATACAAATACTAAAACACCATACATAGATTGTAGGTTGAAGTTGTTCTCCAACTTTCCATTTACTTGGGTAGCAATTATGTCTAACTATGCACCACTCATTGTTTGTGATGTCATAAGTTGTTATGGACATTCGTTGCCAATGTAATATGGGACCTATAGGGTCACACACATAGGAAGTCACCTAGAAGAGGAGTTTGATTATGAATAATGATTGGTTTGATTACTAAAGTGCTTAGGTATTTAATTCATGCAACAAAGCTGGTGGACTACCAAACGATCGGTTCAAGTGTTAAGACAACCGTTCAGAGTATCAGGCTAATTGTATTGTACATCAACTAGAATTTAGGATTACCTAGGTTGTGAGATGCCTCTCTCGCTTATGCAAGATGAGTGTTTTGCATGGTGTAAGAAACCCATCTCAGCTTCACCAAATGGTTGGTTCAGGGACCAATTCGATTGCATCAACAATTGGTGTTGGTGTTATGTTATGTATTAATTGGAATCAAATTGTTGAAACATGTACAAAATTGGGAAGTACCAGAAGACCGTCGGGAATGTGCTAGATGATTATCTAGCATGTGAGTCGGCCATCTGGCATGCCAGATGACCGGTTTGTCTGCCACAGGCTGTGAAATTTTTAGAATTGTTGTGAAAATTCAAGATCTTTCGGTTCCTTCCACTCCTGTATAGACTAGGAACCCTATAACCTGGTTGTACTATAAATAGAGGTGTATTGGGGGCTTCTTAGAGAACAACATAGACAATTGAAAATCAGTTTCTCTGACAATTTTTGTCCTCTCTGGTTGTGATAACCAAGAGATCCCAAGCAAGTCCTTCCTAATTAGGGAGGGATGGCAAGGGAGAGAAACAACTGGGGATCATTATCATGGGAGAGTAGGTTGTTGTCTAGTACAACAATGGGAGGGAAAACTCCTTCATGTGTATTCTATAAGGATGAAAGGAGTTCTACTTGGTTCGTGTGGAATTCTCTAGAGGTGAGGTGGCATTTGCCCATCGCTAAGGAGGACGATGTTAGCCAACAGTCCTTGACGAGAGGAACTACTGCAAACAATGACATTCGAGTCTGTTGTCTGTGGAGGAGCAGTCAAACGAGTCATGGTGCAACCAAGAGCTACATAGACATCATCTAAGAGTGTGCATGTACATTGATGAGGATTATCATTAGACTTGCTCCAGGACCAGGTATATCTTCATTAAACCATCCTTTACATTGCATAATTATTCATGCGATCCACTGGTTAATGGGAAATATGTCAGTAAATTTTTTTGTTGCCTATCTGATGTTGTATTTCCTTACACATCTCACATTTGTGAAATCACTCAGTTCATGGGGAAATTCGATTGTAACAAGGAATTAATGTTGACGTCATGTCATGTATTAATTAGATTTGAACTGCCAAATTCATATGTGATTGGGAAACTACCAAATGACCATCTCATAGAGAAAAACAAACTTCTCACCAACTAGACGACCATTTTAGATGTTGTCAGTTGCAAAAAATCTAGATCATACAAACCCTTCCACTCCCACACAAATCCCAAATAGACTGGGAACCCTGGCCCTAACCCCACCTATAAATAGAGTGGTATTGGGGGCTTACCAGAACACAACATAACATAGACAAATGATAATCAATTGCTTTAAAAATTGTTGTCCTCTTTAGTTGTCATAACCAAGAGAGACCAAGCACGTCTTACCTGACTAGGGAAGGATAGTGATGAGAGAGAAAAACTGAGGATCATTGTTGTGGGAGAGCAAGTTGGTGACTAGTATCCCAACATGAGAGACAACTCCTTCCTATACACTTTAGTTGAATGATAGGAGTTCTAGTTAGTTTGTGTAGACTACTCTAGGGGAAGGAGTCCTTTGGTTTCTTCTTGAAGGAAAACGTTAGGTTGCAGTCTGTGGCAAGACCGCAAGAGTTGATGTCAAATTTTTTTGACCGCCATCTATGGAGAAGAGTAGGAGTTGCACAGACATTGTCCAAGAATAACTAGAAGATAGTTGCATTGCAATGAGATGTTGTCGCTAGACTAGCTCCAGGACCAGGTATAAACTTGTTAAACCATCCTTCCTATTTCAGAGTAGTTGACGCGATCTTACTGTTATAGGGAATACAGATAGATAAAACAATTAGTTCCACTTCCTATGCCCTCCCAACAGTTATTGTTGGTGGTATTGAGTTGTTTCTAGCTAGTAATGGTTGGTGGTTGTTGTTGATGTCAATACTTACTCAACAGATATTGTTTTCGATTCCACTGATTGGCTAATTGGTGGTACCAATTTGGATTATGATGTTTGCCATTAAAAGTCACTCTAGAATTGGTTCTATCGACTCGGCCTTCGGTACCAAAGAAAAGGATCTAGAGTTCTATTGTTTCTTGTCATCATCCAAGTTTGTTACCAACCTCATGGTTGGTGCCACCAAGATGAACATGTAGCTTCTTTTATGTTGGTGCCACCAATAGTTGTGTCGATGGTACCAAGTTGAAGTCATTCTCTAACTCATAGTGAAATGCTTTTGGTACCGACAATGTGTTTAGTGACATCGAGTTTGTAAACTCATTTCCAATAATAATAAGATAAGTGACTCAATTCCACAAAAAGGTTGTCAGTGGAACTGATCACAGTGAATTCCTACACATTGAATACAGATATCAAAGCACACTATTTTACATGTATCAACACTAATTATCAACCATCTATGGAATAAAATGAAATAATCTTAACAAGAACAAAAATAATTTTACCAAAAGCAAATTTAATCTAAGAATTCTAATTGGGGGTTGCCTCCCATAAAGAAGCCCTATTTTATGTCCTAGCCCCAACATTATGCATACATCTAGCCTGATTTTTCATGATAAGATGATGAAGAATAATCTAGAGGTCTAAACTCCATCCAATCATGATCAATTCCTAGCATCAAGTATCCTCTTCCCACGACAATAATCACATCAGTTGTATCTTGGAATGGCCTTCCCAAGAATAATGTATATCTATAAGATTCTTGAATGTCTATGACCAAAACGGTAGTTGGATAGATAAATTTGTCTACTTTATCTAGCACATACTCGCACATCCTACATGACCTCACAGTTGACCCATCTACCAACTAGATTTACATGGAAAGTTTGGTTGGTTTCTTCAATCCAAGTTGTTGAAATGTAGCAAGTGGCATCTCATTTGTACTCACCCTTGAATCGCATAGTGATTCTTTAAATTGTTTTTTGCCAATAAAACATGGGATATAGAGACATCTTTGGTCCTTCTTTGTCGATTATCTCCTCTGGATCAAATCACAAACAACTTCATCAACACCGCATGACATATGCATCTTTTTCGCATCTTTTCTTGTTGATGATCTTAAAAAAAATTCATAGTTTGGATCTTTCTTAAAGGCCTTCACTAGCGGAATATTAATGTGGAGATTTTGAAGATGTCTAGAAATATTTGGAATTTACTTTTTTCTTACTAAATTTAAGACTACTTTGAAAAATAATATTGGTTGCATCTATGATTGGAGATGGAGTGGTGGTGCATCGATGTGGAGGAAGATATAACTCCTTAGGGGCCTTACCCCCTAATCTTGATTCTAGAACACCCTTTGTAGTAGAATCTAGCATGGTTGGAGTGACATGTTAGTCCTCCTTCTCTAATGTTAGTGCCCTCTTCTTGATTGTGACTATTCCACTACATATTAGAACCTTCACCTGTGGTTGTTGCATGGGAACCTCCTCTAGAACTGGGGCAGTTGGGTGCATCCTCTTGCAAATCTAGTGTGGTTGGAAATTCTTTTTCGTTCCTACAGTTGTTACATTACCTGGATTTCTCACCTGTGCAAACTTTACTAGTGTTCTTAATCCCCTTGGTCTTCCTATAATGAACCAAAACCTAGAATCCTACCCTATTCCATGATTAGAAATCTAGTGAGTTTTGTTCCCTATATTTTGACCAAACAAGAATAAAATTTTACTCTAATGAATAATGATTATAGATATAATATGCTATGTGGTAATATGTTTGGTAATCAACATCACATATTTACAAAATAACTTAATGATGTGCCAACATGTAAGTAAATTCATAAAATGTATCACATATATTTTCTTTGTTAACTAATATCCACATAATGGATAAATAAGAGGATAATGTACTTAAAACATGTATTAGAATAACAACTAGAATAGTCATGTACAATTATTGAAGATTATCAATATACATGTGGATAGTGCCTAAAGCATAATGGTTATGTAACTCAGAAAACAAAATCTCAAAATGAAATGTACTAGTAAAATGTGTTCCTTGGGTCCCAATTAGCTTGGGTGCCAAGTTTCACATTATTTGAATAATAAGTATCCTAACTTTATTAAGAGAAGAAAATAAGAGAAAAAGCTAAAAGTATTAAATAAATTATAAATTGTCTTCAATAAGGGATTTAGATCCCAAATTCAAATTCTACATATACAAATCAGTCTATATGTCAATTTCTACATTAATTAGATAATCGTATTTATCCCTTTCAAAAAAAAGATAATCTTATTTATCCTAGTATCATTTAGGAGAGACAAATTAACTTAAGGTCTAGAATATTGAATAAAAAATAAACCATCTCAAAAGTGATATTTAATGGAAAAATTTGTTTCTTCATGCCCCAATGATGTTGGGCTAAAAATTTCATATAAAGTGGAACTTGTGTGGGCTCTAAAGTAAAATAGGGAAAGAAATACATTCTAAAATGTCTATATTTCTTGAATTTAACTGTTTTCCCTATGTTTTTTACTTTATTTTTTTGCATGGAAATAATTGGCTATCACACTAATTTTTGGGTGGCTTGACTCCTTGGCATACACAACTTTAAAGGCAACCATTAGATTCTGATCAAACAAGGCTTATTTTGTCTTCGCTCGTTCTCCATTTCCTTTTGTCACTATCACAAAGAAGACCAATTTCCTCTCCAATTTTCTAATGTCGATATCTTTCTCATCTTTCAGTCTTTAGCCACGATTTATGCTCCCTAATGTTCCTCACTTCTCCCTGAACCCATTGGTCCTATAAATTTTAGGGTTTTGAGTTTGACTCACCATTTTCCGCATCTCACCTTCACCTTCCCCTGTCTTCCCCCTATTTCTTTCCCCCTTTCCATTGCCTCCCAACTCAGGGGCATTGAACCCCCTATAAACTCTCCAATATCTTCCCTAGACCTATCAGGATACTTTCTATTAGTTCTTTTCTCCTTGCTTATCCTTGGCCCAAGATTCCTCATTGTATTTGGTCTGATATCATCACTGAGAGATCGATGGTGTGATCTAGATCTTCGGAGGTGGTCAAGGACATGTTTGTGACTCCGGCTGGTTTGAACAAGATTTTAGAAGATTCAATTGGTCCTGGTAGGTCACACTTTGGTTTTCCCTAACTTCACCTCTATTACTGCTTTTAGGCAAATAATTACTGCTTTTTGTAGTTGACTTGGTTTCTTCTCTATTTTATTTTGATGTATTGATCATACTTTGATTGCACAGTGAGTTCTAAAGTTGTGTTGCTTTCCAATTTCCAAAATTCTTCTATTTTGGACAGTTGTAATAGATCTCTCACCTTCTCCTATTGTTGGTTTTGGCGACGGCTTCATGGGACCACCCCATGGTTCATCTAGGGGATGGTCGGGTATACCAAGATGCAAGCATTGGACTGGGATCATCTATTGAGGTGGAGGAAGCTAGCAACTTGTCTTGAAGATCGGTGATTCAAGTTTTGGGTTTCTAGTTTCATCATTGAATCAAAGTAGATGATACACTTGAGAAGAAGTTTGAGTTTACTATGGTTTTGTTTGTAGTTTGTTCGTGCTTAATAGGGGTATTTCTATCTTTTCATCCTATGGTTGTTTCCTTTCATACACTGAGTTTTGATCCCTACTAGCCGTGCCTCCAGATGAGATGGCAGATGGGGATTGGGACATCTCACCTTGATTTATAAAACAGATAACATTATCTACGTAGTTTTTTTGGATTTTTTGATTGGTTAAAATTTCCAAAATTATTAACTAATCATATAGATCTCAGAAATATTTAATAAAATATGTTTTAGAATCATGGGATATTTCTGTACACAATGGTACAAGTTTCATTGCCTAAATCTGATCTAATAAATATATTATTTTTGTGGATTTTTCAAATGGGTTTAAATTTGTAAAATTCATAACTAATAATGTATAAGTCAGAAAAATGAAGTAAATGTTCTATGAACTCAGGAATATATAATTCAAAAGATACGATGGTTTGTATAACCTAATTCATTAATAATAAAAAGTTGATTTTTAGGGTTTATGAATTTAATGTAAACCTCACTCGAATTCTACATATATGTTCAATAGGTGCCTAGAGACCTAACTTTTGGACCTAGGACTGACTTTGGACTTATGTAGGCTATATTTGAGGTATGTTGCATTTCCCATGAGTCATACTAAGTAATTACTTTCTTTATCTCTCTCTTGAGCCTCTTTGAGGTATCTTACTATTGAAATTTCTCTTTCTTGACTTGATGATCTATTTGGGTCTAATCTTAATGACTTTGAACCCTTGATCTAGGTTGGAATTTTAAATTATACTTTTCTTCTTGTTGAGATCCTATTTGTGAAATTTAAGCCATGTTGCTCCTTATTGTGAGATGGAAACCAAATTTTTAAGTTGTGGACATTTGTGACCCTATGAAGTATCTTACTTGTGGAAATGTTTGAATACTTATATATGATTCCTTTGACCCTATTAATATCTATTTGATGGTCTCATCCTTTATTTGAACATAACAATACTTTATCTTACTTGCCCTATTTGCGTGTGTGATTGGCTAGTCATAACTAGAAGTAATGACACCATATTTATGTTTGAAACTGAGGTTTTAGTCTTCTTGCCAGTGCACTGAGGTTTTAGTCCTCTTGTGATATATTATATTTTGGGTACTGAAGCTTTAGTCCTCCTATCACTACATTGAGGTTTTAGTCCTTCTGCAAACTCTATATCTATTTGGCACTGAGGTTTCATACCTCATGCCCTTGGTATGGATTATATGGGTTCCTACCATGATTTTTAGTATATCATAGTCTACTTATTACTCACCATGCAATTGTTTATGTTTTATGATATTAATAATGTGATATTGTTTAAGAAATATTTTATATTGATTATCATTTTATTGAAATTCATATTTTCTTTTGATACCCACTTGGGTGGTTCTTTCCTCTTCTATGGGAAGCCTTTGTATATTTTATTTTATTTTTCCTTAAGTTTCTCAATCCATGTTTGATATGCACATATTAGCTTTTATGTTGATAGCTTCTACTTTTTCTCCTTTTGATGGGGTATGCATCCAAACCCAGGTGTAGGACTTGGAAGATTGGACTCGATGGCATGGACCTACTAGGTGGAGCTCTCATGAGATAGACTTGAGATAGCTGGATATCCCTCTATTTATATTATGATAATGTACCTTCATGTAAGCCCCTTTATGGGAGAATTCTATGCACCTTTCATATTTTGAATATAGTCATAATTTATATTTTTAATGCATACTTGGTCCTTTATTTATCATCATTTGAGAAATAAAAAATATAGCTATTCCATCACTCAAATTAAGTAGGGAGTGGATCACCTATCATGTCCCACTCCTTACACTTCAATAGAAGCTATTAGGAAAAGGAATGGGAGGCACATATGCATGCTCAGGCTGTGGAATTTGTGGATTTAGAGTCCCCCAATGGCATACTCCTTTTCTCTGGAAACAAAAACATTATTTACTTACTGGTGATGGTGGGATGCCTCAGTGTTCCCAAGAAAACTTGATTTTGATGTCTTCTTGAACACTAGGACATCTGTGACTACTTGTGATATGTGAGTCCCTACACTTCTAATTATAGCTTCTAGATTTTTCTACTCCCTCTATGATTGGTCCAGATATGCATCATCCCTGGTAATTAATGCCTCATTACTAGTCATGATAATACTAAACATATCCTCTAACTTATTCAATTTTCTTGAGTCTTGGTCCTCATCACCACATAAATGTTGTGGTTGCTCGTATTGATATGCATCTTGCACAAAATAATGTGTACACCTCCAAGACAAATAGGTATCACTCTACCATGGTTTATAATTGTGCATGTAATTGTCCTTCTATGGTGAATATCCACAATCTTCATAAGCAGGAGCTCTACTGAGATTCAAGGTTCCCAATTACAATGTCAAGGGCTTTATTTGTGTCATCAACTCGAGTGTCAATTCACCCAATCATCTGCCTCCATGGCACTCATGTACCTACACAATATGAAAAAGAAGTTCAGTAGATCAGTGATACTCAAAAATTCTGACTAAAAAGATAGATCATACAAATTTTGACAAAAAGATGTAGTAATTAATTTTCAAAAATATTTAACAATGATTTTTTGATAAAATCATTTAACAACAAAATTTTGTAAGAAAAAAATTGTCCTAGAGTAGCCGATCCAAATGTTTTGTAGTGTTGACTGTGCCAACTCCTCAACAATGGTACCAAAAACTTGACATGACTTAAATATATGAGTAAAATGTAAGTGTACATCTAATATGAGATTATGAGTCCTAAGTTATCAAAAAAGGGGAGTTGTGAGGATAAAGAATACCACTAATTAAGATCAATCATCTAAGTCAAAGAAAAGTTTTGATTCAATTATGAACTAATGAAAAATCTAACATTATATTAGAAAAACAATTAAGAGTGGATTGTGAGCAGATGGATGAAAATATTTAGGATCTTGGGTTCACCATAATCTAACTATTGTACTAGATACGAATCTAATTTATGAATTGGTTATTATCACTTACGTTAGAGAATTTGTATGGTGTGTCTCCTGCTCCCGCAACTTAGCACGTGATTTTCTCTGACCAAAAATCCACTTCCATAGAATTTATGTTGTAGATAGGATGATGAATAACAATCTATCAATACTCTCCCTCATTTCATGAAGCTCTCTCTTAAAGTAAGATATAAACAATGTTTATATAGGTTCCTCTAGTAAATTAATTAGCTTTTGCAGTAATAACTACCTAGATAATGAACATGGTGATCAAGAATGCACATAGAAGACAAACAAAATTTACATAAAATCTTCCTATAGTAATTTTCATCCAATAGATGCAATCCAATGCAATAATTACACTGGGCTACTCCCATGTCCTAAAGATAAAAACTAGTCAAACATTTATGACACAATATTACTGCAAATCGAAAATATGTGAAACATGAATTTCAAGATACCATAAATAGGAGAAAGAGTTAAGTATGGGATCTACAGAAAACGAAGTCAATTTTTCATTATTTCTACTGCTAAAATGCCTCTGAAATCCGCCAAGTAGGGTTGCTTCACTACCTCCCTCTTTTCTCCTCTCTCACAATTCCCCTCTGATAGAGAATGACAATTTGATTTTAATAATGTACTTTACAACCGTCACACATGGTTAGGTTATAAGATAACTTAAATATATTAAAACATAACCATTATGGTTGGATTCAAGGCAATGCATCTTGGTTGTCAGTGTCAGAGTGTACGACCCTCTTGGAAAGTTGGTGCTAACAATTTTCACACTAAAAGTCACTTCCCTTGTAAATGTGGAATAATAATATAATTGTTGATACCATGTCAATACCATTGAGTTGCAAGTCAGTGCTATCGCCTTTGCTCAGTAAATAATAATTGTCTGTAATAAAATAAGCAATGAATTAGGCTAGATAATTATTGTAAAAAATATATACAATGCATGCAAAATATATGTTAAAATAGAACAATGATGCAAAGGGATTTTATACTAATTTAGTAAAATATGTATGAAAAAAATTCAATTTAAGAGAAACAAAAAATAAAAACAACTACATTATGATAGGAAAAAAGACAATTTATGTGTGCATCACCTACCACATTGATTTCTCTATGCAACCTACATTCTCCTATCAAAGAGAAATGTCTAAACATATTGACTTCTCCATACCACATTGGCTTCCCTACATACACTCAAAGAAAAAGTTCATGGAAAGTAGAGCATCATCCCTATCAATATTAGTCTGAGTTGAAGCTTTTTGATAAAATTATCATCTATATCATAATACACCTTATAGAATTGCAATCATGAGTTCACCACAAATTTGAAATGCTTTAGAATGTGGGATGTCACAATAATGATCATATTGATTATGGAAACCTACATCACATTGTGTCATGGGAGAATATTTTCATACAAAATGGAATGAGGTATGGATGTTATTCCATACATGGAAATCATTATCACTATTATAGGAGTTTTAGACTCATCATTGTTTCTCGTGGTGGTTTATGTTTGAAGGTTTCTCTACTTGTTATGATGGATGTTTGCAACCATCGTATAACTGATATGGGTAGTAAAATAGCTTATTGTCCTTTTCTTATGGTCAAAAGACAATTCTATGTAGTGTTATACTTTATAGTTGCTATGATATGATGAACACACCCCGTTTTGAAACATTACTAAAATTAAACAACATATTATCATTCTGCTTCTATTTATACCCCATTGTTCATGTATGAGGAGTCTGTGTTTTTTGTACATATGCTCCACAAGGAGACGATCTAGAATTTGAATTTATTGGTCAATATTTGAGAAAACAACCTATAACAAAGCCACTAAGCAAATAGGTTCCCTCATGCTTAATTTTTTCATAAGACAATTATATTACTCATATATGTATGTTCTTATTACATCAAAACATCTTAGATGTTACTATTGTTGTTTGAATTCATATATTTGACACCCTATTTTAGCAAACAAAGAATTTGAAAATTGGATACATACCCTACAGGCCAGTTCTATTTTGGGTCATTTAAAGTTTTGCATGAAAAATGTTACCGCAATACTCTATGAATTTGGTTAATTTGATTGTGATAGTTTACTCCATTATTATCTCAAATTAGTCCTTCTTGAGGGGGTTAGTAGTTGACAATTGTGAATACCCTCATATAAGTGTTGTATGCAATTATATTTAAAATAAAAATATGTGCTTTTTATTCTCACATTTGTGAGCACTATACTTCTCTCCTACTTTTTGTTTAGATCGTTATCCATGACTTTATTGAGAAGCATATAAGAGAGGTTTATCCTACACGTGCATGGTGGAGTAGCCCAAATGGGTTTGGTCAAGCCATTCATAATACCTTAAATTGGTCACATAAACACGCGTCATGTTGGTTTGTTGGGAAGGAATTTAATATATCTCTATTTTTATCACATATCACAACTTTTTGAATCTTAACAAAAATGAATCTATTTTATTCACTCCCTATTCTATATATATGTGTGTTCCATTATCACATTGTTTGATTAGTCAAGATAATAAATTTATGGCGCCAGTGTGATAACCCTCATCCTCCTTTTCTTTGGTTTCTACCAGAAGAAAATTGATCATTATTCTCATGTTGCCATGTATTGTGAACATAAGCCTCAATATGACATCCATGTTGTTGAAATCTCAAGGATAGAATCCATTAACAACTGGTACTTATTGTCTCTCTAGAATCAAGGGCATAACTATTCATAAGGACAATGGTGTGCATGCCTCATCAACATTATTTTGATATCAGATCATCTATTTATATTCTTATGTTACCCAAATATGATATTTCTATATATTACAATATTAAGAATTGATCTTTTTGGGTACTAACATGGATGGTTTGAAACTCCACATATGCTCATTAATCTTATTATTATCAATAAATTCTTAAAATCAACTCAACACCACTTGTATTGTAACACACCAATTACTTCTACTAGACATCACAAAGATGAGGTAATCATTACAATGTTGAAAAGGGAAAGTTTTTCATCCTCTCAAGGTTCCAAATGTGACACTGGCACTGTCTGAATCTGTACCTAAGAATGACTTCAAGAGTTGGAAAATAAAAACAATATATATCATCACACTATTCTTATCAGTATATCAAATCAACCATTTGATGCGCATTTACATATTAAAAATACATGTGATATTTGGTAAGGACTGAGTAGGAAACATATTTGAGAAGATTCTTCCATAAAAGAATTTTTTTTGCAAAATATATTACATTTGTTATTTAATAATGAGAAAAATAAGGAATCAAATTGATGAATAATAAAGCTTTCTTGATGGTTTAAAAAGGAGAGGATAGATCTCCCTAGTTTATGATATCTATTTCTCTTATTCAAGAAACAACATAATTCTTAGAATAATTACCTAAGTAGTTTAATAAATATATCAAAGTTAGTGATGTTAGGTGGTGTTGTGGTTCTCATTTTTTAGGACTACAACTATTTTAGTGAAAGGTTTGAATTAACTAAAGAGTTCTCTTCTACTACCAATTATGTTCCAAGTAAAAATAAACAATCCATTTCTTCTTATAGTCAAACTAAGAAGCAATGAATAAAAACTAAGAAAATAATATAAATAAAAAAATAATAACACTAGTATTCATAATAGTCATGGTCGGCAATATAATGGAAGTATTAATAAAGAAAGCAGACCTTCTCCTATTAAATCTAAGGAACATTGCAACAATAAGTAGGGAAGGAAGAATAAGAATTAGAATAGTCACAATGACAATATATATATATATATATATATATATATATATATATATATCAGTGTGTCTCTGTGTGTGTGTTTATAGGTGGGTGGTTGGGTTTTCCTACCCATTAAGAGTAGAACTACTTTTCTTGAGTGTGTGTATATATATATATATATATATATATATATATATATATATATATATATATGAGTCACCAAGGTGAATTACTCTCGCTGACCCATCATAACTTGTGGAGGCCCAACACAGAAGGAATTTGATAAATAATGTGTGCAACCCATTAGTTCTAGTGCAAACCATGTTAGACATAAATCACAGTTTTATTTGTCCCCATTGAATATTTAATTTGAGAAGAATATAACCCTTTAATACAAGTATATCATATGTGTGTGACCCTATAGGTTCATAACTACTTGGCAGCGAATGTCCATAACCAATTATGACATCAAAAGCAAAGATAGTTGCCTAGTCATGAATCATTGCTACCCAAGTAATTCAAAATGTTGGAGAACAACTTCAACCTACAATCGGTGATCAATGTTATCGTGATCATATAGTTCCTCTGTCTCTGGTATCCAGATTGAACTCAAGGCATGGAATTTTCATCCTCCCAACATTCAATCCTTGTTCCTTGAACTAGAGTAGACTTACTGAGATGTACGTGATCTCCCATTTCATATATTGAGTGACATGAGTATGTCCGTACATTTCTTAGTCTTACTTATCATGAGGCCCTGGATATCATTCTCCTATAGGAGAGACAAATCCCATCTACACCACTCACACTCAACCCCATGTGTCATAGTGCACCCGAGCACTAGCTTTATAGAAACCCTTATTCATGATCACAGTGGATGGTGTCAAAGTACATGAACAACAAGTGATGAATGTAGTGACTTTAGATCTAAGAACCTCAATCACTACTATCACAATGAGATATTATTATGACTACCATTCCATGGTCTCCATATATAATTCTAATAGTGGGTCTGTGTGATATACTATTATCTAACATGTACCCCTGTGCTTGGTTTGATATCACATATCATGACTAATGAGGCTCTATCATCAGTCAACACACACTCTGGTCTTATGTATTACTATTGTCTATTTTGCTTCTACAGTAATATTCGACTAGGGACATAACAAGAATATATATATGCTTAACATCCATATAATCTCATTTTTCAAGTCGCATACTTGAAGATGTATGTCATTGAGTAACATCATTCTTTATCCGCATTCTTATGTATGTGTCATCATCTCATGACTGAGACAAACATAATAGATGAGATTACCTTTATTATTATCAAATTAGTTATTACCCGACTCTTGGAAAAAATGCTCAAAAAGATCATTTTCAAATTCTACCCCATGGTCACTACGGATGGATACAATCTGGCAAGAATCTTCATTCTCAACTCATTTGCAAAAACTTGAGAAAACATCAAGTGTATCACTCTTGGAAATGAGAAAGAAAGTCCAAGTATATCTAGAGAAATCATCAACAATAACAAGGAAATACTTAGAACCACAAAGTGATTGCATTCTCACTGGTTCAAATAGATCAATATGAACAAGATCAAGATCTCTCTTGGTGATAAGGAATCCTTTGGATTTGAAGGAGGGCCTAGTTTTCTTTCCTTGTGTACAAGGTTGGAATTCCTCATCCTTTTCAAAATCCAATTTAGGAAGTCCCTTGACTAAGTCCTTTTTTCTCAACTTCTTTAATTGATGCATATTTACATGACCAAGCAAGCGGTGCCAAAGAGAAATATCATTAGAGTTGACTACTAGGCATCTACCAACCATAGGCTTAATAGAGTTAAGAACAATAACATAAAGATTACCACTTCTAGTTCCCTTATATATAACTTGGTAGCTGAGGGAATCTAGAATCAAGAATTCAAAAGAAGTAAATAGAACAAGGTAACCATTATCACAAAGTTGACTAACACTTATTAAATTGTGATGTAGGCCATCCACAAAAAGAACATTTTGATGCATACGGATTCACCTACATCACCCTCACCTTTGACTTTACCTTTCTTACTGTCCCCAAAGGTGACAGATCCTCCTTTCTTCTTTGTGAAATTGTTGAAATGGCTTATGTCACCGGTCATGTGCTTTGTGCAGCCACTATCAAAAATCCATCTACCTTTTTTCTCACCAATGTCTTCACTTGTAGAGGCCATGAGAGCAAGGTGGCACTCTCCATCTTCTTTGGAAAATGAGATGCTTGAAGATGAAGCTTTCCAAGTTGCATGAGCTGCATTCTTGTATCTCTTCTCCTTCATGTCCTTCCTCTTGTGATTGCTCTCCTTCTTGTAATACTCTTGCTTCCTTGAGCTGCTCTTGTGGTGTGACTTTCTTGACTTTGGGCATTCACTCTTGTAGTGGCCCTTTTGGCCACACTTGTAGCATCTCAGAGTAGAGGAGGAGGCTTGTTTTCCTTTGAAGTACTTTCCCTTGATGTAGTTAGCTTCATGCTCGCTAGGGCCTTCATCTTCACTAGAGGAGGAGGGAGAAGTTTGGCAAGCAATTTTTTGTTGAAGGATGACAACCTCCACTTCTTCTTTGAAAGCACTATCTTTGATCTTCTTGGCTTCTTTCTCTTCTTGATTTGCTTCTTCTTCTTGCTTGATAAGTCTAGGCTCATGGGCTTGAAGATTGCCAATGAGTTCTTCAGTTGTGATGTCACCAAGGCTCCTCACTTCTTCAATTGAGGTGACCTTTGACTCCCACCTCTTTAGAAGAGTTCTCAAGATCTTTGAGTTGATGATGCCTCTATCCAAAGTGTTGCCCAATGTAGCCAGCCCATTGATGATGACATTGAGTCTTGAATACATCTCTGCAATGCCTTCTTTCTTTCCCATCTTGAAGTTCTCTAGGAGGTTGTTCAACATGTATATCTTTTCCTCCTTGACTTACTTTGTGCCTTCATATGTGATGCACATCTTGTCCCAAATCTCATAGGTGGTGTCCCATGATGAGATCCAGTTGAACTCTGTGGGGGTGAGGGATGCATAGAGGATGCTAATGGCCTTGGCATTGATCTGAGCCTCCTTGATAGCAACTTCACTCCATGTTGCAACATCTATAGTTAGCTCCTTGTAAGGTGTGACCATCACCTTCCACATATTAAAGTCATCCCTTGAATGTAGAACTGCATCCGCCTCTTCCAATAGAGGTAGTTGGTGTCGTGAAAGACTGGAGGATGCATGGAGAAGCATCCCTTTAGGTTGAGTGAATCAAATAGGTTGCCTCCCATCTTCTCATCTCATGGGAGATTGTTAGAGAAGATCCTTATCTCTGATACCACTTGTTGGATCTAAGGGTTCTAGAGGGGGTGAATAGAGCTACAAAAATTCTTACAAAATAGATTAGACCTTCAAATTATATCAAATTGGAGCAATAGCTTAATGGAAAATTGAAGTCCTATCTAACAAGCATAGCAAGGATGGGAGAGATTGATAGCAAGCACTTGACAAAGGGATGTAGAGTGGTTCCACACTTCAAACTAGAAGTGAGTCAGTCCACTACCTAGAGAGGTTAACCTCTAGGACTTTGCAAGTGTTTTTCTCTATACTATGACCAAAGAGATTACAACACAAGACCACCAAAGGACTTATATACCCATCCAACCACAAGTAGATATCCACTGTACCAAGGAGCTTACCCACTTAGCTTGAGTCTTCAACCTTCACTAAGGTCTTACCCACTCAAGCTCAAGTCTTCCACCTAGAAGGACTTTGCTTCTCCTCTTAGATCTTCAGCCTTTGCCTTCTCCTTCACCTAGAGAAGATCACCAACTCTTCAACAACCTTGAAGAGGACCAGATACAACTCCTTCTTCACTCAATGGAGCTTGCTTCACCTTTTCTTCATGTAGGAAGGGGATAGGGAAGTAGTGGAAGATTGAGAACTTTACATGCACAAGGGTGGATCTCTCTTACAATAAGATTAACTCACTCACAAATCACAAAATTAAGTGTAAACTAGAGAGAGAAAGGGGCTCAAGGAGTATTAGCACACTCAACTATAGCAAGGACCTTGAATGTAGTGAATGAGAAAACTTGGAATGAACTCCAAGGGATCCTATTTATAGCTGGGGGTGCTCCCTTGAGCTGGGGAACACTTAGGACCAAAACATAGCTATTTTCCTCAAATCAACAAATCTATTTTCACCCCAAAAAAAACACCAACGGTTACAATCACTTTTCTATGTTTTCTAGTACAGTTCATTCGGTCGAGTTTCAATAAAGGTAACTCGACTGATCGACTAAAAGACAAACCTAATTTTTAAACTATCAGTCGAGTTTGTTTTGGGGAACTCGACCGATCATCCAAAATCAAATTTGGTCAGTGAGTCGGTAGGTCGAGTTTTGTGAATGCACAACTCACCCGATGGCCATCTTCAAAAAATCAACCATAGGATCGATCGAGATTGGAACTTGACCGATCAACAGGCTATGATCAGTTTTCTAATTTGGCTAAAAAGTGATTAAAAACTTGGTATTAAGTGTCCCACATATTTTTCTCATCTTAGTTACAAGTCATATAATCAATACAAGTGATTACAAAATTCTTCTAAGGTCATTTGAAATGATTTCCTTATTAGCACACTTGTATTGCATTAGACCTGAACTTTGACAAGCTAGGGCTTGTGTAATTTGATCCTTTAAATGTACCTAAAGCCTGAAATCAATCTTGAACAAACATATTAGATACATATGAATGGAATGGTTAAGTCGTTATCAAAATATGGACAATGTATATCCTCTAGGTCAACACTATGTAGAGGGAAATCTTTACCATAACAAGATTGTCTCCAAGCTTTAACTCCTTAAGCTAAGCCTATATCCTTATCCCATGTCCTTTATGTCCTTCACCTAGGGTTGGAAGCATACCCCAACAAGAAGAGAACAATAGATGACATCAGCAAAGGTTGGTATGTGCATACTAAAATATAAATGAGAAATATATGGAATAAATACGTCAAAATAAAAAGACTTCCCATAGAATAGTAAAGGACTTCCCAATCAGGCATAAAAGAAATGAATCGCAATAAAAGGGATACTTGTGATTAAATAAACAAATTAAATTGTGCCATACTAGCACATATATAGAATTAGGGCACACACCCCATAATCATGAACATGCATGCATGTGAGATAAGCATAACACTAGAGAAATATAAAGGCAAAGGCGTCCAAGCTTCACAAACTTCTAACCTGATAGAGAATGACATACTACCAAACTCCCAATATATGTAAAAGTGGGCCAATCCTCACAAGCTTAAAACTCGGGTATGGGGCACCACCACCTCAATCCCAATAATAACAGGGGCATACTACCCAAAAACCAATCCAATTACACTACTCTAGTGCTACTGAATCACATAGCATGATTAGTGTAGAGGCAAGTAGAAAGTAAAGTCAGATTCAAAATATTGCCATCATACTAATGGATAACATAAACATCCACCATACAAGTGGCAACAGATATCACATATCATCAAATAGTATACCAACATGAACAAAGCATAATAAAGAGACCAAAAGAATGTCCAAATATGATCACAAGGTCAGTACCAAATAAAGTAGTTCACATGAACCATAATTTTCAAAAGAAAGAATATTATGTAGGCTATAGTCCATAGGACCAAGAGACAGATAAAATTAGGTTATTGCCCAAAAGGGATAATAGGGGATGCAAACATACCTTAAACATGAGTCCTAGAAACACTCTTCACCAATTTAGTTGTTTCCCAAGATCAACTTTGCCTAATTACAAAATTATTCACATGTATTAGGGTTTGAGATTCATATAAATGTAATGAAACCCTAATTCTAAACCTTTTTAGAAAAACTCGTATTTTGGACTCAAAACCTAGACCAAATGATTCCTTATATTTTTCTGATCAAGAAAATATATTTATTTGTTATATTTGGAGTTAAAATGAATTAGTTACCAATTTTAGGGTTTTTATATTAATTAATTAGATTCTCAAAAATCCATCAGTGAAAAGATGGAAAACATGATTTTAAACTATTTTTATTAGAAAGAACACATTTTTCTTATTCCAAACATATTTATTTATAATTTTTAGACAAGCATATTAAAAGATATGATTTTTACAAATTTGGCCAATCAAAAAAATTGATTAAGCCAAATAAGAGATAAAATCTCAAGAGAGAGGGAGAAAGAGTGGGATCGACCCACTGACTTGGCCCAATTAGGGGCGGCCAAGTAATGGGCACAAAGCTCAGTTTGACTCGTCCAAGACAAAGAAGACAGAGGGTAAAAAACTTTATTTCCCCTTGGCAAAAAACAAATGGAAGAAGTAAACGAGGAGGGTAGAAGAGTAAAACTGCAAAGAAACATCTTCCTCCTGTCTCTCGCCAGCAAGGAGCACCAGAAGATAGCACAGTTTGAGACTCCGTGGATCAAAGTTGTACTTTCAATCATCAAACTTACAACTAACAAACTCGAAGGACTCAAACGAGGTCAACGATGATGACAACAACTCAAACTCCCCACCAAATCAAAAATTCACAAATCAAAGCTCAAGACAACTAATCGATAAATTTAAAATTAGGGAAAACAAACTTTACCAAGAATCAGAGAATACTAAGGAGGTGGATGGTTGCAAATGAGAATCTCAAACCTCTCTAGTTGTCAAATAGATCTCTCAATGGTTTGAACCCTGGTGACGATCTCGTGGCGGCGCCCAAAAGCCGATGGTAAAGAGTAATACTAGGCGTATGCCCCTCGAGCCAGAAGAGATTCAACTAGAACCAGGGGATGACTCCTAGTGATACGGAAAATGTTTAAGACCAGTTTACCATGGGTTTGATCATCTGAGGAGGTGAGGAGAAGAGAAGAAGAGGCAACACAGGGGAGTGGTAGAGGAGGGAGATCGATGGGTATCGATAGGAGATGATGCCCCAAAATCCTAGCACTTATAGGGTCAACCAGTGTGGAACAATAAAGGTACTAGATTGGAGAAGAAAATGGGGGAAAACATGGTGAGGTAAGGGAGGAAGATGAGAAAGAATCGGGGAAGAGATCCAGCCTGTGCATTATGTGAACGGACGCACATAGGTAGGAGAGAAAATATCATCCACACAAAGGGAAATCTGATAGACAACATTAAATCTGAACCCAACAAAAATTGCATGACAGCAGGCATAGTCCATCTTTAGGAAATCTGAGAAATTGAGCGTGACATGGAAATAACCAAATTCGATTAAAATGGATACTTATTTCCTTTTTTCTTTTCTTTTAATAGGGGGTTCAAACATAATCCAAATTACATGAGATTTTGCATAGAGGTCAATTAAGGCATGTAGATTCCGATTATGACATTAGATTTTCCTTTTGAAGATTTTAAATGCATTAATTAATCAAATCTTAGTTTCTCTTTCCTCATGCATTAATGACATTAGGATTATCCAAATTTGATTAAATTTCATCCACAAGTAATCTTAGTTGTGTTGAATAAGAATTTTTCATAAATTTTACATGGTGGAGTAGCTTGTACATTTATTTAATATTTTGAATAATCAAAACACTTTCTCTCTCATGATTTCACCTTTTAACCAAATACTCTCCAAATTCAGTAAAAATTCACTGAAAGACATATCTTAGTGTGTAGATGATGAATATGAGATTATTTTCCACTTTTGATTCATTAAATGATTTATTTGTTATTTTGAAGGAAACTCATGTTTTCTTTCCTAAAGGAAATTAGGGTAGCTATTATAGTGCAAATAATGTGAAACTTGACTACCAAGTTAATTGGGATCCAAGGAACACGAGTTTCACATTAGATTTTTCTTTTGAAATGTCTTTTTATGAATTATAACATTTTTGGCCAAAATATTGTACATATTTATATTCCATAGAATGTATATACTCTCAACAATGTTTATCTCCATACTCTTGTTCTTGAATGATTCACTTGCATGATTAGCTACCGTCTTATGATGTTTGATTTCTTATAATTGAGAGTAGTGGTATTAGTTTAGAATTGGAGTTATGGAGTGTTATGAATGTTGGAAAGTGTTGTAATACTAGAGCTAATCATCATATGGTTGTATTTTTATAGTATATTTGCAATATTGATGGAGAGAGACATGCTTATGATCTAGATGTAAACTAATCTTGAGAGAGGAGGGAATAGACGCTAATGATAATTTATCATAAACTAAGCTAAGGGTATACAATGGGTGTGATAATTTCCTATTGGTGAGAGGTCTTAATTGGTGAAATCCTACCCAAGTTGTATCTATTAACCCAAAAGATACCAAAAAAATCTACGCTATATCTTTCTTTGTTAAGTTAGTTTTATGTCATTCTTCTTGCCTCATTTCTAGTTTGGTCACTTTGTTTTGTAAGGAACGCCTTATCTACCTTTCAATTAGACTTAACTAAGCTAAGATTTCAAATCCTAAACATCTTGTTACCCTTATCCCTAATTTCAACCCCATTTATCGCACAAGGCACCATATAATCACTGTGGGCATCTAAGTATCATGTTACAAATTTACAGTCTGATTACTCACCATTAGCCTCCATTTTGGATGCATGATTGTAGATGATCAACTTCTGGCGCCATTGATGGGGACTAGGCAATCATCAATTGTTAAGGACCTAAGTTCTACTTAGACTTGGTAAGTTTTTTTAAGTCTAGCAATAGACTAAATTCCAAACCCTTTTAATTCAATTTCACTATATCTTGAAAATTCATTTAATGTGATCGATATATTTTATATGATTTTTTAGGTACTTAGAGTAACTAGGACTTTTCTTCACCAAGTGAAGAAATGTCTGCCCAAGAGCTAGGATGAGGATGGATGTGGAAATGGATATGGGAATGGGAACAATCCTCTTCCTAAACAGCGGTCTATTGGTAGGGCTATAGGTGGATCCAGTCAGAATTTGCCTTATTTGTTGGTTAATAGTGTATAGTAGATTTAAATATTGATTCATTAATATCTGAAATTTTAGTCCCAACAAAGTTTGGTACCAATGTCAGGGAGAAACAAAGTGTATCATAACCTAAGTTATGCTAGACTAGTAAATCCCTATACAACAATTATATGTTAGTATAATTTTTTTCACAATAGATTCTTGGTTTCTATATCATTCAAATACAAACATACTCTTTTTTGATCTTTTGTAAGGTACCTTGTACATGAGATGTTTCCCAAGAAAAGGAACCCGCTTGCACTTGTTTCTTAGGATTGAGAGCAAGTTGCAAAGGGAGCATATAAGATAGCTCAAGACAAAACACTTTGTGAAAATTCTTCACTGTCAACCACATTATGACAAGGGTCATGAAGCCGACCATTAAGACCAAAAAGTCATAGTAAAGAGAAACCTTATCTAGATGATCCATCAAAATTGGTTTTCTGGAATGAGCATGTGAATACTCAAACTAGCAACCCATGAAATGTAGAGGATAGTATATGGATTAAGAAGTTCTTATATACAAACTTGTGGAAGATTCCAACCATTAATGACATAGTAGAAATACTATGGAAGCAATGGATCTATTGGATAGGAAAGGAATCTCAGATAGCTTACTACGACACTTCCATCTCATATGAGATGTCATACAGTGAGGATATGTGAAAAATTGCAAAATACCGATTTGAAGCAAACGTTGTTAACCCGCTATAAGAGCACTTGTATAGAAGAAACATGATAGACATCTTAAAGGTCACTTGGAATAAGATTTGTGGATGATTGGGTCTAAGTGCAAGTGGAAGTACGTTGGTATGCATGCCCAGAGAACCAATCATATGATGATTGTAATGGGGCATTAGCTACCTAATTTAATAATATTAAAGGTAGTTCCATTTATTATATTTGTTTCAATCACGAGATGATGACACATACATAGTAGATTTATAAAGAATAATGTTACTCGATGGCATATGTCTTCAGGTTGATGACCTGAACAATGATATCATATGTATGATAAAGAGTGCATACATTCTTGTTATGTCCCTGGTCGGATATTACTATGGTAGCAAAATAGACAACAATAGTACATAAGACCAGAGCTTTTGTTGATTGATGATACCGTCTTATTAGTCATGATATGTGATACCAAGTCAAGCACACAAGTACATGTTAGGGAATAGTGTATCAGATAGACCCACCTTGGGAGTGATGCATGGATACCATGGAGTGGTAGTCAGAATCATCTCTCATAGTGATAGTGGTGATTGTGGTTCTTAGACTTGAAGTCACTGCACTCATCACATGTTGTTCATTGTATTTAGACATCATCCAAAGTATCCTTGAATAAGGGTTTCCTTAAAGGTGGTGCTCACGTGCACTGTAACACATGAGGATTCAGTTTGAGTGATGTAGATGGGATTTGTTCCTCCTACAGGCGATTGATATCCAGGCCTCTTGATAAGCGACACTGAGAAATGTATGACCATACTCATGTGATTCAATATGTGATATTTGAATTCACATGCATCTCAGACAGTATGCTCTAGTTCAAGGAACATGGATTGAGTATTAAGAGGATGAGGATTCCTTGCCTTGAGTTCAATATGGATATCATAGACAAAGGAACTGTATGATCATAATAACATTCATCACAAATTGTAGATTGAAGTTGTTCTCCAACTTTCCAAATTACTTGGGTAGCGATGATGTGTTTCTAGATACAGCTCATTTTTTGTTATGTCATAAGTTGGTTATGGACATTCACTGCCAATGTAACTTGGAACCTACAGGGTCACACATATAGGATTCACTTGGAATAGAATTTTATTAATGAGTGGTGTTTAATTTGATTACTAAAATGTTTAGGTATTAAATTTAAACCACATTGGTTTGAAATTGGCTGATTGGACATTGAACTGACTAGTTCAAGTGTTGAGCTGATCAGTTTGAGTGTCAGGTCAATTGGAAACAATATTGGTTGAACAATGCTTAAACTAAGGCATGAATCAACCGGTTCATGGTCCAAAATGACCATTTTGTGTGACGAACTGCCTAGTTTACTGGTCAATTCGGTTGGAACAAGGATATGTTTTGTTTTGCATTAATCATGTGCTAAATGCCTATGTGATTCAAAAAAGGAAAATTACTAAACCGACCAAATGAATGGATAAACAGACCAGTTCAACTTGCATCCGCCCAGTTGGACAGTGAACTGACCAGTTCATTGTTTATATATTCTAGAAAATTCGTGAATCCCGTCTCTTAGAATCCCAGTCCAACTAGAAACCCTGACCCTAGCCCTCCTATAAATAGAGGGGTATTGTAACAAAATTAGGGTGACATAGCGGAAACAAAAATTTAAATGCCCATTTCCTAGAACAGTAAGATCGTGTCAACAACAATATATATAGGAAGTAAGGTTTACAAGGGTATACTTAGTCCTAGAGCAAGTCCAATGACATTACCCTTGTAGTAGCATCGTGCTTCTTCTTCTTCAAGCAGCAGCATGTTCCTGCACACTGGTCTGTCCACCATGGACGATAGTTGATGGAGTTACCTAGCGTAAGAAGTCTCCCACCTCTAGATAAGCCCACACGGACCACCATGAACTCGATGTTGCACTATCTGAGTTAATAGGAAGGAGTTGTCTCCTTTTGTCGATGTACTAGTCATTGATATGCTCTCCCACAATTATTCTCTATTATTCTCTCCCTTGATGTCCCTCCCTTAATTGGATAGGACTTGCTCGGGCTCTCTATTGGTTACCACAACTAGAGAGAATAACAATTTTCATAGCAACTGATTCTCAATTGTGTGTGTAGGGCAATTCACAATACCCATCTATTTATAGGAGGGGTTAGGGTCAAGGTTCCCAGTTTGTGTGGGAGTAGAACGGTCTAGAATTTTCATGAATTTTGCAACCTGCTTCATGTGAATCGGTTTGTTCACTAATGAACCAGTTTGTTCACTGGTGAACCGGTCGACTGGCATAGTGAGTTAATTGGTTCACACATTGAACCAGTCGTTTCACATGTTTCCTTTATAGCGATTAAATTTGTAATTAATTTTCAATTAATGTCCAACATTTATCCTTGTACCAATCAATTGAAAAAAGTGAAACAATCAACTTTTCTCATGATTTGGGAAAATTACCAGAAGCTATGGTTGGCTTGACTGAGCCGATTGGTTCACCATGAGCTGATCGGTTGGTGTCCTAACTTATGTAAAAAATTAGCCAATTCAATTTCAATCAACTTGACACTCCAATCACTCAATTCAACACTTGAACTTTATGGTTCTGAGTCAAGTCAATTGATTTGTTGTTAAATTGAATACCTAAAGACCTATAGAATTCAGTCTAAACATTATTCATGAATATGTTCCTTTAATCCAAGTGTATGCCATGTGTGTCACCCTATAGGTCTAGAATTATGCTGGTAGTGAATGTCCATAACAAATTATGATATCGCAAGCAAAGCGTGGGGCCTAGTCACACATCATTTCTACCCAAGTAATTCGGAAAGATGGAGAACAACTTTAACCTAAAATGTGTGATATATGTTATTGTGGTCGTATAGTTCCTTTGTCTCTAATATCCAGATTGAACTCAAGGTATGAAATCATCATCCTCTTGATAAATGTGTATTTATCATTTTTATTTCCATCTTTTAGATATCTTTTTAGGATTGTTTTGATGTTTATTTTCTTCATTTTATAATTAATTACATTAGTTTAAATTTATCTCTTTATTTGGAATTTTAATTATATTTAGTTGTATTTTTGTAGGAAAATGGCCTAATGATTAATATCTCTTGGAGGATATTTTGCACAATTCCCTAGAGCCTGAAATTCATTGATACACGGCACCAAAAGTGTCATAACTCTTATGTCTGAACTTGAAATTTAACGCACAAATATTTGTTAGAAAAGGAATTTAGAGCTCTTCAAGAAAATATATTTTCTGTAGTTTTCCCGGTAGTTTATTGGGCACACAGGCCATTCGTTTCTCATTTCATAAATTTAATAGTTGAGAGAATCATAGAAATCAATGAGCGGACAAAGAAATTAAAGGAAGACTATTCAACAAATCTTTCACTTTTTATTCAAGGAAACAATTAATGTTATTTTGAATGGGAGAAAAGAAAATAATTGGCCAATTGTAAATATTTTTATGTGGAAACAAATGCAACAAATACTTAGCCATTTGCCAAAAATAAAATTATTTATGTGGTCAAGGTTTGAACAATGTTACTTTTGGATGAAGCAAGAAATTTTTCCAGTCAAAGTGGCTGCCACCACCACAAAGTCTTATCTCAAGGGTTTTTCCCCCTCCTCGTCTCCCTATAAAAGGATGAAGTCCTCCAAAAGAAGAGGGCATCCAGTTGTAATTTGTAAATCGAGTCTTAGTTGTAATCGAATCTTAGTTTGTAATCTAATCTTTTGTATACGCAATTTACCTTGAGCATTGTTATTTCAATTCTAAGTTGTGTAATCTTTACTTCTGTAATAAAAATTAGTTCTTCATCTCTAGATTTCTGGATCTTTTTATTTCTTTTTCCCATTCTTCATCAAGAGGGGGGAATTATAGGATCAAGTTGTTTAATTGTCACCAAAAAGGTTTCCTTGGGCATTCTTCCTTTTCTGGTCTATGTCTTCATTCCTTCTTTTCCTTACTCCTTTCATTACTATGAGTAGTAAGTAGTCCTCATATCGCGGCATGGGGAGTAACCCCATGACCATAGTGTTACAATGATTGATTCCTCTATATGTTCATAGTGCCTCCATATTATTATAGCACCTTTTATGATCCCAATCCTTCCTATCCTGATGGTATGATGTTAACTCTAACCCAAAAATTCCCAAAAGACATTATCAAGAGTCATGCTACCTTTATCCATATTCTAATAGGGGTATGACCAACAAAACTTTGGAAAATATGAACCCAATTGTGAAATCCAATATAGTTCTCAACAAAATGAGATACTTAGGGCCTTACAAAGAATGGCAGCTGAAGGACAGGCAAAACTAGAAACCAGTAATTTGTTAGAAGCCCAATAAAAGAATCTAGATTGTCAAAATGTGTCCCCTCATGCTATGATGACATATTTTAATGTTAAGTCTTCCCACTAAGGTGGACGTAATGAAAATTTCAATCCACCATCTCTTGAAGACTATTACAAGGAGCAATGTCACAATCAATATGAGGGGTACCAGGACCAAGATCCTTATGGGGTCTGTTGAGGGTAAGCAACCAATTTTTGGAGGTTATGAACCTTATTATATAAATCAATGTACACCTCAACATGAGAGAATCAGAGTCCTGGAGAAACAAGCAGTAGAGCTACAATTGAATTTATAAGAGCATCAAAAATCTTTATAAAATCAACAAGCCATGTTGGCCAATTTACTAGAAGCCCAATCACGGAAACCCCCCAAGAAATTAGAGCAACCCAATATGGTTCTCCCTAAACATGACAATGATGATCCCATTTTTTTGTGATATATTTCAGATCTTAAAGAAACACCACAGACCATGGGGTCATATTGTTTATGCGATGAGGATGTTGGTATTCCAACCTTTCCGCTATAGGCTTTATTATTTGAGTATGAAAAGTCAAAGTAGGAGAGTCATTCTAAAGATCCAACAATTTTTCCTATCATAAAAATAATTCCAAAAATTATCATTGACCAATCTCTAGGTTAATGTATTCTAGATAATGAGCACCCAACCCCCAATGATGAAACAAATCCTCATATTTTGTCATAGCCAATTCCCATTCCACAAGCAGGTGATCTAGAAGGGGAGACACCACCCTTGGAAGAAGTTCATACACCCTTTTTCATTGTTTGCAAGGAAGTTGTCCCCATTTTTACCCTCTTGAACCTTTGGGGACCCCCTGCATAGAATAACTTGAGTTACATGCTTTATCAACAACGAAACCTACTAATTCCAATGTTGATTGCATGGTGTTCAAGGAGAATAAAAATATTTGTGATATTGATTTTTTATCCTTTTGTCCCTTTCATATCAGCATCAATTCTCCCATATGTAGATCAATATGACAAAAGGAAACCAGAGCCAGATCCTTCGCCTGATCTTCCACATCTGGAACTACATGTGTTACCCGTCAGGCACCCACCAATCTCCCCCAATCCACATCCATCTCTGACACTTCCTTCACTGCTAAATAAAGATCTAGGGATCCTATTGGAGGTATTGCAAGGTGAAAATAAATATGAACGCCCCATTGATATTCCACAACTACCCCATCATTAGGTATACTATGAAGCTCTAGCAATCAAGGTCCCAACCTTCATACATATTCCATTCAGTTGTACATACTTTGAGCTACCAGGGCCTCCTGGTGATACCAATGATTTTGTTCCCTCCATTCCAGATTTAAGTTTTTCTCGGGACTAGTAACTTTTATGTTTGGGGTGAAGGTGGGTGGTACTTTTCTATTCCACCCCCTTATCTTTTCCTTTTCCATTTTGTCTTCCATTTTCTGCATGTAGTTGCTTTTGTATTTCTTTTGCTTCATTTTCTCTTATGGCCTTTATCTAGTCGTCCATGATGAATACTTATTGTAATCATTTTACCTCTGTGAATTCAATAAATCATATTTGCAATATATTACAAATTTTCATGACTGAAAACACCATGTCGTTTAGGACCCCAAAGTTAGCATCATTCCTTAGAAAAGATGGCAAGCCGTATGGAATCAATCAGAACCAAACATAATTTTTTTTATTTTTTAAAGTATAGATTAATGTCTCATAAATCTTTTATAATGTGAATCATAGTAAGAATATATTTGATGCAATGACACTCTTTATAAAAAAAGAAGAAGAAAAACTGAAGCGATAAGTACAGGAACAAGCCCTCCTCCTCTCTTGAAAAGTAAAGAATCAGCCCCGGACAAAAATCGCATGCTTCCAAAAAAATTACATAACCCACAAAAGGAGTGTACCATCAAAAGACGCCGAAGAGCACATAAAAAATTTGTGAGCAATGTAGCCACGAGTCCATAAAGTAAATATATCCTGAGTCCAATAGAGTAGGGATCAACTTCTTCCGCACCCCCCATTTTTTTGTCATGTTCTCGTGCAACAAATCACAAAGAGAAAAACAAAATTGGAGTGTCAAATAAGAAGTTAGAAGAAGATTATTTTCTACAAAGTCTTGATTTAGAAATAAGATATGAAATTTGTTTTTAATAGGGAATATATAATTTTGTATTACGTGGTTCTAGGAGATTGGGTTGTTTGGCCAAATTTGGAAGTAAGGAACAAAGTGAGGGTTGTGATGATGAGGATAGATATATTGCTAGTATAAATTGGATATATTTGTGATTCTATTTGCTTGAGGACAAGAAAAGATTCAAGTATGGGATATTTTGATAAATGTGTATTTATCCTTTTTATTTATATCTTTTCGATATCTTTTTAGGATTGTTTTGTTGTTTATTTTCTTAGTTTTATAATTAATTATATTATTTTAAATTTTCTCTCTTTATTTGGATTTTTTATTTTATTTAGTTGTATTTTTGTAGGAAAATGGCCTAATAATTAATATCTCTTGGAATAAGTATTGCACAATCACGTAGTGCTTGAAATTCATTGATAGACAGCATCAAAACTTCCACAACTCTTACGTCTGAACTCCAAATTTAACGCATAAGTATGTGTTAAAAAGGGAATTTAAAAATCTTCAATAAAAAATATTTTTTGCGGCTCTCCAAATGGTTTACATGCCACACAGTCCATTCTTTTCATCATTTTGGAAATTTAACAGCAAAGAGAATCAAAGAAATCAATGAGCGCTCAAAAAAAAGTTAAAGGAAGAATATTCAAAAAAATCTTCCACTTTCTATTCAAGGAAATAATTAATTCTATTTTGACTAGGAGAAAAGGAAATAATTGTCCAATTCCACATATTTTTATGTGGACAAAAGAATGAGACAAATACTTAGTCATTTGCCAAAAATAAAACTATTAATGCGATCATGGTTTGAACAATGTTACATTTGGATGAAGAAAGAAATCATTCTAGTCAAAGCGGCCACCACCACCACAAAGCCATATCTTAAGGGTTTCCCCCTCGTCTCCCTATAAAAGGATGGGGGACTCCACAAGAAGAAGGCACCTAGTCATAGTTGTCAATCGAGTCTTAGTTTATAATCCAATCTTTTCTATTCACAATTTACCTTGAGCATCTATATTTCAATTCTTCATTGTGTAAATTAGTTCTTCATCTTTAGATTTTTAGATCTTATTATTTCTTTTTCCCATTCTTTGTCACGAGTGGGGAATTCAGGGATTAAGTTGTTTAATTGTCACCAACAAGATATCCATAGAGTTTCTTACTTTTTTGGTCTATGGCTTCATTACTTCTTTCCCTTACTTCTTCTTTCATTAATATGAGTAGTGAGTAGTCCTCATATCAAGGCATGGGGAGTAACCCCACATCCATAGTATTACAATGACTGATTCCTCTATACGATTCTATTCGATAAATGGATTTTGGTTTGGCTAATCATCAATTTTGAAGACTTGATCTCTCTTTTCTACTGTGTGTCAATTTTGGGGGAATGTGACTGTGGATCCCAAGACTTGGGACAACAAAATCTAATTTATAAGGATCTAGATGTGACTATAGAAAGATCCTATTTGGGTTGTTCAGACAAGAAACTATGGGCACCAGGACCAATGGGTCCATAAGGAGTCTGTCTTTTGTAGATTCGTTCATGAATGTTTCTACATCCTCACTTTTATATCATTTTATCATATAGTTTCTACCGATCATTGTTTCATTCCAGCTGTGGTGGTAAAACCCATAGCCTCTATACTCTCTTCTTTTGATTCAATCCATTTCTTTATTTCTTGATTAGATAATGTTTAACTCGACACCTTACTTTTTCTCTTAGTTCTTAATCGACTCTCTCAAATCAGAATTTAATTTCTATTTTTAGCATTTGAATTTGGATTTCAACCACTCCTCTTGCTTCCCTTGGATCCATACCTATCTATACTTATTTGACTTATTATTTTCAGCAAGTTGAAAACTTTGTTAGAAGGTTAAACTCCAGAACTTATCCTAGTGATTGTTGTGTGTACAATGATGTGCATCACCTCTCAATGTTCAATCCATATTCTTTGAACTAGACAGACTATCTGAGATGAACATGAGCTCACATATCATATATTGAGTCAGATGAGTACGGACATACATTTCTTAGTCTCACTTATAAAGAGGACATGGATATCATTCTCTTGTAGGAGGAACAAATTCCATCTACATCACTCACACTCAATCCACATGTATCATAGTGCACTCAAGCACCATCTTTGTGGCAACCCTTATTCAAGATCATGGTGGACGATGTCAAAGTACATGAACAACGTGTGATGGATGTAGTGACTTTAGGTCTAAGAACCACAATCACCACTATCACAATGAGAGATGATTTTTACTATCATTTCATGGTCTCCATGTTTCATTATCATGGTGGATTCGGCCGATACACTAATTTATAACATGAACCTGTGTGCTTGACTTGATATCACATATCATGACTAATGGGACTTTGTCATTAGTCAACACACACTTAGTTTTATGTATTAGTGTTGTCTATTTTTCTTCCACGATAATATCTGAATAGGGACATAACAAGATTATATATAATCTTAACATCCATATGATCTCATTATTCAAATCACGTACTTGAAGACATAAGTCATCAAGTAACGTCATTTTTTAGACATCTAATTATTTATGTGTCATCATCTCATGACTGAGATAAACATAATAGATGGAATTACCTTTATTATTATCAAATTAGGTATTTAATGCCACATTACAACCATCATATGATTGGCTCTTTGGGCATACATACCAACATACTCCCACCTACACTTAGAGACAATCACCCATGAGTCTTATTCCAAGTGATCTAAACATGTCCATCATGTTTTTTTGCTGTGCAAGTGCTTTTATAGAGGGTTTAGCAACATTTTATTCAAGTTGGTATATTGTAGGTTTCACATCTCATCGATGTACAACATTTTGTATGAGATGGAAGTGTTGTAGTATGCTATCTGAGATTCCCATCCTATTGAGTAGCTCCATTGATGTCACAATATTTCTATTGTGTCACCAATGGTTAGAACCTCAGACAAGTTCACCCATATGAACTTCTTGATACATATAGTATCATCTATTATTCTCATAACACATATATATTTGGCTTCTTTTATAGATTTAAACAACTATCATTAGCTCAGAACTCTTCCATATTACAGTTCTATTTTAAGGTCAAACATAAATATAGATTGTGATCATTTTTATAGTTTAGAAACTTGCATCGGTGTAACCCTTTACAGTCAACTCTTCCTTATTACCATAATCAAGAAATCAATCTTTCTAGTGCTTCACAAGCACCTAAGGATGTTCTTTATGGTAGTTAGTGACTCTGACTAGAATCTGACATATACCTTCTCATCATGTCCAATGCATACGAGATTCCTAGATGGATATATATATATATATCCTCTCATCATATGCACTACATATGAGATGCCTGGATATCTTCTCATCATATCCAATACATACAAGATAATGTGATAAGTACATAACATTGCATTCAAGATAAATCCAATTGTGAATGCATATGGCATATATACATGTGTTCATGTTCTTCATAAGAACTGGGACACTAGGATCCTGAGATACTAACTCCATGGAACATGGACAAGTTTTCTCTCATTGAGTCATGTATTTTGAACCCCTTCATCATCTTTCCAATGTATGTGTTATTTCGTAGGTCAAGAAGCTTTCCATATCTCTCTATAGATCCCAATTCCTATCACATAGGATGCTTCACTTAAACCCTTCATTGAGACGGTACTTTCCTTGCCAGGTTTTTAATATTTGCATGATAAAGATTTTTTTAATAGCCCCCAACACTTTTTATTCAACCTTCAAATGAGATTACAAAGGACTCGATGACCCAACAACTAATAAATATGGTACTAGAAGTACCATTATAGGTAGTATCTTCTAAAATAAGTCTAGACATTATGTCTAGCAGGCTCTCAATGACATGAGAGTGACGACGAATTTTTGGATGATGTTCAACCCAGCTACAATGAACAATGTCAACATCACATGCTAGTTGGGACATCAACAACACATCAAAATAATATATTGGTAATCTGGTTATCCAAGTCATAGACATGTATACACTATTCTTGGATAGCCTGATCATCTTGGTTTCTCCCAGTTCCTTTCACTCCTTCTGCCTTCTCTACTTGAGAGTTTTCTACATGCATTTTCCTTGATATATGTGGGCTTCTTCTCTTATTTTCATATCTATTTTGTATCTTTCCACTTCTCTTCATTCTGGTACTGCTTCCCTTAATGATTCGACTGGTGGTCTTTGTTAGGTTATTAGATTTACTTGTTTCTTCCTTTCTTGTGGTATTTGGTGTGCTGAATAGGAGATTCTCTGATCTATTTTCCGATCTTAGGTCCATCTCTACATCATTAAGTTCGTCAAAAAATATTACTTTATCAACTTCAGGATTCAGCACTGTGTGTTTTGATCTCTGAACTTCCTGGTTGTTATTGGTGGTTGCATGTTCTTTATTTGGTAGTGTCATCTTCGTTCTCTGCATCTTCTCCTTTTTCTAGACTTTGGCTGGTCTCACATGGTTCTCATGTGTGCTACTGCCTCCCCGTGTTTCCTTGTGTACCTATTCTATATTGATAAATGGTTCCTCATGAGATATATGGAAGAATTTGTTCTTGCTGAGGCTGCTATTTTCTTGAGATCAAGTAGAGGTGTTTCGTAGGTTTCTATTATTGCCTCTCCTCCTCGCCATCTTCCATCCACTATCAGTTTGCTGAGATTGGGCATTTTGAGTGTCGTGTTGTTCTGCCTGATCAGTAACTACCTCATTACTTGTGACAGTAGCAGCCTCCCTAGAATATTTTGAGGTATGTCCCTCCTTTCCATATTTCAAACAAGCAAAATGAAAGCCCTCGTATTCAACTATGCATTCGATTCCATTGATGAGGATGGTTGGAATCAAATCCTTCCTCATATTAAAAGCCACTGCAAGTCTAGCAAACCTGCTCTGTGATCTTGTAGTTGTATTTGAGTTAACTTTGACAAGGCCTCCCAAAGCTAGACCAATATATTCGAATATAGTTGACACATACAAATTTAGAGGTAGATTTAAAATTCTTACCCAGGTTATAATGGATTCTGGAAGATCCTCATTGGGCACGAATGTGGGTGTCCAATCCCATACTACCAAGTTACAGCCAAACAGCTTCCAGGGACCTCCCATCCTTACTGTCTCATGATCTTTAGCAAAAGAGAGTTGCACCACCGAGTGCCCTAGATCTAGTTCATACATGTTGAATCTTCCCGTCAAGTTCCACAGAAGCTTGAGTCTCTCCTTTATTATATATATATATATATATATATATATATATATATATATATATATAAACATATTATCTTGAAAAGACTAGCTACTATGTCATAAAAATACTTACAATGGATGTGGTAGGTGGTAGGTCTACAGGATTACTCCCAACCACCACTATCATAGGGGAAGAGTTGCACCGCATAGATACTGTCTGAGTGCAATCATGTGATGATTGCCACTTGCTCATTGCTTCATGGACTCTCTTATCAATTAACTCATCTACCTATACATGGCCAAAAGAAATGCTCTTTGATTCCTGAATTCCCTTTGCAATAACATTCTTAAAAAAATATGTTACCTTAGTTTTTGAAAATCCCTCTTTTTGCATGTGTTTGCGCTGTGATGGCCCAAAGAATATTCTTAGGTTCACACCAGCGCCTATAGCCCTAACACATCCAAGATGTTATGGGTTACTGAGAGCAACTATCAATTCATCCCATGTGCCCAGAGGGATGAATGAGCTTTGCTTCCTCTTCTCGTGAATCTCTCGCTAATCATCGTCAATAGAAATGGGTAAGTAAACAAAACAATCATAAATACTAATTTCTTTGAGAGTTGAATTTTACCATTTTTGCAGCCGCCTTAGCAGTTGCGGGGTTGGTTGTATCTCCTTTTTTATTTTGCCTCCCAACTATCCACACATCATGGTGATGCAGAGGTGTAGGTTTAGTAGAGGACTCAGCAATCTCAGTAGTAGGAGCAGTAGGCTGCTGAATGGCAGACACCTATAGTTTTTGATGAAGGGTTGCATAGCCACCTGGACCCATCATGTGGTCATGCACATTCATTGCACGCCTTGCTCTTTGATCATCAATGATATCCTTATTAATAAGCACATTAAATTGGTTAGTAACAATCAAGGTCAACCGTAAAGTAATGAATTCATAAGAATGTATACTAAATTGAGAGTGATGCTTAATACCTTGAATTCATCAGTTTTTCTCTTGGCAACAAACACTTCCCACTAAGACTTCCCACTGAGTCTGGTCTAGGTAGTTCCATTTCTCATTGGTTGACTTCTTCCTGATATCAAAGAATGAAGGAGGAAAATACATCTCAAACTGACATAAGGTGACAACCACTTTTCTTTGCAACTTATCGAGATTCTTAGGATCAATAACTTTGTTGCATAGATTGTTGAAGAAGAAACAAAGTCTGGTGATTGCAAACTTTACATACTTCGGCAGTATAGATCGAATTGTCATGGGCAATATTTGTTGCATTCAATGTGACAATCATGAGATTTAAGACCTATCATCTTCATATCTTTTATTGATACAGATCTACGGATATTGGAAAAGTAACCATGTGGTACCTTAACATTAAGAAATAACTCACAAAAAAATTTCTTCTCCTTTCTAAATAACATGTAATAAATAGGAGGTAAATATGTTTTCTGATCACTACTAACAAGTTCTATTAATTCTTTTCTTATTCCCAGTACACACTGGTCCATTCTAGATTTGATTCCATCCTTAGTCTTACCTGGTATATTCAATAGAGAACTAATGATTCTATCACAAACATTTTTCTCAACATGCATGACATTGATGAAATGCCTAACTGCCAAAGAACTCCAATAAGGAAGATCCCAGAATGTTGACTTCTTCTTGAATAAAGATTTGTCACTTTTTGTGGGAATGGTACATTGTGATCTCTTACTGAATTCATTGACAAAGTCTTTACTCTTTCATAAACAACCTCCCCTCGTATACGTTTACTGGTACTATGTTCCTCATTCAATCCATTGAAAGTTTTGTGCAACCTTCGATAAGGATGGATTTTTGGAAGAAACCTTTGATGACTAAGATATACAGAGTTGCTGCCATGTTTTAGTCATATTGAACCAGTATTCTCTTCACAAATAGGGCCTGCTTTGGATCCTTTTATATTGTATCCAGACAAATTCTCATACGCTGGAAAGTCATTAATAGTGTAAAACAACATAGCATGCAAACTAATTGTCTCTCTACATGAAGCATCATAGGTCATCACACCTTCACCCTAGAGTTTCTTTAAGTCATCAATTATAGGTTCAAGATAAACGTTGATATCATATCTAGGTTGTTTAGGGCCCGATATCAACAACGACAACATAATGTACTTATTTTTCATACACAACTAGGGAGGAATATTGTATACAACAAGCATAACAGGCTAGGTGCTATGTTGGCTGATCAATGTGTCGTATGGATTCATCTCATCGGTACAAAGCCCAAGTCTTATATTCCTGACTTTTCACTAAATTTAGGGTACAATAAATCAATATTCTTCCACTATGGGGAATTAGACGCATGTCGTAGGATCCCGTCATTAGTTTTCTTAACCTCTACATGCCACCTTAAATTCTTTGCATCTATCATATTGGAAAATAAGCTTTGAAACTATGGTATTATAGGTAGATACCACATCACCTTGGTAGGAGAGCCAGTTTTGGACTTCCCAGAATTCGTCATTTTATACCTTGACGCCCCACATTTTAGACAATCTTTAAATTTGACATAGTCCTTTTAAAATAATACACAATCATTTGGGCATGCATGTATCTTCTTAGCCTTCATTCCCATTGGCCATAATATTTTCTTTAACTCATATGTTGATATTGGAAGCTTGTTTCCTTTAGGAAGAATATCTTTCAACAAAGACAACAATGACGTGAAGCTTTTTTCACTCCATCTATTGTTAGCCTTCAGATTATTCAATCTCAACACAGCACTCAGCTTTGTAAACTTAGTGCAACTTGTGTATAACAGTCTCTCAGCATCATCCACAATGTTCCTAAATAAGTAAGGTGGATCAATGTGCTCTACCCCACAATTATCTAGCATCACATATACAATGTCTATCAGAATCGATTCGTTCACATCTACGTCATCGGTGAAACTTTCTTCTTCAACATAAGTACTACTATCGACATCTACTAACCTCATGTTTGAAATCTCTCCATGTCAGTACAATTTTGTATAGCCCTGTACAATCTCATTGCACATGACATGAATTTTGATTTTGTGACCAATGCTGACTTTCAAATTGTTACCGCAATGCCTACATGGACAATAGAACCTATCTCCATGTCGTTTCCTATTTTCCTCCACAAATCTTATAAATTGATCAAGACCAGCAATAAACTCTAGGGTGCAATGATTTGGAATGGACATCCATGATCTATCCATTCTATGATCAAAGAAAAAACAAGTATTAGGGTTTAGGGTTTATAGATTAACTTAAGGATTTACATATCGATTAGGGTTTATTATTTTAGACTTAGTGATAAGGGTTTAAATATTAGGGTTTAGGGTTTAAAGATTAGGGTTTAGGGTTAAAAGATTAGGGTTTACGATTCAATAATGAATGTGTACCACCTATCACTTTCTTGAACACCTAATCTCACTAGTAAGTGTATAATGTAAGTATTCTGATTTCAAGAAAATTTCGACAACATTTCCCCGTAGCTCTCCAAGTACAAACATATGTATTTAGAGAACATACGGGGAAGTGCTGACAAAACATCTTGCAAAATGAATATACGTTATACACTTACAATCCTAAGTGAGATTAAGTGTTCAAGAACACTCCCAAACCGGGGACTATCCAAGATTTACTCCTAATGGATAAATCTTAGATGGGTTTCTAGGCCAATGTCAAAAAAGTATTTATATGTTGTCATTCCTATACATATGATCATACTTTCATCATTCATATCCTAGGTTTTATGGAACATCATTGAATTCCACTCATTCTTCAATTTGGATTAGTTAATCAAGAGAGAGAGAGAAAAACAATATTAACTAATTAAGATAAACTAGTAATAGAAATAAAGAAACAAGTATGAAATAAAGTAAGCAATTAACACCACCTAAGATTATAAACAATGTATGAGTTGATTTACAAAAAGCATCATCTTGTAATCTTAACCATACCCTCTTATATATGTTCTGTTTATTCACTAGGATCAAATATGTTTACTTACCAATATATCATTACTAGGGAAACCTATGGTCTAATACAACATACCTTGATATACACTAGTGATATACTTAGGTCTTATTTATGTTCCCAAACACAAGTACAATTTAGATGAACTATAATAGGTTATTTCATCAATTGTTCTACCCAATGTTTTATAATCTAAATTTGTGTTAATAAAACTCATCCATGTGTATATTTATAAGAACAACCTTCTTATATATATAATTATTCTTTTCCTCATATATATTAGTTTTCTTATGATTATTCCAGATCCATATTGAATTCTGAAGACATGTATATCTATACCAATGCAACTAGATTTGTGGTTAATATGGATGACATAAATGTCTTTAAGAAGAAAAATAAAGAAATGGATGCAATATTTAGAAGAAAATATAGCAAAATAGATAAACTTTTGTCATTTACAATCCAAAAGAAGTCACATTCATACATTTTGATGTCATATAAGTCAAAGAAGTGAAATGGATGCAATGTTACAACTTTTTGGGCAAGGGTCAAGATTTGTGGCATGAAGTGGCATAAATCTACTGGTTTTAGAGATTAGGTTGAGGGTAGATTTCAAGTAGATGCAAGATTAAGACTTCGATCAATATTATTCATTAAGATGTGTTTCCAAAACATACATAGCTTAGGAATGCAGGGCACATACCTTCTTAGACAACACCAAAGAGGTGACAATGACCAAATAGGATATGATGGGGATGGCAACGACAGTGGCAAGTTCCAGTGGCAATCACAGTTATCTCTAGCAGTGGTGGCAAGCTCCAGCAGTGGCAGAGGCAAGCTCACACAGTGACGGGGATCTCTACTGGTGGAGGTGGTGAGTAAACTAGGGACGACAGCAAGCACACAGTAGCTTAGGCATAGGATGAGAAATAAGAACAACGGTAGAAACTAGAATCACCAGAGCTAGGTCGGGCAAAGAATAAAATAGAGAATGCAAAAAGGGGAAGAAATTTCATGGGTCTTAAGTTGAACATAGTCGTTGGTTATACCTAAAACTGACAACTAAAGATTTAGTCATTGGTTGCTAGAGAAAAACTAACGACTAACTCCTAAACCAAGCAAAAAATAGACACTAGTTTAGGACAATAGTCGTCGGTTACATCTATAAAAATCGACGACTAAGTACAGATCTAAACAAAAATAATTTCCCTTGGGTTAGGAGTATATTCATCGGTTAGTTGTGAAGAATCAACAACTAACTCTCAGTTGGGGGGGATATTTTTACGGGAACAAGGTGCATAAACACCTAGTTGTCAGTTTTGTCGACAAAAGCAAAGCGATAGACCCATCTCCCCAAAAAAAAGTGTGTCTTGTCAAGGGAGATTAGTTGTTGGTTATTTGGTAGAACCGATGACTAATGAGGGGATAATTTTTTTCACAGGAACACGACGCAAAGCATGTGTCGTCAGTTATACGAAAAACTAAAGTTGGACTGAAAATTTTGGAGGTAAATTTTTTTTCCTGAAAAATTGTATTTCACGGGCAATTTAAGATGTCAATTTCTATGAATAAAAACCGACATTAAAGTAAAAGCAGTACTTGTATATTTTCTAAATTGGCATGACTTTACATATGGTGACGGTTGGATTCAATAACCGAGGTTTTTGGGCTTTGGCGTTGATTTTTTATGGATAATTGACGTCACCAAAAGTGATGTTATATGTCATTTATGTACTAGTGTTAGTACTCTTGGTAGGTTTTTTATCATGAACTTCCTCAACATCATGATGAGTTATTGATAGTTTGAGCAAAAAATAGAACTACAATGCAACAAAACTAAGCCTAACTAACTTGTTTGACATTTTTAAGGTGGTGAATTTGGTGTGATTTCAGAATTCTATAAACTATTAAATGATAATCCATTTTTTGGATCCAAAGTAAAAAATCAAATTGATACATAAATTTATAGATGAATAGAACATACATGTATATTCGTAAAATGTTCATCTATACATATTTATATAGCACCAATCAATGTTTTATGTTAAATAATCAACTAGTGCTAAATACTAAAGCTAAGGTCTTAGTTTAACAAACTAATTTGTATGTCGAATGTATATTT
Source organism: Alisma plantago-aquatica (assembly GCA_963693085.1). Lineage (NCBI taxonomy): Eukaryota > Viridiplantae > Streptophyta > Magnoliopsida > Alismatales > Alismataceae > Alisma > Alisma plantago-aquatica. The sequence goes on from OY856412.1 coordinate 1,478,337,714, forward strand.
TATATTCATTTGATTATATTGATGTTTATTTTAAATGTAGATTTCAAATTTCTCTCTGGAAAACAATATCTATATGACACGATTTTACTGTGCGTATAGCGCAAGTGCATGCGTCAATGTAGTATAGGCCTTTGTGAGGCCCGAGTCGAACTCAGGGACACTAAATTATCGGTAGACTACTACTAACTACTCGCAATCAACTAGACCAATAAAAAGGTTATGAGATTTGATTAAAAAGAAAAAGAAAATAAAAGAAAGCAAAGTAATCGATTAAGTGTTTAGTTTAATCAATTCAAATGGAGATCTTTAGGATTGCGGTTTCACCGCGGGTTTTCATTGTATGAATTTCCATATAGTTACTGAGGTTCATCTCTCAATCCGGGTAGTGGCATGTAGTCATAATTGTCCACTGTCGTGGTACAATTCAGTACCTAAGTCTAGGTCAGTTCCACCGTCGTAGTAACCTATACCCTAAACTAGGTGCATTAGAATCGACCTCTGGGTTTCCACCATTAACCGTACATCACCTTGTTTAAGGGATTTGTTAATTAATGTGAATTTCATCTCTTTTCAACCATTAATTCTGATTTCAAAGTAATTAAAGGTATTATATTATCATTATGGTGATCAAGCATAATAATGTAATTGAGAAAACAAAATCATACCACAGATTTAAGAGACAAATGATGAATTACTATGATAAAAACGTCATGCAATGCTTCCCCGGGCTACTCCCAGTCCTAAAGATAAAGGTGATTAGCCCCGCATGTTCATCTTAGAGCAAGACATGGTTGAAGAAAGGGAAAACATGGAGAAAAACGTGGATAAAGTAATGAAACCCCTAAACTGAGAAGATCCAAATGTTTCTTGACGTAGAATGCGCGATCTACAACCTTTCGGCGGTGAAAAACGTCTTCTTCAGCTTCCGGAATGGTCGGGGCGTGCTTCTGGGCTCCGTTATTCTCTCCACGCCTTCTTGGGACGTGTGCAGCGGTTAATGATGTGATACCCTGCTCTTGGCCGCCGTCATTAGGTATAATCACCGAGTTAGGTTGCAAAAATATCACAACCGCGGATTAGAGTCAATCTGAAACAAACTCTAATCTGACGGCGTCGATACCATCGACGCGGGTCGATGGTATCGACACCTCATGATATCGGCAAGCCTTCTTTCTTTTCTATCGTTACACCTAATGCTGGCTCGATACCATCGACGCGGGTCGATGGTATCGACTGCCTTTAGCGTCGGTTTTATCCTTTTTCCGTCGCTGAAGCTACACGTGTCGATAGTATTGACTTTGGGGTCGATAGTATCGAGTGACTGATCACTAGAAACCTGATGGTAAGTAGCTACCATCGACTTCCCAGTCGATGGTATCGACTCTGCTTAGCTCCTTGCAGCTGCCTGCCTGTGGCTGTGTCGATAGTATCGACATATGTCGATGGTATCGACAACTACAGATATGTGTTTGTCCTAAAATTGCAAAACAAAACCACAACAGCCGAGATAAAACCTATAATTATAATCATTTATGCTCAAAATGATAAAATAAGAGAGATATCACACTGAGAAGGATCATAGACTAAAATAAGTGAATTATGCAATATTAACCACCAAAGTGACCAATAAACGCATAAAACGCGAGTAAAACAAGTCTATAAATGTGACTCAAAATCATCGCATCAAACTCCCCTAAGCTTGAACATTGCTCGTACTCGAGCAACAAAACTCTAGAATAGAATTGTGAGGGTCAACTAAAGAACAGATTATCATAACAGACTGCGCCATATGATCCCCGCCAGGCATTCACATTCCGGCCCTCACTAACCACGGAATGATAATTACCCTAAATGAAACAATAATCATCCATAAAAGATATCTACCTCAAAATTGATTAGCACTATCACATAAGGCAGTTAACATAATAAAATCCTCCAGTCCAGACTCGGTGCATCTTGTGATCTCCTATCTATGTTGCTCGCCCTAACTACCATCTACATGGAAGCAGCTCTCCTGGTATTAACAAGTGAGGAGAAAATCACAGTGGCCTACCAATTCGAGCAACGGGTGGATGTAATGGGTGTCTTGTGGAAGAAATGGAAGCATTATATGATTTTAAAATGCACAAAAATAGTAATGACCTAAATGATGCATATGCAAGTGAAAATGCCCCAATGCCTACATTTGGGTGGAATGATGCATGCACTATCATTCCGTCTCAAGGTGAGATGGAATATCTAAGAAACTACACCATGTGCTTATTCTCCTTAGTAGGCAAGTGAGAACATGTTCCTTTCTCCCTCTCATTCTTACTTCTCAATTCTTTTTTTTTCCCTCAAAAAAAAAAATTTTTTTTTTTAAACCCTTGTTTTCATAGATGACAATGAATTATTTGTCGGGCTCACTCGGGCTCACTTCTTGCTGCATAACTTATACATTTGAAGCATTCATAAGGTATGGAACAAGTTCATCACCTTTAATGTTGCAGAATACATAAGATGCATGATGTACTATATGCACAAAAGATGTGAATGCAGCTACAAAATGATAGTTATGCAACTAAATGACACGCACCTAAGGATAATGTGCATGTATAACTATTTTATCTTTTTTTTTCATGAAACAATATGTGAAAATAGTTGCAATGCAAGACCTATCTACATGAGATGCAATCAAAAAGATGAAAACCGTAATGTACTTCCAGTTCTTAAGGTGAGGTATGAAAACAATGGGGTGGATAGATCACAAGATTAATTGACTGAACCTTTGGAAATTATTATGTGTCCCTCCTTACTGACCTGTGTAGTAATTAAGAGGTTTCTCTCTCTTATTTCAAATTAAGGTCTCATTATCATTTGGTCAGTTTAGACTCAAACAACCAATTTCGTCCACTTTTCATGAACCATAGGAATGTACAGTTGTGATTTCCTGTTTTAGAGTTGACAAACCCAATTATTTTCTTAAGTTATGTGTTCAAAGTCAAACAACACAAGCTTGCAAAAGCACTAAAAATTTTCAAATTTACCCCTAATTTCCATGTATAAGAAACGAGATGACACATGACATTAGACATCCACAATTACACTAGATAGAGTGTGGATCCTACGAACAACTAATAACTAAGAGAAATAAATGACAAAACACAAAGAATAAAACTAAAACTAAAGGATAGAAATTGTTCCAACTCCCCCCCTAAGCTTGAATTCGATTATGGCCTCATAGTAAAAAACAACCTTAAAAGGTGGAATAGTGATACCGATCATTCTGCAGGAGGAGGCGAGTACTGTGGGGCTGAGGGGTCCCAAGATGGGTACTGCCCCTAGAAGCTCGGATCGTACTGGGGCATTGGTGGAGGTTGTGGATACCCCCCAAAATAATTCTGACTCCAGTAATTATCGTAGAAGGGTTGCTGTTGTATCTCCATCCTGTGCAACCTGTCGTGGATGTTTTATTGGTTGTCGAGGAGGAGGCGCTCATTCTTGAAAATGGCCCTCTGGTTATCTAACAGCTGGTTCGTGGTATCCTGAATACCGGCGTATGAAGTTGTATGCTGTTGTTGGGTCTGATGAATCTCCTGCAGCATCGAGTACATCCCTTGCATGGAGTAGGCATCCTCTCCTTGAGGAGAGGTCTAAGGTGGTGGAGGCTGTGAAGATGAAGATGCACCCGGATGCATGCGGGGGGCGCTTTTGGGGTGCCACTCATGCGCGAAGAGGAGTGAAAGCCTCCTCTTCCTCTTCATGCTCGTCGCCGTCATTATCATTGTTGTCATTGATGCCGTCTTCATCAGAGTCCTCGATGGCGATGACGGGCCATTAGAAATGTTGAGCGTCCTCAATGTTGAAGACGGGGTCAGGAAGCGAACACTCTTGATATGCATGATTAACATGGCAATGTGCATATGCCAAGCCATCACGAAGCAGGAGGAGGTTGGAGCGGTGCAGATGTTGCAGGTTGACCTTGCTACTATTGGAAAGAGGAGTAAGCTGTGAGATATCCAACCCAAGATAGACGGCCAATGGTGTGATTATCCCTCCAAAATGGATAGGAGCATTCCTCGTACTCCTTTTCACGGCCACCATGCGCGACAAGAAGAATGTGCCCCAATTGCACCCCTCTCACTTCAGCAGTTTGTACAGGAAGAACAAATCCGTCTCCTGGAATTTGCTAAGAGACAAGTCGCCATGAGCAAATAGCATAGTGCAGAGCATGTGGTGCAGAATCCGCACAAATAGATGCTCGAAGTCAGCAACTGCAGCGTTGTAGTAGCTGACGGATTCGCCTGGGGCGCAGTCACGAGCTGGGTGAAGATATCATCGTAGTTTGTCCTGTTGTCTGGCCTCTGGTGCTGGTAAGCGTCATGATACCAGTTGTACACCGAATTGAACTGGGCAAGGGTAATGGTGTAGTTGTTGTTGAAGAGTCTGAACGACACCCGCCCTTTCTTCCACTCTCTGTCAGTGGCGATCAAGTCATTGGGCAGCACATTAATGTCCAATGATGACATGAACTCTGCCACGAGTTCCTTGTAAGTCAGCCACTCGCCGAAGAATGGCTGACCGTCGGCGTGGAACTCCAGCTCGTCAGGCCTCCTGGTTGTGTGTCTCGCCTGCCCCTTCAGGACGTAGGCAAGATTGGGCTCAAACCTGAGGTAACGAACCATGTCCCGGTCGACGTAGCGCGTGGGCTCAATCTTTCTCTTCAAAATCTCCTCGTAGACCTTCTGGATCTCTGGGGAAGGGTGGACTATCCTCGGATGAGGAATTGATGCGGGTCACGGGGGAATGAACTCAAGAATCTCATTGGGTATCGTGCATGAAGAAGATGCTCCTACGGTATGCACCATTGTCGTCGAGAAAGAAGGAATAGAAGATGGAGCTTGGTGAAGACAATCTCCACTCGGTGAAGATCGTGCTCCTTGGATGCTCGTGGCAGGCCTCCGGTCGCACAACAATGCGTAAAGCACAAGTATGGGTGAAGGCTCTGAAGGTGTGACGTAATATGACGACCATCCCTCTCTTTTATAACCAAGGTCGTCGCTGTTGTGCACCTGTCGATACCATCGATGCGTGTCGATGGTATCGACACTTGTAGCACAATCCAGTCTTCCGCTAGTATCGACGGCTGTCGATAGCCTGATGTGGGGGCCCAGATCGATGACGCGTCGATACCATCGACGAGGGTCGATGGTATCGACCCATCCCACAGATCGTCGTCTTGGATGTAGCGATCGTCGTTGATTTCCTCTCGTGGATTGGTGATGTGTCGCATCGATACCATCGACGCAGGTCGATAGTATCGACTCTGCTTAAGGAAAACACCCTCGCAAGGCCCAGCCGCCGCTTTCTACTTGTAACCGTGTCGATACCATCGACAGTCCCATCGATGGTATCGACTTCACTGAGACAAATTTCGTCTGAATATCTTTAGGGATCTCACGAGTATCGACAGCCATGTCAATACTATCAACCCCATTCTGGCAATTTATTCAGCGCTACCGATGGTAGCTCGATACCATCGACGAGGTTGTCGATGGTATCAACTCAGAAAATTTTTTGCAGCCACCTAACTGTGCCCATGTCGATACCATTGACACAATGGTCGATGGTATCGACCCTGCCTCAGACCTGCACACTGAACAAACGATCAAGGTATCATTTTTACACTAAAAACAAAATTAAACCAAACTAACTTACAACTGCAAACAAAAAATGGATGACACTACCAATGGTTGGGTTGCCTCCCAACAAGCGCCCTTATTTAACGTCTTAGGCTAGACGAAATCAAGCTCCTCATGCATCCGTAAGTGCAATGAGTTTGACCTCATGCACTTTACTCGTGTAATCTTCACCGAAGTACAACTTCAATCATTGACAATTAACCAAAAATGTTGTCTCGCCATCACACACCATGATTGCTCCATGTGGCCTGACCGCCTCTATAGTGAAAGGTCCACTCCATCGTGATTTCAATTTCCCGAGATGCATCTTCAACCTTGAGTTGAACAAGAGCACACGATCTCCCTTCTTGAAGACACGCATCTGAATGTGTCGATCGTGAATCATCTTTGTTCTCTCTTTGTATATCCGCGAGCTTTCGTATGCATTCATCCTCAGCTCGTCGAGTTCATTTATCTCTAAAAAGTGTTTCTTTCCTGCTTCATCATAGTTCAAATTCAGCTTCCTTAGCGCCCAGTGCGCCCTGTGCTCCAATTCCACCGGCAAATGGCAAGCTCGCCCATAAGCCAACCGAAAAGGCGTAGTCCCTATAGGTGTCTTATATGCCGTCCTATACGCCCATAAAGCGTCTGGTAGCAAGGTGCTCCAGTTCTTCCGTGTCGAAGCCACTGTGCGCTCCAAGATTTTCTTAATCTCTCTATTGGAGACTTCGAATTGCCCCTGTTTCTGCGGGTGGTACGGGGTACCTATGTTGTGCCTTACCCCGTACTTTCTCAACAATGCAGCGAACTTCTAATTTCTGAAATGGGTACCTCCATCACTGATAATCATCCGTGGTACGCCAAATCTACAAAAAATATAGTCCTTGACAAACATGCACACTACATCAGCATCATTAGTCCTAGTGGGTATTGCCTCTACCCACTTCGATACATAGTCAACAGCTAATAAAATATACAAGTTAGAGTTTGAGGACACAAAGGTTCCCATGAAATCAATACCCCATAAATCAAACACCTCGACCTCTTGAAATATATTGAGGGGCATCTCCTGTCACTTTGAAATGTTACCTGCCCGTTGGCAAGAATCACATCGCCGCACATAATCATATGTGTCCCAGAACAATGTAGGCCAATAAAGACCGCTCTCAAGTACCTTGGTCGCAGTTCTAGAACTTGCATGATGGCCACCCGTTGGTAAAGTATGACAATGACAAAGTACACTCTCATACTCAACCTCCGGTACGCACCTACACAACATGCCATCCCTTCATTGCTTCAATAGAATGGGGTCATCCCAGAAATAATATCTCTTGATATGTCCAATAATCTGGGATAATTTTGCAGGCAAGATAATTAACAATATAAGAGAACCATGGATCTTTAGATTTAACAGATAGAAGTTGCTCATCAGAGAACGTCTCGGTAATGGGTATATGAATGTCCTTCTCATCTACCCTTTCCAACCTAGACAAGTGGTCTGCAATCACATTTTCTATGCCCGCCTTATCTTTAATTTCAATATCAAATTCTTATAGCAGTAGCATCCACCTAATCAGTCTAAGTTTGGCATCTTTCTTTTCCATCAAGTACTTTATGGCGGCGTGATCCATCCATACCACGACTTTAGATCCTACAAGATATTGTCGGAATTTTTCAAAAGCAAAAACAACAGCGAGAAGCTCTTTTTCAGTTGTCGTGTAATTCGGTTGTGCTTCATTTAAAGTTTTGGACGCATAGAAAATCACAACGGGTTTGTGTCAACTCGTTGTCCTAAAACAGCCCCTACTGTGAAATCTGATGCATCACACATCAATTCAAATGGCTTTGTCCAGTCTGGTGTTTGCACAACTGGTGTAGAAATTAATTTCTCTTTAAGCACATTAAATGCATTCAAACATTTTTCATTAAAATCAAAGACCGCATCTTTCTGCAACAGCTCAGATAATGGTTTAGCGATTTTTTAGAAATCTTTTATAAAGTGGCGATAAAAACCAGTGTGACCTAAAAAACTCCATACCCCTTTTACCAAATTCGGTGGGGGTAATTTGGAAATAACTTCAATCTTCACCGGATCTACCTCCAACCCCTTGCTAGACACTTTATGTCCAAGCACGATCCCTTCACTAACCATCATATGGCATTTCTCCCAATTAAGAACTAAGTGTGTGTCCTCACATCGTTGTAAAACTTTATCCAAATTGTATAAACATTCATTGAAAGATGCACCATAGACGGAGAAATCGTCCATAAAAACTTCCAAACAGTGCTCAACCATATCAGAGAAAACGGCAAGTATGCAACGCTGAAAGGTTGCTGGTGCATTGCACAAACCAAAGGGCATATGGTGGTATGCAAATGCTCCATAAGGACAAGTGAAGGTGGACTTCTCTTGGTCCTTAGGATCAATGGACTGATTGTAGCCTGAATAACCATCTAAAAAACAAAAATGAGATCGACCTGCTAATCGCTCTAAAATCTTATCAATGAATGGAAGCGGAAAATGATCCTTCAACGTAGCAGCATTCAATCTACGATAATCTATACACACACGCCACCTGGTTACCAGGCGGGTCGTGACTGGCTCCTTCAACAGATTATGAGTAATAATAATTCCCCCCCTTTTAGGGACTACATGTGTAGGAGTCACCCACGTCGAGTCGGATATAGCATAGATGATACCTGTAGAAAGGAGCTTGATCACCTCCTTCTTGACTACCTCCATCATGCTTGGATTTAGTCGGCGATGTGGCTGAATTACAGGTTTGGCTCCCTCCTCGAGCCGGATCTTGTGCTGGAACAGTGTAGAGGAGATCCCCTTGATGTCTGCAACCGACCACCCGAATGCACCTCAGTGGTTCTTCAGCACGATTAGCAGTTGGTCCTCCTCCTCGGCACTCAAATATGCCGAGATAATCACTGGTAGCTTTTCACCCTCGGCTAGAAATGCATATTTCAAGTGAGGCGGCAGTGGCTTCAATTCTAACTCTGGCGGAACGATCAAGGATGACTGAAGCAGTGGTGGGAGTTCTCCAAGATCTTCATAGTACCTAGCATAAAAGCACGGAAGCACCTGAAGCATCTTGACACACTCTTGTAGTGACTTGCTTCTCATCCAGTCATGTGTTATATTAACTAGGAAGGCTTCAAGAGGTAGTTCTGGATATGTATTGAAGACAGAACTTGCTATGGCCTCATCTTCAGTAGAAGGAGGGATGTCCTCCTCTACATCATTGGGAAAACCCACAGCCTTGGTAAGAGAGACGACTTTGGTTTGTTCCCTGATGTCTACAGCCAGTGTACCCTTCTCCACCTTAGTCATTACATGAGCCATATCTAGAAATGGCTTCCCTAGACAAATAAAAATATTCTGATCAAAGTGCTTCACCATGTGGCATTGCTCCTTTGCTTTAGATTGTGTTGTGATTGAGGGCATGACCATTTCAAACCGATCATCAGCGATACCCAAGGTAAAACGGCCTCTTCCCATCTCAAGGATCATATTTGTAGTGGCTTGGAAGGGTCGCCCAAGGAATAACTCATTTCCTTGCTCGTCCTGCGTTTCCATTACAACAAAGTCTGCTGGAAATACAAACCGATCAACTTTCACCAACACGTCCTCACAAATGTCGTATGGCTTCACAACGGAATTGTCCGCTAACTAACTTGTCATATTGCTCGGCCTTAATTCTTTTAGCCCCAGCTTCTTGAACGTAGAGAGAGGCATCAGATTTATACTTGCCCCGAAATCACACAGTGCTTCTCTGAATTTCACTTTACCAATGTAACATGAAATGTTAAAGCAGCTCGGATCCTGCCTTTTAGGTGGCAATGTGCCCATGATGAAAGCACTCACATGTTCCTTAAGAACCATGACCTTGGTATCTGGGATTTTCCTTTTCTTTGTGATTATGTCTTTCAGAAACTTGCCATAAGAGGGAATTTTCTCTATTACCTCTAACAATGGAATGTTGACAGAAAGCTTTCTGAAGCTATCTAGAAACTTCTCGAACTGAGCATCCACTTTCTTGGCTTTCACGCTATTGGGATATGGGACCGGGACAGTCTGAGCCCTTTGATGTGGTGGCACATATGGTGTCCTCTTCTGTGTCTCCTCCTCAACAATGATGGGTTCTGTTGCAACATCATCTACCACATCCTCTGTCGGCTCGATGATTGGAATCGGAATCTCCTCTGTGGCCTCACCTGTGGTTTCTAACTAGGGTTTGCTTGGTTCATCAGCCCTGGGGTTTAAAATCTTCTTACCGCTCGGTAGCAGAATTGCCTTATCCTGTTGGTTTCCTCCTGGAATATTTTTATTTCTGGGAAAACCCTACTGCGCTGGCTTTTTCAGATTCGCTATCTCAGCTGCCATCTGCGCCAAAGATGTCTCTATTGTCCTCATCTGAGCCCCATGGCTTTGTAGGGTCTTCCCGAATTGATTCATGAATTCCCCTTGTTGCTTAATCTGCTGACCAAACGTACTCATTAGTTCTTGATTCTTCTTGATCACTTGGTTGAGAAACTCATTGCTCTTATCCTCTGGCGTCGGTTGGGGTTTTGCGTCAGGGTCCTGCAAGAAATTATTTGGGTCCTTCCAGGAGAATTTTTTATCTTTCCTTCACGAGTAGTCGTTGTTTCTGTACCCCTGCTGTTGGCGCATAAATTTCACTTGAGATTCATCCGCGGGTTCTGTATCTTCTTTTGCAAGTAGTTTCTTGGTGAGAAGGTCCATCTTCTCATTTATCTCTTTGATGGCCTTTGACTCACCTGCAGCCCGAACATGCTCTACGGCGTCTCTGTCTCCCCAAGATTGCTTCTTAGCCATGTTCTTCAAAATTTCCCAACACCTCGTGCCTGTGTTGTTTAAGAAGAATCCTAAAGCTGCAGAATCTAAGTTACTTCTATCATGCTCGGACAGAACAAAATAAAATATTTTGACTTGCTTCTCCTTGTCCAGCCCATGATGCGGGCACCTCTTTAGCATGATCTGGAACCGTTCCCATGTCTCAGAATAAGTCTCCCCTGCCTTCTGGCTGAAATTATGGATCTTCCAGACCAGATTGTTGGTCTTCTCGGGTGGAAAGAATCTCTCGAAGAACACCTCGACCATATGATCCCACGATTCCACATACTCATCATCAAGGTTATGTAGCCATTCTCGTGCATTTCCCGCTAGAGAGCTGGGGAACAGCTTCAAGTGCAATGTCTCCTGTGGAAATCTGTCTATCTTGATCATGTCGTAGTTCTCCACGAACTGGCTAATGTGAGTCACCGGGTCTTCATTTTTTAGCCCGTGAAATGCATTTGATTTGACCAAATTTATTAAGCCTAGATCGGTCTTATAGTTGGGAATGTTGATAGCCTGCCTCTTGATCGGCCCCTTAGATGCAGATGCAGAAGATGCCTTTATCTTCTCCCAGATTGTTTGTTCCTCAGCCATAGCTTCTGGTTCAGAGTCTGAATCTATATCTTCAGGTCGGTGTTGAATGTGATTCTCCTCTTCGTCTAGTCCCAATAGTGGAACCTCTGGTGATAGATGTGTGTAGTCTGTGTTACGCGTCCTCACCATGCACTAGTACCTGTAAAATAATAATTTAGGTTCAGTACCGTGCTAAATGATTTCTATATATGAAAGATAAACGACAAATTTCAAAAATGATAATTAAATAGTAAAATAAAAATGTGGCCTAGAGTGGCCGCTTGCAGCACTCGTAGTGCCAAAAATTTGTCGTGTCTCCGGCAACGGCGCCAAAAACTTGACACGATTTTACCGTGCATATAGCGCAAGTGCATGCGTCAATGTAGTATATGCCTTTGTGAGGCCCGAGTCGAACTCAGGGACACTAAATTATCAGTAGACTACTACTAAGTACTCGCAATCAGCTAGACCAATAAAAAGGTTATGAGAGTTGATTAAAAAGAAAAAGAAAATAAAAGAAAGCAAAGCAATTGATTAAGTGTTTAGTTTAATCAATTCAAATGGAGATCTTTAGGATTGCGGTTTCACCGTGGGTTTTCATTGTATGGATTTCCATATAGTTACTCAGGTTCATCTCTCAATCCGAGTAGTGTCCTGTAGTCAGAATTTTCCACTGTCGTGGTACAATTCACTACCTAAGTCTAGGTCAGTTTCATCATCGTAGTAACCTATACCCTAAACTAGGTGCTTTAGAATCGACCTCTGGGTTTTCACCTTTAACTATACATCACCTTGTTTAAGGGATTTGTTAATTAATGTGAATTTCATCTCTTTTCAACCATTAATTCTTCTTTCAAAGTAATTAAAGGTATTAGATTATCATTATGGTGATCAAGCATAATAATGTAATTGAGAAAACGAAATCATACCACAGATTTAAGAGACAAATGATGAATTACTATGATAAAAATGTCATACAATGCTTCCTCGGGCTACTCCCGGTCCTAAAGATAAAAGGGGATTAGCCCTGCATGTTCATCTCAGAGAAAGACATGGTTGAAGAAAGGGGAAACATGGAGAAAAATGTAGATAAAGTAATGAAACTCCTGAACAGAGAAGATCCAATCGTTCCTTGATGTAGAATGTGCGATCTACAGCCATTCAGTGGTGGAAAACATCTTCTTCGACTTCCGGAATGGTCGGGGCATGCTTCTGGACTCCGTTCTTCTCTCCACACCTTCTCGGGACATGTGCAGCGGCTAATGACATGATACCCTGCTCGTGGCCGCCGTCATTAAGTATAATCACCGAGTTAGGTTGCAAAAATATAACAATCGTTAGATTAGAGTCGATCTGAAACAAACTCTAATCTGACGGCGACGATACCATCGACGCGGGTCGATGGTATCGACACCTCATGATATCGGCAAGCCTTCTTTCTTTTCTGTCATTTCACCTGATACTGGCTCGATACCATTGACACGGGTCGATGGTATCGACTGCCTTTAGCGTCGGTTTTATCCTTTTTCCGTCGTTGAAGCTACACGTGTCGATAGTATCGACTTTGGGGTCGATAGTATCGACTGACTGATCGCTGGAAACCTGATGGTAAGTCGCTACCATCAACTTCCCAGTCGATGGTATTAACTCTGCTTAGCTCCTTGCGGCTGCCTGCCTGTGGCTGTGTCGATAGTATCGACATATGTCGATGGTATCGACAGCTGCAGATATGTGTTTGTCCTGAAATTGCAAAACAAAACCACATCAGCCGAGATAAAACCTATAATTATAATCATTTATGCTCAAAATGATAAAATAAGAGAGATTTGACACTGAGAAGGATCATAGACTAAAATAAGTGAATTATGCAATATTAACCACCAAATTGACCAATAAACACATAAAAGGTGAGTAAAACAAGTCTATAAATGCGACTCAAAATCATCGCATCACTATACTATGTTAGTTGTATGAAAATCAGAATGATATTAGTAATGACTAGTGGTCGTGTTTTTCGTGATGTCTAATAAATATTTTAAAATTCCCCATATAACAACTAGAAACAAAACCAAATAAAAAAACTACTAAAAGATAGTTTAGTCTTATTTGGTTTTGATGTTGTTAATGGTTCAGATCAATTTGAAATGTAGACAAGTTAACATGTACAAGTTAGCTTGAAGTTTTAGTGGTAAGTCGGTCCAACAAAACTATGCCCGCCTTGAGTACTTGATGCAACAATCTCAAGCTCTACCTCATTGTAGGACTCCACATGCTTTTTAGATTTCTTATTTTTTGTCTTACTTAAATTGATCATTGTAAATCTTTCATACGTAACACTAGACTAATAAGGAATCTTGAACCCTTACCATTTAAGCAGAGTAACATGTATTCATAGAAAACACACTCTAGTAAGCTATACTTCTTCACTATCAAGTAAAATTTACATGCAAAAATCTCCAAGGTTGTGTAATTATAAGTGTCTTATCCATATCTTTTTGGATTCTTGCACTCAATTGTAGTAAATTGAGTCATGTTTACCAGGTAGGATGTGTGCAACAAGCTCGTGCCCATGATTGCCTTCCAAGGCATGAACATGAGAGAATGAGCATATTCGAGAGGTTGCTTGGACTAAACCCCACCCCCAAACACGCACATGTCGATATTCAGAGTTTGTTTCTTCACATACCCTACGTAGAAACCTTCCAAAAATGTGCTCATGATGTTCAAAATCTATAAAGGTCTTCTTTGTTCTCATGAATCAAGGTTGTTGTGTCAATAGAAGAACGGTAATGCCCTCACTGCATCTAAAGCATTGAGGAATGAAAAAAAATGAAAGAAAAAAATGAATGAGGGAGAGAGTATGTTTTATCACTAGTAAATGAATGAAAGATATATAGAAAGAAATCATGTATTGGGAAGAATGTGTTAAAAAGACAACTGATGTTATGTGGTATTATGCATGGATGATTAGGATATAATATAATGCATGTGAGTGTGTCATTCATATATTTATTCATACACAAATCAAAACACATTCAATTAGAAAACTAATTAGTAGTATATTTGTATCATGGTTTTGACCAAAAATATGGATTAAGATTGGAGCACAAGTTTCAAGATAGAAAAATTGTATCATTTCTGCTTTTTTCTTTCACCTCATTTAAGGCGGACCTCCTTTTAGGGTATGATTGGTTCATGGTACTCGTTTAAGAAAATAGGAAGTGGATTCCCTTACCCAATTTTCTCCAATTGGTTTTGTCCAAGTCAAAACTTGAGTTATCTTAGTTTCAAATGGACCTCTGATGAAATATATACAATTTAGTTTTGGACCTCATTGGGTTATCAATGAAAAGATGACTTTCTTCAACTCTAACAACATCCCACCTTCATCCTTTTTCTTTGATTCAAAGGAGACAAAAGTCACATTCACGTGAGAAGCTTTGAGGCAAGATCTATTTCTTCTCGTTGAATCAAGCCATGTTTATGGCTATAATGGGATTGGTTATCTACGAGGATCAGGTTATCAATCAATATCTTGAAGACTTTCTTGGAAATGAACTTCATCTAAACATAATTATGCAACAAGGTTGGTGATGTGACTGAACTATTTCATACCATGCTATGTTGGCAAGAAGTGATCTCATAAGGTGGCCATGAAAATGTTTAATTTGCAAGATTTCCAAACATGAACTAGGATTCAAATTTTTCATTATAGTTAGAGCAATATTTTTTTATTTTTATTTATTATTCAAAAAATTTCTAATTAATTAAATACGATACTACTTTAGACTCATGGTGTTTTCATATTGGTCGCTTCCTTGGATGTCGAGTATGGTTTAAAATTGAACCAACCAATTATGCACTTAAACTTCTTCGTTGCGCACAAGTGGTTGTATATCTTACATTTAATTAGTACATAACTTCAATTGGGAAAAAGAATCTCACTTAAAAAGTAGGAATTGACTACATCAGAGCATATAGTACTACGCTCTCTACCATAGCGTCATGTACACTCATTTTGCTACTCCATTCTTTTGATAAGTACATCGATGGAGTAGCAAGAGCCCAAGGAGGTAGAGAGTGTGAGGGCAAGTCTAGGAGCCCAAAAACACATAGAGAAACCCTAATATGGTCCTTTCCCAATACGTCAAGTTGTAGTTTATTCCATAGAAGTGTCAGTTTTTGTAACCACACCCTTCGTATACACAAGTATCGCTCACCGTTGCACACAGAATACACAATTCTGTAACATGTATGCTTTTTCCTGAACTAGTTATGAACACGTGCTAAGGACGTGAATACCTTTTGAATTAGCAATGATGTTAAGTTAAATTTCTTGTCATTGAATTTGTAACAAAAGTAGTTACATGCGGTTGAATTATACCTTGACATTCAACAGAATTCTTTTTCATTAATTTAGCAAAAAAAAATAAAATAGTTTAGCTTTTCAAATATCAATGGTCACGCTTTTGTAAAACAAAAATCCGAACAAAGTTGCTTACATAGTACTTGTATTTTCTTGTATGTTGTGATTTTCTACCACGTGTTATGTCTCAAAAATACTTTGCTGGGTAGGTTTAGTATGACATGATCAGTTAAAGGTTCCTCGGATTAAAAAAAATGACAATATTTTAGGTACTTATGATTAGTTTATAACCAATTCTGATAAAGAAAGTTGCATTAAAATAGCTTCGGCAAAAACTTCATAATCAATTTTGCTAAAACATTTAGTAATCACTTAAAGTAAATTTCATGGATAACGTCTTGATGGAGCTTCCACTCACATGGAATTGCATGCACCACTAAAAATCCTAAAGATAATAAGTCTTTAGGTTTAACCTTGCTTATACTAGATTGAGAACTCCACCCACGTATGCTAGGATACGTGGAAGTCTTATCGTAGTATAGTTAAGGGTTGAATCTACAGGACAACAGTCTTGTTGGGAGCAACAAGATGGGAAAATGTTAGAATTTCACTTAACCTCTTAACAGTTGGTATCTAGATCGAAAATTTGGATTGGTTGTTTTAAACTAAGCGTAAGTAAAACAAAGCATGAAAGTAAATTTAAGGTTCTAAACAATGATAAGAAACCACTAGGATGTGATCGGCTTTCACCACCACTACGCATGGATCAAAACATGCAACATAAAAACATAACCTGCAATAAGAGTCTAATCAGTTAGTAACTTTGTAGATTTAGTTTCCTTTCAGAGAACTAACTACGAGAAGTGTGGGAGTGTTGCAATGCCAGCCATCCCTGAACGAATGGTCACTTACTTTACATCATTCCCTTAGCAAAGTGTGTTCCTCGACTTATCAAGGTTGTACTTTCATATGTCAACTGATTCCATTTCATAGTATGAAAGAACAATGATGGAAGTGAGTTTACTTCACTTCTTGAAAAACACTCCTAGATACCAAAATAGATGCATGGTGGGTACATGCATCAATAACCAACATTCAATCGAGATTCGAATCTAATAGTACAAACGTAGACAATTCATACTAAAAGATAAAAGGTAATACAAGTTGGTGATCGAACAACAAGCACTCATTAAACAATTGATGTTGAACTAGAAAGAAACTATATCTCTATTGCAAACTATGGATTACATTTCATGAAATGAAAACATGGGCAACGGGGCTACTCCCCGCACCCTAGTGAATAAGACTACTCGCTCATAGCAAGGACAAAGAAGGAGGTGAGAAGAGAGAGAGATAACGTCATCTCCACAAAGGAGGGAGGAAGGTCAACCCCTTGGAGAGAGAGAGAGATGATCTTCACACTTTGCAGGTTGCTCGATGATGAATCCTCCTCTTCCCACCTTCTTTGGCGATGAGAGAGAAAGCAGCATCTGGATGGAGTGTGGATCCCAGGCTGGCAGCCTCGGGGAGGTGGATGAAGGATGAAACAGCTCTGGAGCAGCAGAGGCAGCCTTTGGACGTCTGAGACTTGATGCCTTGTGAGGACCCTTTGGGTCTTATTTATAGGCTCTAAGTGAATTCCAAACGGTTTGGGTAGTCTTAGGCCCAAACGGTCTTGGAAACCGTTTGGGTTCTGAGACCGTTTGGATTCGTGCGGTTTGGAGACCGTTTGAGTCCTTGCGGTCTTGAAACCGTTTGCCTTTATTCGGCCTTGGGACCGTGTAACTCCATGTGGTCTCGGGACCGTTTGGCTTTGCGCGGTCTCGGGACCATTTGACTCCATGCGGTCTCGGGACCGTGTGACTTCATGCAGTCTCGGGACCGGGTAGTCTCCAAACAGTCTTGAGACCGTTTGACTCCATGCGGTCTCGGAACCGTGTGACTTCATGCGGTCTCAGGACCGGGTAGTCTCCAAATGGTCTCGGGACCGTTTGGAACTTTTGCGATTTTTTTTTGTATTTTTCTGTAAGGATAAAAAGGAGAAAAGTTAATCTAATGGTATATTTGCAGTAAAGAAGGAAAGTTAAGGGTTCTATCTAATTTATCTGAGAATAAGTATGGAAAACTGAGGAAAATTACTAAGATAACATCACAAAATGGGAGGTTATCACCCCCTAACTTAGAGTCTAGCTTGTACTCAAGTTAGATAAAGATGAGGCATGTAGTGGCGAGGTGATTTTTTTTAGTTAAGATTTCCATACTCTTGCTTTAAATCTAAACCAGAGATATCTTAAGGTTGTATCAGGGCTTTTGCTTGCCTTAACTCTTTCAGGTGTTGAGAGTTGCTTGGATCTCAGGTTTCTTCCATATCTCATAGCCTGCATCGGGACCACCTTTTATTATGTGCATTTCGTTGACTCTAATCAGTTTTATACTTCTCTGAAAATCCTGTCGGAAGCTAGAGTGGGTATGAGGGTTGGCTTATCTGTAACTCCCCCTTCAAGTGGGGGAGGGTTTGTCTATGCGTTTAGGGTCTCACTACCGGGCACGATACATCTGCCGTTGTGAGGGCAGCTGAATGTACCGGCCGAGTGAGTCCTTTATCAGCCTTTCATGTATTTGGATACCTTAGGGTTTTACTACCGGGCACGACACATTTGCCTTTGTGAGGGCAGCTGAATGTACCGGCTGGGCGAGACCTTTATTGGCTCTTCATATAAATCCTTATGCATGGCACAACTCTCATATTTTTATTCAACACTCTGGCTTTTATTTGTAAACTCACAGGCTTAGGATTTGGAATTTTTAGGGGTTTTGGTTGGGCGGACAAGCCTCATTTATTTGAAGAGAAGAAAGCTATTCTTAGAGTTTCTCGTCATGCACTTATTTGGTTTCTACTTAGTGGTCCACTTGCGAGACTTCTTGATTTGGATGTCACTTGATATCCCTCTCATCCTTGAGAGTGTTTGGCTTGTTTCGGCCGCGATGTTAACCTGTGGAGAGTCAGATGTAGATTTGAAGCAAAAGAATGAAAATCTAGTGTGAAGATAATTTATTAATTCGCCATTACATGTCTATATGCTATTCTTGTTATTGCTCTTAAGGACTAACTGGATTCTAAAGTTATCTGGGGATGACTTTTTCTAAGAGGGATGTTATTCTTATGTGCATGGTTTATTTTAATGGAGAAATTACTTAAAACAAAATCTAAATGTGCAAAGAAAACTAAAAAAAATGTACAGAATTGAAAAAGAAGGTAGAGAAGGAAGGATTTTAAATTGATACCTCGCCCTTGTCCAGTGTACTCCCCTCCCCCTAACTTATCACTCACTCTGTCCTCAGAGTGTCAAAGTGATAGGTTGAGAAGTACAAGGACAAGGGCATCAGGCTTCTGTTAGTCCTTTATTAGCGTCATGTGTGCGAAGAAGATTAGCAGTGAACTTTCCACATAACGCATGGTAATCCACGTCTGTCATGTCCTCTGCTGGTCTTCCAAGGGCCATAATGGTGTACATCCAGTAGAAGACGTGGAAACCACAGTCGTTTGACTCGCGAAGTTGCTGGGGACATTTGTGGCTGAAGGCAGGGCGATGAAAGTGTTCTTTATCGTATGCCTGTGTGTGCTTGCTGAGAAGGTCGTGTAGTTGGTCAACACACTCCTTCGCCACCTCCTCTGTGGGCGTTCTTGGTGTTGTAGTATATT
Source organism: Alisma plantago-aquatica (assembly GCA_963693085.1). Classification (NCBI taxonomy): domain Eukaryota; kingdom Viridiplantae; phylum Streptophyta; class Magnoliopsida; order Alismatales; family Alismataceae; genus Alisma; species Alisma plantago-aquatica. The sequence goes on from OY856412.1 coordinate 1,478,356,883, forward strand.
GTTGTTGATCTGGATTGTACTGGCTGTCAGAACTGTTGTATATGATTGTTGTTTCGTCATGAAGATTTGTTGCCAGCAACATCTAGTTCTTTGAATGAAGGAAGGGAAGCATGATAAACTTCTGAGTCGTATGCTGGAGGAAAGAAATGAGTGCCTCAGTTGTTCCGAAGTTCTTTAGCTTGAGGAGATCATCCTTCATATATGTGGAAGCCATATAGGTCGTAGGGTGATTCTGCCCGAGAAGATATTGATAGGCGGCCATCAAACTCATGGACATAGACCCTTTGAACTGGACAGTTTCATGTAGTGTATCTGCCATAATCAGAATATCACCGGCTAGAAAAACGAGATCATCTTTCTCGGCGTAAAGCCTAGTCATGATGAGTCAAAGTTCGTTGTCGGAAAGACTTTTGCAAGCACTGGGGTTTAAATTAGGGAATTTCGGTGTAATGGCAGAAAGGGGGACCTTTTGTGAAGATGGTCTGTTGATTGTGGCCCCAGTTAGCAACTCAGTGTCCCCTTTATCATCCGCCAAGTCAAAAGAATAAGGGTCCCATTGTTTCTTCTCGGGGGCCTTGGTTGGCTGTTGTTTCTCCAACTCCTTTATTGTTTGCCGGAATGGCTATTTTTTAGGACGTTGGATGGCCGAGTAAAGGTAACGAGGAACGTCTTTAGGCGTCATAGTTGGGTCCTTGAAGAACCTTCTGTCACATATTAGCTCCATGGCGTAACGTCCTCGTAGAGAATGAAAATCATTTGTTGCCAGCTCAGTGAAAGGGATTTATTGATTGAGCGCCTGAATGTGGCATATAGTGTAAAAGGCACAATCCCTAGATCCTTCTTGTGTTTGGACTTGTGGGTTGATGATTTGGAACCAGGGTTGGTTCCAACCATATCGAAGAGATGGGCATGCAGCCCAAATCAATTTTAGAAGCCAGAAAGGGATGCATCTGGCCTCCCCAGCTTCAATACCAGCAAAATTAATTCTTCCGACCTTTAGCTCACTGGCGTAGAAATTGTACACCTTGGCGTCTCGATCCACGGTGTCGACGATCATAAGCAGCCAGTGACCAGAAACTTGAAAGGGCACGGTTATATAGCGTGCCTTTCTGGCAATCCCCCTCTACAACTGTTCGATAGATTTGCTTTGTAATTTTTTATATAAAAGACTCATGGCTAGAGCAGGTGAAGTGTTAAGAACTGGTTGCAGCCGCTTACAGCTTCTGTAGGTTTCGATAGAATTGGCAAGGAGGACACGGAAGATTGCCATCTTCACCGCTGATTGTGGTTGAAGGATGGTGCGGAAGTCTTCACGTGTCAACTTGCGCTGAGTCTTTGTATTTTGGTAAATAGTATCTCCCTCTTCTTTGGCATCATCTATGATAGTGTTTAAGATGAAGATGTCTTGAGCATCTAGGGTAGAGATGGCCTCCATGTCTAAATCGTGCATCTTGTGAGGTAGAGGTGGCAGCGGGGGAAGCTCTTGCAGAGGGTGGGGAGAATTCTGCTCCAAATCATCGATGTAGTGTTGTAGATCTTCATCTTTATCTAAATCAGAGGTAGATTCGAGGTCTTCATCTGTATCTAAACTGACTCTTTCTGATTCTTCCTGTTCTGGGGGAAAAGGCATCGGATGTTCTGGTGTAGAGAAATGTTGAGCTGGTGTTGCTTGCTGTTGACTCGTACTGGTTTCGAATAAACATTGTTGGAACTCAGCAAAAGCTTCTTCTTTGGCAGTTTCCCCCAGAGATCACATTGCAGAATAGTCAAGAAATTGGTCCCCATATGACATATTAACGTTGTCATTGTAAGTAGGGGATGTGGGATCTTTATCACCTTTGTGGTGATCTTTCTGTTGTTTTGGTGCAGCTCCTTGGCTGGGTCCCTCCCCAGCATTGCCTGGGTCGTCAGATTTATCGTCTAAGGAGGTGCTGTTGTTGGAGTCAGCTGAGGAGTCAGAATCCTCATCTTCATTTTCTTCTTCATCATCTTCTTCGTCCGCCGCCTTATCTGTTGTCTTCTTTAGTGGAGGCTTCTTGCACTGTCGGCGGAGTGCTTGTAGCTCGTCAAAAGCCACTTGCACATGCTCGTGTCTTTCAAGCAGTGCGTCATGGGTTTCTTTGAGATCTGAATAGCAAGCCTCGGCGGATAGGAGTCATACAGAGAGGTTCATTACTTGAGTTCTTAGTTGGTTGATTTCGTTGTTGGATGACTCCTCTTGGCGGTTATTGAGTTGTGTGAGGGTGGTGCTGATGCCATCCAAGCACGTGCTTAAAGCAGTTTGTTGCTGCTTAAGCTCACGCAGAGTTTCTGGCAATGGTTGATTTTGCGCAAAAATCATGTCGACTTGCTTGACCAGATCGCCTTGCTAGCTTTTCACTTCAAGCACCAATTTTGGCAGTTGTTGCAGGCGGTCGTCGATGTGTTCGACTGTCATGTCCGCTGCTTTCTGTTGTTGGTTGATGCTTGAGAGGATGTCTGGCAGGGCACGGTTTTGCTCATCAATCTTGGCAACCTGTGTAGTTAGACCTTGCACACAAGAAAAAATAGATTGTAAAATATTAGAAGGGTCAGTGAGGAGGTTTCGGATAGCGTCAAATTGACGTTCGAATTCCTCACCGACGTTTGTAAAAGGGACCCCAGATGCGGAAGGGTGGGGTGGCTGGGGTCGAGGTGGAGGGGTGGAAGTGTCTTGTGAAAGAGACACTGTTGATGGTCCCACAACCTGCGTGGTGACTGTAGATGGAGTCACCATTGGTGTCGGGGTGGTGGCGGAAAGAAAAAGGTGACATTCCCAGTGAGAATGGTGGGACTAAAAATGTTGGGGGGAATAGGGTGAAGATGGGAGCGGAGGAGGTGAAGTTGGGTGTTGCAGTGGAGAATGGGATATCCAAAGGGAAAAAGGTTGAGGTGGAAGATGTGGGTGGAGGTGTGGATGTTGGGAAAGGAATTGTTGTTGGGATAGCAGTGGATGGTAGTGTTATAGGAGTAGTGGTGGTAGAAAGCTCATCAGTTAGGCTTATGATTAAAGAGTCTAATGATGAGGTATTGATAAGGTCCTCGAGGTGGGGGTGTTATGCCTCAGGATTTAGCTTTGATGTCGGCGTCCCCGACAGCTGTTATGGTTGTAAACATGCCTTAGATGGTTGTTTTACTGGTATTTTTGTTACCCTAGCTGACGGGGCGGTGATACTAAGCTATGTTTGGCCCTCTTTGGTCTTTTTCTCTTGTACTTTGATCGAAGCTAGTATTTTGGTAAGCTTTTTTGTCAGTAAAGAGGAGTTTTTCCTTGTCGTAATTCACTAGCTCCGGAAGCGGTTGTAGAGTTCTGGAGGATCTTACTGAAGGGCAGAAAATGTAGTGTAATTTTGCATCCTTTTATTTGATAATGTAAGGGTTCTTCAAAGTTTGCTCGTTAGTGAGGATGTTGCCCTTGATCTGCGTGCATCAAGGGAGTAATCTTTTCATCTTGAGGTATTTAAGAATGGAAGTTATGTGTCCGCCCATGCAGATTTCTTTCCCTAGGGCGTATACTGAAAACTTTTGTATCATGTGTCGTCCAATGTTGACCGGCTTCCCATGTAGGACGGACCATAGAATAAAAAGATCAGTGGTGATAACATTCCCGCCCTTTGTTCTAGGAAAAAGCGCACTGGTGAGAATTTTGTGAAGCATGTGTACTAACCCAGAATGAATATTAGAGGCCTTGCAGGTCCTCACCTCATAATTTGGGATCCCTGTTAGGGATTTCCAGAAGTTGTGTATATTGAACTGGGAGCTCTCCATACCAACAACATTGGCCTTTTTGAGCTACTCCTGGTTGTCTATGAAGATTTCATTCAATAGATTTTCTGTTATGACAACTTTGTGACCAAAAAGTTTGGTGACCAGCCTGCGGTCACCTCCGTCCCTTGCTCTGTCCATAATGTCCACCGCTTCTTTGGTGAGATGTGTAAAGAATTTTGTTGTGGGCTCGACATATGAGATCTCAGGGACAAAGCACAATCGTGAGAGGTTTGCGTTATCGAGCAGGGTGAGGATGCGGTCATATATCCCCATCTTTATTAGTATGTTTGAGAAAACGGACTTTGTTAGTTTTAAAGTTTTGGCGATGGATGGGATGGTGTGGAAGAAAAGGTTTTCTTGTGGTGGTGCGGTGGTGGTGATGATTAGGAAGACAGGGGTAGTGGTGGTTGTAGGAGTGGTAGTGGGGGTGGTGGTAGTGATTGATGGAATATATCCTGCTAGGGTTTGTTCCCTAGCAGTGCCGGGGCGGACCTATTTTCTTGCTCTTTTTTTGTGGGTTGTTCGGTTGCAGTTTCCTGGACCTTTCGTTTCCCCTTGGATCTTTCAGTTGGGGACTCGTCCTCAGAGTTTGGCTCGTATTCGGAGTCGTCATCACTGGAAGAAATTTCTTCCACTTCTTCTTTGGGTTCCTCGGCTAGACACTTGTTAAGGAGTTGAATTTCATGCATGACATCGAGCATGTTGACCTTCGGTGGGAGCTGTCCAGTATTGTCATAGATGTCGACTAGTTTCTGGAGCCTGGCACGGTCCTCCATTAGTTGCTGCTTTGTCAAATGTGGAGCATCTTCAGTTCTGGTGGCTTGTTTTACTGGTGAAGCCATTTTTGGAAAGTAATCAGAAGAAATCACATGTTAGAAAAGATTTGAATGTGCAAAGATAACGAGTTTGTAAAAAAATTAGATCATGTATGTGTTTATATTTTTATGTGTTTGGCTCCAAACGGTTTCAAGACCGTTTGGCTCCAAACGGATTCAAGACAGTTTGGCTCCAAGCGGTCGAAACTGCGAGGAAGGCGGAGCGTCGGGAGCACGGCGGACGGTGGTGGGAATAGTAAAACTTGTAGACTACGGCGACGACGCACGCGTCGTCAGAAAAGAGAAAATGCATCAGTGACGTCGGCGTCGGCGATGGCGGTGGTGTAGGTCTACCTTGCAGTGTAGGTGATGATGACGATGGTGAGGCAACGGACGTCAGAATGCAGAGGTCGGAGATGATGGTGCGGAGGTCGGAGACGATAGTGGAGAGGTCAGAGTGTGGAGGGAATCAGAGTCACGAGTAGTGTGGGAGCGAGAACAGGGGAGATGAAATAGCTCTTGCGAGGGTTTAGAGGGTTCTAGAATCGAAAGAAAGAAGAAGGAGAGGGGGGGTTATATTTATAGGATTAGGGGTTGACTATATAAATTCCTGAGGTCAAACGGTTTCAGGACCGTTTGGCTCCAAACAGTTTTAAGACCGTTTGGCTCCAAATGGTTTTAGGACCATTTGGCTCCAAACGGTTTCAAGACCGTTTGGCTCCAAACGGTTTCAAGACCGTTTGGCTCCAAATGGTTTCAAGACCGTTTGGCAAGATTAGGTTTTATATTTTTATGTTTGTTTTGGTTGTTTATGTGAATTTATATTTTCAGATTAAAGATGATAAACCTAAAAACAAAAATAAAAGATAAACGGTGATAAACAGATCTTGGGCTGCCTCCCAAGTAGCGCCTGGGTTTTACATCGCTGGCTCTACGAAGTTTTGATTTTGTTATGGTGATGTTGTGGGGTCTCTGATCTCAATAGTTTGTCTCGGAATTTTGTCTGCTGGAGTATAGTATTTTTCAATCTATGTCCATTGACTGTCCTTTCTCCTCCATTGTCGTCAACAATTATGATGGCTCCAGTCGGGTATATGTGCTTGATAGTGAAAGGCTCGGACCACTTTGTTCGAAGTTTCCCGGGGAACATTTTGAGTCTGGAGTTGATAAGAAGGACTTTGTCTCCAATGGCGATGTCTTTTTTTTAGATGACCTTCGTGCCACATCTTGGTTTGTTCTTTGTAGATCCTGGAACTTTGGTATGTGGTCATTCTGAGCTCCTCTAGTTCTTGCAACTGGAGTTGTTTGTTTTCTCTAGCACTTTTAAAATCAAAGTTCAGTTGTTTAATGGCCCACCAAGCCTTATGTTCCAATTCAACTGGGAGATGAAATGATTTCCCGTATACCAAATGGAATGGGGTTGTTCCAATTGGTGTTTTATAAGCTACGGTAAGCCCAAAGGACATCGGGAAGCTTGGTGGACCAGTCAGTACGGTATCTATTGACGGTTTTCTCTAAGATTGCCTTCAGTTGTCTATTCGAAACTTCGACCTGACCACTAGTTTGTGGATGGTAAGGCATGAAAACTTTATGGTTAACTCTGTATTTCTTTAAGAGAGCTTCGAAGCTTCATTCCAGAAAATGGATCCCTCCGTCGGATATGACATTCGGGGAACCCCGAATCTGGGAAAAATGATATCTTTAAACATCTTAATGACTGGTTTGAAATCGCTAGAAACTATGGGTATAGCTTCTACCCATTTCGAGACATAATCCACAGCAACCAGTATGTAAGAAAATTCATATAAAGAGGGGAAAGGACCCATGTAGTCTATCCCCCACACATCAGAAAGTTCAATCTCTTGCCACATAGTGAGGGGCATTTCATTCCTTTTAGTTATGCTGCCAGAAAGTTGACATTTATTGCATGATTTTACAAAATCATGGGAATCTCTTGCTATCATTGGCCAAAAGAAACTTGATTACAGAATTTTCTTAGCGGTCTTTTTCGAACTCATGTGTCCCCCAGTGGGGCCGGAATGACAATGTTCTAAGACAAGAGTAATCTTTTCTTCAGGTAGGCAGTGATGAAAAAGTCTGTTTGTGCATAAGCGAAAGAGATAAGGTTCATCCCAGTAGTATTGCTTAACATCGTGGAGGAATTACTTTTTGTCGTGATGAGAGGCGGAAGGGTGGATGATTCTTGTAGCCAGATAATTCACTATGTCAGCATACCAGGGGAATCCGGTGGTTATTTTCATTAGCTAGTCGTCAGGGAGGGAGTCTTGGATAGGTACTTTATCATCATCCTCGACTTCAATGCGGCTAAGATGATCAGCGATGACATTTTCCACTTCGCTTTTGTCTTTGATTTCTAAATCAAATTCTTGAAGCATTAACACCCAACGGATAAGTCTGGGTTTTGCGTCTTGCTTCTGAATTAGAGATCGTATGGCAGAGTGGTCAGTGTAGACTATGACCTTTGATCCAGTCAGGTAGGAGCAGAATTTCTCAAACACATAGATGACAGCTAAGAACTCCTTTTCTGTAGTGGTGTAGTTCTTTTGCGCTTCATTAAGAGTCTTGGACGCATAGTATATTACATAAGGCTTTTTATCAATTCTCTGTCCTAACACTACTCCTATAGAGTAGTCGCTGGCATCACACATTATTTCGAATGGTTGCGACCAGTCAGGTGCTCTTAGAATAGGCACAAAGACTAGAGCATTTTTTAAGGTTGTGAAACTTTGTAGACATTCTTGGTCAAAATTGAACTCGGCATCTTTTGCCAATAGTTGGGTAATGGGATTTTGCTATTTTCAAGAAATCTTTTAATGAATCTTCGATAAAACCCAGCATGACCCAAGAATGATCATACTCCTTTTATGTCTTTTGGCGGCGACAGTTTCGAGATGACATCAATATTTTCTTTGTCTACTTTGATCCCTCTGTCACTCACTCTATGTCCGAGGACGACACCTTCAGTTACCATAAAATGGCATTTTTTCCAATTTAAGATAAGGTTCATTTCCTTGCATCTTTGTAAGACTTGTCCAAGGTTGAGTACACAATTGTCAAAGGAATATTTGTAAACTGAAAAGTCATCCATGAATACTTCCATTATGGACTTGGTTAACCCTGCAAAAATAGCAGACATGCACGTTTGGAAGGTAGCAGGTGTGTTGCACAGCCCGAATGACATTCTTCTGAAAGCATAGGTCCCAAAGGGACAAGTAAAAGTTGTTTTTTCTTGGTCTTCTGGGTGTATAGGAATTTAATAGAACCCGGAATAACCATCAAGATAAAAGAAGAACTTTTGATGGCCTAGGCGTTCGAGGACTTTGTCAAGAAAAGGTAGAGGGTAGTGATCTTTTCGTGTTGCTTTGTTTAGTTTCCTGTAATCGATACACATCATCTACCCTGTGATAGTCCTCATGGGTACTAGTTCATTTTTATCACTTAGTACGACAGTGGTCCCTCCCTTTTTGGGGACCACTTGGACAGGGCTGACCCATTGGGAATCTGAAATTGGGTGGATAATACCGGCTTTCAGCAGTTTGAGGACCTCAAGGCGAACAACTTCTGTAAGATTGGGGTTCAGCTTTCTCTGGTTCTCTCTTGAAGGTTTAAATTCTTCCACCATGGGCAGTCTATGCATGCATAAGGCTGGGTTTACACCTGTCAGGTCAGTTATTTTGTACCCAATGGCTTTCTTATGTTTCTTCAACTCAACAAGAAGTCGTTCTTCCTGGTCTTTCATTAGAGTGGAACTGATGATTACTGGACATAGTTTTTCTTCGTCCAGAAAGATGTGCTTAAGTCCCGTTGGTAGGGTTTTCATCTCGGGAGCCTTAGGTACTTTTGTTGTTTCTAGAATAGTGACCGATTTGAGCTCCTCAAAAGTGGTTGTTGGTGCTTCTTCAGCTTTCTCTAAGCGTTGCAAACATTGTTGAACTAATTCGTTGGTTGAGAATTCGACCTATGGATTTATTAAGACATTTTCTAACTCATCAGATGGTTCAAAAATTTCCAATTGGGACATTTGATGTATTGCGTCTAGGAGAAAAACTTCCTCTTGAATGTTGGGACCTTTCATGTTGTTGAGGACCCGGAACTGAATTGCTTCTTTTCCCAGTCTCAGAATGATCATGCCAGCTTCGACATCAATGAGTGCCCTAGTTGTGGCAAGGAAGGGTCTGCCAAATATTATTGGTTATCAGAGATCTTCCTTGATATCCATAATGATAAAATCACATGGGACATAAGCATCCTTGCTTATCCTGACTGGAATGTCTTCAATAATTCCTAATGGTGCAGTGATAGTGGAATCAGCTAACTGAATTGTCATTGTTATGGGTAGCAAGTCAGTAAAACCCAATCTTTTACACATGGAGTAGGGCATAATAGATATGCTAGCCCCTAAGTCAGCTAATCCCTTTTTGCTTGAAGCATTTCCAATACAGCATTGAATACCGAAAGAACCAGGGTCCTTCTTTTTCTTTGGCATCTTATTAAGAATGATATCGGAGGTGGTCTGAGCCAGTTTGACTGTTTCTTGCTCTTTAGTAATATATTTCATTGATAGCAATGTTTTTAGATATTTAGCCCAAGTTGGTACTTCAGAGAGAGCATCGAGGAGCGAGATATCGATATAAAGTTTCTTCATCGCCTCCTTGAATTTTTGGAACCTAGTGTCCATTTTAGTTTCTTGCAATCTTCCTGGATATGGTATCCTAGGTTTATATTGCATAACTTCTAACTCTTTGGGAGCTTGCTCCTTTTCTTTGCCTTTTGCGGTTTCTGCAGATTTCTCAATTCCTAGATTTGGACTTGCATTCAGAGTGAAGACAAGTGTATCATCATCATCATGAGTGATTCTCATGGTTTCATGAAAGACACAACCAGATCTTGTAGTGACGGCATTCAATTGCTCTGGTCTATTTTGATCGTGTCTAGGGTTTGACTCTGGTTGACCAGCAAAAGTACCTGCTGGAGGCTTCAGTTGGGCAGCAATTTGTGCTAATTGAGCCTCCACTGCCTTCTATTGAGCTTGCTGATTAGCAAGCATGGTTTGTTGTGACTGTAACATCTGCATGATCATAGTCATCTCATTTGTTGACTGGGAAAGGACATTTTTCTGAGTGAGTTGTTGTTGTCCTTGATGTGGTTGTTGTGGAAGTGATGTTAACTGAGGTTGTTGTGGTTGCTGCAGCTGAGGGTGCAATTGTGGGTGCAGAGGAGGATGGGTATATTGATAGTAGGCGGAGGGATTTCTAGGGTAGTTAGATCTTGGGAAATTATTTCTGAGGTTCCCTTAATTTTGGTTAAAGTTACTTTGAAATCCAGGTGGCAACCTATTGGAGGATCCACATTGTGTTTGATGTTGCGGGTTAGCCGTCCCTGCAGGATTCCCATATTGAAAACCGAGGTGGTTTCTTGGTTGATTTGGATTATAGTAAGCTTGTCCCGGTATGGAATGAATGGAATTAACATGTTCGGGCATCTAATCTTCAGGGTGTTCGATGATTGGCTCGTACTGCTGTTGTGGTGGTTGCATATCCATCATCACATTGTAAAGCAGGCCACATGATAGTGTAGGGTGATCGGATGCATGACAGGCTTCACAAGTCCCTGTAGAGGCTTTAACTTGTTGGACTTGGGGGTTTTTCTTCTTATCCTATTCTCCAAATGAGGTTTCAAGTGCCTGCTATTTGTGAGCTATGGTCTTTAAAAATTCAGTAATAGCCTTTATTTCCATTGATTCCTCAGCCTTATAAACTTTGAGGACTCCCTTAGCATATGATCGTCCCCAATTGGATTGGTTCTCAGCTCCAAGCATAACGATTTTCCAAGCATCCTCATAGTTATTCCTCATAAAATTTCCTCCAGATGAGGAATCCAGAAATTGCTTGATATCATCACTCACCCCCTATAGAACGTCTCTATTAATTGATTTTGGGAGATACCGTGACGAGGGCACTTCCTTAGAAGCTCCTTGAATCTTTCCCATGCTTCTACGAGTGATTCTCCAAGAAGTTGGGCGAAGTGGTTGATTTGCCCCCTAATTTCGTAGGTTAATGAAGGAGGGAAAAACTTTTCCAGGAATATTTCTTCCAAGGGAGCCCAGGTAGTGATGATTGGCTCCCTATCAAGTGAGTTGTACCAACTCAAAGCCCTTCCGGATAGAGTGAAGTGGAAAATATGTAGCATTATTACGTCAAATGCAACTCTGGCTTGTGGGACAAGTCGGCAAAGTGACTTGAATCTCTTCAAGTGATCCATGCAGTCATCTCCAGAACCACCAGAGAATGAGATGCCCTGCAAGATTTGAATCCATTGTGTCCGGATTTTGAAATTGGGTATGCTGATGATTGGTGGCCGGACTAGATGATTATCTTCATATTTCTTGGGGACGACATAGTCCCTCAATTTCTTGTTTCTTAGCTCTAACTGGGCAGCTTGGTTAGCTGCTTCGTTTTCAGCTCTGATGCGGGCCTGTTCTTCAGCTCAGATCTCCGCTTGGATCTGAGCACGGGTGTCAGCAATGAGTTGTGCCCTTTGAGCGGCTATGGAGGCGTTGACCCTTTCCATTACTAACGCAGCTTGACGTTGATCCTCAGCCATTTGTCTGGCTCTTTGGTGATTGAGTCTGATGCGGCGGTGGAAGCTTCTCTCTACCTCAGAGTCGTACTCTGGATCAGGGGAGAATCTAATATTATGCGATGGTTGCATACACGTCTTCTACCTGAGTAGAGAAAGAAACACACCTTTTTTATGATGCAGGAGATATGATGAATTCAAGAAGATGTAGAGTAATGGTTAAAGAAAAGTGTAAAACCCTAACCAATTAGCAAGATGGTAAATGAAATTAAAACGTTCTGTTGTCCCCGACAACGACGACAATTTTTGATGGAGCTTCCACTCGTGTGGAATTGCATGCACCACTAAAAATCCTAAAGATAATAAGTCTTTAGGTTTAGCCTTGCTTATACTAGATTGAGAACTCCACCCACATATTCTAGGATATGTGGAAGTCTTATCGTAGTATAGTTAAGGGTCGAATCCACAAGACAACGGTCTTGTTGGGAGCAACAAGATGGGAAAACGTTAGAATTTCACTTAACCTCTTAACATTTGGTATCTAGATCAAAAAGTTGGATTGGTTGTTTTAAACTAAGCGTAAATAAAACAAAGCATGAAAGTAAATTTAAGGTTGTAAACAATGATAAGAAACCACTAGGATGTGATCGGCTTTCACCACCACTACGCATGGATCAAAACATGCAACATAAAAATATAACATGCATTAAGAGTCTAATCAGTTAGTATCTTTGTAGATTTAGTTTTCTTTCGGAGAACTAACTATGAGAAGTGTGAGAGTGTTGCAATGTCAGCCATCCCCGAATGAATGGTCACTTACTTTACATCATTCCCTTCACAAAGTGTGTTCCTCAACTTATCAAGGTTGTACTTTCATACGTCAACTGATTCCATTTCATAGTATGAAAGTACAACGATGGAAGTGAGTTTACTCCACTTCTTGAAAAACACTCCCTAGATACCGAAACAGATGCATGGTGGGTACATGCATCAAGAACCAACATTCAATCGAGATTCGAATCTAATAGTACAAACGTAGACAATTCATACTAAAAGATAAAAGGTAATACAAGTTGGTGATCGAGCAACAAGCATTCATTAAACGATTGATGTTGAACTGGAAAGAAAGTATATCTCTATTACAAACTATGGATTACATTGCATGAAATAAAAACATGGGCAACGGGGCTACTTCCCGCACCCTACTGAATAAGACTACTCGCTCATAGCAAGGACAAAGAAGGAGGCGAGAAGAGAGAGAGAGAGAGAACGTCATCTCCACAAAGGAGGGAGGAAGGTCAACCCCTTAGAGAGAGAGACGATCTTCACACTTCGCAGGTTGCTCGATGATGAATCCTCCTATTCTCACCTTCTTTGACGATGAGAGAGAAAGCAGCTTCTAGATGGAGTGTGGATCCCAGACTGGCAGCCTCGGGGCGGTGGATGAAGGATGAAACAGCTCTGGAGCAGCAGAGGCAGCCTTTGGACGTCTGAGACTTGATGCCTTGTGAGGACCCTTTGGGTCTTATTTATAGGCTCTAAGTGAAGTCCAAACGGTTTGGGTAGTCTTAGGCCCAAACGGTCTTGGAAAACATTTGGGTTCTGACTCGTGCGCTTTGGAGACCGTTTGAGTCCTTGCGGTCTTGAAACCGTTTATTTTTATTCAGTCTTGGGACCGTGTAACTCCATGCGGTCTCGGGATCGTTTAGTTTTGTGCGATCTCGGGACCGTTTGACTCCATGCGGTCTCGGGACCGTGTGACTTCATGCGGTCTCGAGACCGGATAGTCTCCAAACGGTCTTGGGACTGTTTGACTCCATGCGGTCTCGAGACCGTGTGACTTCATGCGGTCTCGGGACCGGATAGTCTCCAAACGGTCTTGGGACCGTTTGGCCTCCTAACGGTCTCGGGACCGTTTGGAACTTTTGTGATTTTTTTTTGTATTTTTCTGTAAGGATAAAAAGGAGAAAAGTTAATCTAATGGTATATTTGCAGTAAAGAAAGAAAGTTAATGGTTCTATCTAATTTATCTGAGAAAGAGTATGGAAAATTGAGGAAAATTACTAAGATAACATCACAAAATAGGAGGTTAAAAGAAAGAAAGTTAATGGTTCTATCTAATTTATCTGAGAAAGAGTATGGAAAATTGAGGAAAATTACTAAGATAACATCACAAAATAGGAGGTTATCACGCCTATCACCACTTCTATAAGAAAAATTATTCAGATTAAAGATGTTCGATTAGTTGTTAAAAACACACATCTTTTTTTATTATCAAGTAGACAGACAAAACCACATAAATAAGAAGTTTGAATGAAAAATAAAGCACACATGTGTAGGCATAGTAGCATGTACAAGACAGTTGAATTGTTTTTCCAAACATATAATTAGTACTATATTGCCATAGATGATATTTTTTATACAACCTACGAAGAGAGAGAAGTTTGATTGATAGTAGATTGACTCCTTTCAACTTATAAGAACACGCAGACATACCAACTTGATTGACATGATGGACACTTTTGAATTACAAAGAGTAAATGGACCTATAAGCACACAACTAATATATTGGAACACATACATACATTTCGCAATTACCAACTAATTCTCTCTACCCTTTAGTATTTGATTATCAAAATCTAAACCTGAAATTATTATTTTTCTATTGAATTCATGATGAGTACTACATCATTATGTAATAATATATATAAGAACAACTTGGTCAACAGTCACTTTTTAAGCACCTAATTAACACAGGCTGCTTAAACACGTCGTTTGTTGGAACTCCCTTTGAATGCAAGACCTTTTTTATATGTAATGATTATTACAATACAACACTATCAAACACACAACACACTGCTTGAACACAAAAATTGACTGGAACAATGTGCACACAACCAGGTTGATGTAAAACACATATTTGATCTTTATATTGAAGGAAAAACCCAAATTAGCACACTTTAACTAAAATAGTGTCCTTAACACCCTTGGAAAAATAATTTGCAGAAAAACACACTTTGGTGTATATTGTCGTTTTTCAAATCTAGAATGCCATGCGATTTGAGGGTCCTTTGGAAAATTCGTAAAAGTTAGAAAAATGAAAAACGCTAATGTCACACATCTATAACAACCATATCATCTTTATTTGGTGTGGAAAAAAAACCCAAACATCAAAAGGCACAAAAAGAATAACAAATGAACTGCAAAGACTTATGAAAAACATATAGGATCATAGAGGTTTAATATCTCTACTTCTAAAATATGCAAATAAAGCTTATAGACATACTCCTGGAAAGCATAGTAATACAATAAGCTAGCACACGGATCGAAAATACAAATTCCAAAAACAAAGAATCAAAGCGGTTAGCAAGTTAAGCAGTTGTGTTGCACGATACTAATAAGGCTCAGACACATACTCCTAAGGCTATGTTTGGTATGTGGTGAAAAATGATGGTGATGAGGATGGGGGCGGTGGGGAAGGGGAGGTGATAGTGATGGGGAAAATGTTAAAAAGTGTTGTTTGGTAATATGTGTATGGTGATAGGGATAGGAATGGTGAAAAACTTAAAAAAATGTTGTTTGTTACATGGTTATAGAGACGGAGAGGAGTAATTTATTTATAAAAAAATACCCTACACAAGTTAGAATCATATTTATTCGGACGTTTTTGTACATTTTTCTAAATAAGTGGAGTCTTGAAAGAAACTTCTTTCACCATGATTCACCATGCTTTTTCGCAGGGACAAAAGTAGACCAAAATTCACCACCGATTCACCATAATTTCTTATCACCGTGGCAAACAAATAACATTTTTATTTCACCATCATTCTCGATCACATGTAACAAACACAGCCTAAAACGGGTTAACATGTCGGTGCAATGAGCTGACATAGAGACTAAATAGGCAAATTACATGTAAACAGATCGTTACTTGTTAAAACATGTAAATAGAGCTCATAGAAATACTCCTCAAGACGCGGTGATAGACTTAAGTTGCCAAACAAATTAACAGGGGAAGTAGCTGCATTAACGTGTGGAGATAAACAAATACAAAATTTAAAAAGTTACAAAGGAACCACGTCAGTCAATCGTTCTTTTTACTCATGCGCATCACAAGAAAAAGCATATGAATTCATCGTTATCTTTATCTCAGACCAGTGAATAGTATCCAACTGTCCAAGGCACATTTAAAAAATCCGTCTAAAATAAGAATTAGCAGACTAACATAAGGGATGAGCAGGCGGGACACCACTGTTTTTATAGGGACTAGTATAAGGACACGTGCTAAGCATGTGATACACAATTAAATAAATTTAAAAAGCGACTATAAAATATATCCACGTGACACAATCGATCAAAGCTGGTTTTTATGGCTCGGTCAAGTTGGGTTCATCATCAGTATCTGACATATGCATTAATTCTAAATTTAATCTCATTTCAAAACCTAACTAAAACAAAAAAAAATACATCATATATGAAAATATATCTAAAAAATATATATATACAACCAATTAAAAGAGAACAAAGTGTCGGTTGACTCCCACTTATTTGTATTTTACAATTAACAGAGTCGTATTTTCTATAGAAAAATATATATACATATACAACATACTAAAGAGAACAACTCGATTGACTTAAATATCCTCTATCTGCATCTATTCTACATAAATATAAGAAAATTTTAGCTTTTATATATGTTTCAATTTATATTTGATTACATCCTATTGATACTTTCATTGAAAATGAACTCATAAATAATCAAGAAAAATACAAACCACTTGTAATCAAGTAAATAAAGATCTTTCCATTTTTGATAAAAAAAAAGTTAAGAACCTATAGTTTAAATTGCGTCGAACAAATTTGAAACATAAATTTAAAATCAGATATATCGTACTCTATTAAAAAAAATATTTGTGTTCCCCAAAAAGAAAATACAATTATGTATGTTCTCATAGCATATTATATAAGAAATGTATAATATTTAATGTTGATCCACCTACATATATTCTTCATAGGGTTAGGAAAATGTTTACTTTTATTTATGTTCCATGTATGGAACAAATTTACTATTGTAACAATTTTTTATACCCACAACATGTCCTTAGCAATATATATATATATATATATATATATATATATATATTGTTAAATATATAATTATGTATAGTATGTTTTTAATTTTAAAACTACTCTTATCTACTAGTTTAAATATTTTCCCCTTTTTGTGTGCCTAGCTAGATGTTCATAGCATACTATAAGAAATTTATAATATTTAAAGATCCACTATATATATATATATATATATATATATTCTACATAAGTCTAAGAAATTTTTGGTTTTATTTATGTTTCAGTTTATATTTGATTACATCATATTGATAGTTTGATTAAAATATACTGATTAATAATCAAGAATAGACCACTTGTAATCAAGTAAATGAATATATGTCCATTTTTTATAAAATTTACGAATGTATACATCAAATTTCTTCGAGCAAATTGGAAACATAAATTTAAAATCAAACACTATTATACTCTATAACAAAATGATTAAGAAATGTATAACATTTAAAGTTGACTCTACCTACATATATTCTATATAAGGTTAAGAAACTTTTCACTTTTATTTATGTTCCATGTAAGAAACAAATTTACTATTGTAATTAGTTTTGTATAGCTACACCATATCCTTACTAACATATATAAATATATATATACATATATATAATTGAATATAAGTATTTTATAATATGTTTTTTATTTACTAACTATTTTTCATCTACTGGTTAAAATTTTCTCTTTTTTGTTTGTTCTGTATTATAGTTGATTATATCCTATTGATAGTTTCATAAAAAATGTATTATAAACAACAAAGAAGTTAAATATAGACCATTTATAATCAAGAAAATATCTTTCCATTTTTATAAACATTTCAAAATTTATAGATCAAATTTTGTCAAGCATATTTAAAACATAAATTTAAAATCAAATACTATTGTAGTCTATGAAAAAATATGATTGTGTTCCTCAAAAAGATAATACAATTACATATCTTACACATTACATAATAAACATTTTTCAATTGTATAATATGTGTTAGCCATTATTTGCATAATAAATATTTTTAGACTGTATATATGGTGACTGCATTGAAACATCAAAATGTCACATTATGTTAATAGAATTTTCTAAAACATCAATAATGAAATTTAACAAAATAAAAAAAGAGAAAACATAAAGGCTCAGTAGTATAATGTTTGTGGAAAGGAATTAACATGGAGACTTAATAGTACTCTCTCGTCAATAGTGTGTTCCCACCTGTCAGCTCTTCAACACCCTCCTCCTTTCCCCCTCATCCTCATCTAGTCATCTACCCATCATATTTATTTTCTTCCTCTTGCATCTTCAATCGACCAATAGCACCCCAATCGGCGAACAGGGAAGCCCTCCTCTGATTTAATACCATTGTTATATCTCATCCTACATGATCTCTGATGTTGGCCCTCAACATATGCAACCATCTAAAGTTGTCCTTCCGTAGCTATCTGACCTAGCCAAGGAAAATATTTATGCAAATTTGAAGTTCGTATGCTCACTGCCAGCAAATTTTCTTGTGGGCATCTTTTTCCTGGCATATGTCTTGTGAACATATAAGTAAAGATAATAAGAATTTATTTTCCAAACTGACTATACTTATTTTCCATTTATCAGCCTTTTTATTAGGAAAAACATAATTGTCATGTCCTTCTTGATTCTGACATCACGGAGTATTAGTTGAGCATCATGTAAGGTGTGTAATGTTTGTTGTGCATTCTTGGAATTCACATAAAAGTTGTTGAATCAGAACCCCACATGCAATTGCACTCCAAAGAACAATCATAATGTTTGTGCTTAACTTATCATGCTAATGTACCAACAGCAGCAGTTGTATGTTGTCAGAGAAGATCAAACAGTAAGGACAACCATCAATAATTCATGACCACCCATCAATACCAAGATAGAGATCATTAGCATTAGCAAATGGCATAGGAAAAGTGGGCATGAAAGAAATAAAAAACCAACTAATATTTAACATCGTTTAGAGCATGGGAGTATCAGTTAAAGAGAAAGAAAGAGACCAAAAGCAAACTAAAAATCTACCAAATGAAATAATGGGAACCTACACCGTCAGTACTTGTTAGGGAGAATATAAAGGATACTGTGGTATGCTTTGCGTCAAAATAAAGATGAGAAATGAATTGATAAAGAACACTGAATTGAAAATTTGCCGCAAGAGATGATTGGAACGTCAGAATAAACATAAGAAATGAATTGCTAAAGAACGTCGAACTGAAAATCTGTCAAAAGAAGTGATATGAAACTTGCATCGTGAATAGTTGTATTAGGGAGATGACCAAGGAGAGTGTAGTGTGTCAGTAGACAGTATACATTATATAAATTTGTAATTTATCATGAGGTAGTTGTGTAATAGTACGCATGAAGATTATTGCATGGTACAGGTGTAATCTGTGTAGCATTTACTCATGGAGAGTTCATATTGTTGAATCTTGGATGGGTGATTAGATGATCTAGAGGGGGTGAATAGAGATGAATGTACTTAAATAAAATTCATTAGACCTTCAAAGTATACTATAAGATAAGATTGCTAAATAGGAAATTCGAGTGTAATTAAAATATACATAGCAAGGGAGAGAGAGATTGAACATACACCAATTGACAAGCTATGTAGAGTGGTTCCACACTTCAAGTTAGAAGTATGTCAGTCCACTACCTAGAGAGGTCAACCTCTAGGATTTCTTAACCATTACACTCTTATATTCATTCATAAGACTTACAATACATGACACACCAAAGGACTTACCTATCCAATACAAAGAGTCTTCAACCTTACCAAGGACTTGCCTACTTTGTAATGAGTCTTCGGTCTTCTCCAAGGACTTACCCACTTTTGCACAAGTCTTCATCCTTCTAGGAATTACCCACTCTTATACAAGTCTTCATCCTTCTAGGAATTGCCCACTCTTCTTGGATCTTCAGCCTTTGACTTTACCTTCACTTTGAGAAGCTTTCATCAAAGACTTTCCCACTTGAGCAAGTAGTCCTCTATCTTCACCAAGGGCTTACCCACTCTAGCGCCAAGTCTTCAGCCTTGTTCTTCACCAAGGAACTACTTTCCTTGTTCTTATTTACCTCTCTTAGCCAAGAGAGAGAACCTTCATCTTCATGGTTGAAATGAGAGATAGGTATGTGGAGGAAGTGAGAGTCTCACAAGATATACAAATGGAACTAGCTCTCTTATAGATTTCCTACTCTAACGATTGTAGCAAGTGATTAATCTTAAAGAAAGAGGAGGATGTAGGATGCACTCAATTATAGAATAGGAACCTCACATTGAGTTTTTCATTGAATGTTCAACCTTGTAATGAGTCCCAAGGGGTCCTATATATAGTTGGGGATTACTCTTAGCCTTTGGGAACACTTAAGAATAAAAACTAACCATTTTGTGGCTTGCAACAGATATATTTTCAATTGTTGCAACTCGACAACAGCTAGAAATATTATTTTGTACTTTTCCATACAATGATATCAGCCGAGTTTCTATAAAGGTAACTCGACTAATCTCATTATGCGACAAGGCCAATTTAAGCCATCGGTCGAGTTTTTCCTAGGGTAACTCGACCGATCCACATAAATTAGTTTTGGTCTGCAGAGGGATCGGTTGAGTTCTATGAAATGGAAACTCGATCGATCAAAAGTCATTTTCAAGATCCAATCAGGATCGGTCGAGTTTGCAACTCGATTGATGATCAGCCAGATGTAAATTTTGGAAAATGGCTTTTGAGTGCTTAAATATTTGATCTAATTTCTCCTGATTTTTTCTAAGCTTAATTACAAGTCATTAATTGATTTACATAATATTCCAAAAATGTGCACTTGTATTGATTTTGACTTGTCTTTTCTCCAAGTTAAGATGCACAAGTTAGAGCATTTGGAGTGTGTCTATACCTAAGATGAAATCACTCAAGTAGAAGAATTAGACACAAAGAAATGGAATGGTTAGTCGTCATCAAAATAAGAGTTTAGTCAATTTAGACCTTGATTCAACATTCTCCCCTTTTCTGAAGATGACAAACCATTCCATAAATGTATCGAAAGTATTGAAGTAAATTCATACCTTTGGAGAAGCCAAGGGATTTTAATGGAATTGAGTTCATATGCTCACCCTCAATTGATGCTCATGGAGTTCTCATACCCCTCAATTGATATTATTTCTCCTACATGGTTAGCTTTCATAACATTTAAAGAATGATATGTCTCCTACTCATATATGTTATACACCTATATGTCTTATCCCCTTTACCTTCTCCTCTTTAAATGGACATGCTTCTCCTCTTCATGTAAGACATGCCTTCTCCCTCTTATGTTAAAAGAAGACAAAACTGTAAGGCCCCTAAACTTGCTTAATGAGTTGAACAAGCTTAATTATCATAATTGAATTCTTATAACCCTAATATAACCTTGTTATATGCTTTTAAATCATAATACAAGCTTAAGTTTCAAATTTGGTCCAATTTGGACACTGTTTGAGCAAGTTATGCAATTTTATGCACATTTTGGACTTTTCTGCAATTTACCCAATTGAGGGGTTTTATTTGCAATTTATCACTTGCATTATGTTCCTTGGATATTCTATCATAATTTTTGAGCTTTTTGAGACATGGGGCACCTATTTAAACCTTAGTTTGAAGGTGTTTGCTCCAAGGGTATTTTAGGGTTTTCCCCTTCACGGATGAGCTACCTTTAGTAGTTATCAACTAATGAATTATTTGATTGGCTGAGAAATTTGACAAAGAAAAACTAAGTAGGTCTATACACATGGTGGGGGAGCTGCTTGTGTGTGTACTTGTATATTCTTAATAGATTAAGGTCATGGACACTTAGATAGATACTAGAACTTCAACTTTTTCCTTTTCTTTATCTTAAAGTGTCATATACTTATCCCCAAGCACCAAAACGAGCCATTTTCTCTCCACCACCTCCCTCCTTCACCCAACCTCGTTCTCCCTCTGTTCATCTATGAATTTTTCTGCCCAAGGAAGAAGAAAATGGGGATCTTCTTGGAGAAAGGCTCTAAGGTTGAAATTGACTTCATTTTAGGGTTGAAAAAGCTTCCTTCTAGTGATCTTGACCTAAAAGTGTAAGAATTCCCTTCTTTCCTCCGTCTATTTATTTTTTATCCTTCCTCCTATCTTTCTCCAGGTTGGAATCTTGTTGTTCTATGGTAGAATTTGCTCTAAAGCTCTAAAACCCTACCTCTCCTTATGCTTATGGTTTGCTTATTTGATGAAGAAAGGTGCTAGATGGATGAATTCATAGCTTATACTTGTATTTTCTACACTACCTGCTCAAGATTTCTTCTTTGTGGGGTTTCATCTTCTCATTAGAGGCAAATTTTATAATTTGCTCCACGTTTATTTCTTACCATAAGCTTTCTAGATCATGTTCTTACTTGAAAATGATTATCCATGCACTAAAAAGCTATGCTCGACTAGGATTTCGATTTTTATAATGTTTCCTATTATGATTTCAGTTATATATGAACATGTGATCATTTTCACATTATTCCTAAGGTATTATATGACTTGGATTGGGTTGTTTTGACAACCTAAGGTACCTATCAAACAATGGTCAATTTTAGGGTTTAAAGCTGATTTCTTCTATAAACCATGACCCGTTGATGGTACCATTGCAACAACCCTGTGGTGTTGTCTTCATAACAACTCATGGTTGTAATCAAGGGTGTCAAATGATGGTGAAAACCTATGGTCACCCCCTTAGGTCAGGTTTTGGATCAATTAGAAGTATAATGATCAACCATTAAGTACCCTACTGATGTTATCAATCAATGATGACATCAGCTTAATATTTAATATTGATTAATGAATATAGTGTTGATCTAACAACCTATAGTGATTTAATGATCACTAATGATGGTGGATCAGGTCTCTACAATCTATGGTGAGTTAATCATATATTTTTAGCATCTATTAATCCTTAGACCAATGGTTTCTTGGGTCACTTGATGCAATGGTCGAACCTATACTGTAATTGATGGTTTTAATATATGAACTTGACCCAATAGTCAAGATCTAATGTTTATTCCTACAATAAAGTGGAATGATGTATAATTTAATATGTTGGTCCTAATAATGAGATTTATATGGTTTCCTTTATATGATCAACTTAAGGAGCTTACTTGTTGATAATGGATGGCTTGTTTAAATTGAACAGTCGATTGTGGGTTTTACCCTACTCTCAATGGAACTTTTTGTATTGTTAATCAAGGGTTGTCTAGGGTTAGATGGTGACTCTTTATTGAGAACAAATCAATAACTTCATAGGTGGTTTATCTAAGGTGTTTACTTATGTAAACAACCAAAGGTCTTACCTTTTAAACATCCAGTGGTTCTAGGTGACATTGTGGTATGGTGATACAGGTTGAATGATGATGGATCAAATGGAGGGTTATCCTTAATAAGATAGTCTTACCTATTCACTCATATGAATATAAGGGATGATAACCATATTGTGTTGAAATGTAACCCTGATGAGGTATAATTTGTTATACCTAGCTTTAATATAACTAAATGATGGTAATTGGGTATGAATAGTTCTTGAATGACTAATAAAATCATGGAGTACTTTATTACTGTTGAAACCATAGTATGCTATAACTTGATGGTTACACCTTGATTTATGTGTGGGTTCATACTTGAGAATAGTATGGAATTTGATGGTGATGCTTCACATTATGCATCCATGATACAATGGGGATGCCGTAAGTTAGGGTTTGGGTATAAGTGCTTATTAGTAACATTGATATAATTTATCATGTTGAACCTAACTCTAATGCAAATAGATAAAGATGAGTACTCATGTTTAACATTCTTATATGATGGAATGATGGTGGAATAACCTCTTTAACATGATCATAACATTAATGTGTTAATTGGTGGTTATCGTAGCCACATGGCTGATACTTTCATATGCTAAACATGTGCATTATGAATATGATGAGTGTTAATCATATCTAGATTCCTTGCATGTTGATGTAATAAAGGAATGTTCTTAATATTAATATAACCCTGCTATGATTGTTTATGAATATCTCGTAGCTCATTAATGCAATATTGTGCTGATCCGGTGTATTATATGTAAGTGATGTTGTTGAGCCTTGTTATAAGGCATGCAAAGATAATGATGATCTTACAGGGAATAATATGATGGCCTTAATGACCTTTGGGAATGGTTGAGCCCTGAATGAGGTGTAATCCTCTTATGTTGATAAGGGTTGATACCCTGTGATATTGTGAAAAGGATTTTATATCTTGTGATAGTATGATGACTAGTGTGGTCTCATGAATGGCAAGTGAATAGTACCATGTGATGATGAGATGAGAAATTATGTTTCACACATTTTATATCTTTTCAAAGTTGTAATATTTATATGCTTGCTAGAAGTGAATTAGTGTTTGTATGTCCACTTATTTGATACATCCTTAATTCACCCAATTTGCATAATAAATCAAGTGAAACTCTAATCATGTAGCGCCCTGTTCCATAGATTTATCTGAGTGTCAGAATTTTCTAGATGGTGAAATGAGTATTCCTAAGGGAAACTCGAAGCACATATTGTTGAGTATGCGGGGGTGGCAAGTTGAGGATATATCCTTGTCATCTACAATGCAGATTGTGGAGGTTGGCTATGGTCATGCCTCATACATCTAATGTGATTGAGAACGATTGCGGTCGTGTCTCGGTGATTATATATGTGACAATATTGGAGGACAACTACGGTTGTACCTCGGATGGTAGGGTATGCGTACCCACCTCCTTTCACTAGTGTTGTAACTTGTACCAACGACGGACTAGGCTGTGAGCAGCTTGACCTTATGTGTCATTGTGGCAGACTCGTACTGACCGGGGGCGGAGATGATCTTAGGAGTTCGGCTCTTCCTAGATCTTGTATGGCACTGATTTCGACTTAGCAGTGGTCAGTTGGATTTTGAGTGATATCTCTAAATTCCTCAAGGCATAATAAAAGATGTAATACATCCGTATAACATATTTGTTTAGGGTTATACACGACGGTTCAGATTGGATGATAACCCTTGTTTGTTATGTTTACATAAAGATGATGCTTAGTGAAATTAAGAGATAGTAGATATACTTATGTTGTGGATATGCTTAAGATTGTAGATGCATACATACAGTAGCCATGATTATGTTGATAACTATTATGCTATTGCTAATTATAACCATGATGCTAGCTATCACATGTTGTTAGATATGTTTAGCATGCTAGCCATGCCTTTATAACTAGAGATGCATATATTGCTGATCATGCTTATCCAAATAGTTGTGCTAATGTTGTTAGCTCTTCTTATAATGTTGATATGTTCAACCAATTAGACATGCTCATGTTGTTAGCTATGCTATGTTACTAGACTTGCTCATGATGCTAGATATGCATATGTTACTGAATTGCTTATATTATCAACAAGATAAAGGATGATAGTCTGGCTAATGATGATAGTTATTATCTGCTCCCTTGTGCATTTTGTTAATCATCAGTGCTGCTGAGATTATTTGTTATATCTGATTAATTTGCTTAACTGTTTAATTACTTAAAAATGTTGTAATCAATAAATGTTGTTGGAGGTTATATCTCTTGCTGGGACTGGATCTCACCCTTGTGGTTTGCCACATTTTTTTAGGTAATCAGAAGTGATGAAAACAAACATATGGCAGCAAAGAGGAGCTATAGTAATGAATCTTTGAGAAAGTTGATTAGATGTCTAGTGTGTCCTAGAGTCATCCCTGTACTCTCAGGTCTGGGTAAGAAAACTTTATATATGGTGTTTCAAACAAATTGAACTTTTGTTAGCATGTTAATGCTTATTTGTGTGGCATATATGAATATTGTTCTCCTATGTATATATGTTGTGGATAAGGCAATAGAACATTTGTATCAAATTCTTGGCCTAGTATGGATAAAAGAAAGATGTTGGGGTCTTATGCAAATGTTTCTGAGCAGGTTCTGATGTTGAAATCGGTTTTAATTTACCCATATTTTTGGGTATGTGATTAATTAGTGATTGATTGTGTTTTATGTTTTGAGTAATCTCATTTAGTGTAATGGGTTATCACAAGTTGGTATCAGATCTTTATGTTCATTGAGTCTACATGGATACTAGGACTTAAGACTAGGATGATGTCTAAGTTAGGAACGTGACACAAAAACATGGTGCATACTTCCTAATCTCAGTACTTGGATGCCCTGGCCAGGTGTTCAATTATTGAAGAAAGGTAAGTATGGAACTCTTAGATTGTTATCTTTCTGATTACTCTGATCAAGTAGTCATTTTGAGACAATCTAAAGAGCATAATGAATAAGAAATCATGGTGTGAATATCTCAATCCTACCTTAAAGAAGATGAGAATTGCATCATTATCTATCAAAACTTGAATGTTTGGTAACTATAAGAGAAAGATACAACACCATGGTATCTAAATATAAATACAAATAAGAAAAAGAGGAGTTCTTGAAGATGTGATTCATGAAGATAATAAAGTAAAAGACAGATAAGTCTATGCTTATAAAGTGATTCAAGGTATGAAATCCCCATAAGATGGAGATAACTCCAATGATAAGTATAAAATGAGAAGATAAATGAGAACAATGATAAAGAAATAAGGTGGAACCTGAGTTAATCTCAGACCAACCTATGTGTGTAAGAAAGTTTTAATGAAAAATCAGCATGGCTTGTGAAAGAAATTAAGAGATGATCCATGTTTAATGAAGAAAATGAAGAATATGATGATTTACTTGTTGATAAGTGGTTGAAAATATAATAAAATAAGATAACATACCCAAGTGTGATAAATAGTCATCAAGGAAGGAGTAATGAGATATGTTAATCATGATGATTCCTATGCTAATGACAAGGAACCCAAAATGAAAAAGGTAAAATGATACATAAGAAGTTGTAACCTACATAATGAAAATAGAATTGGTTACCTTTTTGTTAGTGACCCTAAACAATGTTGCTATGATGTGGGAAGTATGTTTCCCTTTTTGTCTTTCCTTTCCAGGGCACAACTTTCAAGTGGACCATTTCAACTTGGTATGTGTGGATTCATTCTAAACATGAGGATGGATATCTTATTATAGAATAAGGTTGTTTGGACTATGGTTCCATGATCATAAAGTTTGTGATGATTTTTCTTTTGAACCTTCCAATAATTAGGAAGGATCCTCTTATATGTCTTGATATTTGTTATGTTGGGAAAAGTAAGTGAGATAAGGATGTGAGTTCATTATAGCGCATGAGGTGGATACCAAGGTAAGGAATCCTAGTATCCAAGATGTATCAATAATATGAGAAATATGTGAAGGTTGGATATGTTTATTAAATGAACATTCCAAGTATTCCTCTCCTGTAGAGAGAGAGAGTTGATGATGATCCTATAAATGTTGTTTGGAAGGAAAAACAAAAGTGATTCTATAATGTTCTGTATGGTTCAATGATAGCTGGGAAAGACCACTATCAAGGATAGATGGTTGTTGGTCAATAGATACGTGATATTGTGTTCCTTTAATATAAACCTATGATCAAATATCAATGCATAAGATTTAGATTGGATGACATAATTTGCATGACCATGATGAGTTTAGAGTTATGTCCTACAGATTAACTAATGTACAAATAGAATTTATAAATATGAGGAACAGAGTATTCCAGAGATGGCATACGAGTTATATCAAGCTTTGAATGATGACATGTCAAACTATTTCAAATATGGTTAAAAATATGATCAATATTTCTTCAAAAACCTTAGGGTTGCTGAAGTAGCAATAGCTATGGGACAAGTTGAACAAGAGTGAGTTGGGGGTTGACTAGGGTATCCTCTAAGAGTTATGATACCTCTGTTAAGTATGTTATGGGAGTCCTAATAAGATGAATACAATGTCATTCTTCCACCCCTAACAAGGTCAATCAGGAAGTTATATTTGTTAACAGTTATATACAAGTGTATGATTCTTCAACCAAATAGATGGTCAGTCCACCATTGATATGATTGGAGAATCCTCTAAAAACTTATTCCTCATAATTTCTTGAAAACTAGGGGGTGCCTACATGGTTGATTGAGTTGTTGATTACAACAACCATTAAAGGAGCATAGAGATGAAACCTTGTAAAGTTGCATATGATAATAGATACCTGATGTTTTATGTTTGGTAAGATCCAGTGAGTGTGGCTTTTGAGTGATGTGTGATACAAAATATAGAATAGTTCAAGATGAAAATCGAGTCTCAAAGTTGAAAGTTACTATTAGATTTGTATAGGTGGCACAACAAGTTTCTATGTTCCATATTTGCAAATGTCTTCTTATGTGGGGGTTTTTGTGCTGACCCAAGATGAGATATGTATGAATGATGTAAAATCACCATGATATGCAAGTAACCATGTGAAGGTAATAGGATGAGGTGCAGAGGAAGTACCCATCTTTGTTTACCTCAGATTTTGGGCGTGAAATCCCTGTTAGGGGTTTATAGTTGTAAGGCCCCTAAACTTGCTTAATGAGTTGAACAAGCTTAATTATCATACTTGAATTCTTATAACCCTAATCTAACCTTGTGATATGCTTTGAAATCATAAAATAAGCTTAATTTTTAAAGTTGGTCCAATTTGGACACTATTTGAGCAAGTTATGCAATTTTATGCACATTTTGGACTTTTCTACAATTTACCCAATTGAGGAGTTTTCTTTGCAATTTATCACTTGAATTATGTTACTTGGATATTATATCATCATTATTTATCTTTTTGAGCCATGGGGCGCCTATTTAAACCTTGGTTTGAAGGTGTTTGCTCCAAGGGTATTTTAGGGTTTTCCCCTTCACGTATGAGCTACCTTTAGTAGCTATAAACTAATGAATTATTTGATTGGCTGGAAAATTCGACAAAGAAAAGATAAGCAGGTCTATACACATGGTGGGGGAACTGCTTGTGTGTGTGCTTGTATATTCTTAATAAATTAAGGCCATGGACACTTGGATAGATACTAGAACTTCAACCTTTTCCTTTTCTTTATCTTAAAGTGTCATATACTTATCCCCAAGCACCCAAACGAGCTATTTTATCTCCACCACCTCCCTCCTTCTCCCAACCTCATTCTCCCTCTATTCATCTGTGAATTTTTCTGTCTAAGGAATAAGAAAATGGGGATCTTCTTGGAGAAAGGCTCTAAGGTTGAAATTGACTTCATTTTAGGGTTGAAAAAGCTTCCTTCTAGTGATCTTGAGCTAAAAGTGTAAGAATTCCCTTCTTTCCTCCGTATATTTATTTGTTATCCTTCCTCCTAACTTTCTCCAGGTCAGAACCTTATTGTTCCATGGTAGAATTTTCTCTAAAGCTCTAAAACCCTACCTTTCTTGCTCCTTATGCTTAGGGTTTGCTCATTTGATGAAGAAAGGTGCTACATGGATGAATTCATAGCTTATACTTAGATTTGTACCCTACCTGCTCGAGATTTATTCTGTGTGGGGTTTCATCTTCTCATTAGAAGTAAGTTTTAAAATTTGCTCCACGTTTATTGCTTACCATAAGCTTTCTAGACCATGTTCTTACTGGAAAATGATGATCCATGCACTAAAAAGCTAGGCTTGACTAGAATTTTGATTTTTATAATGTTTCCTGTTATGATTTTAGTTATATATGAACCTTTGATCATGTGTACATTATTCCTAAGGTATTATATGACTTGGATCAGGTTGTTTTGACAACCTATGGTCACCCCCTTAGGTCAGGTTTTGGATCAATTAGAAGTATAATGATCAACCATTAAGTACCCTACTGATATTATCAATCAATTATGACATCGGCTTAATATTTAATGCTGATTAATGAATATAGTATTTATCTAACAACCTATAGTGATTTAATGATTACTAATGATGGTGGATCAGGTCTCTACAATCTATGGTGAGTTAATCATATAGTTTTAGCATCAATTAATCCTTAGACCAATGGTTTCTTGGGTCACTTGATGCAATGGTCGAACATATACTGTAATTGATGGTTTTAATATACGAACTTGATCCAATGGTCAAGATCTAATGTTTATTCCTCCAATAAAGTGGAATGATGGATAATGTAATATGTCGGTCCTAATAATGGGATTTATATGGTTTCCTTTATATGATCAACTTAAGGAGCTTACTTATTGACAATGGATGGCTTGTTTTAACTGAACAGTCAATTGTGGGTTTTACCCTACTCTCAATGGAACTTTTTGTGTTGTTAATCAAGGGATGTCTAAGGTTAGATGGTGACTCTTTCTAGAGCCCAAATCAAGGACTTCATATGTGGTTTATCTAAGGTGTTTACTTATGTAAACAACCAAAGGACTTACCTTTTAAACATCCAATGGTTCTGGGTGACATTGTGGTATGGGGATACGGGTTGAATGATGATGGAGCAAATGGAGGGTTACCCTTAATAAGGTAGTCTTACTAATTCACTCATATGAATGGAAGGGATGATGACCATATTGTGTTGATATGTAATCTTAATGAGGTATAGCTTTTTATACCTAGCTTTAATATAATTAAATGATGATAATTGGGTATGAATAGTCCTTGAATGACTAATATAATCATGGAGTACTTTATTATTGTTGAAACCATAGTATGCTATAACCTGATGGTTACACCTTGATTTATTTGTGGGTTCATACTTGAGAATAGTGTGGAATGTTATGGTGATGCTTCACCTTATGCATCCATGATGCAATGGGGATGTTGTGAGTTAGGGTTTGGGTATAAGTACTTATTAGTAACATTGATATAATTTATCATGTTGAACCTAACTCTAATGCAAATAGATAAAGAAGAGTATTCATGTTTAACATTCTTATATGATGGAATGATGGTAGAATAACCTCCTTAACATGATCATAACATTAATCTGTTAATTGGTGGTTATCGTAGCCTCATGGCCGATACTTTCTTATGCTAAATATGTGCATTATGAATATGATGTGTGTTAATCATATCTAGATTCCTTGCATGTTGATGTAATAAAGGAATGTTCTTAATTCTAATATAACCCTACTATGATTGTTTATGAATATCTCCTAGCTCATTAATGCAATATTGTGTTGATATGGTGTATTATATGTAAGTGATGTTGTTGAGCCTTATAAGGCATGCAAAGATAATGATGAACTTGTAGGGAATAATATGATGGTCTTAATGACCTTTGGGAATGGTTGAGCCCTGAATGAGGTGTAATCCTCTTATGTTGATAAGGGTTGATACCATGTGATATTGTAAAAAGGATTTTATATCTTGTGATAGTATGATGACTAGTGTGGTCTCATGAATGGCAAGTGAATAGTACCATGTGATGATGAGATGAGAAAATTATGTTTCACATGTTTTATATCTTTTTAAAGTTGTAATATTTATATGCTTGCTAGAAGTGAATTAGGATTTGTATGTCCACTTGTTTGATGCATCCTTAATTAACCCAATTGGCATAACTAATCAAGTAAAACTCTAATCATGTAGCGCCATGTGTCATAGATCCATCTGAGTGTCAGAATTTGCCAGATGGTGAAATGAGTATTCCTAAGGGAAACTCGGAGTGCATACTGTTGAGTATGTGGGGGTGGCAAGTTGAGGATATATCCTTGTCATCCACAATGCAGATTGGAGAGGTTGGCTATGGTCATGCCTCATACATCTGATGTGATTGAGAACGGCTGGGGTCGTGTCTCGGTGATTATATATGTGACAAGATTGGAGGACAACTACGGTTGTACCTCAGATGGTAGGGTATGCATACCCACCTCCTTTCACTAGTGTCATGATATGTACCAAGGACGGACTAGGCTGTTAGCAGCTTGACCTTATGTGTCGATGTGGCGGACCCGTACTAACCTGGGGAGGAGAAGATCTTAGGAGTCCAGCTCTTCCTAGATCTTGTATGTCACTGATTTCAACTTATCAGTGGTTAGTTAGATTTTGAGTGGTATCCTCAAATTCCTCAGGGCATAATAAAAGATGTAATACAGTCGTATAACATATTTGTTTAGGGTTATACACGACACTTCACATTGGATGATAACCCTTGTTTGTTATCTTTACATAAAGATGATGCTTAGTGAAATTAAGAGATAGTAGATATACTTATGTTGTGGATATGCTTAAGATTATAGATGCGTACATACAGTAGTCATGATTATGTTGATAACTATAATTCTACTGCTAATTATAACCATGATGCTAGCTATCTCATGTTGTTAGTTATGTTTAGCATGCTAGCCATGCCTTTGTAACTAGAGATGCATATACTGTTGATCATGCTTATCCAAATAGTTGTGCTAATGTTGTTAGTTCTTCTTATAATGTTGATATGTTCAACCAATTAGACATGCTCATGTTGTTAGCTATGCTATGTTACTAGACTTTCTCATGATGCTAGATATGCATATGTTACTGAATTGCTTATATTATCAACAAGATAAAGGATGATAGTCTGGCTAATGATGATAGGTATTATCTGCTCCCTTGTGCATTTTGCTAATCATCAGTGTTGCTAAGCTTATTTGTTATATCTGGTTAATTTTTTTAACTGTTTAATTACTTAAAAATGGTGTAATCAATAAATGTTGTTGGAGGTTATATCTTTTGTTGGGACTGGGTCTCACCCTTGTGGTTCACCACATTTTTTTAGGTAATCAGAAGTGACGAAAACAAACATGTGGCAGCAAAGAGGAGCTATAGCAATGAATCTTTGAGAAATTTGATTAGATGTCTAGTGTGTCCTAGAGTCGTCCTTGTACTCTCAGGTCCGGGTAGGAAAACTTTGTATATGGTGTTTCAAATAAATTGAAATGTTGTTAGCATGTTAATTCTTGTTTGTGTGGCATATATGAATATTGTTATCCGATGTATATATGTTGTGGCTAAGGCAATAGAACATTTGTATCAAATTCTTGGCCTAGTATGGATAAAAGAAAGATGTTGGGGTCTTATGCAAATATTTCTGAGCAGGTGTTGACATTGAAATCGCTTTTAATTTACCCATATTTTTAGGTATGTGATTAATTCGTAATTGGTTGTGTTTATGTTTTGAGTAATCTCATTTAGTGTAATGGGTTCTCACAATAAATTTCTCCCTCTATGTCATTTCAAAAAGTGGGGGTATGAAAAAATAAGAAACACCACTTGTTAAAAGAAATGAGATAACAAAAAAGTTATATAAAGATAGCAGAAGAGCACAGATAGGGGCTTGTCCAAGTATAGAAGGAAAAGCAAGTTAAAGCATGCACTTGAACAACCCACTATGCAATATAAAGTGTTGTAGAAAAATAATAAATCGTAGTTTTGACACTTAAGATGATGGAATTCACTCAAGAAGTATCAGAGGTCATTGCAAAGCAATGAGTCTTGCTTAGAAGGTCGTTTCTGCATAAAAAAATACTAGTCTTGCATCCAAATCAGACACTGGAGAAAAATCTGTATAAAATTTCAAGTATGCTCTAAATTTTACATACGATGTAGCTCTATATATCCTGTATCAAAATATTATGTAAGCAACTCAAGATAGTAGATATGCAAGTTAAGGAACAAACTTGAGAAAGTATGAAACAAGGTACAAGCATAGCATATAGTGAATACCACTTGATGAACAAGGCTAGAACTACATGTATATGAACTACTAGTAGATGATATCATGATATCCCTACACCACGGCCATGCTGGCCAGCACGGCCGTGGTAGCGGACCAGACATAAAATATGTGTCGGATATCTGTATAAAACCGACGATATACGGTTACAATGTTGGTTGACATACTAGTAACCGACGTCAATTTCCCTAATGAGACCAGACACCACGGCCGTGCTGGCCAGCACGGCCGTGTAAGCGGGTGATTCATTGTCGGTTTTGAAGCGGATAATCGACGCCTATACCCCCTGCTGGTGCATTTTCGGCACATTTTCGGTGGCGCGTGAAGGGTTGTGGCGTCAGTTTGAGAACCGACGCATAAAGGTTGGGCTTTTAGCGGTACCCACATAGGTGTCGCTTAGAAACCGACATCAAAGGCCTTAAACAACTGACACTAAAGGTCGGTTATGTACTAGTGTCACAAGTTAGGGTTAAAGCAAGCTATGAATAGATGTAGAGATATATCCAAATAAGAAACTTTGCAATTTTAGAAGCAAGTAAGAATATAACTCACTAACAAATGTGCATCATTACCAAAAGATGATTACCACTAAGAACCTCAAGGTTGTATCAAAACAAGATATATACCTAGATAGATGTAACAAGTTTGGGCACAGCAGAAGCAATTTAGACACAACAAACAGATCCAAAGAGATCATCATCAAAACTTGCAAAGCAACTCCAAGAAAGTAATTGCAAGATATAGATATACCAATTTAGAGCAATTAGAGAGATAGAGTTGTATGCAAAATAGGCAATTTAAAAATATGACAATGAGCATAAATAAAGGAACCAAAGGGAGTGCCAAAGAATAAGGCTATTGGTTGAGAAAATCTACTTGAGAGGGAAATTCTTATTCAATAAGTGAAATGTATGTTTAGTGCACAATGTTTTCGGTCAATTTTTGTGTATTGAAAACTCGATCGATGACAGTTGTTAGCAACACCCATTGGTGTTGGTCGGTCGAGTTTCTAACAGGACAAACTCGACCGAAGGTTGCTGTCAGCTAACATATATATACAAAAATATATCTAGAGGCATGATTAAAATATAAGTTATATCCAAACATGTGTAAGTAAGTTATTAATGCACTATGAAAGCATTAGAAATAGTTTTTGAGTAAGAGTGTGAAGAAAAACACAAGATACTACTTTTGACGCAAAAATCATATGTATAGTGCACACTAACTTGGCAATAACACACAATGATTGGATATTGGCAAGCATAACATTACGTATGTACTTACCATTTATTTTTCAATTGTTGCCACCCCATATACATCTCACCTTTCTTCCTTCATGTGGATTGATACGTCAATTTGCAAATTCATAGCTCATGTCAATTTATTAGCAAGATACCTACAAGAAGAAAGATGAAATGGTCCTCAATCATATTTTTGGGTCCAGAGGGGTTAGCTTAGCAACCCAAGTCCTATTACTCTTGGGTGCTTTTCTAAAAGGACAACAATTAGAATAGTGACCAAAATTATTGCAATAGTTTTGCATGAGCCCATAGCTTTGGAACTAAAAGATTCTCCATAAAAGATTGGAGGTCCTTTGTCGTTGTTGTTCCTTTGGCTACAATCATATCCCAAACCATGTCTATCAATTTGTTTAGTAGTATGGTGTAGGATATCATTAAGATTTATTTTACCAACTACGAATCTTTGGAAAGAAGATCTCAAACTATGATTATCATGCATAAGAGAAGAAATAGTAGAAGACAAATGATTTGTATTATCTCTAGCATGCAAAAGATCATTTTCTAAGCAAAGATCTTTGTTCAAAAAAGAATATATATCAATGTAAAGAGCAGCAACATTATTCTTTGTACTAGTATAACTAAGACAAGATTCAAGAACATTGATTTTATCAAGTAAGGAGGTATTTTCTTTTTCAAGCAAAGCAATATTAGAAATATGAACACCATTTTCAGATTCTGATCTTTGCAAAGCTAAGCCCTTATTCTTATTTTCATATTTAAGAACACGAATATCAAGAATGAGAGAATCCACAATTTTAGTATACTCTACATTAGCACTATGCATGAGAGGTTGAGCTTCAAGAATCTAATCTTATTAAACAAGCTAACATTTTCAAGTTTAAGAGCATCTATTTGACTAAGACAACCATTTTTATCATCAAGCAAACAAGTATTAGCGTATTCAAGATCATCTAATTCTACATGCAAATTTTCAACAACTCTAGTAAGCTTTTTCTTTTTCTTTTTTGAAGACTTAAGAGAGGCACGAGTAGCATTAATGATAGAAATTAAAGGTTCTTTATCTAAAGAATTTATATTTACCTCATTTGGATCTTCACTTGTTGAATCCATAAGGGCAAAATGGCATTCTTCTTCATCACTAGAGCTTGAGCTAGATCCTCCACTTGATTCTTCACTTGAGTTGGAGGAGTCACTTTAGCTTGAGTTGGAGGAGTCACTTGAGCTTTTGAGTCATTTCGCCTTCTTCTTGTACTTCTCTTCTCTTCTCTTCTCTTGTGATGATGGGTCTTTTTTCCTTGTAGACAATTTATCTTGGAGTGACCCTTCTTTCCACACTTGAGGCACCGGATGGTGGAGGAATTCTTGCCTTTGTAGAATATACCCTTAGAGTATATGGCATCTTCTTCAACATGAGAGGATGGAGAGGCTTGTCCCATAATAGCTTCAATTTGAGCCTTGATTTCAGCCTTCTTCATTCTCTTTATCTCCTTCTCCTCTTGTCTTTCAACTTCTTCTCTTTTGTTAAGTGTGACTTCGTGGACTTGTAGATTTACAATGAGCTCTTCAATAGGAATATCACCAAGAGACTTTACTTCTTCAATGGAGGTCACCTTGGGTTTCCATCTTTTGGGGAGAGTTCTAAGGATCTTTGAGTTGATCTCTCCTCTACTCATAGGATGGCCTAGAACAGCAAGACAATTCACGATGGTATTGAGTCTTGAGTACATGTTGGCTATCTTCTCCTCCTTCACCATCTTGAAGTTCTCAAGCAGCCCATTGAGCA
Source organism: Alisma plantago-aquatica (assembly GCA_963693085.1). Classification (NCBI taxonomy): domain Eukaryota; kingdom Viridiplantae; phylum Streptophyta; class Magnoliopsida; order Alismatales; family Alismataceae; genus Alisma; species Alisma plantago-aquatica. The sequence continues at coordinate 1,478,392,893 of OY856412.1, forward strand.
TGTAGACTTTGTTTTCCTTCACTTGTTGAGTCCCCTCATAAGTGAAGCATAGTTTTTTCCATACCTCATAGGTCATCTCACAAGAAAAAATCTGGCTGAACTCAGTGGGGTTCATGGTGGCATAGAGGATGTTGATTGATCTTGCATTCAAGGTGGCTTTCTTCATGGTAGCTTCATCCCATTCTTCTATCTTTGTCTCTGGTAGCTTGTATGGATGGTCCACCATTTGTCATAGCTCAAGACTTTGATCTTTGAATGTAGAATTGTAGACTTCTTTTTCAATAGAGGAAAATACTCACATCAAAAATTGGAAGGTTGATCAAATATATCTCTCCTTAGTAGTCACGCATCTTCTCCTACTTTTTGAAGTATGCTTAGAGAACACCCGCTCTGATACCAATTGTTAGATCCTAAATTGGTGATTGGAAGCTCTAGAGGGGGGTGAATAGAGATGAATGTACTTAAACAAAATTCATTAGACCTTTAAATTATATCACAAGATAAGGTTGCTAAATAGGAACTTTGAGTGCAACTAAAACATACATAGCAAGGGGGAGAGAGATTGAACATACACCAATTGACAAGTTATGTAGAGTGGTTCCACACTTCAAACCAGAAGTATGTCAGTCCACTACCTAGAGATGTCAACATCTATGATTTCTTAACCATTACACTCTTATATTCATTCATAAGACTTACAATACATGACCCAACAAAGGACTTATAAATCTAATATGAAGAGTCTTCAACCTTACCAAAGACTTACCTACTTTATAATGAGTCTTCGGCCTTCTCCAAGGACTTATCCACTCTTCCACAAATCTTCAGCCTTCTATAAATTACCCACTCTTTTTGGATCTTCAGCCTTTGACTTCACCTTCACTTGGAGAAGCTTTCATCAAAGACTTACCCACTTGAGCAAGGAGTCGTATGCCTTCACCAAGAGCTTACCCACTCTTGCTCTAAGTCTTTAGCCTTGTTCTTCACCAAGGGACTCCTTCCCTTATTCTTCTATACCTCTCTTAGCTAAGAGAGAGAACCTTCATCTTCATGGTTGAAATGAGAGATAGGGAGATGGAGGAAGTGAGAGCCTCACAAGATATACAAATGGAACTAGCTCTCTTACCAATTTCCTACTCACTCTAATGAATGTAGAAAGTGATAAGCTTAGAGAGAGAGAGAGGAGACTGTAGGATGTACTCATCTATAGAATAGTAACCTCACATAGAGTTTTTCATTGAATGCTCAAGTTTGGAATGAAACCCAAGGGGTCCTATTTATAGTTGGGGATGCCTCTTAGCTTTTGGGAACACTTAAGAACGAAAACTAACCATTTTATGGTTTGTAACTAATATATTTTTTATTGTTGCAACTCCACAACGACTAGAAATACTTTTCTACACTTTTCCGTACAGTGCTATCAGTTGAGTTTCTAAAAAGGTAACTGGACCGATCTCACTATGCGACAAAACTAATTTAAGCCATCGGTCGAATTTTTTCTGAGGTAACTCGACGATCCACATAAATTAGTTTTGATCTATGGAGGGATCAGTCGAGTCTGTGAAATGGAAACTCAACCGATCAAAAATCATTTTCAAGATCCAATCATGATCGGTCGAGTTTACAACTCGACTGATGAACAGTCTGATGTGAATTTTGAAAAATAGCTTTTGATTGCTTAAATATTAGATCTAATTGCTTCGTATTTTTTCTACACTTAATTACAAGTCATACAATCATTACAAGTGATTTACAACATGATTCTAATGGATTTACATCGTATTCCAAAAGTGTGCATTTATATTAACTTTGACTTGTCTTTTCTCCAAGTTGAGGTGCACAAGTTAGGACATTTGGAGTGTGTTTATACCTAAGTTGAAATCACTCAAGTAGAATAATTAGACACAAAAAAATAGAATGGTTAGTCATCTCATCAAAACAAAGATTTAGTCAATTTAGACCTTGAGTCAACACATACGTCACAGCAACAATTGTTAAAATTTTACATGCCTACATCTGTTCTAGTTTTGTGGCTAATATCTGAGAAAAATCAGTAGAAGAAGACAAAATGCAATGATCAAACAGTCCCATGAGCAGACAAATAAGTAGCTAGAAACATTGAAATACTCATTTGGCAAGCAGGCAAACAAGCTGGAATGATAAGCACACAGGACACTTGTGCTTACAGCACCATGAGCAGACAAATAAGTAGCTAGAACATTGAAATACTCGTTCGGCAAGCAGGCAAGCAAGCTGAAATGATAAGCACATAAGGTAGTAGACTCATAAACATACTCCTCAAGATGCGGTGATAGACTTATATTGCCAAAAAAAATAACAGGAAAAGCAGCTGCATTAACGCGTGGAGATAAACAATTAAAATTTTTAAAAAGTTACGAAGGCACCACGTCAACTGTTTCTTTTGCTCATACGCATTAAAAAAAACATATGAATTCATCGTTATCTTAATCTCAGAGCAGTGAGTAGTATCCAACTGTCCAAGGATCATTTGAAAAAACCCGTCTGAAATAAAAGTTGGCAGACTAACAGGAGGGATGCGCAGGCAAGAAACCTACCTTTCTTTCTTTATAGGGTTATTATTAGACAAAGGTCCAACGTTTACTCAAACATACGACAAATGGGGAATCAGATCTTCCTACGATAGACAAAATACAATAAATCATTTGGCTTTATTTCAGATTATATCCATAATGAGGTTTTTCCGTTCTTTTTGGTGTTTTCTCTTATATAGTAGGAATTCAACTAGAGGGGGGAACTCATGCAACTACAACCCTATTCTTTTTCCCAAGGTCTACAACCCTATTGAATCGCATAAGTTGCAGTGTTCAGACGGCCATGGTCGGCATCGCCCATCATGCCCGTACAAGGATAAATTTATGGAAGGGTTTGACAGCCTATAAAGAACTTCACACAATGAATAAGAAGCAAAATTTCAATTGCGATTTTATTCCAGTCACAAGTGTAAACTGGTCAACTGTTACGTTACGAGAAGTGTAAGAACGCCATAGGGAAATGAATCAGCTTTGTACTCATTTTAAATATAAATCTATTGCGATTTATAGTTGCCCCTAGATATGTCAAATTGTATCCAAGGGGCATACTACAACACCAAGTTGGTTCTTAAATCTATAAGGGGCCGCTCTATTGGGGAGAAACTGATGGGAAGGTCGGGCCCAATAGAGGACATATTGTAACCCCAAGTTGGTTATTTAAATCTATATGTGACCATTTTGTTAGGGAGAGACTTGAGGGGGATAAGTCCAACTCAATAGACAATCCAGTTGGGATTACATCCCAAAACCAATTGACAATGAAAGAAGTAGCACAATATCTTTATATTTAGACACATTTCCATAGAAACTGTATCATACAATATCGGCCCAGCCGCACAGCATAATATTGAATTTCACAAAGGTGCAAAGCTCAAGTCCTAACTGGGTTGTGATACCACTTGTAGGGGAGAAACTGAGGGGGGAGGTCCGACAATATGCAATCCAATTTTAGTTTCATCCCTAAAATCAATTGGCAATGGAAGGAGTAGCCCAATATCTTTATATTTGGGCACACATCTCCACAGACAGATAATGTGGGATTAACTTTATTCACACAAGACTTAACACGTTCGGCACCTAACTTCAAAAATTATTTTAGTATTCTATAAATGTATGGTATTTCATTTCAACAGCATGATGGGTTTGAGCAGAGATACCCTGCCGTGCCGCGCCTGCCCAAAAGCTGATTCTAAAATGGATACGTGCTTGCTCAGTACTGCGAAACCAGGAACGATTTTGAATCTTGCCATTTATTAACACAAGTACCAAATCAAATGTAGAACAAAACTTTTGACTATTAAATTAACACACTGTTTGTATATGGGGCCCAAACGGCCCCTAATAAGTCGTGAAACCGCTGTGTTCATTAAAAGCAAGCTGATCTTAAGCGCAACGAAGCGAATATACAGATATGCATACAGGACATGATACATCATTATATCAAAAACAAAATTCTACTGCCCGGTCGGGACATATACAAAATTACATTGAACCACCGCTATAAACAGTTGTATTTAGAAGGCTCCCCTTAATAACGCCTGCCAGGTGCTTGGGATGTGCTCCATTAACACGATCAGGCAGCCTTCATCCTTTCCCAGTTAGACTGTACAAATTCCCACCAGGGTGTACGTTGCAACTTCTTCCCAGAGGCACAATGTATGCAAGCGAGATTTGCTTGCAAAAAAATCACTCCCACTAGTATAAACACTCTGGAGTATTTCAGATCACATGCATTCTTAGAAAATCGAATGAACATTATAAGGTGGCGATAGAAAGTCAACAAAGCCTAACCTCAAGGTTAGAATTCCAAATCTAGGAATATCCTCAAATAGAAAGTCACCTTTGGTTATGATACACGGTGTGCCAACTGCAAAAGAAAAATGTGAAGCAGACAATTATCATGTGTTTCAATCTGCACAGAGTAGCAGTGTCAATGTGTGACGTCAGTACCCAAATTTCGAGACTTCATTTTTAAACACCATGTGCACGCATTTTTTTTATAATATCATAAACTTGTATGGACTCACCATCTCCATTCTCTAGTTGACCTGAACAAGACTGATTCAGGATAAATTTACTAAACATTTGTCTTTATTAAAAACTAAGAGCTCGTTTTGGATGGAAAGAAGCCCATATACTTTTTTATGTGAGCTTGAAAAAAACTGGAACCGAATAAGAGAGAATCATGGAAATATATTCCTCATTTCTACTCTAGCACATGGCGTGGAATGTGGTGGAACTTACTTTTGTTCCTTTTTAAATTAAAGATGTATTCCAACTTATTTTTACTAAAATGACATTTGTAATCCAAAAAGATTTAATCTAAATCCACATATTACATGCTTCAGGATAGGCTTTTCCCATCTGAACCCAGAGCTAAAAGTCAGGAAAAAACTAATAGGGAAAACTACGAGGAAATAAATATCAGGCATCTGATTCTTTGGTATTTGTTGTTTATGAAATTGAGTATAAATTAAATCATAATACTAACACGATCTCTCTAATTGAGCTAAACAAGACTGATTCGGGTAAATTTACTAAATGTCTATCTTCATTAAAACTAAGATCATGCTTTGGATGGAAAGAAGCCCACATATTTCCTGATGCAACACCTCAAAAGATAAATTCGTATGGAATAAGCCAAAAAAAATCATGAAATCAATTCCTCATTTCTAATCTAGCACATGGAGTGGGCTTCGACGGGATTGCAGTTGGCCCTTGTGAAAATTAAGGATATATTCCAATTTATTCTTACCAAAATGCTATTTGTAATTCAAAAAGTTCCCCTAACTCCACATATTACATATCTCGGGATGACCATGTTAGTAACTTAGCAGTAGGATCCATTTAGTCAGGCAAAGGAATCAACAGGGAAATTACAAGTAAATAAATATCAGGCTCTGATTCTTTTGTTTTGTTGCTTATGCAATAGCATATAGATTAAATCATACTACTAACACAATGATCCAGTACTGAGTTGACACAAGACCACATGCCCATAGACGATACCAGTAGCTCTAGTGGTAGGTCTATATTTATAAAGAGTGAGCAGTTACCATACTTGTGAAGGCACAAGCCTAGATGGCAAGACACCACACGGGGTTCGCCTTAACCCTATGCCTCGTCTAAATTGTTGCCTTTATTTTATTTTTGTTGATCCTACGGCATATTAATGACTTTTCATGGCCTATTTTCTTGTCCTAATGTTCAAAGCATATGTTGTTGTCTATATTGTGTCAAATGTCATTTTCTTTTATAATTATTTCTCATAATACACATTTACTGCTATTTCATGTTTTGTTATCAAGATAGTCACTATACATAAATCCACTTTCTTTATTGGTTCTCTATCACTTACATGGTTTAGTATTACTCTTTAGTAATTGGTTATGCTCTTTTACCATAAAATATATGTATATCAATGAAATGATCATACACACACACATATAGAGAGAGAGAGAGACAGTCAGGCTAGAATACACTCAAGTGTACATATTGTACGAATACACTCAACTGTTTGCATATCAAGACTATTTTTTGCAAAATGTAAACCATTGATCTTCACCGTCATACTATAACTAGGCTACATACAAATTTTGAGCCCATTTGGATGAGTGTAAGTCACTCATCCAAGGGCAACAAAATCGACGCGCGAAACAAATTTAAAATGCATAATTTTTGCGGTCTTTATAACATGACCTATAAATGTCCAAATGTGCTTAAATTTTGCGTATGAACTATTCACAAGATGTTTAAGAAGATCAACGGACTAGATTTTTAAAGAAGAAAAAATTTGCATCATGAAAAACTACTTGAGTATATTCTGCTCCGAATACACTCGAGTGTATTTTAGCCTGAGTGTAAGTCTCTCTCTCTCTCTCTCTCTCTCTCTCTCTATATATATATATATATATATATATATATATATAGAGAGAGAGAGAGAGTCAGGCTAGAATACACTCGAGTGTATTCGGAGCAGAATACACTCAAGTAGTTTTTCATGATGCAATTTTTTTTTCAAAAATCTAGTCCGTTGATCTTCTTAAACATCTTGTGAATAGCTCATACGTAAAATTTGAGCACATTTGGACATTTATAGGTCATGTTATAAAGACCGCAAAAATTATACATTTTAAATTTGTTTCGCGCGTCGATTTTGTTGCCCTTGAATGAGTGACTTACACTCATCCAAATGGACTCAAAATTTGTATGTAGCCTAGTTATAGTATGACAGTGAAGATCAATGGTTTACATTTTGCATAAAAAAGTCTTGATATGCAAACACTTGAGTATATTAGTGCGCACTGTACACTCGAGTGTATTCTAGCCTGACTATATATATATATATATATATATATATATATATATATATATATATATATATATATATATATATATATATATATATATATATATATATATATAAGAGGCACTCTCTCCCCCACTCCCATATCTGTGACGGAGGTCGAACGTCTGGGATATATGTTAATATGTATGTATAGAGACCTACTTGCAAATGTGAGAAAATGTCAGGGACCTATGTGTGAAGCATGTGAAGTCTCTCGTATATTAATATACAAGCATCGCGACCGTGAAAACTGGTCGAAGGTTTACTTCTCCATTCACATGGTATCAAAGCAGGTGGGAGAGAAACCTTATTTGGTTCAAAGTTTCTCCTTCCTTTCCTATTTGCTCAAACCGTATATGGTCCAAGCTTCTCCTTCCTTCCTTTTGTATTTGATGTTACGCACAATTTGCTACAATTTTGAGCTGGATTTAGTCTATGGTGACAGTTAGGTTGGATCTTCCCCAACCCTAGCAGCCTTGAGAAGGCGGTCTTCAACCCCTATTCTGTCTTTGAGGTTCTCCTTTTGACGTCTTTACTCTTCACCGCATACAGCAGCAGCTGCTGTCCAGTTTTGCAGCTGAAATAGGAGGGAGATAGGGGGGATTCTTCCCTCGAAATCAGGTCCTAGAGGGACGCCCAGGCCCTAGATTTCCTCCTTGGAGTTGTCCAGTCCATCTGCAGCAAGTTTGGAGGCCTGCAACTTCTTCCTTAGTCCATCCTCCGTGGGTTACTGTAACTGCAAGCTGTGTTTCACCCAAAAAGCCTTTTTGACTTGGGTATTCACATTGTGACTATTTAGGGAGTTATTCTATTTGTTTCACAGCATGGCTGATAATGAGTTTACTGTTCACCAATCCACTATGACGGTCCAAAATGTGTTATACTGATTCCTTGTGAAGTCCACCAATATGGTAGGTGTTGATGATGCTCAGGAGGCTAAATATATGTTTTTTGTCTAAATAAAAAAGAATACACTTAGTTGATGCGTATTCGAGCTTCAAAGCAGGCACTGACTTTAGTCTCCTTTGCACAATGGTCTGAATTGTCAGTGCATGCATTTCACAGGCATCCAAGGCATCAACATCCAACTCAGACCGGGTTCTTGATTCTTGAGCAACTAATCACATCACCAGGCACCAGAGGTGTTCACGACCTACACACATAAGCCCAACCTACCTGGTATCACGCTTGCAGGCGGTGAGGCGGATTTGTTACTTATGTTAAGTTTCGATTGATTTGTCATAATTGGTTCGGAAAACTAATGAACTAGAGTTTTTAAAATATTTTTTCATGATTGGTTTTACGAAGTGTTGGAACTCGAGTTCCGTGACTTCTTAATAGTTACACACTTACATATAAAACACAATTTCAAAGTTCCCCCTTCAAAAGAGCGGAAAACAAGTTTTGGAGTAAATAACAATATTTCCTTAATAATTCGATTCTTCATTTTTCATAAATGACACATAATTTATTTATAACAAGGGATTTAGTGGTTTGAATGTGGTTTATTGTCAAAACAATAACATAATATGACAATATTATACACTGTAGTCGTACTATGTAAAACTTTTTATATCATAACCACTATTATCAATGCGGTTTTTAAAAGAGAAATATGAGTACTATGAAAAAATAATCGCACCGCACCACGTGACAAAAAATATGACTTATCTAACATTTTCTAGCCTTCATATTTAAGCAATATGTTGTAGGCAAATAATAATTCACTACAATGGTACGCGAAGAATATGCTAAAATTAAGATTGTGCATTGTGTTAAACAATGATGAACCAACATTTATATTTATAAACACAAAATGTAGATATTTTTACAGTACTTTGTGCATATGAAGTGAAATATAAATAGTGTGATGTGATTTTGTACCAGAACATTTTTATTAAATTATCATTGTACTGATGTAATATGTGGAAGCTTCAAGCCCAAGAAACACCCATTATGCAAGATACAGTCCGAGCATGCATTCGAAGAACAAGAACAACCCTTGTCAACAGAGCCAATCACTACCAAACGTACAACCAACGAGAGAACAAAGTTGGCAAAAAAGACCACAAAATTATATTAAGCAACTTCAAGAAGATTACAAGGATTGTCACTCTCTAACAATCCTACCCCACAATAGAATCTCGTAACCCACTCTCGCTCTCTCCTCTTTGGCAGTTATTGGCTCCGTCGATAGGGTCGTTCTTGTTCTTCTCGTGCATGCTCGTACTGTATCTTGAATAACATGATTTTCTGTGGCAATTTATACTTTCCTATATTGTTAAGACAGTATTCATTTTCTAATAGGATAAGAGACATTATCTCAACATGTACCACACTAAAATATTTTTTAAGGGAGCAACATTTGCACCATGACCACTATTTGAGCTTATTATGGTTGAAAAAACATTATGGTTATCCGTAGATATGATTCTTTCTTCACGTTTTTTTCATCCGTATTATATATTACACAGTAAAATCAATGAATTTTTTAACAATGTTCATACTTACAACAAACAATCACATTGAAGTGAAAGGAACTTCAGTTCTAAAAATTGAACAAGAGTTTCCAGAAAATGCGTCCACATAAACTTACACCAAACCAATCGGAGCCTGAAGAAAATTGGGACGGTGTCATCAACCCCACATATATCACTTCCATCTACCTTGTTCATTCCTCGATTTCTTTTTAATTTGTTATCAATAGCAAAATGACTTGTTCTCTTCAAGCCTATGTCACTTTCTTACCAAATACTTGTCTTACAGAGGACTTGAAGATGGGGAGGATTGGTGAAGGATATGAACTGGTTGGACTCTACTACTTGCAACAGCTTTCCACAGCATGTGTGTTGCATCTCCTTTAATGGTTCACAGTCGTAACGGTATGCGTTTGTAGAAAAGCTCAATTTTTTTGGTTCCAAGTTTGTCCAACCTAGAAAGCTTATAGTGTGAATCATGTCAATTGGGGAAACAAACAAGGTTTGTCTTTGCGTCTAAGTAGAGTCAATAAACGAGTCTATCTTTGAGCTGGTACATTCTGATATATGGGGTCCAAGTCATGTTACATCTATACTTAGATTTAGATATTTTGTCATTTTTGTCGATGATTATTCTCATGCTTAGTAGCTTTATTTGATGAAGGAGTGGTCTGAACTTTTGTTTGTATTTGAATATTTTTTGCACAAAAAAAGAAATCAAATTTAAGAAGAAAATTTACTCTTTGTTCTGACAATGCCAGAGAGTACTTCAGTCGTGAGTTCATCCATTTCACCTCCACACGTGGCATCATTCATCAATCATCTTGCCCACATACTCCACAAAAGAATGGGGTGGCTGAGAGAAAAATATGTCATATTGTTGAGACCGCTCGCACTTTTCTCCTTCATATGAATATTCCTAAAGAATTCAAGGGAGATGCAGTTCTCACTGTGACCTACCTCAACAAGCGTATGCCATCATTTGTTCCCCAAAACCGAATACATGCTCAAATCCTTCATCCTATGAATCCATTGTACATTGTCCCACCTAGAGTGTTTGGGTGTGCTTGTTTTGTCCATTATCTTGGTCAAGGTATGGATAAATTAAGCCCAAAGTCTGTCAAATGTGTTTGCTTAGGTTACTCTCAAGTTCAAAAGGGGTACAAGTGCTACAGCACTACTTTGCATCGCTTCTTTGTATTTGCAGATGTCGCATTCTGGAGACGTCCTATTTTGATGATAGTTCTTCATTGACACCCGCAGTTGTGGAGGAGCTCTACTAGGCCACCGATCACTTAGGTCTACAATCGTCGTACAAGTGCAGGTGGACAGTCCAATTTCAGGTGCCAATGTAAATGGAACAGAGGCTCTCGCTTGTTCGGCTCCTCCAGATGCGTCCTCTTGTTAAGCTCAGGTAGCAATACCACCTCACATGCAGGATCTTCCCATCGCCCTAAGCAAGGGCGTTCGATCTTGCACCCTCAAAAATGTAACAGAGGCTCTCGCATGTTCGGCTCCTCCAGATGCGTCCTCTTCTTAAGTTCAGGTAGCAACACCACCTCACATGCATGATTTTCCCATCGCCCTGAGCAAGGGCGTTCGATCTTGTACCCTCAAAAATGTTCACCACCTTATTTCTGATTGTCTCGTATGGCCATCCTTCACCTTCATATTGTGTCTTTATTTCTTCTATATCCTCTGTCAGTATACCTTCATTTGTTTCAGTTGCACTTAATCACCCTGGTTGGCGTCATACTATAGATGAGGAGATGTCAGCTCTTAACTAGAACAAGACATGGTTCTCTTGTTTCACACCCTCATGGCAAGTATGTTGTTGGATGTAGTTGGATCTACAATGTCAAAGTGGGTGTGGATAGTTGTGTTGATCGGCCCAAGGCGTGTGTGGTAGCCAAGGGCTACGCTCAAGGTCTATGGCGAGGATCATTCAGAGACCTCTCTAGTGGCAAAGATGACATCTATTCGCATCTTGTCTCTAGTTGGTAGTCACTCTTGGTCTCTACACCAACTTGATATTAGAAATGCATTCCTACATGGTGATCTAGATGAGGAGATTTATATGGAGAAACCACTTGGGTTTGTTGCTCAGGAGTCAAATCTAATATGTCGTCTTCACAAGTGTCTCTATAAACAGATTCAGTCACCTCGTGCCTGGTTTGGTAGATTTAGTAGTGCCCTTTCTGAGTATTGACTCTAAAGACGTACCATGGATCATTTAGTCTTCTATAGACAACAGAGTTCTGGGAGCATTTTCTTGATGCTATTGTGATCATTGGTGATGAAAAGCATGACATTGCAAAGTTGAAGACCTTCTTACAATGTCAGTTATAAACGAAGGACTTGGGAAGTCTTAAATATTTTTTGGGAATTGGGGTTGTTGAGTCCAAGTCTGGGATAGTTATCTCACAGGTTAAGTATGTCATAGATCTTCTCATTGAGACAGGGATGCTTGGGACCAGACCTGCTGATACTCCAATGGATCCTAAAGTCAGACTGTCCAAGAACCAAGGGGAGTTACTTTATTCTCCATGGAGACATAGAAGACTTGTTGGGAAGTTGATTTATCTAATTGTCACTAGGCCTGACATTGCTTTTGTTGCTAGTGTTGTTAGTCAGTTCATGGATAAGTTGTGCACAAATCATATGAAGGTTGTGATGCGCATTCTAAGGTATCTCAAGAAGTCTCTAGGCAAGGGGCTTCTATATCAAAATCATGAACATCTACATGTTCAGGGTTTCTCAGATGTTGATTGGGTTGGATTCAATATAGATAGAAGGTCTATTTCTGGCTATGGTGTATTTGTAGGAGGAAACCCGGTGTCCTGGCAAAGTAAAAAGTTGACTGTAGTAGCAAGATCTAGTGCAAAGTCTGAGTACAGAGCTATGGCCTTAGAAACATGTGAGTTGCTATAGACTTGCCACTTGTTAAAGGAGCTTGGCTTTATGCAGAAAGCTCCCATGAACTTGAAGTGTGACAACCAAGTTGTTGTCCACATTGCCTAGAATCTTGTCTTTCATGAGAGAACCAAAACGTTGGATGATATATATGAGATATGGTTATAATTTTTTAAGTACATCTACTCTCAACAATGTCGATCCAATTCATATAGTCGGATTAACTAATAGATTCTACATATGCCATTTCAATAGCTGGTACACATAAGTTACATGTACCGGCCGGTACACACTTTCTAACACACTTGTGTGTGCGCGCACTGGCCGGTACACACTTCGTTACACACATACACGTGTTGTGTGCGTGCGCATGCGTGTGTGTGGGGGGGGGTGTGCGCGTAAAATATAACATATATATGAAGGGGGAAATGCTATAAGAATCATAATACGTGTATAGATGCAGGTAAAATGTAGCATATATATGAAGGGAGAAATATTATAAAAAGGTTAACGCATGTATACATATAGGTAATTGTACACAAATTTCATTTTCTTAAAGTGTCTAGGCGCCCAGCCCTGGCGCGTTGTCGCCTTAAAAAGTACGGCAATTACCATAGTAGGTCAATATGCAATTAATGTTGTCGTCAAGTGTACCAAAACAAAAAACCTAGGACAGCTATAATTAGATTTGATGTGTAAACCCTCATGTTCAACGACTCCATTTCACACGTCCAGGTTTTAACTAGATGATGACTGTTTTCTTCATCAGACGAGTACAAGTTGTTCCACTTGAAAGAAATCTATACAATGCAAAAGGCCACAATAATAACCTTTTAGATTGAATTTAAACTAAACAAAAGGAGTATAAGATTGAGCTTGAATGGATTTCCATAACCTACCAATGATACACAAAGTAGGAATTACATCGGCGCTAAGGCACTGTTTAGCAGAGAATTACAAACAAGCAACCATGAAAGTAATGGGAAGTTGCAAACAGTCTAGTCCACCCAATTAAAACACATGACCAGCTATTGTATAGTTATAATAACATTTGTTCCACTGAAGAGGGTTGACCACTGACACACCGACTGCCCATTTTAGACTAAAAATCATGAAAGCCCTCATGACAGATACTCTACGAAGTGGGAAATTAGTTAGTGCAGTCACCATCCCAACAGGATCAAATTTTAAGGTCTTGATATAGCTCTTACGCTATTGTCCGACGTAGATGAAATGTAATTAAAATTTTGTCAAAGTACCAAATTAGGCAGAACAATAGATATAATTGTCATATACCAAAATATCCCCATTGCAGCTAGCGCATTAACTTGATACTATGCTTTGTAAATTGCACTTCTGTCACTATTACGGTTGAAAATTTGAAAGACTGAGGGATCACCTTTTCTTGGCATAACCTTGATAGAGCTTCGACATGAAAACTTTTCAGTTGTTCAAGGGAAGTAGCATCTAGACCACTAAGATCTTCACTCTGGATATAAAAGCAATAATTTTCAGTCCATAAAAACTTTCTAGACAAGAATCTCAAACAAATTCACCCTAGGTCAATGCTTCAGTTTATAGCAGAAGGTGGATTCACCTAGTAATTAGCAACAACGAGAATTCCTAGATTTTACTAAGTCCGTGGTCATGTTTACTTTAAAAATCAGAAAGATCTAAACAAACTATTCCTTTAATAATTAGAGCATGTGTGCAAACATCATAGCTACAGTAACATGAATGAGATTTTGCACATAGGTAGTGGTACTTTTGTGTGTGTGTGTGTGTGTGTCCTTTAAGAAAGTTAATTGTATACCTTCAGTAAAGATATGGAGCATTCTAATTCTTTGCATCTTCTCTTTTCTTTCTCATATGCTGCCCGAAGTTCCTCCACCACATTACCTTTAGATTTATCTCGATTATATCTGTTTTCCACATCTCTGCCTGTAGAACCGTTATTCGATAGATAGCCATTTTGTCCAGAAGAATTTGGGCGGGAGACATTTTCAGTTTGGTACAAGACGTCTTCAGGAACAGTCCCTGGTTTCTTCAGTTTTGCAACAAGTATCCACATACTTGCAAGCTCATTCTCAAGATGCTCTTCATGTCGCTTTGATTCCTCAAGCATCTTATATAATTCGGCTTCTTTTCGGTCTTTCTCAGAAAGTTCGACTTCCAAACATTCTTCTCGCTGGCATTTTGCCTTAAGCTCATTGGTTAGGTCCTCAATAATAGCCACATCATCCATGTTTCGCAAAGATGATCCACTGATGTCATGTTTGCCATTTAACTGACTTTTCTTTTGGTTTACTTTTCCAAGAAGCTCCTTAGCTGCACTCATGTCAGAAGTTAATTTGGCATTCTGATATGAAAGCTTTGTCACTTCCTCAGCCAGATTTTTTAGTTCAACGGCTGCAGCTGAAGCCAGTTCTTTTGCATAGGAAGCTTCCTCAGAGAGTTTCTGGCAATGAATTTCAAGACCATCTTTTTCTTCTTCCAGATTGACCTTTTCTTGCTTCAGAGACTCTATTTCAGCAGCCTAAAGAAAAGTCACGTTTCATGAGTCAGAATGAAAGTAAAGTAAGAAAAACCTTCCTATATTGAGAAGTCAAAGAAAAACCTGAAACAACACTTGAGATTTTAATGAAGCATTGTTGCCATCACATGAACCTTCCCGCGAGACAGATGAGTAACTGTCTGAATTCAACTTCTGTGTTGTTCGGTCGATATGTGATCCCTCTATTAGACCGTTCTCAACAACCTCCTTACCACGATTCCTATCAGCATTTTTATCCAAAACTGAATCAAGTTCTTGTCTTAGACTAAGAACGGTTTCTTGTATTTCTGCATTTTCAGTTGTCTGCATAATTTGATAAACCATTATATACTAATCAGTATAAGCTTAAACTAACACAAATGGTGCAAGGGATGCCATCTGATACAAGGCAGTGAACCTCCTACCTTCTTTTGTAATTGCTCTTGAAGAATTCTGTTGTCAGCAGACATGATCTGAAACAACAGAAAACAAAAGGCATTAACCCAAAAAATATTCTAAAATATGGTGATTTTAATAAGTAAAATTCTCTCACGGGATAAATACAAACCTCTAGCTCGAACATCTTTTCGTTCAACTGAGCTGCCAGCTTGGATAAGGCCTAACGAAGCAATAAACACAAGGATGCAATGCAAATGAGTCTAACATGAAGAGAAGATAACATTGACATTCATCAACTCAAATATATAGATGCAAATTCTAGCTAATTAGATACTAAAAAGGGGCATTCAGAAGCAATCAACAAAACTTCAGTCAATTTATGGTGATAGTATATGTAGGTTGCAATAAATTCCCTAACAAATACAATACTAAATGACTAGTGTTGTAAAAAAAATCAAAATCTGGCAACAAATCGTTGGTATTTCTGATTGCAACAAATACAATACTATGTGAACTTTCATATTCAAAAATGTTAGTCCGTTATCAATGAAGTCAACGTATTCGTGTGAAAAATCAACAATATTGAGGATGTGACTCAGACATCAAACGAAACAATGGAAAATCAAAATTAGTGAATGCCACCTTTGTCTCTATTAATTTTTTTTTAGCTGAAAACTTGTCGGATGTAGCCCTACTATACAAGGTGTAACACTTTAAGCTCTATCATATTAGCCTCTACCCAACTCAGGTTTTCCTGAATCAAATCCTTTTGTGGTTAATTTAACACATCACTTAGAGATTTTAGTTTAATTAATAACTACAGGATATTAAATTTGTATAGATCTATAAGGACTTGGTGCATTGCTATTGTTCTGTGTTGTACGGGTGGGCGTCCAGGCGGCCTCCAAAGCCAGGCGCCCAGTACATTCAGTGTACCCAGGCGGACTGGGCGACCCGCCCAGGCTGATTGGGCCACTTAATCAGGCCCATTAAGATTTTATTAATTGTTTCCTATTAATTATATAATTCCTAGTAGTAAATAGGATTCCTATTAGTATAATATCATACTAAATCCTACTCTAAAACCTAAATACGAATCCTATTTATTCTAAACCCCTATATAAAATCCATAATCTAACCATAGTTATCAGAACCGAACCGAACCGGCCGGTTCAACCGGTTGAACCGGGAACCGGTGCCTATACCGGTTCGGTTTGGCCCCAAACCCGGAAATCCCTTTGAACCGGTCAAGAACCGGTGAACCGACCGGTCAAACCGGTGAACCGGTGAACCGGTCCGGTTTTTACTGAACCGGCCGAGTCTGACTGACCAATAATTTGATGTATTTTTTGCTGAATTTTGTTGTTGCTGCAGGTACATGCTATACCCTCCTCCCTTTTCCCTATTCCTCCTCTTCTTTATCTTCCTCCTTATCCTCCTTTTCATGTTTTTTCAATAGTTTGCTGTAGCATTTGCTTCTATAATTGTTGCTACTTGCTGCTGCCTTTTTTTGTTGTATTGATCCTCTTGCAAAATCTCCGGTACCTCTCTTCTTCATCTAGTCCCCTAGTAATTTCCATATAGTTAAAATATTCTACCTACCTTTTCTCATTCTTTAACATATTCCTACCGTCCTGCCAGGTCAATGACTATACAAAAGCCTAGTGCTACTGTCTATATTTATATTCCAATAAGGTTTCCAATATCCTTATGCCAATTATACCGTGGTATCTCCTCATGTTAATGAAAGTTTATTTGATTACTTGATAATTTGACACGGGAAATGCACTTTCAAATTGAATTATTGTCATTTCCATGCTAGTGTTTGATATACTCCTAGATTTGCTTACTTTTTCCTTGACTATTCATATATTATAAAGTTATAAAAATAATTTATGGTGTCATGCTGATGTCACCGGTTGAACCGGTTCAACCACTGGTTGAACCAGTGAACCGAGAACCAGAAGCCTCACCGGTTCACTCACCGGTTCGGTTCTGACAACCTTGAATCTAACCCACCCCAACAACTATTCATCAACTATATTTGCTGCCTCATCTATTTATTTGAAATGTGGGATTTGTATTTTATATTTATTTGTCTACTGATTTTGAAATTATTTATTCATCTACTGATTTATATTTATTTGTTTACCGATTTGTATTTATTTATATACTGATTGTATATATATATATATATATATATATATATATATACTGTTTTGTATTTATTTATCTACTGAGTACTGGTTTGTATTTATTTATCTACTTATTTATTTACTGATTTGTATTTATTTATTTACTGATTTGTATTTATTTATCTACTGTTTTGTATTTATTTTTCTACTGAGTACTGGTTTGTATTTATTTATCTACCAATTTGTATTTATTTATTTACTGATTTGTATTTATTTATTTACTGGTTTGTATTTATTTTTTTACTTATTTGTATTTATTTATCCACTATTTTGTATTTATAATGTATATTCATATATGAAATCCCTAATCTAACCCACCCTTAACTATTCATCAACTATTGCTGCTGCCTCGTCTGTTTATTTGAAATTTGGGATTTGTATTCACTATCTATTTCTCTACTGATTTTGAAATTATTTATTCATCTAATGATTTATATTTATTTTTCTACCAAATTATATTTATTTGTATAGTGATTTGTATATATTTATCTACTGTTTTGTATTTATTTATCTACTGAGTACTGGTTTGTATTTATTTATCTACCGATTTGTATTTATTAATCTACTGATTTGTATATATTTATTTACTGATTTGCATTTGTTTATCCACTATTTTGTATTAATAATGTATAGCTATATATCTAGGGATCAGATTAATTCATAAATTGAACATATATTCACTAAAAGAATATATATAACAAAACACCTGGAAACGCTTGGGTCTCTGTCTAGGCGCCTAGGTGGCCTGGGCATCCCCAAGCAACGCCTAGTCGCCTAGCCGCCTATACAACCATGGTATTGTTCATTCTGCTTTTCAAAATAGATTAAAAAAAGTTATTAGTGAATTGAGGTTAAAGATTAGGTAGACGTGTAGTATATAAGTGGAGATAATCATCATTCTTTTAAAAAAATTCCTACATATATACACCTATTCAACATTATTATAATTTACTTTTTAAAATGAAGTTGTTTTCTAGCATTATACTTAACCTTCTGCTTTTGAAGTTGAAAACCATTACATATTGATGATAGCTGCTTTTGTAACTGCACACTAGTTTGTTAAAATGTGGTTTCAAATTTAATAGATCATGTAGAATTGTAGATACATTCATTATATGATTGATAGTGTCCATCAAATTTTCTCATTGTCTCAAATCTTGACACATTTTGCATTGAAGTTCCGTTTATATTGTGTATGCCAATTTCCTTGAAGTTTCCAGAAACATCTACGTACATAGCTTGAAGTCATCATCTTATTCCATGAAATGAAGTGATAATAATTTCACATCACATACCTGAGACATCTCTAGATTGTTTGCTTTATAAGGG
Source organism: Alisma plantago-aquatica (assembly GCA_963693085.1). NCBI lineage: Eukaryota > Viridiplantae > Streptophyta > Magnoliopsida > Alismatales > Alismataceae > Alisma > Alisma plantago-aquatica. The sequence goes on from OY856412.1 coordinate 1,478,411,660, forward strand.
GATGTTTCGAGTGATCCAATCATCCTCTGCTCAAGAACTCGCATTTGTAATTTCTTTTCACCGATTTCACCCTTTAGTTTTTGCATTTGAGTCTACATGAGAACCATACTATCCTTAGCGATTTTCGACATGCATAATGATTGATCATGTCTGCATGAAATAACTAAACCTTAATTTGAGCATCTTCTGGATTTTTGACGGCTTGTTCGGAAAGCCGTTTCAACGAGCTTGTACTTAGAGCTACCTCCCCCGCTAGCATTTTCAATTGTTCGCCAAGTAAATCCATTTGATCAGTAATGGTAGTCCCTGTCTGCAGAGTAAGAATAATAAAAGAACCATAAGAAGTATTGGTTAGAAAGCAAGAAATGTTTTTTCATAACCGCTAAAAGTATAAGTCCAATGAAACAGGAATTATCCAGAAACCAGAAGCAAGGAAGATTTTAACAACAACTATTTCATTGAACTGGTCTAAAAAGAATTCTGGTAAGAAATAAGGAAACTGATTAAGATATTGCAATTTCGGGAAGCCAATTTGACATTTCCTTACAGGTGGTGGCCGTCGTCCTTTAACTGTCACGCTAAATAATTCGCCTGCTTGTGTTCTTTCAGGGAACGAATCAACTATAGAAGGGTCTTCACCCCTTTTACTAATAGACCTTCTTCTTCCATCTCTCGTATCACTTATGGAAAATTTGGTCTGTGACTGCGAGCAAGACGGGGAGCCACTGGCTGAACTATCATTGTCTATCGATAACCCATCAGGTTTCTACATCAAATATCAAATAAACGAATATTTTAGTGCCAATAGGATGGAGATCAGAATACAAAAACAGCTGCCTAACATGAAAAATCACCAGGATTCTGCTCCTCACTCCTTAAGGATAGGGTGGAAAAAAAATTTAAGCCAAAATATTCTCTGAATAAAAAAGTACAGCTAGATAGACTACTTTAAGAACAAGAATAAAACTAAAAACAAACCTCAACTAGCTTCCATGCATTATTAATCAGATCAGGCTTCACCATTATTACACAACATAAAAAAACTAACAAGAAACCAAGTATAAACGTAGCAAGAATGAGAATTTAAACCTGTCAAGAAATAAAAGTATAAAGAAATAAAATAATCGATAAATCTAGAATCCTAACATGTAATAATGTCCAGAAAAAAAATTATATAAAGTTGATTTGTGTCCAAAATGGAGTAGGAATTCCTTAACGCTTCCTACAATTCTCCACAATTGAGATAATCACAACTCCATCAAGTAGACTCCCAGCAGGTTCAATGCGGCTAAATCAGTGGTACAAATCATGCATGCAGTGCTAGTGAGGTTGAAAAATCGGTGTCCATGAATTATGCAAAATTCTGACAAAATTCAGTAAGGTTTGGTGAAAAATAAATAAAATATTCAGAAAAAGTTCAGAAAATCTAGACAAATACAACATGTGTGTCTATATATATATATATATATATATATATATATATATATATATATATATATATATATATATATTCACTACCCGCATGGGTAACTAACTTTAGTTACCCGTGGATCTATTTTGTAATAGAAAGGTACCTGCTTGTAATGAGACAGACAGCGTTTGTAATGAGACGACCAAATTTGTAATACAAACACTCGTTTTGTATTACACGTCTGATTACAGTAAAAATGATATTTATGACAGCAGTTTACGCTGTAATACAATTACAAATCTGGTCGTCTCATTACAAACGATATATGTCTCATTACAAATAGGTAACTTTCTATTACAAAATAGATCCACGGGTAACTAAAGTTAGTTACCCATGCGGGTAGCGAATGAATGGCCTATATATATATATATATACCCGCCCACCCTTCCGACCACGATTTTTCAAAAAAAAATTCACAATTGCAGAGGACCATTTTGTCAAGCTCCCCAAAAAATTTCATCCAAAAATAATATCATTTGCCCCACCAAAATTAAAAAACCCGTCCTTATATATATCTGTTGTATATTTTGTACAGAGTTACTCTTTTATTCGTGTAGTTACTTTCTTATCACCATAGTTACTTTTTTGACAGCAGAGTTACTTTTCTGACCAGGAGAGTTACTTTTTTTACTGCCGGGTAGCGAAAATCCAGGCTACCCGCGCGGGCAATGAATGAAGGCCATATATATATATATATATATATATATATATATATATATATAGGGTGTTCATTCATTGCCCGCGCGGGTAGCATGGATTTTCACTACCCTGCAGCCAAAAAAGTAACTCTCCTAGCTAAGAAAGTAACTCTGCTGTAAAAAAAGTAACTATGGTGTCAAAAAAGTAACTCTGCTGGCCAAAAAAGTAACTCTGTACAAAATATACAGCAGATATATATAAGGACGGGTTTTTTGATTTTGGAGGGGCAAATGATATATATATATATATATATATATATATATATGAGTCAGGCTAGAATACACTCGAGTGTACGGATCGCACGAATACACTCAAGTGTGTTTGCATATCAAGACTATTTTTTGTAAAATGTAAACTGTTGATCTTCACCGTCATACTATAACTAGGCTACATACAAATTTTGAGCCCATTTGGATGAGTGTAAGTCACTCATCCAAGGGCAACAAAATCGACGCGTGAAACTAATTTGAAATGCATAATTTTTGCGGTCTTCATAACACGAGCTATACATATCCAAATGTGCTCAAATTTTGCGTATGAGTTGTTCACGAGATGTTTAAGAAGATCAATGGATTAGATTTAAAAAAAAATATTGCATCATGAAAAACTACTTGAGTGTATTCCACTCCGGATACACTCGAGTGTATTCTAGCCTAACTTTATATATATATATATATATATATATATATGTGTGTGTGTGTGTGTGTGTGTGTGTGTGTGTGTGTGTGTGTGTGTGTGTATGTGTGTGTGTGTGTGTGTGTGTATATATATATATATATATAGACACATATATATGTATGTATATACACACACATATATATATGTAAGTATATACACACACACACATATATATATGTATATACTCACATATATATATGTATGTATATCCATACATATATATGTATGTATATACATAAATATATATTCATCTATATATATATATATATATATATATATATATGTATGTATGTGTATATATACATACATACATACATATATATATGTATATATGTAATACATACAATATAAAGCTCTAGGGTTTTTGCTCTGGCGGCAACAGGCGATCTCGAGCCTTGCCCAAGGTTGAAGACGGAGGGGGCCTCCCCCCTCCCATGGCAGCCCCGGACCAACCAAAGAAAGCCTGGGCTCAGGTCCTAGGCGGAGCAAGTAACTACAAAGCTTATAGCTATGATCCTGCGGTTATCGTTGACGGCAAACGCTTCGTCACCATCGACGATGACACCTTTGACAACATGGAGAAGAGTTGGGCGCACACTGCTGTCGTCTACGTTCTTGGAAAACGTCCTTATTACTTCCATCTTCTAGCCTGGATCAAAAGAGTCTGGAAACCTAAAGGGGGATTCGATCTATACTCTAAACCTAACAAGTTCTTTCTTCTCCGTTTTAACAACGAGGAAGACAAGCAGTCTATCATCAACATGGGTCCTCGCTGGTTTGATCGACAACTCGTTGTGGTCAAAGACTTCAAGGTTGGAGACGATCTCAAAAAAGATCTCTTTAGCACGATTCCTGTGTGGATCAACATGCCTAGTCTAGGTAGGAATTGGTCTGAGAAGGCAGTCGGCATCGTTGCAAGTGGTGTCGGCAAACTATTGCGAATTGATCTTCGTTCCCTGTCTCCAGAATCTCTAGGCGAGGCCAGAGCGCTGGTTGAAGTCGAAGCAGAAGGAGTCCTTCCCAATGAGATTTGGGTTAACCTTCCTAAACGTGAACCTCTATCTGTTGAGATCAAGTATGAGCATGTCCCTGACCGATGCCAAACATGCAAAGTCTTCGGTCACTCTGACGATGACTGCCCTCTAAAGCCTAAAGACACACAGAAGGAGAATCCTCCAAGACAGAAACAATGGCAAAAGATCGTTGGAGGCAAGGCCAAGCCGGTTGCAGAAGCTGAAACCCATAATAATGGTCAAGTCATGATCGAGATACCGGACTCTGAGGAAACCCTAAACAAAGAAGATGAACATGAGGAGGAACAGATGGTTGCATCTAATTCTAGCTCTAACACAGAGACACAAGGTACATCCCCGGATGTTTCCAAGGTGCCAGAGTTTTCTCTTATTGAAGATGTTCCCGCTACAGGGAAGGTGGCACAATCAACCGCGGAGTCCGCTACGCCAGGACAGGAACCTGCTGGTGAGGAAGAACCGTCAAAAGGCAAGGAGAAACAAGTTTCTGGACACATTGAGGTCCAAAAGAGGGGTGAATCCAGTGCGAAGGGTCAGCGTAAGACCCGTTCGTCTGGGAAATCCTATAAATGACCATCTATATGGCCAATGTCCGTGGTTCAGGGAAACCACGGAAGAAGAAGGAGGTTCGAACTGCAATTAAACATATTCAGGCCTCAATAGCGATCCTTGTGGAAACAAAAATCAAACGTTTCAATAAAGAATCCGTTCGGAAGCTTTTTCCAAATGGATGGAAACACACCTCCAATCATCATCATGTTGATAATGGTCGTGTTTGCTTAGGATGGGATCCTCGATCCTGGGACATTTGTGTTACTGATTCTGATGATCAACAGATCACTGCACTAGCAATTAACAAAGGAGGCCTTCGTATCATGATTACTGGCATCTATGCTAGAAATCTTATGAGTCAACGCGTTGATCTCTGGAGCAAACTTGTTTCCCTATCCTCGGGTATTCATGATCCCTGGATAGTCATCGGTGATTTCAATAACATCAGGAAAAGGGAGGAGAAAGCAGGTGGGCGTGATGTCATTAATCAGGTTCTCAGCTCCTTCAACTCGGCCATTGATAACTCTGGTCTGGTTGAACTCCCTACTGTTGGCGGTGAAACATTCACCTGGAGCAATAAACTTGCTTCGTCCAAGCGGATTGCTTGCAAACTCGATCGAGCTCTTGTTAATGACGATTGGATTGAGAAATTTCCAGGTACGAAATCCAAACTTCTTACCTCTAATTTCTCTGACCATTCTGCCATTAATATCAACCTCAGAGATATTCCAAGAAAGACGCGTCCCTTTAGATTTCTCAACTACTGGCAAGAATGGTCCGGCTTCAAGGAAATCCTCCATGATGCCTGGAATGAGCCAGTTGTTGGAAATCCCCTTTTTAAGTTCATTCAGAAGCTCAAGAACACGAAATCCAGGCTTAAAAAGTGGTCCAGGAAGTACGTCAATCTAAAGAACCTCCTTATGAAAGAACACCAGGAGATGGAAGACATATCCAGAGCTCTGCGGAAAAATCCTCTTGATGATCAACTCATCCAGGCTGAGAAGGTAACTTATGATCGTATTAAAGCTCTTGACCTTGCTGAAGAAAAGTACTATTGGCAGCGAAGTCGCATGGATTGGATTACAAATGGTGACAGAAATACTCAATTGTATCAATCTGCTGTTAAAAGACGTGATGCCATCAACACCATCACGGAAATCTACGATGATTCAGGCACCTTTCTGCAGGATGAAGGTGCCATTGCCAATGAGACCACATCCTTCTTCGACAAGCTCTACAATCAAGATTGGAATTCCTTCCCTATGAACAATCAGGGTTGGGAAAAGGTTATCACCGATCAGGATAATGATCTTCTATGTCGTATACCTGACGAGGATGAAATTCACAATGCTGTTAAATCCATTGGTGCCTCGAAAAGTCCAGGACCTGATGGATTCAATAGCTTCTTCTACCAACAGAACTGGTCTACGATCAAGCTTGAACTGGTTGAAGCTATCCAATGGTTCTTCAACGGTGGTCACATGGTGAGGCAGTTAAACCATGTCTTCCTGGCCTTAATACCCAAAAAAGACATCATCTCCTCACCTGCCGACTTTAGGCCTATTGCTTGCTGCTCGGTCTTATACAAGATCATCACGAAGATCATCACCAAGAGACTTGCTGTTCTCATGCCAAAGATCATCTCACCCAATCAGGGTGCGTTCGTCCAAGGCAGAAACATTCAAGACTGCTCTCTTCTAGCTGCTGAATTCAATTTGAATTACAACCTTGCTCGTAGCACCCCATCTGCTTGTATCAAACTGGATATTACAAAAGCTTTCGATTCAGTTCAATGGTCTTACCTTTGGAACTGTCTCCATCTTCTTGGATTTAGAGACGAGTGGATTGCCATGGTAAAACAATGTGTTACTACTCCATCCTTCTCGATTCTGCTTAATGGCTCTCCAGAGGGTTTCTTCAAAAATTCTAATGGTCTCCGCCAAGGTGATCCACTGTCTCCATTACTCTTCGCCATAGTCATGGAAGGTCTCAGCAAGAAACTTGTTCAGGCGACTGAAGATAAAAGGATCAGGACTTACACCATCAGAGGTGTTCCTGTCCTATCCCATCTTCTTTTCGCAGACGACGTTCTTATCTTCTGTGAAGCTCGATCCAGAAGCATCAAGCATTTGAAAGATCTACTCAATGAATTTGGTTCAGAATCAGGCATGAAGCTCAACACACAGAAATCCACTGTGTACTTCTCCAAATCTGTTCCCAATCCATCTTCTTTAGCTGATGAGCTTAATGTCCAGCTGGGTTCTCTTCCGACTACCTACCTGGGCTACCCTCTAGCTGGCGGAAATCTCAGGAGAAGAGATTTTGACCATTGTCTCGACAAGCTCAAGGACAAGATAACCAAGTGGCCAGGCAACAAGCTCTCCTTTTCTGGACGTCTTGTTCTTATCCAAGCTAATGCTATGGGACTCATTCAATACTGGATGAGTCAAGGTGAAATCACAAAATCTACCTTAAGACGGATGGAGATCCTACTTGGTGATTTCCTATGGGGTTCATCCATTCATCCAGCTAGTTGGCAACGTCTCTCCTTTCCTTTTGAAGAAGGTGGCCTCGGTTTACAAAACCTTGAGGAATTAGCTGACTTCCATACCATGAAACGACTTAGGAACTTACTCCTCGGTGCTTCTGTATGGGCTCAATGGATGCAGAAGCGCTATGATACTAACAACTTTCAGCACCCTTCCCATCGATGGGGCTACTCTACCTCCTGGAGAAGGTTCACCGAAATCTGGCCTAGATACCGAGCTGTTAACGACACTTCCCTTTGGGATATCTGTCGTTCAAAACAGGATGTTAACATTGCTACCTCCATCCTCTGGATGTCTAAGCACAATCCACGATGGAGCTTTACATCTTATAGAGCCCTCAAGAATTTCTTGCCGACTCTGGACAAGATTCAGAAATGGAATCCAAATATTGTCAACCTCTGCAGCCTTTGTCATGCTGAAGAAGAAAGTTCTGAGCATCTTACATCCACTTGCAAGTGGTGGAAATACCTTTGGGGTCGATCTGCTTTGAAGCTAGGACTCAATCCCAATCTATCCCTTGAAGACTGTCTCAAGTCTATCACCAAGATTGCTTCAGGTGATCGGGTGCTATCCCTATGGGCTGCCACCCTCACTATCCATATCATTTGGACTACCAGGAATTCCCTTCGACATGGAGGCAAGAAAGAAGATGAATTACAAGCTTTCAAAAAGATAGAGAAGGAGATTCAGATGCACTATCGTGCACATCATCACAATCTAGGCCACATATCTTGTATTCTGACTAGAAATTGGGATCTTCATATGTATTGATTGTCCTATTTTAGGACAATCTTTTTCTTGCTTGCTATGCATGTTTTTGTGAACTACACGATTTGGGTGTAGCTTTGTAATCTTTGTCCCTTTGGGGTTCGGAATAAAATTACCAAAAAGTTCCGATATATGTATATATGTATGTATGTATGTATGTATATATGTATGTATGTATATATATGTATGTATGTATATATATATATATATGTGTATGTATATATATATATATATATATGGGATTAAGAGAGAAAGATTTCTCCCCCCCTCTCCTACGCCCGTGGCGGAGGCCGAACGCCCGGCAGGGTGGTAAATCAAGGCGGCAACTGGGATTTGAACCTGGGTCCCTTCATGAGGAGACACCGTGCTTGACCACTTGAGACACTCCTTGTCGGCATATATATATATATATATATATATATATATATATGTGTGTGTGTGTGTGTGTGTGTGTGTGTGTGTAGGTATATATATGTATGTAGGTATATATATGTGTGTGTGTATATATATATATATATATATATATATATATATGTGTGTGTGTGTGTGTGTGTGTGTGTGTATGTATATATAGAGTCAGGCTAGAATACACTCGAGTGTACAGATCACGTTGTACACCCCAATAGTGTTTGCCTATCTAGACCATGTTTTTCCAAAATCTAATCCATTGATCTTCATGGTTACAATAAAATGATGTCACATACAAAATTTGAACTCATTTGGATGAGTGTAAGTCACTCATCCAAGGACAACAAAATCGACGCACAAAACTAATTTGAAATACATGATTTTTGCTTCCTTTAGATGCACGACCTATAAGTGTCCAACTGAGCTAAAATTTATTATATAGTATGTTCTTATGATAATTAAGATCAACAGTATAGATTTTTCAAAAATTTATTGCATGTTCAAAAATGACTGAGGTGTACGGTGCCTCCGATACACTCGAGTGTACACTAGCCTGACTATGTGTGTGTATATATATATATATATATATATACACACACAAATATTGCATATATGTACTTATATACCCATGATATGCATACTGATTTAAATTATATGAATTCACCGGACATGATTTGCATATCACTCTATTTCCAAAAATCAAATGTATTACATGTTCTTGTTTAACAAACAAATAACTCATGAAATTCATCATAAAGTTTGGAAATAATATGTGAAATTTGTGATTATTTAAGAAATTCAGGAATGATTCAAGTTTCTCGTAACACACTGATCGCATGAAGTATCTGTGGATTATTCAAAAAAAGTTCAAAAACTTCAAAAATTCTGCAGCTATCGACCAGCTATAATTACTATTCATGCTCTGTAGATGTGCACTTCTCATTCACCTTTTCACTTTAAGAGGAAGAGAAGCAAAACAGCACTAGCAGGGATAAAAAGAGAGATATGAAGAAAATGAGGATATGGAAGGATGGTGACAGTGACATCGCAATTGGATTGTGCTTTCAAATCAGATAAGAGTATGGAGCTACATACTGATAACATCAGACCATTCTAAGAAAAAGAATAATCTGTAATAAGAAAACTTTACCATCGACAATCGAATCTGCCCCTGGACCTGAGTCCCCAGAAAAGAAAACAATTTTAAATCCTACTAGTGTCCAAAATATAGTGTGAATACAATGTCATATCCTACATCAACTACATAGAAAATAGGTGAACAAAATCTTCAAGTAAAGGAACTAAAATAACCATGAATACTCCATTCTAGGCCTACATTGAAAATATGGCTACAACAGACGCATGACAGATTAAGTTGTTTTCAAAAACTTACTTTCAATTTTAACCATCCAAGCATGCCACGCTTTCTAGACCTTTTATCAAGTTTGCTAGATTCATCCAAGCAGCTATTATCACATTTTCCTTCAGAAGAAAACTCAGAATCAAGGCTTAAAGCATCATCATCATCAATGATATACTCTCTTTTTCTATCAGGCAGATAAGCGAGCTGAAAATGGTAAAAACATCAACAGATTAAGAAATTTTTTGAAGAGATCCAGTATAAGATGCATTGCAATTCGTTTTTGACAAATTGAAGAACAGTAATTCCTTCTCACCTCATCTTCACCAAAAGAATGTCTTCTTCGGTGGCCAGCTTTCTCTGAGATGTTAGCAGATATAGTATTTTTCGTGGACACCAAGATTAGCTTTGTGAGTCGTTGTATTCTGCCCATTAGTGCAGCCTTTGCTTGTTCCTCTTCTTCTAGTCTAGATTGCAATTTAACTTGGCCAGCCTCCAGCTATGATATTGAGATACTAAATTGAGGTGATATAGAGTATGTAACTTAATGCGAGACTCTATGCTAAAGACAACAAAAGCTTTCACAATTAGAAAAATGTCAGCCACAGCCAAATGTTTCTCGCGTCATCACAGTTAAGCTTGAAATTACAACAATAGTAAACCAGTTTACAAACTGACCAGGTATAATGTCAATCAAACTGCGGGGTGCGCACTAGTCTATTGCAAATCAGCATTGACTGAGATATGCTAGAAGAACTTACCTAATGCACAAAGCATATACTCAATGTTGATAAGTCAGTAACTCTGCGTGCTTTACACTAGGATCATGGAAAAAAAAGGCGCGCCTCAAGGCTTTAGAGGCATACGCCTTGAGACGAGGCGGCCTCTAATGCGCCCTGAGGCGTGTGCCTCACTGTCCAGGTAAGAGGTGTGCGCTTCATTTTGGCGAGGCGTAAAAAAGGCGTTAGAGGCGTCGAGGCATTTCCGAGGCGTGAGCCTCAATCCAGACCTCAATTTAAGCCCCATATGCACATGTATAATATGTATATATGTGTAATATACATATATATATATATATATATATATATATGCATCTAAACATGTATATTTGTGTGTATAATCTATATATGTGTGTATATACATATATATGTATCTTAACATGTATATTTATGTTTATATATTTATGTATTTGTGTATGTATCTATAATATATATGCATATACATGTAATGACGCACACGGTATGCGTTTACATGTATATATTTGTGCATGTATATGTGTATGTATATAATTGTAAGGTATGTAAAGATTATATATGTCATATTTTGTATTCTTTTGTATATTGGATGTACTTGTATATGTCAATGTGTGTATGTAATGGATTTACATTACATGTATATAAATATTGACATGTATATAATCTATATGTATATAAATTTTAAAATGTGTACACTTGTGTATGCCAATGTGAATGTACACACTTGTATGTACATCTATGTACATTAAATATAACTTTATATATATATATATATATATATATATATATATATATATATGACCACCTCGGTACATTCTGAGGGTTACGTCTCGACCGCCTCGCCTCGCCAAGACAAAAATGCCTCATTAAACCTCACGCCTTTTTCAACCTTGACTAGGACCAATGCATATTGGCACTGACTGGAATAGTGATGGGAAAATTGATAGAATGCACAAACTAACCTCATTGTTAGGCACGAATGCCACTTAGGTGTTATTTATAGAATGCACAAAGCAACCTCATTTATAGGCATGACTGCTACTTAGGTGTTACCAGGGACTCAAATGTTTTTTTTCATTTCAAAATCAAAAGTATTAGCACGGACTCTCACAGTTCAATCCAATTAGCCAAAGAAGTGACAATCGCAAATAATATGTAACTGATTGCTACCCACTACATTACTATAACAATGCTTCCTATGTGCAAACAATCATGCAGGTAATGCTGAATTCATTCAGATGACAAGCATTAGCTAAACAAATATTTTCTATGCAATTAAAAATTTACTACGGAAACACCTGAAGTTTCAAGTTGACAAGATCTTCTTGATCGTGTGGCATGACATATGATTTTTCCATCATACCCCGCTTCAGTTGTTGCAGCTCTTCTTTCAAACTCATTATTTCTCTTTGGTATTTCTTAATCAATGATTTCTCATCCATGATCTGTGAAAATGTAATACAACCATTGGAACCAGAATTGGTATCTGAAATATGGATAAAAAAAAACTCATTAACCAACATAGGTTGCTGTTATAACCTTATTCTGAGCAGCCTTGATTTCCACATATTTACTTCGATGTGCAAATTTCAATGTGTTATGTGTCTCCTCACTATTACTGGAAGCAGGAGTTACAGTGCAGATGAGCTTAAAAAAATGGATTACAATTGTAATGGTTAGTTCAAAATGGGTTCTCCAAATAAGCAAACAGACAACAATGACAAGGTTCCGCTCGACTTACTGAAATTCTTCCATGTCCACTAAGAGATGACTGAAGCAGACGAGTAAGTTTTGAATCTCTGTAGGGTACATGTGCAGCCTTGCCATCAGTTAATTTCGAAATTACCTGAAATATTAGTAAAGCTTAAAAGCTACATATCATCATTTTAAAATTACAAAACAAGTTCAGCAATTGAAAGACTAAAAATTCAAAACATCATGACACTAAATCAGTGGTATTTTATTAGAATGTAAACATAAGGTTAGACACTAAATTTATATAATAACATTGATCAAAGCTTAAGGTGTATATTTTCAATTAGCCGGCCATAGGCAGACGCTTTACAAGTTGTCTCCAACGTCTGGTTAAGAGGTCAAAGTGAGTAAAACTCAGCCGATTTTCAAAGACCTACTCAGGCGAGCGCCTAAGCCAATTTTAAGTGGCCAAGGGGCTGACCCACTTTATCAGCCGCAATCCCTTTTTGTATACAGTGTACCTTATTGAATAGAAATTATCTCTATTGGGGATAAGCATTGCCTCGGATACATCTTTTGTTTGTTTAGGTTTCTTTCTCACTTGATATAGAGCCTCTACATCCATGTATCACAAAAACATAAAAGTAACATGCTTTCAACAACAAAAAATTGTGAGCATGGACTCCGGTGGAAGGGTGCATTGAAGCTATTTTAGTAGAAGAGATTGTATTTCAAGAATGAGATCCTTCGTAAGGATGGTACATTTGTACATTCTAAATTTTGTAATTAGCATCATATACCCTTAAATTCTAATCGATTTTGTATTCCAATTGTTCAATGCATCTTGATATGTAGCAAAGAAGATTTATAGATAAGTACCATTCTTTGAGGGTACGCACACAACAATTGCACGCATACATATATAATCGATGTTTGATTTGATGGACATTTTGTGCAAGGCTCTTATTGATAACTATGTAAGAATTGCATGCTTAGAAATTGAGAATGTGTTCTTCTGGTTTGCTTCGCTTAAGACAATTACAATGTTTCTACAAGAAAACCAAAAGAATGTCTTCTCAATTCCTAAGGATTTAATTCTAGATAGTTGTCAATAAAATTCACACATAAGGTTCACCTTATAGGACATTGAACATGTACACACATATCCTCAAAGAATATGGTTATTGATAGAACTAGTTTACTACATATAAAGATGCATTGAACAAACTGAAATACAAAACCTATTATCAAGGTTTTAAAGTGCCTGAGGCGTAAAAAGGCACTTTTATCTCAATGAGGCGAGGCGTAAGCCTCGAGGTGTTCAAGGTGCAAGGCTCAAATAAGTATGAGGCATTCATAAATAAATTATATATACATATATATGTAAGTATATGTATTGTTTGTGTGTATATGTATGAATCCATGAATGTTTATATGCATCGTACAAATATAAATGTATGAGAAAAAATAATACTAGAGAAAAGTTTTTACCTAAGTTACTAAGGAGAGATTAAAAGAGAAGTCAGTAAAAAAATACCAAAATAAGAAGATGAAATTGTTGGTCAGCGTAAGACATTATCATCAAGAACTGAGGCTTGCGTCTCAACGAGTCCTTAAATCCTCAATGCCTTCAGGCAAGCCTCAAATATTTTAAGGCATAAGCCTCAGTCCAAAATATTGAGGCGTACGCATCAGGCACAAATGGGATAGCCTCACCTCAAGGCGTAAGCCTAAGAAGCCTCAAGGTAGGTTTTTGAAAACCATGTTTATTATGAGTTGAGAAAAAAAATATGCTAATTCCAAAAATTTACGTGTTACGTTTCAAAATTCCACATCTTCCTTTTTGTGGGTGTTCATACATAACCTAGGACCCCACCATCGACCATTTGCAGAAGTTTGAAGATGTAGTCATGCAAGAAGCACAGTGCCACCATTTAGAGGTTGCAGTGTGTGAATCAAAGGATCACTCAAGTAGGGATGGCAAATGGGTGGGTATGAGCAACCCATACCCATACCCATATTACCCATTTAAATTTTGACCCAACCCATACACATCCCATTTGAAGAAAATATAAAACAACACAGACACATACCCTACCCATTAGGAATTGGGGACCCATTGAAACCCATCTTGACCAAGTCAACGCATTAATCGCACAATACCAACATAATATAACATCTATTCACTAAAACGAAACTAATTAGTGTATAGATGCAATTAATACTAATATTTACTTGTAATTTTCAAAAGAAAACGGAAGTCGTAATCAGCAAATGAAGTTCCTTAAATTATGTTGTATTTTATTATGTTTCAAGCATTCCAACGAACAGCTCATGTACGCAACTCCAATTACATTGTTTTTGCACATTGAATGGACTTGAACAACCGATCCTAGTGAAAGAAGTAGAAGATGGACAACTCAATGAAATCCTAGGTGGAAAGCAATTCCATGTTGGCTGAATTGGAGAGCTGCACCACCAACTTAATGGAGAGGAGGTCAGTCGTAGCTACAACTGTTGTTATTGTTGCTACGAAGGCAGTACCCCAGAGCCTGGCTGCGAAGATTATGGGGAACCAGATGATTTATCCCTGAGATGCGAACTGTGGGTGATCCAGCTACAGCATCCGACGTGGAGGAGCCAGTACCACTGCCATCTCATCTGGTCTTACCATTAATCGTTCGCTTGCTCGAGGTAGTCAAGGTCGTAGTTGCAAACTTGCAATCCTAGGGACTCCTGCAAGAATGCGCACGGCAAGCACTTTGTCGTGCTCGAGAGTAGGGCCTAGCTACTCACCCTGCTCTTTGAGGAGCTCCGTGACAGCGTCAGGGGCTACATGTAGCAACAGCTGCAACAACACCAGTGGCGGCGAGTGGCGGCTGCGCCGGAAGCGGCGCTCGTGGATGTCGAGGATTTTTTTTTTGAGGAAGCCAGAGGGTACTTTATTCATCCCACCCCTCTCTTGTGGGCGAAATCAAACGGAAAATTACATCTCCTGCTCGCAAGGCAGGTATTTCACCCATGGACACAACAATCACAGAACATGCAACTCAGCCCCCAAAAAAACGCTAGCCACCACTAATGGGGTTCGACGCAGCTGAAATAGATATAAGGAGATCCTCTTCTTTCAAGATTGTTCATGCCTCTGATCTTCATGGGTAGATTGGATGGATCCGTCGTGATGTATTCTGACACAGAGTTATTTCCCCAATTGCCGAGCTCCTTAGGTATGGAATTAACCGCTTTGGGAACCAGATAACCCAAGATATCTTCATCTCGCAGGATAGATCTGACTTCTCTGGTGATTGTGATATCTTTCCACGGGCAATTGTGATCCTCCCAAAGGATTTGATGAGTATACAAGTCATCGACTTCAATGGTATTAACAGTCAAATTCTTCTCAATGGCAATCTTTAGCCCAACCAGAATGCCACTGATATATGCGGATGTGTAATCTCTCACATTCAACCAGATGTTGAGGATGCGGTGAGAGACGGTAGGGACCCGCTGGTGTTGGGGACCCAGGGGGCAAGATCTGGCTGGTGAGATTGTGTATTCCACTGTAGTGCTCCATTTTACGTGATGATGAAGAATGGAACCGGCTGGGCAGCAGTGGCAGAGATGGCACGACTAGCAAGGCATCACGGGGACAGGAAGTGTAGGCCGCAAGGTTGGATGGATATTTTGGATGCTTCCGCAAACTGGTGAAGGAGAGATCAGCAGGTGGAAGGCGAATGTCGGCGGAGACCGGGAGTCACGGTCGATTGGAGACGAAGGCGCAAAGACTCATGTTTGCTAGGTCTTAGAGTCGACGGGTATTCATGGTTCCTCATAGTCGAGATCCTTGTGGAAAAGAAGATAGGATGGGAGAAAACCACGAACATGTAGTGGGTTTTTTTATGATAGAAGGCAGCCCCGCTTCCCTAGCTATAGGATAAGGGGGAAGAATACATACACAAGACAAATCCTTATAGGCCAATACATCATTATTGTTAATATATGTGTTGCTTTATTTATGTTATGTTATTTTCCATTATATCTGGACCTTTCTGTAATTGTTACTTTTCTATAAATAGAAGGGTGCACACATTGTGCAACCCTAAGCTCTCCAAATCTCATTGTCATTCACATGGTATCAGAGCGGGCCGATCCACCTTAAACCTAATCCCTCTCTCTCCACCAACCCTAGCCGCCGCCACACTCCAAAATCTCCTTTTTTCCGTCGCTACAGTACTGCTACAATACTCCGCCACCGCTACAGTAACGTCGTCCAACCCTCCGCAGCCCTCCATCCACCTCTAATCCCCTAATAACCTCAATCCTTGTGGCCTAATCCACCACAGGCCCCTCCGTCTAGCTCCGTTTCTTTTTTTGAAATCTCCGGACAGCCTCGATAACTTTCCAGTTTTGGCACGTTGACGGCGTTACGGGCTTCATCCTCTCTGTCTGGCTGCGCATCATGGTGGAGTGATTGATCCTCCATGTTGACGTAGGTTTTTTCTCTTCTCTATTGCCCCTACGTGGGTTTTTTTTTACGATCCATGCGTGGATCTTCTACCTTCTACTACTAGTCCATTTGTTGGACTTCTGCCTCTGACTGCTGACTTCTACTGCATGTGCCTGACTGTTGTTGTCTGCCTGTAACTCTACGTCTGCATCTGTTTCTTCCTGATGGCGTCTACTCATGAAGATCTGCGACGTCAGGTGACAACTGTGAAGCTGGATGGGCGAAACTACCAGCATTGGGTGTGCTCTATGCAGATATATGTTAAATCACAAGGAAAAATGTCGCACCTGACGCGAGATCCACCACCCGTGCCTCCTGCAACAGCCGATTCGAAGGATGTGAAAGCCTATGATGATTCAGTGAAGGACGACTCCACAGTCATGACCTTTATACCTGGTTCGTGTGTTTTTCAGGATCTTCGCACGAGGACGAAGATTGGTGGAGGGCATGAAGGATCTGATGGCCTCTTTTATCTGGATGATCTGCCAAGACTGGACAAGGTTGCATTGGCTTCTACGTTATCGGCATTATCTGCATCAGTCTCTGCATTACAATGGCACTACCGTCTTGGACACCCTTCTTCTGAAAAACTAAGACATGTCATTTCTAGTGTTGGCACTCATAAGTTTCAGTGTGAATCATGTCAGTTAGGGAAACAGACTAGGGTTGTTTACCCTAAACGTCCTCAGAGTAGTAGCAAAAACTTTTTTTATCTTGTTCATGCTGATGTATGGGGTCCTTGTAATGTGCCTAATTTATCTGGCTACAAATACTTTTTACTATTTATTGATGATTTCTCTCAGACCACTTGGTTGTTTCTGTTGAAAAGTAGGTCTAAAGTGCTATCTACTATTAAATTCTTTTTTGCTGAGGTGAAAACACAATATGCTCTGCCTGTTAAAGTTTTTCGTACTGATAATGCACTTGAGTTTGTCCAAAAAGATGTTGCAATGTTTTGTCGTTCTGTTGGCACTTTACATCAAACTTCTTGTGCATAAACACCACAGCAAAATGGAGTAGCCGAGAGGAAAAATATATATATGTTAGAAGTTGCTAGAACTATTATGATGCACTATCATGTACCCAGATTGCTCTGGCCTGAAGCACTATTGACTACTTGTTTCTTAATTAATCGGATGCCTTCCTCTGTGATTGGAAATAAAGTACCTGTACAAATTCTTCAACCGAATGCACCCTTATTTACTGTACCTCCTCGGATTTTTGGTTATACGTGTTTTGTGAGATTGCTTGGTCCTACTCATGATAAATTATCTCCCCGTGCTGAGAAATGTACTTTCTTAGGATATTCTCGTACACAAAAAGGATATAGATGCTATAGTCCTACTACAAAGAAATTGTTTATCAGCGGTGATGTTGTCTTCTTTGAGAATACCCCATACTACTCATCTAGCAGAGATAGTCTGGAGCCTGATATTATTGCTTCCCCTCTGCCTATTACTACTGAATGTGTGTCTGAAAATTCTGATCAAATGCCACCTAAGAATACGACACCACCTCTTATTGTTTATCAGCGCAGGAACAGGCCTCCACCTGAACAAGTACCCCCCCACTCAACACCAATCTCCTCCTCAAGAAGGTCCTGCCACACCTGAGGTAATTTCTGACCTGGATATACCTATTGCTCTTAGAAAGGGAACTTGTTCCTGCACTTCTCATAACATTGCTAACCATGTATCTACTGCACATCTGAGTATTCATGCTAGCAATTTTGTCTCTGCTTTATCTGTTGTCACTATTCCGAAAAATACTCATGATGCCTTGCAAAGTACAGCCTGGACTTCTGCTATGCAAGAAGAGATGCGTGCTCTTACTGACAGACAAACTTGGGAGTTGGTGGATCCACCTCCTCAATGTAAGCCTGTTGGTTGCAGATGGGTATATGTTGTTAAATATCAACCTGATGGTACTATAGAACGGCTGAAGGCACGCTTGGTTGCAAAAGGGTATACACAGACTTATGGTATTGATTACTTTGAAACTTTTTCTCATGTTGCCCGCCTTAATTCAGTCAGAATTTTTCTTTCTGTTGCTATTAATCTGGACTGGCCTCTGCTGCAATTAGATGTTAAGAACGCTTTCCTATATGGTGATCTGCAAGAGGAAGTGTATATGGAGCAACCCCCCTGGATTTGTTGCTCAGGGGGACTCACACAAAGTCTGCAGGTTGAAGAAGTCTATTTATGGGCTCAAACAGAGCCCTCGTGCCTGGTTCGATATATTAAGCAAAATTTTGATTTTGGTTTTCTGAGATCTCAAGTGGATCATTCTGTTTTTACTAAGAAGACCTCTACTGGCATTGTAATTCTTATTGTCTATGTGGATGATATTCTTCTTTCTGGAAGTGACTCTATTGTTATTCAGGATACTAAAGCCCATCTCTGCAAGCACTTTGCTACTAAAGACTTGGGTAAACTGCGGTATTTTCTGGGCATAGAGGTATCCAGAACCTCTAATGTACTAGTGTTGTCTCAGAGGAAATATGTTCTAGATCTTTTACAGGAAACTGGTATGCTTGGAGCTAGACCTGCTGACACTCCTCTAGATCCCAATGTCAATTGGGATGATGATTCATCTCCATCTTTTGCTGATAATAAAAAGTACAGGAGATTGATTGGTAAAATGATATACTTAATTGTGACTAGAGCTGACATATCTACTTCTGTGGGACTTCTTAGCAGGTACCTAGATAAACCCAGACAGTGCCACTGGGATGCACTATGTCATATTCTGCGATATCTAAAAAAAGTCTCCTGGCAAGGGACTTCATTACAGGAAAAATGGGCACTGCTCTCTAGAAGGGTATTCTGATTTTGATTATGCAGGGAGTCGGATTGACAGGAAATCCACTTCTGGCTATTGTACCTATGTTGGAGGCAATCTAGTCACATGGAGATCCAAGAAACAAAATGTGGTTGCCAGATCTAGTGTTGAAGTTGAATATAGGGCTATGGCCCATACTGCTTGTGAGCTGCTTTGGGTACGCTCTCTTCTTAAAGACTTCGGTGTTGAGTCTTCTTCTGCTATACCCATGCACTGTGATAATAAAGCTGCTATCTTTATTGCCAACAATCCTGTCTATCATGAGCGCACCAAGCATATCGAGGTCAACTGTCATTTTATTTGGGAATCTATTCTTACTGGCAAGATCTGCACACCTTTAACTCAATCTGAAGACCAGGTTGTTGATATCTTCACCAAACTGCTGCCTAAGAAGCATTTCAGTGCTTTGATGGACAAGTTGGGCATGACTGACATCTATGATCCAACTTGAGGGGGAGTGTTAATATATGTGTTGCTTTATTTAAGTTATGTTATTTTCCATTATATCTGGACCTTTCTGTAATTGTTACTTTTCTATAAATAGAAGGGTGCACACATTGTGCAACCCTAAGCTCTCCAAATCTCATTGTCTTTCACAATTACAAATAGACTAATCAACTTAAGTAAATAGAGTAAACCACTTAAATAGACTCTCTAACACTCCCCCTCAAGTTGGAGCTTGGAAGATCCCAAGTCAGCTTGCAAATAGAAAGACAGACTAAACATAATAAAAAGATAACCAAGCCCATATAAGAATTTCTCCCCCTCAATGTTACAATAAATAAAGCACACACTCAAATACTCCCCCTCAATCAGATAATCCAAAAGCATGTAGCAAGAGCTTCTTGATTAGTGTAAAGTAGCATCTGGAGCAGATTAAACATCAATAGGTAGGCATCATTGTCTTCATCACAATTACTATCTTCAACAAATAAACCAGAGAGTGTTGGAGCACAAGAAGCTGCAGATAACGTGCATACAATGCATGGACAAGAAAAGAGTCAACATGCTTAAGGCACGAACAAGCCAGAGAGTGTTGGAACTAGATGACATAGCCGAATAAAGACCATTGTGCCTGAAGTAGAAAGCAGCAAAAAGACTCCAAGATAAACAACAGTAGCAGAAAAGCATGAAGGTTTATCATACGCACGTAAGTCACCAAAGATACCATCATCATCTCATCATATAATTTTCACCCTAGTAGTAGCAGACATCACAGTCCAGAAAGTGTTGGGTCACAGTGCCTAGAGAGTGTTGGGTTAGAACGGCAATAGTAGACATGTGCAAGGCACATACAAAGCGTCAACGTGCAAACAAAGCACAGACAATAGAAAGTGCAAAATCACATAGCAACAAGTAAAATGTGCTAATCATAGAACAAGTAGCCAGAATAACGTCACCAGATAGAAAATTAACAATAGATAGAACAAGTGAAGTAGATAGATTCATACCAACAGTCGATGATGATGAATAAGCTTCACAAGCAGCAAACGGATCCATATAGTAGCAAAATAACACTCCATAGCAGTAGTAAAAGTGAAGATCCATATATCAACAATAAAAAGTGGCATGAAGATCCATATAGCAGCAGAATTGAAGTTTTCTTCATTTATCTTCATCTCTTCTCCATCTCATTTCTTCCCTCTATTCATCATCCTCTGTTCTCCCCCTCACGCCAACCACGAAAAGAGTCAAGAGATTGGTCGGGGTGGAGTCAAAAACAATGGTAGAGGTAGGGTTTATGCAAGAAAATATGTGGAAGAGGTAAACAACAACTCCAGTCAAGGTGCAACATGACCCGATTACATAGATTCGGATAGAAAAATAAATGGATCTTTTTACGACCCGAAAAGGAGATTTGTTCGGCCCTTAGGATCCGATTATCACTAGGTTCAATATGTATATGGGGGTGGAACAAGTATTAAGGAGGTAGGCAAAAGGTATATAGGGGTGTGAAACTACAAAAGACAGTAATAAAAGTGTTGAAAAAAAAAGATATATGTTGTTGGTAAGGATAAAGAAGGGACTCACCATGTGTACCTCCGCCATGTAACAGAATCATTTCAGATGGTATAGCACGCCAAGTAATGTTAGCGGTAGTAGTTGACACGATGTGTCGGGGAAGAGACATGTCGTGTTGGTGAAGGGACACGTCGTGTTCCGCACCAATAGAAGTCAGTGCCAACAAGAAGTGGGTGACATATTGTGTCAATGAAGTGACATGCCGTGTCGGTTGACAAAAGTCAAGACAGTAATAAGCAATAAAAGGTGACATGGCGTGTCAATGAAGAGACGTCGTGTCTGATACCACAGTAGTAGAAGTCAACGTCGAACGGAAGCAGGCGACATGCCATGTCATACACGTCGTATCAGTTGACAGAATCTTGGGGCAGAATGCAAGTGACACGTCGTGTCTTTAGGCAACACGTCGTGTCATAGTGTAGGCAATACGACGTGTCAAGAAGCGACACGTCGTGTCGTCGTGGGCAGATTTTATGAACGAAGATGCAAACGAAGCAGATCTTCGCCAACACGTTGTGTCAAGTAGCAACACACCATGTTAGCGGCGAACAACAGTAGAAAAACCCCAGAGACAACAAAAGAGGGAGAAATAATTTCATATCTCCACCATAGCAATATAGGGACGATGTATCCTCAATATCAGCAGAAAAGGGAGAACTTTATCCAAAATTTTGGATAACATCTCAAAGGTGGCGGCATGGTTTAGATTGGTAACGGAGTAGATAATGGTGGTGTAGATCTGTAATGATGATGGCAAATAGGATAGTAGCAGCTCCATTAGCAAGCAAGATTAAAAGAGGCATGGCAGCCCTCATAGACCTGGTACCAACAACTTCAAGGTGGATGCTTTTGGTGTTGAAGATGGAGACGGCTCATGACGACGACTACAAGTAGGGACGAGAGATCCCTGCGGGCAACCAAGCAACGCCTGGAGGCCGCCGCCCGCAAGGGGAGGCAACTCTCCTTTGCTCTCTCTCTCTCTCTCTCTCTCTCTCAGGGTTTAGGACGGCACAAGAAAACCTACTTTGATACCATGTGGAAAAGAAGATAGAATGGGGGGAAATCCCTAATGTGTAGTGGTTTTTCTTATTGATAGAAGGCAGCCCCACTTTCCTATATATAGGATAAGGGGTAAGAATACAGACACAAGACAAACCCTGATAGGCCAATACACAATTGAGCCCATATTACAAATAAGTAAATACTCTCTAACGATCCCCATTTAAGACCCAGCAGTAAATGGACTCTCTAACAATCCCCATTTAAGACCCAACAGAAGCATCAAACTTGTTTAACCCATGATTAATGGGGTCTGCCACCGTGGGTTGAGTGGGTATGGGTCTATTGGGGAATTTTGCCATCCCTAAGCTCAAGTTTAGGAGGGGACGCCAACACCTCTTGGTTGTGAAATATATAAATCTTCACATGCAAACTTGAATTCGTGAACAGGGATCCCAATGTCACTTAACTGCGCAAAACTCCATTTATAGAGGGGTCGATGCATTGTTTATGACATATATACTATTTACTATTTAGTATCTACTATTCTACTATATAGCTTAGTACCTTTTTTAAGGGTGATATATAGCTTAGTATCTAGTATAACATGTATAGATTATTAGATCTGTAGTAATGTTTTAAACCAAAGAGTCATTAATTATACTTATTATTAATATCAACATTGGTAAATATGTACAGTTTGCATCATATGTGTATTGTCTAGTATATATGTCACATATGATTCAAAAAACATGCCAAATTGTTTGTTATTAATTCATTCACTAAAAATGTGTAGCATGTTCACTTTCAAAAAGTTGTTTCTTTAGTGTTTGTTTCACACTTAAGCTCAAAGGGAGGGTTATTACGTCGCTTCCCACTTTCCGCTTTCTAAAACTTAGGCCTCAAGCCCAACCCAGAATTACTTAACATAAAGAATCGTCAAAATCTAAATACTCTGCAACAATTGAAATCTAAATACCAAATTGCAAACGTCTTAGCCTGACAAGAATTGAGTTGAAGGCACTAATGTAACAATCTTAGAGCCTAACATTGCAATTTCACCAAAATAATAATTTTATGAGCATTTATGTATTTGTAGTCTGTGTAGATGAGACAGAAATTTTGTAGTTTTTACAACAAGAAACATACCACACTTCTCAATGCAAACCTTAATTCCAAAACCTACTTTTATTCGTCAAATCCAATTGTGGGATTGCCTAATTTTGCCAATGAACTCTAATAAGAAATAAACTTATTAAATGAGAACTTACAAATAAGCACCCAACTATATAACAAGATCATGAAGACAAAGAAGATGCCAGATGAATGGAGAAATAGTACTATAGTCCCCATCTACAAGAACAAAGGTGATGTTCAGAGCTGCACAAACAACAGAGGTATCAAGTTGATGAGTCACACAATGAAGCTTTGGGAGAAGATTATTGAGTAGAGGCTAAGATCTATAATGCAGATATCAAACAACCAATTTGGTTTCATGCCTGGTAGATCAACAACAGATGTTATTTTTCAGATAAGGAGGCTTATGGAGAAGTATAAGGAAAGAAAAAGAGATCTTCACATGGTTTTTATCGATTTGGAAAAGGCTTATGATCGAGTACCCAGAGAAGTGTTGTGGATGGTTTTGAGGAAAAAGGGTGTGCCAATCCGATACATTGACTTGATTAAAGACATGTATGGTAGCTCTACTGCAAGTGTGAAGACTCCCGGAGGTGGGACACCAACATTTCCCATCACAGTTGTGGTACACCAAGGATCCACACTCAGCCCATATTTGTTCGTTCTTGTTATGGATGAGTTGACAAAAATGTTCAGGATGATGTTCCTTCGTGTATGTTATTTGTTGATGATATTGTATTGATTGACGAAACTAAAGATAGTTTGAATGATAAAGTTGGACTTTAGAGAAAGGCACTGGAATCAAATGGATTGATGATTAGTAGGAGCAAAATTGAGTATATGCATTGCAATTTCAACCAATCTCGCAGTGTGAATGGTGGAGCCAAGTTGGACGGAGTAGATATACCAAAATATGATAAATTTCGTTACTTGGGCTCTATCATTCAAACAGATGGCGATGTCCAAAATGACGTTTGTCATAGGATCACTGCAGGATGGTTGAAATGGAGGAGTGCAACTGGAGTATTATGTGATCGGAAAATCCCTCTCAGACTAAAAAGCAAGTTTTATAAAAACTGTTATACGGTCAGCCATGCTCTATGGGAGTGAATGTTGGGCGGTGAAGAAACAAGGACTCAACAAGATGAATGTGGTTGAAATGTGTATGTTGAGATGGATGAGTGGGAAGACAAGAAAAGATCGCTTGAGAAATGACTATATCAGGACTAAAGTGGGGGTGGCGAGCATTGGGGACAAGTTGCGGGAGGGCCGACTCATATGGTATGGACATGTGCAACGCAGACCGACTAATGCGCCTATAAGAAGCAATACTGTTGAGGCAAGTACAATTAATAGAAGAAGAGGAAGGCTTAAATTAACATGGGAAGAGCTTATAAAGAGAGATTTTGAATCTCTACATCTCAACCAAAATATGACCCATGATAGAGCTGAATGGAAAAGAAGGATCCATATAGCCGACCCCAACATAGTTGGGATTGAGGCTTAGTTGATGATGATTGATGATGAAAGCCAACTATAGTATATTGTTACAATAAACTTAAATAAGGTCGTGGGTGGTCACCAGTACTTGAGGTGAAGGTCAAGGGGGGCTTTGAGCCCCTAAAGGAGACAGACTAAAATGTGAAGGACCCAATTGTGGGGGCCGCAAAAGTTGCCTAAGTGGCAAGTCAGTGGCCTCTTATGTCGTTGTGGAGGTGGGCCTTCCCAACTTTCTCATTGTTAGTTGTGCCTCTTCTCCACTCCGTCGCGACTTCTAGGGCTTGTATGAGGCACGTATAGGTGGTTGCTCACATCTTCCTATGGCAGTATCAGACACTCAAAGTCGATTGTGCTACATCTTGGCACTATAGCACACCGGCAGTTAATGGAAGCAAATAGAAAACATGGAATAAGAAGATAGGGAAGCCAACAGTTAGATGGCATCCTCGTGTGGTGAACTCAGTCAAGGAAGAGGACTTGAAGGAGAACAGGTAAAATAGGGAAAGGAAGATGATGGCACATAAATGTTGAGGAACAATGTTTATTAAAAGGATATCAACATATGGAATGAATTAGAAGCTAGGGTACAACATTTTCAATGGTGGGTAATATTAATAGGTGGATGCCACACCTAGAGTTTGGTTGTTGCCCGGGTGCATGTCATGGAATCTTGACCAAGGTTGTAGATCACAAGCTTTGTTGCCAACTAATGCAAACCTCAATTGCAAGCCTAATTTTGTCCATCAAATTCAACAACTGCACAATACCCCCTAGGCATTGGTTAATATAGATGACTTGCAGGAAGCCATATTGGCTTATTCCGCTAATGATCTAACTAAAATGAGAAAAAAAACTAATTATTTAAGAATTTACAAACAAGTGCCCAACTATTATATGTAACTCCTAAACTAAAATAATTGTAAGGTCCAAAGACACAAACAAATATTAAAATAAAAGGCAGCAAGCCTTGTCAAAAGACGACAAGCTCTACTCAAGCTAGATGAAGAGCTTGTCCTACATCACTTACACACCAACCTATGAGGAGGTTTGCTCTTTATCTCCTTCGATCATACTTACAACATCCACATTTGAATTGGTTTGACACCATCTAACTTACGATGACCCTCTGATTTTCAGTCATAAAGAGCCGACATAACAGTTTTGAAAAAGCATCAAAACAGGAAATAAATGCATTCAGATGCACAAAGAAACAGATTGTATATATTAAAACACTGCATATAGCAAGCAGTGATTTATATCTCTAGGCACCTTTAATATGGACCTATAAAGATTAAAAAGCATAAGCATAATACAATAAGAGAATTTAAGAAATTAAAATATATAGAAAGGAATTACTTACAGTTCCAAGTGTTAGTAAGCTCTTGTTAATGTAGGAACCTTCTTTTCTTCGTAAGCCGGTGGTTTCAGTTTTCGAGCTTTCGGATCCAGCAAGATCAATCAAATTCTTCGTAGGTATGACAATATAGTAAGCAATCCAAGCACAAACATCAACTAGCATATTTAAAAGCTTTGGTGTGGTTGATCAGAATAATTACCAGCTGAGATAATGTCACGTCTTCTTCTCCTCGATTATCCCCAGAAGGGCTGCTTTCTACGGTCTGAAAATGTTGCCACACAAGATCAAGAATGTTGCCTGTGACTTTTAACTAGCTCATCCTTGTTACAACAATACACTAGGTGATATATTATGGAATTCTAAAAGTTTACATCAAAATGATACAGATTTATAAGGAATTGAACAAAGCATGCTAGATTATTAATACAAGCATGACTGCATGAGCAGACAACTCCGTATTGGCAGAAAGTATGTGAGATTTTAGCGCAATCTTTTGCCAGGAAAGTCCAGTACACACTGCACATATATGGAGTTCAGTATCATGCAATCGATACTTATATTATGATGAGGCATGTTAAGATCCATTTTTGTTTCAAGCAACTTTTTGCCAAGTAAAATCCAGTATAAATTGGCTCCAAGCACTCTTTATAGGAATTAGTCACACAGGCCTTATGTGCTTACTATGAAAGTGCCATAGGAAACATCCATCTTACAAACTAGAAGACACTCACCTGAAGGTCAGCATGCACTGACTAACTGAGAATGGTATAGTAATCACAATATAAAATTTCCTAGGGAAGGCTTAGCATAGTCTTGCTAAGTCCATAGTAGGAGAAAACGTACGGTCTAGAGATATTAGTATATAGACTTTCCTGTGTTTTCTACTTAGTCTATTTTTCTCTATTTTTCTCTTTACTGTGTTATTCTTGTGTTTAGTTTTATCCCACATGGGTTATCTCTAAATCCTGTGGTCTTCTCTTGTCTTATAAAAGAGAACCATGTACTCCTTTTTTAATCATCTCAATAAGAGGATTATTAGCCGCAACTTCTAAATGGTATCAGAGTCTCCCGATCCGCCCTAACCCTGCCCCTACCCCAAGCCGCCGCCCACCCTGCCCCCCCCTCCTGTCGCCGCCGCCCACCACCAGCCCCTCCAGCCACCGTCACCCCCTCCCCTACCTTTCTCCCTTGCCACCCACCTCCTTCCCTACCTTCTTCTCCACCGCAGCCCCCCCCTCCCTCTTCTTCCTCCGTCTCCACCGCCGCCCCCCTGCTGCCCGCCACCACCCCACACCCACCACTAACATCTCCCGCAGCCACAACCACCGTCCCCATCCTCTCTTCTCTCTTGTTTCTCTTCCCTAGTTATTCGCTCACCATCTAGTTAGGCTACAGGCTTCCGTTCGTCTCCGTACGCTCTTCCGAAAAGCTTACGTACAGCTCGTGCCTTTTCCAGTTCTGGCACGTTGAAGGCGTAAACCAGCTTTTCGCTTCTGCCTGCCTACGCCTCATGGTGGAGTAATCTTTTCTCCATGGTGGCGTAGGTTTCTTACTTCTTTATCTGCCCCGTGAGGGTCTTCTGAGGTCCATGTGGATCTCCTACTTGCTACGACTACTAGCCCATGTGGTGGACTCCTGCTACTGATTACTGCTACTACTGATCCTTGTTGTGCCCGAGCTACTGAAATGTGGGAGCAACTCTCCCATGTTTACTCGCACCAACAAAATCCTAAGAAGGTCTTTGAGATCTTCAAACAACTTGCCAAACAGGAATATTCTGCTACTGACTCCGTCGAGGATTACTACAACTCCTGTTGTGCCCTCTGGGATGAGTTCCAGGTGTATCATCCTCTTTCTACTAACATTGATGAAGTTCATCGACAGCGGAACGAACTTATGTTAGTTCAATTCCTTGCGGGCCTACTTGCTTCCTTTGCTGGTGTTGTGGACCAAATTCTCTCCAGCGACCCTTTACCCACTCTCCGCGATGTGCTCAAAAGGGTTCACCGCTTACCTTCTTTGTCCCAGTCCGTGCCTGATTCTTCTTATGGGGCAGCTCTCGTTGTCCGCTCTGGTGATTCCTTTCGTGGTCGTGGTCGTGGCAGAGGTCGTGGCCGCGAAGGACGTTCTTCTGCTCCTAGCCGTGGCTCTGGAGCTGACCCTGTGGAGTCCCACTACTGCACTCACTGCAAGCGCACCAACCATACTGAAGATCGCTGCTGGATCAAATACGGCAAACCTGACAGGGCCAATAAAGTGACTTCTGACCAGACTGAACCTGCTCCACCAACAGCTGACTGGATCCGCTAGGAATTTGAAAAACTGTTTCAAGCTCGCCTGGCTTCTTCCTCTATTGATGCTTCAAATGATGGTAGCGCCGCCCTTCTGACCAAGACCGGTAAACCTTCACGGGTGATTGACTCTGGTGCAACCTCTCATATTTCTGGCAATCCTACTTTATTCTCTAAATTGCACAAGACATCTTTTATACCGCATTTTACTTTAGTTGATGGCTCTAAATTACCAGTTACTGGAATTGGTGATATAAGTTCTACTGGTAGTCTGCCACTGCAGTCCACTCTTTATGTCCCTAAGTTTCCCCTTAATTTACTATCTGTCAGTAAAGCTGTGAAGAGCCTTCGTTGCTCAATTACGTTTGATCCGGATGGTGTTCTGTTTCAAGATCTGCGCACGAGGATGACGATTGGTTCAGGCCATGAGGGACCGGATGGGCTCTACTACTTGGACGATCCGAAGCCAGCTGCATATTTGACATCATCTGTGGCCGACATTCAGTGGCATTATAGATTGGGACATCCCTCTGCTGCAAAATTAAAAGCTTTATTACCTGATGTAGTTAGTTCTGTTTTTCATTGTGAGACCTGCCAGCTTGGCAAGCAAACTCGTGCTACTTTTTCACCAAAATTTTGCATTAGTTCTAAAGCTATCTTCGATATTATACATGCTGATGTTTGGGGTCCATGTGCTGTGACGAGTACTTCTGGTTTTAAATATTTTCTGAGCTTCATTGATGAGTTCTCTAGAACAACCTGGCTGTTTTTACTGAAAGATAGATCTACCATTCTTGAGAAAATTACTGACTTCTTTGCCGAAATCCGTACCCAGTTTGCTAAGCCCATTAAAATTTTGCGCACTGACAATGCTTTGGAGTTTATGCAAGCCTCTGTTAGTAGTTTTTGTCGTCGCCAGGGCACCATCCACCAAACTTCATGTGCCTATACCCCGCAACAAAACGGTGTCGCTGAACGCAAAAACCGTCATCTCCTTGAAGTTGCGCGTACCCTTCTTTTTCACTACCATGTTCCTCAGTCCTTTTGGCCCGAG
Source organism: Alisma plantago-aquatica (assembly GCA_963693085.1). Lineage (NCBI taxonomy): Eukaryota > Viridiplantae > Streptophyta > Magnoliopsida > Alismatales > Alismataceae > Alisma > Alisma plantago-aquatica. The sequence goes on from OY856412.1 coordinate 1,478,441,334, forward strand.
GCGATATCTACTGCTTGCTACCTCATTAATCGGATGCCATCTTCTGTGCTTGGCAATAAGATTCCATATCAGGTCTTGTTTCTTGATGCACCTCTTTTCTCTGTGCCTCCTCGTATCTTTGGGAGCACGTGCTTTGTTAAAAAGCTCCGGCCTGGCCTTACCAAATTGGATCCTAGAGCAACTAAGTGTGTTTTCTTGGGATACTCTCGCACTCAAAAAGGGTATCGATGCTACGATCATGTTTCTAAAAAGTGGTTTGTCTATGTGGATGTCGTATTCTTTGAGCACATGCCTTTCTATTCTCCGGCTGGTTCTGCACTCACATCGGATTTACTGGTTGATACACCGTTACCTATTGTGGATGATCTTCCTGATAATTCTGATGCTGCCTCCCCACCTGAAATGCCACCTCTGAAAGTGTATCACAGAAGACAGAAGCCGACAGCTCCCTCTATGGCCTCTCCATCGTCTTCATCCTCTGTGCCAGATCAAACACCTCCGTAGGTATTTTCTGACCTTGATCTCCCTATTAGCCTGAGAAAAGGGACACGGACTTGTACTCAGCATCCCATTGGGAATTTTTGTTCTACTAATAATCAGGGTGCTAATTTTGCTAATTTTACTACGGCCCTTTCTACTATATCTGTTCCTAAAACTGTTGCTCAGGCCATTAAAAATCCTGCATGGCGTCAGGCTATGGAAACCGAAATGCAGGCGCTTACTGAGCGCAATACATGGCAACTTGTTGATCCACCTGCTGATTGCTCTCCTGTTGGTTATCGCTGGGTCTTCACGGTCAAGTATCAACCGGATGGAACTGTTGAACGCCTTAAGGCAAGACTAGTGGCTAAAGGCTATACACAGACCTATGGGGTCGACTACTTTGAGACTTTCTCTCCGGTGGCACGGTTGAACTCTGTGAGAATTCTTATTTCTGTCGCTATTAATTCTGACTGGCCTCTGTATCAGCTTGATGTCAAGAATGCTTTCCTATATGGTGACCTTCATGAAGAAGTCTACATGTCACAATCCCCTGGTTTTGTTACTCAGGGGGAGTCCTCTAAAGTATGCAGACTGAAAAAGGTGATCTATGGCTTGAAACAGAGTCCCAGAGCTTGGTTCGATAAATTAAGCACTATTCTTCAGAATTTTTCATTCAAACGCTCCCAGTCCGATCACTCAGTCTTTGTCAAGAATACTCATGTTGGCATTATTATTCTCATTGTTTATGTTGATGATATTATCCTCTCAGGAAGTGATCCTGCTGGTATTCAGTCCACCAAACACTACCTGGAAAAACATTTCGTTACTAAAGATCTTGGGTCTCTCAGGTATTTTCTTGGGATAGAGGTGTCCCGGTCTTCTTATGGCCTCTGCTTATCTCAGCGCAAGTATGTTCTGGATCTACTATCTGAAACTGGTCTTCTAGGTGCTAAGCCTGCTAGCACACCTCTGGATCCGAACACCGACTGGGATGATGAGAATTTCTCCTGCCTATCCTGACAATCATCAATATCGAAGAATGGTCGGTAAACTCATCTATCTTATTGTTACACGGGCTGATATTACTGCTGCTGTTGGATTGGTTAGTCGTTACCTAGATAAGCCTCGACAGTGTCATTGGGACGTTGTGTCATATTCTGAAATATCTGAAAAGTTCTCCTGGAAGAGGCCTGCTTTACAAGAAACATGGACACTGCAAACTTCTTGGCTATTCTGACTCCGATTACGCTGGCAGCAAGGTTGATCGTCGCTCTACTTCTGGCTACTGCACGTTTGTGGGAGGCAACCTTGTCACTTGGCGAAGCAAGAAGCAGTCTGTAGTTGCTCGTTCAAGTGCTGAAGCTGAATATCGTGCCATGGCACACACTACCTGTGAACTATTCTGGATTCGGAGCTTACTGAAGGACTTTGGTATCTCTGACTCGTCTCCTATTCCAATGTATTGTGACAACAAAGAAGCTACATTCATTGCCAGTAACCCTACTTTCCATCAGCGGACTAAGCACATTGAGGTAGATTGTCATTTTGTCCGCGAAGCTGTTCTCTCTGGCCAGGTCTCTACTCCCTATATTCATACGACTGATCAGGTGGCTGACATCTTCACAAAGATTGTACCAAAGACAAGGTTCACTGCTATGACTTCCAAGCTGGGCATGATAGACATCTACGCTCTAGCTTGAGGGGGAGTATTAGTATATAGACTTTCATGTGTTTTTTACTTAGTCTATTTTTCTCTATTTTTCTCTTTACTGTGTTATTCTTGTGTTTAGTTTTATCCCACATGGGTTATCTCTAAATCCTGTGGTCTTCTCTTGTCTTATAAAAGAGAACCCTGTACTCCTTTTTTAATCATCTCAATAAGAGGATTATTAGCCGCAACTTCTAGAAGAGATAGAGTACTTTGAAGCCATTATAGAAAGTGAGTGTTAAGATTGCAACAGCTTATAGATAAAAATATACAGTGAGAATCTAAAAACGCCAGCAATGCATATTCTTTCAACTCAATTGCTATAGCAGTCCAAATTAAAGTTAGACTACAAATTCATTAACTCATGTTACTTCAGAGCAAAAACGCATAGCTCAAATACATAGCAATAAAGTAGAAGTCATTTTATTCTTCAAAAAGAAAAGTAGAAGTTCATTATTAAATTAATGTAAGAAAATGCTACAGTGAACAGGATTCCATGAATCCGCAGACCACTGGCAGTACAACATAAAAAGTGGAGTTACAGTTCTTGGGAAATACAAAAAGGAACTACATAGGGATCTTTGGCGAAGGCTGAAAATGATTACCAAGGTGAATATGGTGTGACTGCGACTACTCAACAGGTTAAAGTTATTAGAACCCACATGTCGATGCTCTGAAATGCAAAAAACAAAATAAGTATTAGCCTTAAACAAGCATCTACAAGATAAAGTAGCATGAAGAAAAGAAGTTACTGAAAACAAAGTGGGTCAAGAATGGGTGCACACACATAACCACTGAGAACTTCCTCTTGTAACGGTACTGTACTTGAGAGCCTATTACATCAATCATCTAAATCTCACTATGCAGATTCGAACATTAATCCATAACTACATTAAGGGCCTGTTTGGTAGGGTGTAGCCGGATGACAAAGTGCGTGTTTAATGTACATTTTTACATTACAAACTCACACAACTGCACCCTAGTACACCCAACCAAACTAGCCCTAATGTGGAACCTAATGATTAAAATTGTAACTAATTATCAAAAGCAAAACTAATTGATAAAACTAATCAAAGGAAATACAATTCATCAGAAGATTTCAGTCATCAAGTCTCCTTTTCTAAAGAGCCTTACAAAACCTATATATAAGCGTTTAAACCCAACTAACTAGACAAGTAGCCAATGTGGGATTAAACCACGTTTTACAAGACAAACTGGGAAAATATCATAAATACTACTCAAATGACTGTTTCAAAGGCTACGATCTTCCTACATCATACATACAACTTAAAATTCAGGCTCAAAGTCTCACATAGATTGGTTCCATATTTTACAGGTGATTTTTGGTTAACACTTAAGTGATATATTCATTCAAAATTATATTGCATCGAGATGGAAGGCAGCAGGGTAACATGCTATGCTGCCGCCCTTCAGCTCTTTCTGGATAATAAAATCATCCCTTGAAACACTACATCCACAGATTTGGGTTTCTAAAGTTACTATGCATAATTTTTGGACCCTTTGAGAAGCTCCACAGCCTCTTGTTCTAAAATGGATGAAATTCATACTAATACAGGATATAATATAGATGTGTTATTTATGTGAGTTTATTGGCTCCAAACCATACAGTTGATCTATGATGGACTACTTCCAGTTAGCAATTAATTAGCTGGAGCTCAAGGTAACCATGATGAGAGATTTTAGACATGGTGAGAGGGTATATCTGTGTCTTTCAAGGATAAGAAGTGACAGAACAAGAACACCAATCTATCTTTATTCAAGAAGATACAAAGGCAAATATGTCATATATAACCGAGGCGAACCAACATGTAAGTAAGACATAATAACATAGTTCAAATTCTTTGATTGAGCATAAGGAATCACTGATCAAGCGTATCAGCTGGGAAGAAAACATTTTATTTAAGCATCAGTATTGGTCGGTGTACATCTATACCATTGGCAAAATACCAGTCATATTACCAAACCATAAATTAGATATGATAATGGAAGAAGTGTTTAATGAAACTGAAGTGCATAGCAGGCAATCATGGATCTAGTCTCATTTCGTTACCTTCTCCTGATGCAATCAATGCCAGAGCATGTGCAGGGGATAACACTACTTCTTCTTTAATTCCCTCAACATACGTTCCCTGGAGAATACATCAATGTCTACGTTACAGTTGATCCTCATCTTTAAAAGCACAGGAGACTTCAAACATAGAAGAAATATATATAAATTGACTTTTATCAATCAAACTGTTTTCATTCTATATTAGTATTATATGATGGCATAAATGAGATATGTCTATAAAGATTTAAACTGGGTCTGGAAGGAAAAAAAATCTATGACACGCCCTGCCAAATGCTTCCTCATATTCATCATGTTGTTGGTGACAAATGGCAGCTAATCCCATCCTCGGCTCGATTGAGTCCATAAGGCAAGATACTTGGGGAGAAGTTTGGAGGGCCATGAGTCCCTTAGAATGCTGAATGATACTATTCAAGATAATGAATCGAAGTTCCTTCCTCAATTGGATCAAAATAGATGAGGGAATATTAGAATCCCTGCGTCAAAAAGGAAAGGGTAATAAGCTACTGTTTGATGGCTGTGAACCGGTTAATCTTGAAAACATTTGGCAAGCTTTACGCACTCTTTTGATCAATTTTCATGGGTCAAATGTGTATTGAGAAACAATGCACCAAAAAGGCGAATTTTCAGGGCTGGAAGTTCTTCTTGATATAGCTATCAACTCAAGACATACTACAAAACAGGGAGCCCAACTTGCATCATACTACCAACTCTCTAAATTACATACAGACTTCAACCTTCCCGTGGTACTCTTGCACTAGGCAATTGAACTGTGGGAACATTGAAGAAACATACTACTAGTCCCACACAATCCACCACAACTATCTGATTTTGTGAACATTAATAGGAAATAAAATCACCATGCTTCACTTCTAGTCCTACGGAAAGCAAAAAAAGAGTTTTAGATTAAAAAAGGGCTTCTGCAGCTACGTTATGGTCAATCACTAACTGTGATTATGATCCATTGTACAGATAGATACATCATAAATGCCTTCTACCTTTTCTTGATAGCAAGATGACAGTAAGTCAAATATAACTTTTGTAGAGCATGCGTGCAGATAAAACTGATATAGTTACCAATTAAAGCCACCTATTTATGCAAGTCTACTTGCCCTAATTTTTATAGCAAATTTGATCAGGAAAATGGCAGTTACAGTGTTCAGGGTTCAGGGATAATTTGCTGTTATTTTATTGTAATACTTTTTGAATTAAGTCAGGAGGCTTTCTATTCATCCCACCCTCCTCTTGCAGGCAAAATCAATCAAAAGGATTACAAGTCCGCTTATAATACGCAGCTCGCATCCCCTCAGCCCACACAAGATAGCAAACTATTTTTATTGTAAGATGACATAATTAATGCTATAAAAAGGGATGTAAAACTCAAACATAAACTTAAAAATCAAATGCGGACTAAAGCCATAAGCCTCATAGTTTATTATGCCAATATAGATTGGTGTGCTAGTAAATTGAAGAAAGAAACAAATACTTTGATTAGCCAATTTCGAGCTAATACGAATATAAAGAAGCCATACCTACATGTATGTGGAAATATATATTAATTTGATTTAGAGTAGGTAATAGTTTTACCAAGAAATAAAGATTGATAAATTAGTAAATAAAAATGGGAATGCAGAGGCTCCTTCAGGACAAAATTCAATTATCTCTACATATAACTGTTGTTGGAAATTGTGTCAAACAAGCCCACCTGTGAATCTTCTCGTATCCTGAGGTTTTGTCCAGTCGGATCAAGCAAGTCATTGATAACCTTTTCAAAGGGGAAAAGGAAGAGTTAAGACTTCCAGCACGACAAACTATTTGCAAATATATCACAAGACCAAGAATGGCCTGAAGTTTAGAAAATAAAGGTACAGTATGTAAACAAAATAGGCACAGCCCAAAGTTCTCTGTAGGCATTGCCTTTGCAACATTAGTAACAACATAATGATATTCAGTTGATTGGCAGGAATAATCAAGTTTACCTCATTGTAAATTTCTAAATATGAAACACGGAGTAGGAATTCCCTTCCTGGAGACTGCCATACAAAAATTGAAAAGCAATGAACACAGTAAACTTCATTCAAATCAGAGATATATAAGAAACTACAACGTCAAAAGTCATTATTACCTCTTGTATAATACTGAAGACATCTTTGATTGCCAAAGGAATTATTCCAGGGGATTTCTGCTCACCCTGCAAAAAGCATTGAAATGAACCTTAAATTTAAACAACAGCCAGTTGCCACGTTCAGTATGTATGTACAGGGTAACATCATACTTGTCTAGACGGCTAGGCGTTTCTAAGCATGTTTAAAAAAATTGAATGTTTTACATATGTAGTAAAATTTGCATATATATAAATGTACTCAAAATTTCAAAATATACATTACAATGTACATTTATATTGGTTATCCTTAAACTTCATCAATCGTAAATTCGTAAGGCCTAAACTAGACCCAACGGGCCCTATTTGACTTAGTTTGCCCTAATTCGGCCTTATAGATAAACTAAGGCTTGTTTATTGAGTGAGTAAATAGTGTACAATGCACTCTTATATAACAGAAGAGAATAGAGACTAAAGTAGAGGTGAGCAATATGAGACTAAACTACAAAAGTAAATAGCATAAGCGAGGCACATGCTATGCACATGACACTCAACAAAACATAACAGAAAACAACATATCTCTATACTCCCCCTCAAGCTGGAGCGTAGATGTTGATTAGGCCCAACTTGTCAACCAGAGTTAGAAAGCGAGCTTTGGGAAGTATCTTTGTGAAGATGTCTGCAACTTGCTTGTCGGTACTGAGATATGGAGTGCAAATTATGTCAGAGAGCTTCTTCTCGAATAAAGTGACAGTCGACCTCGATATGTTTCGTCCTCTCGTAAAATGTGGGGTTGCTCGCAATAAAAATGGGCGCCTTATTGTCACAAAACATTAGAATAGGGCTAGAATAAGATATGTCAAACTCCTGAAGGAGACTCTGAACCCATAATAGTTCGCAAGCAGTATGAGCCATTGCTCGGTATTCTGCCTCTGCACTGGATCTGGCGACAACAGTCTACTTTTTGCTTTGCCAGGTGACAAGATTTCCACCCACAAAAGTACAATAGCATGAAGTTGACTTCCGATCAAAACGACTTCCTGCACAGTCTGAATCCGAGAACCCAGATAGGTTGCAGTGGTCATGCTTTTTATACATCAAGCCTTCTCCTGGAGAGCTTTTAAGATATCTCAGAATATGGCATACAGCATCCCAATGATATTATCGGGGTTTGTCAAGATACCGGCTGATGAATCTGACAGCAGCAGTAAGATCAGCTCGTGTGACAGGCAAATAAATAAGCTTGCCTACCAGCCTCCTAAACTGGTGATGATCAGCATAGGGAGGAGAGTTTGCATCATCCCAGTCCATGTTTGGATCAAGTGGAGTGTTAGCCGGTTTGCAACCAAGCATGCCAATTTCCTGCAACAGGTCAAGTACATATTTCCTCTGAGAAAGACACAGTCCTGCAGATGATCTGGAGACTTCAATGCCTAGGAAATATCGAAGTTTTCCCAGATCTTTAGTGACAAAATGCTTCTCTAAGTAAGTTTTAATTTCCTGTATGCCCAATGTGTCACTGCCAGATAATATAATATCATCCACAAACAATCAGAATCACAAGTCCGACTGCTGTCTTGCGAATAAAGACTGAATGGTCAGAATGAGAACGACGAAAGCCAAAGATGACTAAAATTTGACTGAGCTTGTCAAACCAGGCTCGTGGACTTTGCTTGAGACCATAGATAGCCTTGTTCAACTTACATACTTTGGAGGCAGACTCCCCCTGAGCAACAAACCCAGGTGGTTGCTCCATGTAAACTTCTTCCTGTAAATCTCCTTAAAGAAATGCATTTTTCACATCAAGCTGAAAGAGAGACCAGTCTTTATTCACAGCAACAGAAATCAGAATGTGAACAGAGTTTAACCTGCAACAAGAGAGAAAGTCACAAAATAATCAACACCGTATGTCTGTGTATAGCCCTTAGCAATAAGACGGGCTTTGAGACGTTCAATAGTGCCATCCGGCTGATATTTAATAGTAAAGATCCAACGACAACCCACTATAGGGCAAGAAGAGGGGCGATCCACAAGCTTTCATGTCTTGCGATCACCAAGTGCCTGCATTTCCTGGTCCATTGCCTTCTTCCATGCTGGAATAGCAAGAGCTTTTGTAGCATTTTTCGGAATACTAACAGCAGATAGTGCAGAAGTAAAGCAGGCAAAGTTGTTATGCAGATTATCAAAGGTGCAGAAATGACTGATAGGATGTTTAGTACAGGAGCGTACACCTTTCCTTAAGCTGATAGGAAGGTGCAGATCAGAGGTTACCTCAGTGTTTATTTGATCATCCGCAGACGCAGGAATTGGTTGAGGGGCCATGGAAGGAGTGTTTGTCTTCGGCCGGCGTTTGTACACTTGCAGTGGACGTTCTTCAGGCTGGCCAGATACAGACAAATTTTTGACAATTTCTGGTAGAGGTGTTTGTGCCAACACATCAGGAGTTAGGCTTGCTCCATCCTCAGAAAAGAAGGGCACATGCTCAAAGAAGACGACATCCGCACTGACAAACCACTGTCTGAGTATCGGATCAAAACAGCGATAGCATTTTTGAGTTCGTGAATAACCCAAAAAAATACACTTAGTAGACCGAGGGTCAAGTTTTGACATTCCTGGGCGCAAATTTTTAACAAAACAGGTACACCCAAAAATGTGAGGTGGTACAGGAAACAGAGGTGCATCAAGAAACAAGATAGAGTATGGGATGCGATTTTGTAAAACAGAAGAGGGCATGCGGTTTATAAGAAAACATGCCGTAGTGATTGCCTCAGGCGAGACGGTGAGGGACTTTGTAGTGGATAAGAACGACTTCCTGTATTGAGTAAAACATATAGATAAACCAAGGCTTGTTTATTGAGTGAGTAAAACAATGTACAATGCAGTCTCTTATATAATAGAAAAGAATAGAGACTAAAGTAGAGGTGAGCAATATGGGATTAAACTACAAAAGTAAACAACATAAGTGAGGCACATGCTATGCACATGACACTCAACAAAACATAACAGAAAACAACATATCTCTATAGGCCTAATTCAGACATAATATGGCATAACATGACGTTATCAAACCAAACTTCCCCTAATCTAGGTGGACCTGAAATCACCAAATCAAACCTAATTTCCCCATGTCAGACATTGGTTCACTAAATCCGGCCTAGTTTTATCCAAATTAGACCTAGTATGGCCTAAATCAGACTTATTTCTGCCCTAAAATGATTAAATTGAACTTATTTGATCAAATTCAGACCTAATTCATGCTAATTTAGCATCATTATAACTAAGGGTAGCATGCAAGTACTGGCATACAGTGAAATTTTTATTACATCTACATCCAATATTAGCAGGCCCAGACCCACAAACTAGATTAAGATATTGAACCAGTGAGAGAGATCAGAGATGAGGGCACAACGGGCCACACATGCAAGGGTCCAACGGATTGGACTCGGCTTGTGCAACAAGGAGCATGTTCACGACTTGGCTAGCCACAGCAACAACCAATATGGAGGGGGAAAATTGGAAGATGTGATCAATGAGATGAGTGCATACCACCGGAAAGGAGTAGTGCCTACAAGTGAAAAACCATAAGGGGCAAGGGGTACCCTGCACCATTACACTCTCTCCCTCCATGTTTGTTATTTTCTACACTAGGGTCAGGGTTAGAGGAATCAGCCTGCTCTAATACCATGTGAAAGAACAAAGAGGCAATAATCATGTAATCTGAGGTGAAACCCCATTGTATATAGAAGAGGGGGCATATATAGACCTGAAAAGTTGAAATGAATCCCGAAGAGACTGGAACTCAAAATTCTATTTATCAAGGCGTTTGCCTAAGCGGCAAGGCATTGAGCCAATCACGCCTTAGGGAGACGCCGTAAATACATCACGCTTGGCATGTGCATTGGTCACCTAGGCAACTAAGCGGTCGCTTTGGCGCCTTGGCATAATGAGAAGTGAGTTTTTTTGGGTCAGGATCCAACTAAATCCGGCTAAAAAAGAAACCCCACCCCCAAGCCCCCGACTCTCTAGCTTCTACCCCGACCTTGACTCCAACTCCCGGCAGTAACCATAATAACCCTAAAACCCTTTCCCTAGCTGCTTGCATGTGAAGAAGCTATCATCGTCATTGAGCATCGTTGTCGGTGCCAGCGCCATGGTTCTCATCTCCATTGAGGAAGGTCAGCCCCTCCAGCCACCTGCTTGTCCTTGACAGCTTGTAAGACGAGCACAGAGCCGCATTGGAGCAGAAAACTACGTCAACGACAACACAGGTTAGCCCCTTTTTTCTTTTATTGTTTCTTCTCCCAAATCTTCTCTCTTTTGTATTTTCTTGTTGAATGGTCTATGCCAGTGTTTCAAAAGTCGGTTCGTACGGTCGCTTACAAGGTTCGGAGCACATGCCGAACTGCATACTACAAATCCTCACCAAATAAGACCAGGGACGCATTCAAGGCTACATAGCCGCATACAAGGCTGATTAATCCCCGATTTTTAGATGGGCATTTCCATTTCTTCTTTTTCTATATTTACATTAATCTATGTTTGTTTGGATTTAGATCATAGTTGCGTGATTGTATTTATTTAAGTTGTGATAATTGTATACTCGCATGATTGCATCCATTATTCTAGTATCCGTACTAATTAGATACGCAATTTAGAAATTATATACGTAGACGCATTATCAATATATTTATTCAGACATAATAGTTAATAATAAAGCCATCAAAAACAGCATATACTCCCTCATTTCCTATTATCTTTTCCATTTCCCTATTTCCCAATTACCCTTAGATGGATTGTTGCCACAACATTCCCAATTTCCATGTTTAGATTTTATCGTTGCATGTGTGGTTTGGTTCTTGTCCGGTTTCATTCTCATCTATTATTCTGGGATGTGTAATTTGGTTTGTTTGATATGTATGATCATTGAAATGCATGATTGCATCTATTAATCTTGTATGTATCGACAAGTAAGTGTGGTTTGGTTTTCTTTGAAACTTTATATTTGAAATTCTGACTCTATCTCAATTTAGAGGGTCTAAATATATAATTGTACAAATTATATATGCAATTGGGTGATTAATTTATATATTATAATTGAATTATTCAAAAATCCAAAAATGCATGAACTCTTGCTTACCGCATATACTCTACATGGTGACCTCTCCGAGCGCATGACGCATACAGCGTTTTAGAACACTGGCCTATCTTCCGTACATCTTGTGCATATGTAGCTAGTCTGAAGCCGAGTAAAGGAGGGTTGGTGGTAGGTTGACGGCCTCCATAAAACTGTCACTCTTGCTGTGACATTTTATAAGAATTTTGTTGGAGCGTCCCTACCTAGCGACGTGTTGCATCAGCACCCAAGTGCAATGATAAATATGAAAGGGGTTTAGACACAGCGGCGCCCAGTTGTGTTGAAAGACAAGCAAGGTTTTCCACACCTTGGACGGGTGTGGGTAAAGAAGCTAATCCCCTGCATCATTATTCAGATGTAGTGAAACATGTGCAAGGGCAACATTATTGACGGAGGCAGGTTAAGAAGCAATTCAACAAAAAAGGATTAGAGTGGGTTCTTGGAATATTACCCTTTGACAAGAAAGTCTTTGGAGATAGTGGATGTCATGATTAGAAAAAAGTCAGCATAGCTTGCTTGCAGGAAACCACGTGGACGGGGGAATGATGCAGAGAGATTTTAGACACTATAGTACAAAATCTAATATACATGTATTGACAAACATAGAAATGTCGCAGGCATTATTGTTGATAAGATGTTGAAGGATGAAGTTGTCAAGATCACAAAAATGGGAAATAGAATCATAGCTATCAAGGTTGTTCTTAAGGAAAGATTTTTAACATAATTAGCACCTATGTCCCTCAATTAGCCTTAGCAAGGAGGGTAAGAAGGATTTTTGGGATATCATAGTTGAATTGATGCAAGGAATGCCGATAGAGAAGAGCATCATTGTTGGGAGTGGTTAAATAGACATGTGGAGAGTATTCTAAAAGGCGACATTTGATACTCACAAATAGGCCAAGAACCGATAGAGAAAGTCCCCAACACACAATTACGTCAACGCCTACTAGGCACACGTTGGCATGCGCCTTGACAAGTTTGTTGGGTTGTTTATCATGTCAAATACATGTGAAACTATGATTGGAATGCAAAGACTATATGAACTTACATGCATAGTGTGAGTTTTTCCACTACTGGTAACACCATAGGCAAAAACAGTACCTGCAATGGGTACAAAGTGAAACAAGACAAGAATAAGAATTGATGCAATAAACTTTAAACATAGATGACAACAAATGATGAAAACCATAAACGTAGTATAAAAAAAGGGTGACTGGAATAATACTGTCAGATTTATAGGTCCGTAAATAGAAAAATCTATATATATAGTTACATAGTTTCCAGCCTAACAACAGAAAAGACAACATTTGGAGAAAGTGTGAAAACAATGCCAAAAATGTATCCTTATGCAAACACAGTATACACAGAACTGTGGCAGGGTCTTTTCTTTGGGCTAAGTGCCATACTAAAATTTGTCTCAGTTTTTTTCCCTCATGAAAAAATCTCAAATTTTGTCACAAATAGCTATATAAGGATTTGATACCAAATTGCAGGTGAATCAAAAAAAAACTTGACAAGTATTCACAAAATTGATAATGAAATGATTACAAGTTCTGCCTTTTAGATAACTTGAACCATCACAAAATACCTATATAACATTTCTGATCAAGCCTCAAAGAAAATAGATGTCTAGGATAACAGCAGATTACTTGAATCAACACAAAACATCTTAGTATCATAGTATTAATCCACTTTCATCTAATAAAGTAAATGGGGATAGGATGTTAGAGTCAAGATAACACAAAACATCATCTGGCAAAGTGGGGACAGGATGTTAGAGTCACCCTAATTCAACTTCCTAGTTATGTCTCACTTGATAATGTGAGAATATATAGGCCCAGAATATCTATCTAGTAGTGATCCAGCGAGAGCCCTGTAATGGTGAAAGGATAAGAGTCTTTTCAATAACTCTTTTTGGTGTTCTATCTTTCATGATATATACATAAATGCACTCAAGCATACATATGAAGTTTGAGTATCTGTCGTTGATGTCATGTTGGCGCCACTGGATAAACTGAAGACCGGAGATCCAGGAGCTCTGTAGGGTTGATCTCCCGGTTGGTTATAAAAACATAGTGCAAAAGTACAATGCTAATGTTTTTGAAAATAAGAATATTAACCGTCAAATATAAATTGTTTCAAAGACCTATCTAATTTAGAAGGCTTAACAAACCTTGGATGTTAATAAAGATTAAAAAAAATATATCTGTTCATGCAAAATCATTGAAGTTGGAACCACGAAGACATGGGAGAAGGTGAAAGCAAGTCTACAATGTAGACTGCATAGAAGCAATAAAATTTGGAACAAAAAACTTAGCAGTGGAAAACCATATGAAACAAAACTTGTGTAACATTTCTAAGTTAAATAACATGTTAAAACAATAATTAAAAATATATTCAACACAAAGGTTCAAGCAAACAGTTTCAAAATGATCATATCCCCTTTCACTTTACTTTTTTGGCAAGCAAGCATGAAATTCCACATTGTAATTAAAGCTGACGTAGCTGAACTAGTTACATAGCTTTATAACTAACAGCAATAATAAATGTTATCTATACAAGTAATTGACAATCCCAACATACAGATTTCCAAATAGCTTTATCTAATTAAGCCCAATATCCAAAGATTCTATTATTCCTTTCTATAAATGCCAGATATGTGAGAAGAAGATTATATGAATCACCCTCTATTGCTTATAACAGATGGTAGATCCTCTAATACAGGAAGGAAAATTGGAGTAAATCTATTTGATCTAAGACTAGACATAGCCATAAAGACAACTTTCAACTGAATAGAATGTGAGTATTAGATTCCTCATTTTTCATCGTCAAACCACAGCAAGAAGCAAGATGGAATTACCTCTGTCTAGGATAATACTGCATGAGATGCTTCTTCTAGAAACTAAGAAACACTTCCACACATGACGAAAATTACTCATGGGTGCTTTGGATTTCTAAACCCATATAACCCAATTCGATTTAGGCTAGTGATTTACGGCGAAGTTCACAAGCTTCTTGCATCCTTCCATAATTATGATCGGCCACAAAGATGATACCTTCACCTCCCATTGGCCAAGTAGCAGCAGATTTCAAATCAGTTATAAGATGAAAATCTCAGAAGCTAAGATTCAATCCCATATAAGACAGGACCCTTCCTTTTCATCTTCGAAATTTGGAAGTCTTCCACAAAAGCGACCAGATGTTAAAATTTAAATCCTTCGAACCTAGTATTTATAATGTGAACTCAAATTGCAAAATGAAAAATTCATATAATTCAACTTTGTCGGACAATACCCTCATGCATGGGTTTATATAGAAAACCTGTGGGAAGCCCTAATTGGCTTGTTTTTGTCGATGGCCTTATTGTAATAATAAACAAAATTAATAAATTAAGAATTTACAAATTAGTCCCTCATATTACAATTAGTAACTAAAACTGGAACAATTGCATAATGTTAAATAATCTCTTTATTTATTCTTATTAGTATATAGACTTTCCTGTGTATTTTACTTAGTCTATTTTTCTCTTTAGAGTGTTATTCTTGTGTTTAGTTTTATCCCACATGGGTTATCTCTAAATCCTGTGGTCTTCTCTTGTCTTATAAAAGAGAACCATGTACTCCTTTTTTAATCATCTCAATAAGAGGATTATTAGCCGCAACTTCTAGATGGTATCAGAGCCTCCCGATCCGCCCTAACCCTGCCCCTGCCCCAAGTCGCCGCCCACCCTGCCCCCCCTCCTGCCGCCGCCGCCCACCACCAGCCCCTCCAGCCGCCGTCACCCCCTCCCCTACCTTTCTCCCTTGCCACCCACCTCCTTCCCTACCTTCTTCTCCACCGCAGCCCCCCCCTCTTCTTCCTCCGTCTCCACCGCCGCCCCCCTGCTGCGCGCCGCCACCCCACACCCACCACTAACATCTCCCGCAGCCACAACCACCATCCCCATCCTCTCTGCTCTCTTGTTTCTCTTCCCTAGTTATTCGCTCACCATCTAGTTCGGTTACAGGCTTCCGTTCGTCTCCATACGCTCTTCCGAAAAGCTTACGTACAACATGTGTCTTTTCCAGTTCTGGCACGTTGAAGGCGTAAACCAGCTTTTCGCTTCTGCCTGCCTACGCCTCATGGTGGAGTAATCTTTTCTCCATGGTGGCGTAGGTTTCTTACTTCTTTATCTGCCCCGTGAGGGTCTTCTGAGGTCCATGTGGATCTCCTACTTGCTACGACTACTAGTCCATGTGGTGGACTCCTGCTACTGATTACTGCTACTACTGATCCTTGTTGTGCCCGTGCTCCTGTTCTGCTCTGGTCTGATGGCGACTCCAGATCTCCCGCGCACTCTCTGTGTTACTATGGTGAAGTTGGACAGTTCCAACTATCACCTATGGGCTGCCTCCTATGAGTTGTATGTCAAATCCCAAGGTCGCCACTCTCATCTGACTACAAAAGGCCCGTCTCTTCCTGCCCCTGATGCTGACGAGAAGACGAAACAAGCCTATGATCTCTAGTCCAAAGAGGACTATGGGGTCATGACATGCATGGTCAACAGCACTGAAGCCAAGATCAGCCAGTCCCTGCTCCGTCTTCCGACTGCCAAAAAAATGTGGGAGCAACTCTCCCATGTTTACTCGCACCAACAAAATCCTAAGAAGGTCTTTGAGATCTTCAAACAACTTGCCAAACAGGAGTATTCTGCTACTGACTCCGTCGAGTATTACTACAACTCCTGGTGTGCCCTCTGGGATGAGTTTCAGGTGTATCATCCTCTTTCTACTGACATCGATGAAGTTCATCGACAGCGGAACGAACTTATGTTAGTTCAGTTCCTCGCGGGCCTACCTGCTTCCTTTGCTGGTGTTGTGGACCAAATTCTCTCCAGCGACCCTTTACCCACTCTCCGTGATGTGCTCAAAAGGGTTCAGCGCTTACCTTCTGTGTCCCAGTCCGTGCCTGACTCTTCTGATGGGGCAGCTCTCGCTGTCCGCTCTGGTGATTCCTTTCGTAGTCGCGGTCGTGGCAGAGGTCGTGGTCGCGGAGGACGTTCTTCTGCTCCTGGCCGTGGCTCTGGAGTTGATCTTGTGGAGTCCCGCTACTGCACTCACTGCAAACGCACGAACCATACTGAAAATCGTTGCTGGATCAAATACGGCAAACCTGACTGGGCCAATAAAGTGACTTCTGACCAGACTTAACCTGCTCCACCAACAGCTGACTGGATCCGCTCAGAATTTGAAAAACTGCTTCAAGCTCGCCTGGCTTCCTCTACTAATGCTTCAAATGATGGTAGCGCCGCCCTTCTGACCAAGACTGGTAAACCTTCATGGGTGATTGACTCTGGTGCGACCTCTCATATTTTTGGCAATCCTACTATATTCTCTAAATTGCACAAGACATCTTTTATACCGCCTGTTACTTAAGCTGATGGCTCTAAATCATCGGTTACTGGAATTGGTGATATAAGTTCTACTGGTAGTCTGCCACTGCAGTCCACTCTTTATGTCCCTAAGTTTCCCCTTAATTTACTATCTGTCAGTAAAGTTGTGAAGAGCCTTCGTTGCTCAATTACGTTTGATCCGGATGGTATCTGTTTCAGGATCTGCGTACGAGGATGACGATTGGTTCAGGTCATGAGGGACCGGATGGGCTCTACTACTTGGACGATCTGAAGCCAGTTGCATATTTGACATCATCTGTGGCCGACATTCAGTGGCATTATAGATTGGGACATCCCTCTGCTGCAAAATAAAAAGCTTTATTACCTGATGTAGTTAGTTCTGTTTTTCATTGTGAGACCTGCCAGCTTGGCAAGCAAACTCGTGCTACTTTTTCACCAAAATTTTGCATTAGTTCTAAAGCTATCTTCGATATTATACATGTTGATGTTTGGGGTCCATGTGCTGTGACGAGTACTTCTGGTTTTTAATATTTTCTGAGCTTCATTGATGATTTCTCTAGAACAACCTGGCTGTTTTTACTGAAAGATAGATCTACCATTCTTGAGAAAATTACTGACTTCTTTGCCGAAATCTGTACCCAGTTTGCTAAGCCCATTAAAATTTTGCACACTGACAATGCTTTGGAGTTTATGCAAGCCTCTGTTAGTAGTTTTTGTCGTCGCCAGGGCACCATCCACCAAACTTCCTGTGCCTATACCCCGCAACAAAACGGTGTCGCTGAACGCAAAAACCGTCATCTCCTTGAAGTTGCGCGTACCCTTCTTTTTCACTACCATGTTCCTCAGTCCTTTTGGCCCGAGGCGATATCTACTGCTTGCTACCTCATTAATCGGATGCCATCCTCTGTGCTCGGCAATAAGATTCCATATCAGGTCTTGTTTCCTGATGCACCTCTTTTCTCTGTGCCTCCTCGTATCTTTGGGAGCACGTGCTTTGTTAAAAATCTCCGGCTTGGCCTTACCAAATTGGATCCTAGAGCAACTAAGTGTGTTTTCTTGGGATACTCTCGCACTCAAAAAGTGTATCGATGCTACGATCCTGTTTCTAAAAAGTGGTTTGTCTCTGCGGATGTCGTATTCTTTGAGCACATGCCTTTCTATTCTCCGGCTGGTTCTGCACTCACATCGGATTTACTGGTTGATACATCGTTACCTGTTGTGGATGATCTGCCTGATAATTCTGATGCTGCCTCCCCACCTGAAATGCTACCTCTGAAAGTGTATCACAGAAGACAGAAGCCGACAGCTCCCTCTATGGCCTCTCCATCGTCTTCATCCTCTGTGCCAGATCAAACACCTCCGCAAGTATTTTCTGACCTTGATCTCCCTATTAGCCTGAGAAAAGGGACACGGACTTGTACTCAGCATCCCATTGGGAATTTTTGTTCTACTGATAATCAGGGTGCTAATTTTGCTAATTTTACTACGGCCCTTTCTACTATATCTGTTCCTAAAACTGTTGCTCAGGCCATTAAAAATCCTGCATGGCGTCAGGCTATGGAAACCGAAATGCAGGCGCTTACTGAGCGCAATACATGGCAACTTGTTGATCCACCTGTTGATTACTCTCCTGTTGGTTGTCGTTGGGTCTTCACGGTCAAGTATCAACCGGATGGAATTGTTGAACGCCTTAAGACAAGACTAGTGGCTAAAGGCTATACACAGACCTATGGGGTCGACTACTTTGAGACTTTCTCTCCGGTGGCACGGTGGAACTCTGTGAGAATTCTTATTTCTGTCGCTATTAATTCTGGCTGGCCTCTGTATCAGCTTGATGTCAAGAATGCTTTCTTGTATGGTGACCTTCATGAAGAAGTCTACATGTCACAACCCCCTGGTTTTGTTACTCAAGGGGAGTCCTCTAAAGTATGCAGACTGAAAAAGGCGATTTATGGCTTAAAACAGAATCCCAGAGCTTGGTTCGATAAATTAAGCACTATTCTTCAAAAAATTTCATTCAAGCGCTCCCAGTCCGATCACTGAGTCTTTGTCAAGAATACTCTTGTTGGCATTATTATTCTCATTGTTTATGTTGATGATATTATCCTCTCAGGAAGTGATCCTGCTGGTATTCAGTCCACCAAACACTACCTGGAAAAACATTTCGTTACTAAAGATCTTGGGTCTCTCAGGTATTTTCTTGGGATAGAGGTGTCTCGGTCTTCTTCTGGCCTCTGCTTATCTCAGCGCAAGTATGTTCTGGATCTACTATCTGAAACTGGTCTTCTAGGTGCTAAGCCTGCTAGCACACCTCTGGATCCGAACACCGACTGGGATGATGAGAATTCTCCTGCCTATCCTGACAATCATCAATATCGAAGAATGGTCGGTAAACTCATCTATCTTACTGTTACACGGGCTGATATTACTGTTGTTGTTGGATTGGTTAGTCGTTACCTAGATAAGCCTCGACAGTGTCATTGGGACGTTGTCTGTCATATTCTTAAATATCTGAAAAGTTCTCCTGGAAGAGGCATGCTTTACAAGAAACATGGACACTGCAAACATCTTGGCTATTCTGACTCCGATTACGCTGGCAGCAAGGTTGACCGTCGCTCTACTTCTGGCTACTGCACGTTTGTGGGAGGCAACCTTGTCACTTGGCGAAGCAAGAAGCAGTCTGTAGTTGCTCGTTCAAGTGCTGAAGTTGAATATCGTTCCATGGCACACACTACCTGTGAACTATTCTGGATTCGGAGCTTACTGAAGGACTTTGGTATCTCTGACTCGTCTCCTATTCCAATGTATTGTGACAACAAAGCAGCTACATTCATTGCCAATAACCCTACTTTCCATCAGCGGACCAAGCACATTGAGGTGGATTGTCATTTTGCCCGCGAAGCTGTTCTCTCTGGCCAGGTCTCTACTCCCTATATTCATACGACTGATCAGGTGGCTGACATCTTCACAAAGATTCTACCAAAGACAAGGTTCACTGCTATGACATCCAAGTTGGGCATGATAGACATCTACGCTCCAGCTTGAGGGGGAGTATTAGTATATAGACTTTCCTGTGTTTTTTACTTAGTCTATTTTTATCTATTTTTCTCTTTACTGTGTTATTCTTGTGTTTAGTTTTATCCCACATGGGTTATCTCTAAATCCTGTGGTCTTCTCTTGTCTTATAAAAGAGAACCTTGTACTCCTTTTTTAATCATCTCAATAAGAGGATTATTAGCCGCAACTTCTAGAATTCTGTTTGTTAATTTACTTTTCTATATGGACCTATATATTTATTTATATATATATATATAAACTATAAACATAAAACCTATAGAAGGAGAGACTTCTGGAAGTCAAGTAACTATGCCTAATCCTACAACGGTCCCTAGCGGACAAGGAAGTAGAAATGAAACACCAGAACAACCAGGCGCTAGATACTGGTCAGATCCTAGCTTTAGAAGAAAACTTACTGATAGGAATAGATACGAAGGAATAAATTGGGCATCAGATAGAAGACCAAGTAATATTACTCTAGAAACCCCAGTTGATTATATGAATCAAGAATACATTAGTGCAAATGGAATTTATTTAAATCTAAATTCTGTCAGAAATATTGACGAAGCTATAACAAGATGGGCGAAAGCCACATATTTATCAATAACATCACAAAGTTATGATATTGAAACAGCATCAAGATTTTGTCATTTAACTTTCCAAGGAATCGTAGCAGATTGGTGGAAAGGATAAACTGATAACGATAAAGAAGCAGTAAAAGGAACAGCAACCACATTAGCTCAAGTGGTAAATAACTATGAAAACGAATTACGAAGAGAATTTCTACGAGAAAATGGAATGTAAACAGAGATGTAGAAAAAGAAAAAGAAAAACAAAGATTTACCTTTTTACTACATAATCTGAAATTCTGCGATATGTGCCGAATAGATGAATATATATGTAAATTTCAGGAGTACTTCTATAAAATATATGATAGAACAGATAGAGAAAATGTTACCAATAAAAGTCTACTAAATTTAATTTTTACAAAAGTACCTGACCTTTGGGGATTTAAAGCAATGCAATTATATCCTCAATATATTGGACAACGAGCAGACACATTAGGAGGACGAATAGAATTTCTAAAAATAAAATTAGAAGAATGGTGTGTTGAAGCTACACTAAACAGAAAAACAAATAAAGTGGTAAAACAAGGACTTTGTTGTTCACAATTGACCCATCCAATAACTATAGGATGCGAGCCAATGAGATATAATAGAAGGAATAAATATAAGTTTAAAAATAGAAAAAGGTTTGGATTTAAACCAAAACCAAAACAAAAATACTACAAAAGAAAGAAAAATTATAATAAACAGAATCCAAAAGAGTGCAAATGCTTTATATGCCAAAAAACAGGGCACTATGCAAATAAATGCCCAAAAAGAGGATCTAAGAAAATTAACCAAAAACAATTCGAAGAAATTATAGAAGAACTTTCTGAAATGGAGAACATTCAAGAATTTGTTCAAATAACAGACGATGAACAATCAGATCGATCAATCTATTATTTCTCAGTCACAGAATCAGACTGAGAAAGAAATAATAGAAGAATATCAAGAAGAAGCAGGAAATTTCTTGCAAGAAGTATTAATAGATAGAAAATTATTCAATCAAATAAGAAACATTAAATTAAAATTAGAAAATTCCGATGGATTTAGAA
Source organism: Alisma plantago-aquatica (assembly GCA_963693085.1). Lineage (NCBI taxonomy): Eukaryota > Viridiplantae > Streptophyta > Magnoliopsida > Alismatales > Alismataceae > Alisma > Alisma plantago-aquatica. Next base: position 1,478,462,958 of record OY856412.1, read on the forward strand.
CATCTCTCTTTGAAAGAATTACTCAAAGAAAACATATTTTCTATTATGGAATAACTAATAGAGAAATGTCTATGCAAATAGAATACACTAGAAATAGAATAAATATAAATTTACTTCGAAAAGAAGACCTGATGAGAAAATTAGAAAAAATAAAAGATAGATCTAAAATAGGATGGATTCATATAGGAGCTATTCAAATGATGATAAAAGCAACCTTCAGAGAAGGAATAGATTCACCCATAAATGTTGTACTAATGGATAATAGAATTAATCATAGAAGAGATGATACGTTAGGAATATTACAAGGAAATCTTAGTCATCAAAAATTAATCTTTAATATTTACCCAAAGATAAGTGTAAACATTAAAGATAATAATAATATAAACAGAACTTTAAGTCTAATACAAGATTTTCAAAAAACGGAATTCATGAAAAAAGGATCCATTCCTTATTCAATAACATATATAATAAGCTATGCTCTTAGCAACACACATCACTCTGAAAAATTTGAAGATAAAGATATTATAATGCTTCCTAATATATTTAAAGATATAGGAAAAATTACAAAGCCAGACATAATTTCAGAAATAGAGATACCAGAAAATATAAACATAGATGTCTCAGAAAAACCCTTGGTAACAGATAATAAAATCCCAAGAAGATTATGTTATGAGGGAAATCAGTTACAATTAACAAATGGAGATAGAATAGAAGAAGCTAGAGCAAGCACGGATAGATATAATGGAAAACTAAGACCAGTACTAAGAAATTTGCAGAGAACAGCAAGTCTAAGAATTCTAGCAGATAATAGAAATGCTAGAAATTATAAATTATATGGAAGATATTTCAAAGGAGAAGAATGGAATATGGCTACAATATCAATAGATTCAGGAGCAGGAGCTTCATTTATTCAACAGGGAATGATACCTTATATAGAAAAAATACCCATAGGATCACCCTATGCATATACGAATTTTGATGGACAAGAATATGAAATTACACATCAAGCCATTGTTCCAATTGAAATACAAGATATAAAAATTGACATAACACTCTATGTACAATCAGATAGTCGTAACGACGACATAGAAATTATATTAGGAATGAGTGCATTACAACAAATGGAACCATTTTCACTACAAAGTGAAGGACTATATTTTACACATAATAACCAAGAATATTTTTGGAAAAAAGGAAAATGACTAGTATATATAGTGTCTATATAGTAGCAGGAATTGTATACGAAGAATATAAAACAGAATATTTCCATGCATTCCTAGATACAGGTGCAGGGACTTGCATTGCCCGAAGACAATGCTTTCCTGAAAAATATATTACAACACTACCTACATTATACGGAAAAGATTTTACAGGAAAAAGACATGCGCTAACCCATGGAGTTAGAAAACCTAAAATTATTTTAGGAAATTATATAGTTACATGTCCACCATTTTATACTACTGAATATGCACAACAAGACATATTACTATGAAATAATTTTACACAAAAATTTAAACTATATATACAACATCAACATTATATTCAACTATTGACACCTTGTGACCATTGGATAACAATAAAAAAAGTTCAAAGAGCCTATAAAAGAGATAAATTTAATTTCCGCAGCAAACGTGGTGATTATAATACAAATAAACAACAATCAATAAAAGGAAGAATTATTGCACAATTCAATATGCAAGATATTGAAGCATTATTTGAAAAGAACTATAGTGATAATCCATTAGCCCTCTGGAATATTAGCCAAGAATGGGCTACAATAGAACTAATTGACAAAACTAAAATAATCAGAGTAAAACCTATGAGATATAATCATGTTGACATCGAAGAATTTAGAACCCAATTACAGGAATTAGAAACATCACAATTAATACAAAAATCAAAAAGCTCTCATTCTAGTCCAGCATTCATGGTAAAAAACCATGCAGAAATTAAAAGAGGAAAAGCTAGAATGGTAGTTAATTACAAACAACTAAATCAACATACCAAGTTCGATTGATATTTTCTTCCACACAAAGAGACTTTAATAAATATGACAAGAGGAAAAAACATTTATTCAAAATTTGACTGCAAATCAGGATTTTATCAAATAAGACTAGATGAAAAAAGTATACCATTAACAGCATTCAGTACTCCACAAAGACATTACGAATGGACAGTAATGCCTTTCGGATTAAAAAATTCTCCGCAAAAATACCAAAGAAGAATGGATAAGGTATTTGAACCTTATAATTCCTTTTGTCTAGTATACATAGCTGATATTCTTATAGCCAGTAAAAATGAAGAACACTATAAACATCTGCAAATATTTTCCCTTCTTTGCCAAAAAGCAGGAATAGTATTATCTAAAAAGAAAACGGAAATCTGTAAATCTAAAATAGAATTCTTAGGATTAAAATTAGACTCAAGCGGAATAGAATTGCAGGAACATATTATAGAAAAAAACGTTATGTTCCCAGACAAAAAACAACTTCAAAGATTTTTAGGATGCCTAAATTATGCAGAACAATTTATCGAAAACCTGACAAAATTAAGAAATCCTTTATAAAAACTATTAAAGAAAAATGCTATTTTCCTTATGACAGAAGAACTCATAAATCATGTTAGGTATATAAAAGAAAAATGCAAAAATCTACCAAGATTAGATCTCCCTTTAGAAGGAGATGACTTGATAATAGAAACTGACGCCGCTGAAGAATTTTGGGGAGCGGTCTTAAAGAAAAAAGATGAACAAAAAGAAAAAATATACAGATATACATCTGGAACGTTTACCGACACAGAAAAAAGATATCATTCAAATGAGAAAGAATTACTAGCACTAAAAAAGGGAATTAAAAAGTTCTCTTATTTCTTGTTACCTAAAATATTCTTAGCACGAGTAGATAATACCCAGGTAAAAGCTTTCATTAAAAATAATCTACCATCTACATCAGAATATAAACGACTAAGCAGCTGGCATACATTTTTTACAAAATATATTTTTGACATAGAAGTTATTAAAGGTGAAACTAACTTTATTGCAGATTTTTTATCAAGAGAATATAATGGAGCAAGTTGAAAAAAACTTCTAGAATTAGAAGCTCGATTACAACGTAATTGTAATCTGTTACAAGACAATTACGTAGAATCAATTGAAATTATTCAAAAACAGGATAAAACTATTGACAATATAGAAGAAAGCAAACAAGATATTACAGGAATAATTGCATATTTGAATTGCTTCAGGAGGGAAATACAGCAAAAAAGATCAGAAACAACACGGATGGATAAAGCAACAGGTAAAAGACCAATTGATATATCCCTCCAAATTTCTGATTCAATCATTAGCCAAAAAACTATTGAAAATACAAGCCTAACGGCAAGAGAAGTAGTTTTAAAACTGCTAAGACCAGCTTTACAGCTGAAAATATCATCTCTTTGGAGAAAGATGACAGCCAAACGGCAAGAAGCAGTTTTCAAACTGCAATTTCCTCATAAAACAGATCCCGCCTAATAGTTGAGAATACAATCTCTTCGGAGAAAGAATCCCGCAATAAAGAGGATAATATAAAACTGATGCCCGAAAGAATATTTAAATTCAGGGTATCTCAGAGTAAGCAGGATTATGACCTGCAATTGAACCTCACGGATTTCTTAACAAAAAGTGAAAATGAATACAGATCTTTATTAGAGATTGTTTACAATCTCAAAACAACAGAGACTTGTGTTCCAGATCACACGGGAATTTATCCCAGAATCAATTTTGACAAAGGAGTTGATCTAAGAATTATTAAAAACTGTTTCAAAATTGGAGCAGCAAATCTAATATATTTGAGCCATGACCTCGGAGAAATTCAAAGGCTGCACCAAGAAATTATCAAAGCAGTCAGAGAATTTAAAAGCAATGGCCCACTAGTAAAACCTACTAGTGAAATTTATATCAAGATTTTCTCAGCATTTAAAGATTGGGAAAAATTAAAAAAATTTAATCCAATATATTGCATCCAAATCGGAGTATCTTCCCCAGAATACGTCAAAGAAATAGAAGCAAGTTTCCGAAATGAATTTGAAGGAAATAAAGTCAACAAAGAATTTGTTGAAGTCAGAAGAGCACTAGGACTAAAAGTTCTTTGCCAAGTATTAGAAAAATTAATCAACGAGAACCGAAGCTGGCTACACAAAGCCTCGGACAATATAATTATTCTTTCTAATACAAGAAGAACTAACATATCAACAAAATTTAATCTAGAAAGGTTTCTAAAAAAGATAGAAACTGGACAAATAAAGTCAAGTTTGCAGATGCCAACAAGTGTTTTGTCAGCTCAGAAAGCACGAAGGAAAGATATGTCCCGCGTGCCAAGACAAGATGGAAAGAGACAGCCACAGCAGCACGAGCCGCTGAAGAATACGTCATCAATGACGAAAGAAAGCATTAGAAAGAAGAAGCATTCTCAAACGCACAAGTGTTCGTTAAAGAAAGACATCAAAAAAGAAGATTATTCTCTACCGGACAAGTGTGCGATAGACATGTAAAGAAGAAAAGAATGTAAACACCAATGTAACCGAGAGAGTGCCTATATAAACTCTCGAGGACTTGTAGGGAAGGACACTCGGAGTCAGAGAGAGTCTTGAGAGAAGATGTGTATACACTAAGTCTTCCGTTCAATAAAAGAACTTTGATCCTATTTCATTCCAGATTTCATTCCAGATCTCATTCCAATTCTTGATATGAGTCTTGCATTCTAATTCCCAAAGCGTAAGAAACAGGCTTTAGCCTAAAGATAATAATTCTTGTACTACCATAGAGAAGGAACATCTGTGTATAACCCGTTACACCCCCATTCCAATTTATCTTCACCGGTCGAGAGTCATCTCTCTTTTATTCTATCCCGGAGGCCGTCGTCCAAAAAGTCCGATCAAGCAAAGGAGTGCATAAGGACGTAGGAACATGAAGGCTATAGGATGATAAGGAGTTCGAGATCCGGAACGTCCAGGTCTAAGGATTACTTCTTTTAGAAATCGTTAAGAGAAGATCGAATGACGTTGAAGATAGAAGCAAGCGAGGTGGGCAACACAGGTATACAGACTATCTTGCTCTTTATGGTACTCAAAGTATTATTATCTTTTTGCTATAAGCTAGTTTCTTATGCTATGAACTTGATTATGCGAAGAACTTTAATCCGTCTAAAAATTGAACTAAAAACAAGGATACTAAAAATCCTGTTTAAAATAAGTAATAATCATAGACAGAATGATAAAGCCGAGAAAGCATACAACACCCATAAGGGCAGTTCGAGTATGTTTTCAAAACATGATAACAGTATCAAAAATTTCTGCAAACGTAAAGTGGTATCAGAGCCAAGTAACAATCCAAAATACGAGAATGGAATTAAGTATGAACAAAACGAGTTAGAAAATTAAGATAATAACATACACGAAGCTTTAGATTTAGAATTTGAAGTAAACATTGAATGATATGTATAAGAAATTAGAAGTACAGGTTCATGAAAACCACTCAAAAAATTGTCAAAAGATTCAAGAAATGATAATAGAATTACAGAGAACAATGGAATATCTATATGAAAAACAAAATAACGAATGTATATCAAAAATAAATCTATTCCAAACAAGTGGAAACGAAATAAGCTTATGTCCAAATGTATATCAAAAATAAATCTATTCCAAATGAATCTAATTTTATTTTTTAAATACATAAGCTTATTTCGTTTCCACTTGTTTGGATTACATTTATTTTTGATATACATTCGTTATTTTGTTTTTCATATAGATATTCCATTGTTCTCTGTAATTCTACTATCATTTCTTGAATCTTTTGAAAAAATTTCAAGTGGTTTTCATGAACCTGTACTTCTAATTTCTTATACATATCATTCAATGTTTACTTCAAATTCTAAATCTAAAGCTACGTGTATGTTATTATCTAAATTTCCTAACTCGTTATGTTCATACTTAATTTCATTCTCGTATTTTGGATTGTTACTTGGCTCTGATACCACTTTACGTTTGCAGAAATTTTTTATTTTGTTATCATATTTTGAAAACATACTCGAACTGCCCTTATGGGTGTTGTATGCTTTCTCGGCTTTATCATTCTGTCTATGATTATTACTTATTTTAAACAGGATTTTTAGTATCCTTGTTTTTAGTTCAATTTTTAGACGGATTAAAGTTTTTCGCATAATCAAGTCCATAGCATAAGAAACTAGCTTATAGCAAAAAGATAATAATACTCTGAGTACCATAAAGAGCAAGATAGTCTGTATACCTGTGTTGCCCACCTCGCTTCCTTCTATCTGCAACGTCAATCGATCTTCTCTTAACGATTTCTAAGAGAAGTAATCCTTAGACCTGGACGTTGCGGATCTCGAACTCTTTATCATCCTATAGCCTTCATGTCCCTACGTCCTTATGCACTCCTTTGCTTGATCGGACTTTTTGGACGACGGCCTCCGGGATAGAATAAGGGAGAGATGACTCTCGACCGGTGAAGATAAACAGGAATGGGGTGTAACGGGTTACACACAGATCTTCCTTCTCTATGGTAGTACAAGAATTATTATCTTCAGGCTAAATCATGTTTCTTACGCTATGTGAATTAGAATGCAAGACTCATATCAAGAACTGGAATGAGATCTGGAATGAAATCTAGAATGAAATAGGATCGAAGCTCTTTTATTGAACGGAAGACTTAGAGTATACACATCTCCTCTCAGGACTCTCTCCAACTCTGAGTGTCCTTCCCTACAAGTCCTCGAGAGTTTATATAGACACTCACTCGGTTACATTGGTGTTTACATTCTTTTCTTCTTTCCATGTTTATCGCACACTTGTCTGGTGGAGAATAATCTTCTTTTTTGATGTCTTTTTTAACGAACACTTGTGCGTTCGAGAATTCTTCTTCTTTCTAATGCTTTCTTTCGTCATTGATGACGTATTCTTCAGCGGCTAGTGCTGCTGTGGCTGTCTCTTTCCATCTTGTCTTGGCACGCGGGACATATCTTTCCTTCGTGCTTTCTGAGCTGGCAAAGCACTTGTTGGCATTTGCAACTTGAATTTATTTGTCCGGTTTCTATCTTTTTTAGAAACCTTTCTAGATTAATTTTTGTTGATATGTTAGTTCTTCTTGTATTAGAAAGAATAATTATGTTGTCCGAGGCTTTGTGCAGCCAGCTTCGGTTCTCGTTGATTAATTTTTCTAATACTTGGCAAAGAACTTTTAGTCCTAGTGCTCTTCTGACTTCAACAAATTCTTTGTTGACTTTATTTCCTTCAAATTCTTTTCGAAAACTTGCTTCTATTTCTTTGACGTATTCTGGGGAAGATACTCCGATTTGGATGCAATGTATTGGATTCAACTTCTTTAATTTTTCCCAATCTTCAGATGTTGAGAAAATCTTGATATAAATTTCACTAGTAGGTTTTACTAGTGGGCTATTGCTTTTAAATTCTCTGACTGCTTTGATAATTTCTTGGGGCAGCCCTTGAATTTCTCCGAGGTCATGACTCAAATATATAAGAGTTGCTGCTCTAATTCTGAAACAGTCTTTAATAATTCTTGGATCGGCTCCTTTGTCAAAATTGATTCTGGGATAAATTCCCGTGTGATCTGGAACACAAGTCTCTGTTGTTTTGAGATTGTAAACAATCTCTAATAAAGATTTGTATTCATTTTCACTTTTTGTTAAAAATCCGTGAGGTTCAATTGCAGGTCATAATCCTGCTCACTCTGAGATACCCTGAATTTAAATATTCTTTCGGGCATCAGTTTTATATTATCCTTTTTATTGCGGGATTCTTTCTCCGAAGAGATTGTATTCTCAGCTATTAGGCGGGATCTGTTTTCTGAGGAAATTGCAGTTTGAAAACTGCTTCTTGCCGTTTGGCTGTCATCTTTCTCCGAAGAGATAATATTTTCAGTTGTAAAGTTGGTCTTAGCAATTTTAAAACTGCTTCTCTTACCGTTAGGCTTGTATTTTTAGTAGTTTTTTGGCTACTGATTGAATCAGAAATTTGGAGGGATATATCAATTGGTCTTTTACTTGTTGCTTTATCCATCTGTGTTGTTTCTGATCTTTTTTGTTGTATTTCCCTCCTGAAGCAATTCAGATCTGCAATTATTCCTGCAATATCTTGTTTGCTTTCTTCTATATTGTCAATAATTTTATCCTGTTTTTGAATCATTTCAATTAATTCTACGTAATTGTCTTGTAACAGATTACAATTACGTTGTAATCGAGCTTCTAATTCTACAAATTTTTTTCAACTTGCTCCATTGTATTCTCTTGATAAAAAATCTGCAACAAAGTTAGTTTCACCTTTAATAACTTCTATGTCAAAAATATATTCTGCAAAAAATGTTTGCCATCTGCTTAGTCGTTTATATTCTGGTGTAGATGGTAGATTATTTTTAATGAAAGCTTTTACCTGGGTATTATCTACTCGTGCTAAGAATTTTTTAGGTAACAAGAAATAAGAGAACTTTTTAATTCTCTTTTTTAGTGCTAGTAATTCTTTCTCATTTGAATGATATCTTTTTCCTGTGTCGGTAAAGGTTCCAGATGTATATCTGCATATTTTTTCTTGTTGTTCATCTTTTTTCTTTAAGACTGCTCCCCAAAATTCTTCAGAGGCGTCAGTTTCTATTATCAAGTCATCTCCTTCTAAAGGGAGATCTAATCTTGGTAGATTTTTGCATTTTTCTTTTATATACCTAACATGATTTATGAGTTCTTCTGTCATAAGTAAGATAGCATTTTTCTTTAATAGTTTTTATAAAGGATTTCTTAATTTTGCCAGGTTTTCGATAAATTCTTCTGCATAATTTAGGCATCCTAAAAATCTTTGAAGTTGTTTTTTGTCTTCTATTTTGTCTGGGAACATAACGATTTTTTCTATAATATGTTCCTGCAATTCTATTCCGCTTGAGTCTAATTTTAATTCTAAGAATTCTATTTTAGATTTACAGATTTCCGTTTTCTTTTTAGATAATACTATTCCTGCTTTTTGGCAAAGAAGGGAAAATATTTGCAGATGTTTATAGTGTTCTTCTTCGTTTTTACTGGCTATAAGAATATCATCTACGTATACTAGACAAAAGGAATTATAAGGTTCGAATACCTTATCCATTCTTCTTTGGTATATTTGCGAGGCAATTTTTAATCCGAAAGGCATTACTATCCATTCGTAATGTCTTTGTGGAGTACTGAATGATGTTAATGGTATACTTTTTTCATCTAGTCTTATTTGATAAAATCCTGATTTGCAGTCAAATTTTGAGTAAATGTTTTTTCCTCTTGTCATATTTATTAAAGTTTCTTTGTGTGGAAGAAAATATCCATCGAACTTGGTATGTTGATTTAGTTGTTTGTAATTAACTACCATTCTAGCTTTTCCTCTTTTAATTTCTGCATGGTTTCTTACCATGAATGTTGGACTAGAATGAGGGGGGCTTTTTGATTTTTGTATTAATTGTGATGTTTCTAATTCCTGTAATTGGGTTCTAAATTCTTCGATGTCAACAGGATTATATCTCATAGGTTTTACTCTAATTATTTTAGTTTTGTCAATTAGTTCTATTGTAGCCCATTCTTGGCTAATATTCCAGAGGGCTAATGGATTATCACTATAGTTCTTTTCAAATAATGCTTCAATATTTTGCATATTGAATTGTGCAATAATTCGTCCTTTTATTGGTTGTTGTTTATTTGTATGTTTATTTGTATTATAATCACCACGTTTGCTGCGGAAATTAAATTTATCTCTTTTATAGGCTCTTTGAACTCTTTTTATTGTTATCCAATGGTCACAAGGTGTCAATAGTTGAATATAATGTTGATGTTGTATATATAGTTTAAATTTGTGTAAAATTATTTCATAGTAATATGTCTTGTTGTGCAAATTTAGTAGTATAAAATGGTGGACATGTAACTATATAATTTCCTAAAATAATTTTAGGTTTTCTAACTCCATGGGTTAGCGCGTGTCTTTTTCCTATAAAATCTTTTCCGTATAATGTAGGTAGTGTTGTAATATATTTTTCAGGAAAGCATTGTCTTCGGGCAATGCAAGTCCCTGCACCTGTATCTAGGAATGCATGGAAATATTTTGTTTTATATTCTTCGTATACAATTCCTGCTCGTATATAGACACTATATATACTAATCATTTTCCTTTTTCCAAAAATATTCTTGGTTATTATATGTAAAATATAGTCCTGCACTTTGTAGTGAAAATAGTTCCATTTGTTGTAATGCACTCATTCCAAATATAATTTCTATGTCGTCGTTACGACTATCTGATTGTACATAGACTGTTATGTCAATTTTTATATCTTGTATTTCAATTGGAACAATGGCTTGATGTGTAATTTCATATTCTTGTCCATCAAAATTCGTATATGCATAGGGTGATCCTATGGGTATTTTTTCTATATAAGGTATCATTCCATGTTGAATAAATGAAGCTCCTGCTCCTGAATCTATTAATATTGTAGTCATATTCCATTCTTGTCCATTGAAATATCTTCCATATAATTTATAATTTCTAGCATTTCTATTATCTGCTAGAATTCTTAGACTTGTTGTTCTCTGCAAATTTCTTAGTACTGGTCTTAGTCTTCCATTATATCTATTGGCACCCACCTTGGGTCTTAGTCTTCCATTATATATATATATATATATATATAGGGTCATGGAACAAAAACGCGCGCCTTGAGGCATCAAAGGCGTACGCCTTGAGGCGAGGCGTCCCTCAATGCGCCCTAAGGCGTGCGCCTCACTGTCCAGGTGAGAGCCGTGCGCCTCATTTTTGGCGAGGCGTAAAAAGACGTGGAGGCGTTTCCGAGGCGTAAGCCTCAATTCAGACCCCAATTTAAGCCTCATATGCACATGTTTAATATATATATGTGTGTAAATATACATATATGTATGTATATAAACATGTATATTTGTGTGTATAATCTATATATGTGTGTATATATACATACATATGTATTTAAACATGTATATTTGTGTACAAGAGAAAGACAAGAGAAAGACACGTATATTTGTGCACCCAAAAGACCAGATTCAGATAAGAGATCCAGGACATACTTCCGTTGAGACAAGCAGAGACCAGAAGAAGACCGGGACACTTCTATCCCAAGAAAATACCGATGTGAGCCAAGATCCTTGGTAACAAAGTGTTTCTCCAGATAGCGCTTTGTAGACTGAATACCAACAGAATCGCTTCCAGAGAGAATAATATCATCAACATAAACAATAAGAATAACAATACCCGCAGAAGTATTTTTCACAAAAACAGAGTGATCAGATTGGGAACGTCTGAAGGAAAATTGCTGAAGAATATTGTTGAGCTTGTCAAACCACACTCTAGGGCTCTGTTTCAAGCCATAAATAGCCTTTTTTAGCCTGCAGACTTTGGAAGCCTCCCCCTGACACACAAAACCGGGAGGTTGTGACATGTATACCTCTTCATGAAGATCACCATACAGGAAAGCATTCTTGACATCAAGTTGATACAGTGGCCAGTCAGAATTGATAGCAACAGAAATCAGAATCCGGACAGAGTTCAGGCGCTCTACTGGAGAGAAAGTTTCAAAGTAGTCAACTCCATAGGTCTGGGTATACCCCTTTGCCACAAGTCGCGCCTTAAGTCGTTCGACAGTACCATCGGGATGGTATTTGACAGTGAACACCCATCGGCATCCAACTGGAGAGCAATCAGCAGGTGGCTCAACTAGGGTCCAGGTATGACGGTCAGTAAGAGCCTTCATTTCTTCTTCCATAGCCTGACGCCACGCAGGATGGCTAAGAGCCTGAGCAGCATTCTTAGGTACAGATATCGCAGACAGAGCCGCAGTGAAGTTAGCAAAATTAGCACTCAAATTATCAGTAGAGCAGAAATTTCCAATCGGATGCATAGTGCAGGTACGGGTCCCTTTCCTCAGACTAATAGGAATATCAAGATCAGAAAATACCTGCGAGGATGGTTGATCTGGCACCGAGGAAGAGGACGATGGAGGGGCCATGGAGGGAGCTGTCGGCTTCGGTCTTCTTTGATAAACTTTCAGAGGTGGCTTTTCAATCAGATCCTCAGAAATAGCAGGTACATCGTCCATCACAGGCAAAGGTGTATCAGCAAGTAAATCGGAAGTGAGCGCAGAACCACCCGTGGAGTAGAAAGGCATATGCTCAAAAAACACCACATCCGCAGAGACAAACCACTTTTTAGAAACAGGATCATAGCACCTATATCCTTTCTGAGTGCGAGAATATCCCAGAAAAATACACTTAGTTGCTCTAGGATCTAATTTAGTAAGGCCAGGCCGAAGATTTTTAACAAAACAGGTGCTCCCAAAAATGCGAGGCGGGACAGAGAAAAGAGATGCATCGGGAAACAGAATCTGAAAAGGAATCTGATTGCCGAGCACAGATGAAGGCATGCGGTTAATTAGATAGCAAGCAGTGGCTATCGCCTCGGGCCAAAAGGCTTGGGGAACATGATAGTGAAAGAGAAGGGTACGAGCAACCTCGAGAAGATGACGATTTTTGCGCTCAGCAACACCGTTTTGTTGTGGGGTGTAAGCACAAGAGGTTTGATGGATTGTGCCCTGGCGACGACAGAAAGAGCTAACAGATGTTTGCATGAATTCCAAAGCATTATCAGTACGAAGAATTTTGATAGGCTTAGCAAATTGAGTGCGTATCTCAGTAAAAAAGTCAGTAATTTTTTCAAGGATAGTGGATCTATCTTTAAGTAAAAACAGCCAGGTAGTTCTAGAAAAATCATCAATGAAGCTCAGAAAATATCTAAAACCGGAAGTACTTGTGACAGAGCAAGGACCCCAAACATCAGCATGTATAATATCAAAAGGTGCTTTAGAGCTGATACAAAATTTTTTTGAAAAAGTAGCACGAGTTTGCTTGCCAAGCTGACAAGTTTCGCAATGAAAATCAGAACTAACTATATCTGGTAACACGACTTTTAACTTTCCAATAGAAGGGTGTCCCAATCTATAGTGCCACTGGATGTCGGTCACCGATGATGTCAGATATGCAGCAGTCTTTGGCTCGTCCAGATAGTAGAGTCCATCCAGTCCCTCATGGCCCGAACCAATCGTCATCCTCGTGCGCAGATCCTGAAATAAAACACCATCCGGATCAAATGTAATTGAGCAACGAAGGCTCTTCACAGTTTTACTCACAGAAAGAAGATTAATAGGAAACTTCGGGACATAAAGTGTAGAGCGCAGAGGCAGACGACCAGTAGGACAAATATCACCAATGCCAGTAACAGGTGATTTAGAACCATCAGCTAAGGTAACAGGAGGTATAAAAGAAGTCTGCTGCAGTTTAGAAAATAAAGCAGGATTGCCAGATATATGAGAAGTCGCACCAGAGTCAATAACCCAGGAATTTTTACCAGCCGTAGTCAGAAGAGCAGCACTGCCAGAATTTGAAGCCTCAGTAGAAGACGCCAGACGAGCCTGAAGGAGTTTTTCAAACTCGGAGCGGATCCAGTCAGCTGTCGGCGGAGCAGGTTCATCAGTTGTCACTTTGTTGGCCCACTCAGGTTTGCCATATTTGATCCAGCACTTATCTTCATTATGGTTGGTACATTTGCAGTGAGTGCAATAGCGGGACTCAGCTTGATCGGATCCAATTCCACGACCAGGAGCAGAGAATCGTCCTCCGCGACCACGACCTCTACCACGGCCACGACCACGGAAGGAATCACCAGAGCGGACAACAAGAGCAGCACCGTCAGAGGTGTCAGGTACAGGTTGAGACACAGAGGGTAGACGCTGAACCCGTTTGAGAACATCGCGGAGAGTAGGCAAAGGGTCGCTGGAGAGAATCTGGTCCACAACACCAGCGAAGGACGCAGGTAGGCCGGCGAGGAATTGAACTAACATAAGTTCATTCCGTTGTCGGTGCACTTCTTCAATATCAGCAGTCAGAGGGTGATATACCCGGAACTCATCCCAGAGAGCACAGCAGGAGTTGTAGTAGTCCTCAACGGAGTCGGTGGCCGAATACTCCTGTTTGGCAAGCTGTTTGAATATCTCGAAGACCTTCTTCGGATTCTGCTGGTGAGAGTAAACATGGGAAAGCTGGTCCCACATTTCTTTGGCAGTCTGAAGTCGAAGCAAGGACTGGCTGATTTTGGCTTCAACACTATTCACCATCCAGGTCATGACCCCATAGTCCTCTTTGGACCATAGATCATAGGCTTGCTTGGTTTTCTCATCAGCGTCTGCAGCAGGAAGATCAGGGCCCTTGGTAGTCAGGTGAGAGTAGCGTCCTTGGGATTTGACATATAACGCGAAGGAGGCAGCCCATAGATGATAGTTGGAGTGATCCAACTTCACCGTAGTAACACAGAGAGTGCGCGGCGGGAGGTCAGAAGTCGCCATCGCAGCAGTAGCAGAAGAAGAGAAGCAGCACGGGCACAGATCCAGACAGTAGTCAGCAGCAGTAGTAGACAGCAGTAGAAGTCCAACACATGGGCTAGTAGCAGTAGATAGGAGATCCGAGCATGGACCTCAGAAAACCCTTATAGGGCAGGAAGAAGGAAACAGAACCTACGCCAACATGGAGAAGAGATCACTCCACCATGAGGCGTAGGCAGTCAGAGCCGGAAACTTGTTTTTAAGCCTTCAACGTGCCAGACTGGAAAGTGACCAGGCTGTACGTAAGCTTTTCGGAAAGGAAACGGAGACCGAAGAGAGAACCTGTGGTAGTCTAAGCCACAAGGAAAGATGTGCTTAGGGTACGGAGATTATAGGAGAGGGGAAAAAGATGGTGGAGAAAGGGTGGCGGTGGCTGTTAGTGGTGGTGGGGATGAGGAGGGGGCGGCGGCAGCAAGGCCTGCCGGCAGCAGGTCAGGGAGAGAAAGGGAGGGGTGGCGGCGGGTAGGGGCAGGGAGAGAAAGAGAGAGAGGGTGAGTGGAGGAGGGAGAAGAAAATGGAAGAGAAGAGAGGAGGGGATGGGCGGCAGCAGCCTGCTGGGAGGGAGTGGGCGGCGGCGGGAAGATGGGGGGCTGGGCGGCGGCGTGAAGGAGGGTGGCGGCTGGGGTAGGGTTAGGGAGAAGATGGGTGGCGGCTGGGGTAGGGTTAGGAAAAAAAAAAGGGCTAGGGTGGATCGGGTGGCTCTGATACCATCTAGAATATGAGGCTAATTGTCTTACTATTGAGATAATTAAAACAGAGTACAGTGGTTCTCTTTTATAAGACAAGAGAAAGACACATGGTTTAGATATAACCAATATGGGATAAAACAAGACAAGAAAAAAGAGAGAAATAGACTAAGTAAAAACACAGGAAAGTCTATATACTAATAATATATATATATATATATAGGTATATATATATATATATAGGGTCATGGAACAAAAAGGCGCGCCTTGAGGCTTCAAAGGCGTACGCCTTGAGGCGAGGCGTCCCTCAATGCGCCCTAAGGCGTGTGCCTCACTGTCCAGGTGAGAGCCGTGCGCCTCATTTTTGGCGAGGCGTAAAAAGACGTGGAGGCGTTTCCGAGGCGTAAGCCTCAATTCAGACCCCAATTTAAGCCTCATATGCACATGTTTAATATATATATATGTGTGTAAATATACATATATGTATGTATATAAACATGTATATTTGTGTGTATAATCTATATATGTGTGTATATATACATACATATGTATTTAAACATGTATATTTGTGTCTATATATTTATGTATTTGTGTATGTATCTATAATGTATATGCATATACATGTAATGTCGCACATCGTATACATTTACATGTATATATTTGTGCGTGTATATGTGTATATGTATATAATTGTAAGATGTGTACAGATTTACATGTATATATGTTGATATTTTGTATTCTTTTGTATATTGGATGTACTTGCATATGTTTGTGTATATGTAATGGAGTTACATGTATATATATCTATATGTATATAATTTTTAAAATGTGTATACTTGTGTATGCTTATGTGAATGTACATGCTTGTACTAACATATATATACATTATAATATAACATTATATATATATATACATATATAAAAATAATATGAACGCCTCGGTACATTCTGAGGCTTACGCCTCGACCACCTCGAGGTTTACGCCTCGCCTCACCAAGACAAAAACACCTTGTTACGCCTCACGCCTTTTTCAACCTTGTATTGGGTACACACATTTTGTAACCCTACGGCTGCTCACTTTGCCTTTCTCATGGTATTAGAGCATATGTGAGATCTGGGTGCCGCCTCTCCCTTTCTCTCTCACTCTTCGCCTCCCTCCCTTACCCTCTCTCTCCCACCCGCCGACCCCCCCCCCCCGCACCGCGTCGGCCGCTGTCGTCGTTGTTCACCGCAGTCGGCCGCCGCACGGCTGGCTTAATCCCGCTGCCGCCATCCATCCGCCCCATCGGTTCCTTCTAGCAGCAATCTACTCTGAGCCGCCCGCAACTCCCGGGCACTGGTGTGAATTTTTTCGGCTCCGTCTACGGCCTACCTGTATAGGCCTTTGAGCAGCCGGGTCTTTTGCTACACCTAGGCGTAGCCCGTATGTAAGTGATCCATCCAGTTCTGTCTACTGTGTCTGCTGCCGCCTAGCTGAGGATCTAGGTGGTCATTTGTTGCCTGTACCTGCCTTCTACTGCTCACCTTGGGTGTTGGTGCTCTGCCCTGTGTGTCATGGCACCCTCACATGACGATCATCGCCGTCAGGTTAATACTGTCAAGCTGGATGGGCGCAACTACCAGCATTGGGTCTGTTCCATGGAGATTTATGCTAAATCTTAGGGGAAACATTCCCATCTGACGCGAGATTCACCTCCTGCGCCTGCTCCTAATACAGACTCCAAAGATATCAAGGCCTATGATGACTGGGTCAAAGAAGACTCCACTGTGATGACATGGATTCTCAACAACAGTGAGACTAAAATCAGTGTTACCTTACTACGTCTACCTACAACGAAGGCGATGTAGGATCAGTTGGCTAGCATGTACTCTCACAGCAAAAATCCCAAGAAGGTGTTTAATATAAACAAGCATCTGACTCATCTACAATTCTCGGGACCTGACATTGTTGATTACTTCTCTGCCTTCAAGGGACTCTGGGGTGAATTGGAGACCTACCACCCTCTATCCACTAACTTGGCTACCATGCAATGTCAGCGACAAGAGTTGCAGGTAGTCCAGTTCTTGTGTGGTCTGCCTGAATCTTATGCTGGAGTTGTAGATCAGATCTTTGCCAGTGATCCACTACCTACGTTGCAAAGTGCATTTCAGCGCCTTCAACGTCTTCCTGCTTCTTCTTCTGAGTTACCTACTGAGACTGGAGATACTACTGCCCTAGCTGAAATGTCGGGTCATGGTCGTGGTCGCGGCCGTGGTCGTTTTCAAGAGAACTGCCCTCCTCTTGGAGCTAGAAGGGGGCATGGTTAGTTTGGACGTGGTGCGTCCTCTGGCCCTCCCAATGCTTCTCGTCCTCAATCTGGTCAGCGCTTCTGCAATTTCTGTGGTCGATCAAACCACGTTGAAGAAAAGTGTTGGGAGAAGTATGGCAAACCTGCCTGGGCCAATGCTACCACTGATGCCAATTCTACCTCTGAGATAGCTACCCAGCCCCAAGCTACTGACGCGTCCAGTTCTACTACTTCTGCTTCATCTGTTCCGAGGTGGAACGCCTACTGCTCGAGTGTCTGGATCGTCCTCTACTGCTACTACTAGAGCTCATGCCACAACCTACTCTGGTTGTGACTCTGCCTTTCTAAGTGCACCCTCGTCTAGTACTGGTAATGCAAAATGGGTGATTGATTCGGGTGCTTCTTCGCACATTTCTGGGAATCGGTCCCTTTTCTTAAATTTATCTAAATCGGTTTCTAAATCGTCTGTGATGCTTGCCGATGGTTCAAAATCTGCTGTATCTGGGATTGGAGACATTGTTTCTCAATTTTTGTTGAAATCTGCCCTATATGTGCCTCGTTTTCCACTCAACTTACTATCTATTAGCAAAATTGTGTGTAGCCTGAACTGCAGTCTCACCTTTATTCCTAGTACTTGTACTTTTCAGGACCTTCGCACGAGGATGAAGATTGGTGGGCGGCATGAAGGACCTGATGGCCTCTATTATCTGGATGATTTGAAAAAGATGGGTACCTTGGCTCTAGCTTCAGCACTATCATCGTCGGTTTCAGCGTTGCAGTGGCATTACAAACTTGGACATCCGTCATCCTAGAAAATAAAACATGTCATTTCTGGTGTAGGAACGCACACTTTTCAGTGTGAGTCGTGTCAGTTAGGAAAACAGTCTAGAACTGTCTACCCTAAACAGTCTTAGATTAGTAGTAAAATATTTTTGATCTAGTTCATGCGGATGTATGGGGTCCTTGTCATGTTCCACGTTTATCTGGAAATAAATACTTTATTCTGTTTATTGATGATTTTTCTCGTGCCACATGGTTGTTTCTTCTAAAAAATCGGTCTTCAGTATTATCTACAATAAAATTCTTCTTTGCTGAAATTAAAACGCAATATTATATGCCTGTTAAAATTCTGAGAACAGATAATGCTTTGGAATTTGTTCAGAAAGATGTTGAGGTGTTTTGTCGTTCTGTTGGTATTATTCATCAAACATCGTGTACCTATACACCTTAACAAAATGGAGTTGCAGAGAGGAAAAATAGACATTTATTTGAGGTTGCTAGAACCATTATGCTACATTCTAATGTGCCTAGACATTTTTGGCCAGAAGCCATCCTGACTGCCTGCTTTCTAATTAATAGAATGCCTTCTTCTGTGATTGGGAGCAAGATTCTTGTACAGGTTCTTCAACCTACTGTGCCTCTTTTTTCTGTACCTCCACGGATATTTGGATCTACCTGCTTTGTGCGCTTACTTGGACCGAATTATGAAAATGCATATTCTTGGATTATTCACGTACTCAAAAAGGGTATAGGTGCTATAGTCCTACTAAAAAATGGTTCACGAGTAGTGATGTGGTCGTCTTTGAGGATACACCTTTTTATTCTGTTAAAGGAGATACCCTAAGTTCAGATATAATAGCAGCACCATTACCAGTCATCAGTGATTGCATATCTGATACTTCACCTGCTGAAAGTGCCTCTCCTTCGTTTATTGTGTATCAACGCAGGAACAGGTCACAGACTGCTCAAGACCCCCCCCCCACGCAGCACCAGTCTTCTCCTCTAGAAGGTCCTACACCTGCTAAGGTAACTTCTGACTTAGATTTGCCTATTGCTCTCAGAAAAGGCACTCGTTCTTGTACCTCTCATAATATTGCTAATCATGTTTCTACTGCACATCTGAGCATTCATGTCAGTAATTTTGTTGTTGCTCTATCTACTATTGCTATTCCTAAGAATGTCCATGATGCTTTACAAAGTTTTGCCTGGACAAATGTCATGACTGAGGAGATGTCTGCCCTTGCTGATCGAGGAACTTGGGAGTTGGTGGATCCACCTCCTGAGTGCAAGCCTGTTGGCTGCAGATGGGTATATGTTGTGAAGTATCAACCTGATGACACGGTAGAACATCTGAAGGCACGCCTGGTGACCAAAGGGTACACTCAAACCTATGGTATTGACTATTTTGAGACTTTCTCTCTTATTGCAAGACTTAATTCTGTCTGAGTTCTCCTGTCTGTTGCTATCAATTTAGACTGGCCTCTTATTCAACTGGATGTTAAAAATGTTTTTTGTATGGTGATCTTCAAGAAGTGGTCTACATGGAGCAACCACCTGGGTTTGTTGCTCAGGGGGAGTCACACAAGGTTTGTCGTTTTAAAAAATCTATTTATGGACTAAAGCAGAGTCCTCGGGCATGGTTTGACAAATTGAGCAAGATATTGACTACCTTTGGGTTTCTGATATCACATGTTGATCACTCTGTCTTTACTAAAAAGACATCTTTGGTATTGTTATTCTGATTGTTTATGTTGATGATATCATTCTGTCTGGCAGTGATACTACTGAAATTCAGGCTACTAAAACACACTTGTGCAAGCATTTTGCTACTAAAGATTTGGGGAAGCTACGATATTTTATGGGCATTGAGGTGTCCTGAACTGCTAGTACTCTTGTCTTATCTCAGAGGAATTATGTTCTTGACCTGTTACAGGAGACGGGGATGCTTGGAGCGTGTCCTGCTGATACTCCTCTGGATCCCAATGTTAATTGGGATGATGAAGCTTCTCCTATGTTTCCAGATAAAAAAAAATATAGGAGACTGGTTGGTAAGATGATTTATCTGACTGTTACTAGAGCTGATATCTCTACTGCTGTTGGTCTTCTTAGCAGATATCTGGATAAGCCAAGACAATGTCACTGGGATGCTCTATGTAATATTCTGAGATATCTTACGAAATCTCCTGGCAAAGGCCTCTGTATAGAAAGAATTGACACTATTCTCTTGAAGGCTATTCTGACTCAGATTATGCTGAAAGTAAAGGCTACTGTACATATGTTGGAGGCAATCTTGTTACTTGGAGGAGCAAGAAACAAAATGTTGTTGCTAGATCCAGTGTTGAGGCTGAATATAGGGCTATGGCCCACACTGCTTGTGAACTGCTATGGGTACAATCGGTCTTGAAAGACTTTGGTGTGGAGTCTTCTACTGCTATTCCTATGCATTGTGACAATAAAGCTGCCATCTTCATTGCTAATAATCCTATGTATCATGAGAGCACAAAGCACATTGAAGCTGACTGCCATTTTATCAGAGAAACTATCTTGTCTGGTCGGATTTGCACTCCATTCACCCGCTCAGAAGATCAAGTTGCTGATATTTTTACAAAGCTGCTGGCAAAGAAGCATTTTAGCTCTCTTGTGGACAAGTTGGGCATGATTGATATCTATGCTCCAACTTGAGGGGGAGTGTTCAATAATGTCTTTATGTATTTTGTTTGCTAATTTACTTGTCTATATGGACCTACTTGTAATTGTTCCACTTATATATATATATATATATATATATATATATTGGGTATACACATTGTGTAACCCTACGATTTCTCACTTTGCCTTTCTCACATAATAAATCCTAGGCAAAAACCAAGACATAATAACTAAATAAAAGACGAACATAAATAAGGATGACTCATGGTGCACTCTAATCAAGAGGCGCCAAACTCTAGTCAAGCTCTAGATGAACAAGTTGTACTACATCAACTCCCCCCAAGTTGATGAAATGAGCCTCTGGCGAGGGGGGTGTCGTTGCGGTGTCCATGCCAGTCTAACGTGGGTAGCATATGTCCAATGAACAAGAAGTGTTGAGGTGACTCATATTCTTCATTTTCTTCCTTAGTCTTTGAATCTCTAATTAGTAGACGATTAGGACAATGGTTGGAGCAATGTGATCATCGCCTTCCTTAGCATATGCCACACACGTTTTTGTACATTTATGTGTATCTTTTAATAGATACATATATATACTTGCATACATAATAAGTACTTGCACATATAATATACCTACATATATGTATAAATTTCACACAAAAAATATGTATACAATTTTATTCCTTCACATATATATACACACTTACGCATAGATTAGTACATTTATATGTTCATTTCAAATTTTGTACATATATTAGAGTATTAGACACACGATATATATTTAAATATATGCACATATACAAGCATATCAAACATACATATATATATATATATATATATATATATATATATATATATATATATATATATATATATATATATATATATATATATATATCTTGCTAGGGTTTTGGAGAATCGATGAGGACACGTGTGTCCCATCATATATTTATATAAAAGGTTAAGAAAACAATTACATGTAGGTCCACAGAGATTAAAGAAATAACAAGGGACATATAAAGGACAAATAAAGGATATGTTTAACACTCCCCCTCAAATTGGAGCATAGATATCAATCATGCCCAACTTGTCCATGTGAGAGCAGAAGAGTTTCTTGACCAGCAGCTTTGTAAAGATATCAGCAATCTGATCTTCTGAGCGAGTGCGAGTGCAAATACGACCAATCAGGATAGCTTCTCTGATAAAGTGACAATCAACTTCGATGTGCTTGGTCCTCTCATGATAAATAGGATTATAGGCAATAAAAATAGTTGCTTTATTATCACAATGCATGGGAATAGGATCAGAGGAGCTCACACCTAGGCCTTTTAGGAAAGATTGTACCCACAAAAGTTCACAAGTTGTGTGAGCCATGGCACGGTATTTGGCCTCAGCATTAGATGTAGCAACAACATTCTGCTTCTTGCTCCTCCAGGTAACAAGATTGCCACCAACAAATGTGCAATAGCCAGAAGTTAATTTTCTGTCAATCTTATTTCCAGCATAGTCAGAATCAGAATAGCCTTCAAGAGAGCAATGGTCATGTTTCCTATAGAAAAGGCCTTTACCAGGAGATTTCTTCAGATACCTCAAATATGACACAATGCTTCCCAGTGACACTTCAAGGTTTGTCAAGATACCTGCTAACAAGGTCAACTGCAGTAGAAATATCAGCTCTAGTAACAATCAAATAAATTAACTTTCCAACCAGTCTCCTATAGCGTTTACTGTCAGGATACAAGGGAGAATCATCATCATCCCAATTTACATTAGGGTCTAAAGGAGTATCAGCAGCTCGAGCTCCAAGCATCCATGTCTCCTGTAGAAGATCTAGAACATACTACCCTTGGGACAAAACAAGAGCATTAGAGGTCCTGGAAACTTCAATTCCCAGAAAATACCTTAGCTTTCCCAAATCTTTAGTGACAAAGTGCTTGCATAAATAGGCCTTGGTAGCATGGATTTCAGAAAGATCACTGCCAGATAAAATAATATCATCAACATACACAATCAGAACAACTATACCAGAGGAAGTCTTATTGATAAAGATAGAGTGATCAACATGAGATCTCAGGAAGCCATAAGTAGTCAAAATCTTGCTCAGCTTGTCAAACTATGCATGTGGACTCTGCTTGAATCCATTAATAGACATCTTGAGACGACAGACCTTATGTGACTCCCCCTGAGCAACAAACCCAGGTAGTTGCTCCATATAAACTTCACCCTGGAGATCACCATAAAGAAAGGCATTCTTGACATCTAACTGGATAAGGGGCCAATTCAGGTTAATAGCAACAGAGAGTAGGACCCGCACAGAATTAAGTCTGGAAACATGAGAAAAAGTTTTGAAATAATCAATGTCATAAGTTTGAGTGTACCCCTTGGCAACTAGACGTGCCTTTAGTCTTTCAATAGTCCCATCAGGATGATATTTGATGGCATACACCCAACGACATCCAACATGCTTGCAATTAGAGGGAGGATCAACTAAATCCCACGTCCCTCTGTCAGTAAGAGCAGTCATCTCCTCATTCATAGCATGTATCCAAGCAGTACTTCGTAAAGCATCAGTAATATTTTTGGGAATGGCAACATCAGAAAGGGCAGCAACAAAGTTACTAACATGAACACTAAGATGAGCAGTAGAAACACAGTTAGCAATACTATGAGATGTGCATGAACGAGTGCCTTTCCAAAGTGCAATAGGTAGATGCAGATCAGAAGTTACCTCAGCTGGCGTAGGACCTTCTAGAGGAGAAGATTGGTTGACTGTGGGGGGGGGGGGGGGGGGGGGTCTTCAGGAGTAGAATGCGGTTGTCGATTCCTGCGTTGATAAACAATAAGAGGTGGAGACGTAGTCTCAGCAAGCTGTATAGCAGATGTAGAATCATTGACAACAAGTAGAGGTGCTGAAACAATATCTGAACTGAGATTTTTCCCTTTAGCAGAATAGAACGGAGTATTTTCAAAGAAAACCACATCGCTGCTCGTGAACCACGTCCTAGCAGTAGGACTATAGCACTGATATCCTTTCTGAGTACGCGAATATCCAAGAAAAATACATTTTTCCGCTCTAAGAGACAGTTTATCATGATTTGGTCCCAGTACACGAACAAAACAGGTTGACCCAAAAATGCATGGAGGAATAGAGAAAATGGGAAGTTGGGGTTGTATGACCTGAACTGGAATTTGGTTCCCAATAACAGATGAGGGCATACGATTAATCAAAAAACAAGCAGTGAGAGGTCAACTGTTTTGAAATATTGAAATGCAGCATAATAGTCCTAGGAACTTCAAGTAAATGCCTATTTTTCCGTTCAGCAACTTCATTTTGTTGAGGCATGTAGGCACAGGATGTCTGATGAATGGTGCCGACAGATCGACAAAAAAGTTCAACATCCTTTTGAACAAACTCCAAGGCATTATCAGTGTGTAGAATTTTAATTGGCATAGAGAATTGGGTTTTAAATTCAGCAAAAAAGAATTTAATAGTAGGCAAAACTTGTGATCTATCTTTCATCAGAAACAACCAAGTAGCACTAGAAAAATCATCAATGAACAGAATAAAATAATTGTTTCCTGACAGACTTGGAACATTACATGGACCCCATACATCAGCATGAACTAAATCAAAAATAGCTTTACTACCAATTTGAGTCCTTCTAGGAAAGACAGTTCTAGACTGTTTGGCTAACCGACATGACTCACACTGGAAACTGTGTGTTCTTACACCAGAAATAACATGCTTTATTTTATCAGCAGACAGGTGCCCAAGTCTATAGTGCCATTGTAATGCAAAAACAGAAGCAGATAGAGCGGAAGCTACAGCTGTAGTGCCAATCTTTTTCAAATCATCCAGATAGTAGAGTTCATCAGGTCCTTCATGCCCCCACCAATCTTCATCCTCGTGCGAAGGTCCTGAAAAACACAAGTACCCGATATAAAGGTCAAATTGCAATTCAAGCTGTTGCGCACAATTTTGCTGACAAATAACAAATTCAAAGGAGAATTTGGCACATATAGAGCATATCTCGGAAGAAAACGAGTATAAATATCACCAATGCCAGACACAGCATATTTGGATCCATCAGCAAGCATAACAGCAGATTCAGAGCAGGTTTAGATAATTTATAGAAAAGAGATCTATTGCCAGATATATGGGAAGAAGCCCCAGAGTCAATCACCTATTTTGTATTACCAGTACTAGAAGATGGGGCAGTCAGAAAAGCAGAGTTACTACCAGTGAATGTAGCAGCATGTGCTCCAGACTCAGCAACAGTAGAAGAGGAAGCGTCAGTATTATCTAGCAGGAATCATTCTACTTCCGAGCGAATGAACTCAGTAGTGGAGTAGCTCAAAGTATTAGCAGCAGGAGTCTGAGAAGGACCCTCAGACGCTGCATTGGCCCACGCAGGTGTGCCATGTTTCTTCCAGCACCTATCCTCGGTGTGGCTGAAGCGACCACAAAAGTCACAGTACCGCTAAGCAGCGGTACTCCCAGAAGTATCAGCAGATGAACCACGGCCAATGGAATCACGACCAAGGGACCCACGTCCTCTACTAGAACTAGGAGGACGATTGTCCTAAAACCGACCTCGACCTCGACCTCGTCCACGGCTCTGCCAGCCATGGCAGCAAGAGTAGTAGTGTCACCAGTGTCACAAGTCGGGGCAGATGAAGAAGCTAGTAGGCGCTGAAGACGCTGATACACACTCTCCGACGTCGACAGTGGATCACTGGCAAGAATCTGATCAACTACTCCAGCGTACAACTCAAGAAGTCCACATAAACACTGAACAACCTAAAGTTCATGTTGTTGTCGTTGCATGGTGGCTAAGTCGGTAGACAGGGGATGTTCTCAAGTTCAGCCCAGAATCCTTTGAAAGAAGAAAAATAATCAGCAATATCTGGCCCAAAGAAATGTAGACGGGTTAGTTGTTTGTTCATGTCAAACACCTTCTTTGGATTTTTGTTGTGAGAATAGGTATTGGCCAGTTGATCCCACATCTCCTTGGCAATCGGGAGACGAAGAAGAGTAACACTGATGCGGGTTTCACTATTGTTGAGGATCCAAGTCATCACAGTAGAGTCATCCTTGACCCAATCATCGTAGACCTTTATATCCTTGGACTCGACACTATTGGGCGGAGCAGGAGGCGCATCACGAGTCAGATGGGAATGTTTGCCTTGGGATTTTGCATAAATCTCCATGGAGCAGACCTAGTGTTGATAGTTTCGCTCATCCAGTTTCACAATAGTCACCTGTCGACAGAAATCGTCATGGGAGGAAGCCATGACAGAAGTCAGGCCCAATATCGCAGCAAGCAGCAGAAGAGAAACCGCCTAGATCCTCCTTCTAGGCGGCAGCAGACACTGAAGAAAAATGGATGGACCAATTACATAAGGACTACGTCGAGGCGCAGCAGAGAACCCGATGGCACAAAGGCCGACACGGGCAGAAGGGAGGGACAAAACCGACGGTGACTCAAGCGCTACTGGAGGCCGCGCCCGACAGAATGGCGGAGGTCGTCGACTACTGGATGGCGATCGGGGGCAGCAGCAACTGTTGCGGCTGCCAGCGGCTAGCAGCTGCAGCCAGGCCGCACAGGGAGGGGAGCAGCGGCAGGCGGCGACGGGTTGGAGGCAGGGGCAGGGGTAGCGCCGACCATAATAACAAGTCTCTGAATTTTACAAAAAATCGACGATTTTTCACGATGTTATAGGCTCCCGAATATTCGTCACGATTAATACGTCAATCGTTGATTTTTCACGACTTTTCTCGATTAATCCCGCTTTTTCGTGATTTATATGATTTTTTACGATTCTTCATGACTTTTCACGATTTTTCTCTTTTAAGTCGCTTGCTTTTTTTTACCAAACCATGTACACAAAATTCCTAATACACACTAAACCTCAAACCCCCTACTCCTCTGGACAGTTCATGTTATTACTCAACTATTTTTTACTTCTTTTCCTACTTTTTCACTCACTAAAACTGTATGTCTTGTGGCCGTAACAGCTACATGCATCATATATGTATGTACATACATTTATCTATATATATACACA
This sequence comes from Alisma plantago-aquatica, assembly GCA_963693085.1. Lineage (NCBI taxonomy): Eukaryota > Viridiplantae > Streptophyta > Magnoliopsida > Alismatales > Alismataceae > Alisma > Alisma plantago-aquatica. The sequence goes on from OY856412.1 coordinate 1,478,489,900, forward strand.
TACAGCCGACAAGGAGTGGCTCAAGTGGTCAAGCACAGTGTCCCCTAACAAAGGGACCCGGGTTTGAATCCCAGTTGCCGCCTTGATTCACCACCCTCCTGGGCGTTCGGCCTCCGCCACGGGCGTGGGAGAGGGGGGGAGAAATCTCTCTCTTAATCCCATATGTATACACATACATACATACATACATACATATATGTGCATACATATATATGCATATACTTATATAGCCGACTTATTCTCGATTATTTCCGAATAGTTGATCAAACTTTAACCGAAATTTATAGATCTTTTCACGACTTTTCTCGATTTTTTCCGAATTCCAATTTTTTCCAGGCAGCCGAAAAGTTGTCGAATCTCGAACTTGTCATTATGGTGGCAGGGGGGATGGCGGCGTCGGGAAAAGACAGGCTAAGGAACCCGCCCTGATACCATTTTGCTAGGGTTTTGGAGAATCGGTGAGGACACGTGTGTCCCCTCATATATTTATATAAAAGGTTAAAAGAAAAAATTACATGTAGGTCCATAGAGAGTAAAGAAATAACAAGGGAAATATAAAGAACAAATAAAGCCTAATATTTAACAATATCAATGTAGGCAAGGGATAGCACGTTGGCGAATTCAAGTGTTCCCCAATAAAGGGATTCGGGTTCGAACCACCAGACAAGCATTTCTTGATTTAATACCCCATTGGGCGTCCGACCTCTACGAGTTGTGGGAGAGGGGGGAATCTTATATATATATATATATATATATATATATATATATATATATATATATATATAGTGCATCTTTGTTGCCCGCGCGGGCATCCAACTTATACTACCCGTGCCCAATGCAGCGGTTGCACTAATTGTAAATAGATCAAAATATTAATAACCCGTTCCCTGAATAGCCGCGTCGACCACCTGTCCGCCGTCTGCAACATCGGCTCCCAGAATTCAACTCGTGTGATGTCTGGCCAGTGGAAGTTCGGGAAGACGAATAGATCTAGTGGTGGTTCCTGAAGACATGGAGTTATGGCTTTGTCATTGGACATTAACGCTATAGCATAGACACATTTGTAAGTAGGTTTATTCATGAATCCGTGCTCGATGGGCCCTGAAAGGAACCTTCTGTCCTGCGGCGACGCAGGCGATGTTACAAGAGAGCAAGGAGGGGTTGGTCCCTGGGACACGCGATTGCATGATGGAGCCAACTGAGCAAGAATAGTATCCCATGTAGCAATTATATACCCTAAAGGACTAGCAGCATGGTCGGAAAACAAACTATGGGGCCAAATGTGAACCTTTTGCCACCTTCTCATTTAGAAAAAGGCACAACGAGAAATAAAGTTTACTTGTGTTAAATCCTTGTAAGCGAACCCAGATCTTGTCTTGGCACTTAGCTTTATTCAGAAAGCAGACATTTTAGGAGATGATATTCATATCCTGATCCATAAGCACCTCATACTAGAGTCCTGTAGGGAATAGTACGACTTGATGGCTCGTGAGACAATTCATCCAAAGCTTGTAGTGTGTTTCTTAGAGGATAAGTAATCCCGCTAATTGTTCATTCTAGAGCTCAAGAAAAATCTTGAAGTGTCATTGCTTTGCATTGAAAGATTGGCTTGAACGTGGGCTATCTTCCTCATTGGACCTGGTAATTAATGGTAGCAGTAACGTGATGCTCTTGAATAACAAAATAGCATGTCATTTCTGAGCATAAGTAATGTCCAAGAGAACACCTTCATCTTACGTCAGAGAATGTTGCTTCTTCTTCTTATACAGAACCTTCTAATGGAGGGATCTACTCACATCCTCCAGAGTCTCTTGATCTCAAACTCATCTCGGCATTCTTCCAAAGGTAAATCATTTAAATATAAGAACACCGATGTGCACAAATTCTACTTCGCGGTCAGCCTCTTGTTAAATATATCCCTACTCAGGGGATGACAGAGGAAGGGCTCAATCGAGCATCATATCATCCCAATGTTGTGACAAAACTCCATACGCACAGAAGTTCAAACTGGAAGACTAGTACGGTAGGGGTTACTTATGTTGACATTTCTTCAAGAGTGAACCTGATAGGCCCTGCCGCCAGCATCTTAGGAATGAAACTACCATGTCATTTAGATGAAAGTCCCCAATCACGTTGAAGCAGCTCTTCTTGAGGAAGAAGACAAGGCGTGAGACCAATGATAACATCCGGCTAGAGGTGGTTGGCTTCATCAACTTCCATATGTGTTTGCAAGACGGAAGACTTTTCTGATATTGGATTCCAAGCTGCTCGAACCCAAGGATATTCATCGGGCCATGTTTGCTCCAAGAATAGGTTCAACTGGTTTTGGGTTCACTGTCTGTCTTACTGTCCTTAGCGTGGGAATTCATCTCTAGTTGCTTACAATTCCGGGAGCACTGATTAGTAAAGGTTGACGTCACCCGGGGTTTAGCACCCCCCCATAAGTGCCCTTGGACAGTTTCAGATTTAGCATTATTATTATGATCATAGTGAAGTGTTGTTCTCCATCCTATAGATGAGCCTGGTTTTAAATGTGGTTTGCAAACCAGATGTGGTGTATATATGCACACGCAGAGTGACCATTCGAAATGTGGCTTGCAGTCTCATGGCAAAAGGGACTGGAAAGAAAGGAAAAGTAGAGCAGTTGAATGCGATGAAATTAAGAAGTGTTACCATTGATCCCCTGCATCGAGCCGCTGACAACATGCTGCGCCGCGACGTCGTAGACGTGCCTGGTAGTAGTGGCAGGCCCGAACACCCTATCTGGAGGTAAGCAGACAGCAAGAGAGAGGTGGGGTGAAGGGCAGCGCGGTGAGACACAGGTGAAAATCGGAAAACAAAGAAAACAAAGAAGCAGTATTAGGGAGTTTCAGAATGGTGGTAGAGGAACTTAAAAACGGAAACGGGGCGGAGGAGGATTTCAATTTCATAAATTGACATACCGAATCCGTAGGCAATGGAGGCGTTGTGCTCGCTCCGCACGGTGTAATCGCCGTCGGCGTACCAGGCGATCTCGTCGCCTCTGTTGATCTCCCTCGAACTATGGATGGAGGTAGAAGAAGAAGAAAGGGTGGGAGTGAAGTCAGGAAGCAAGGTTAGGAGCAAGCAGTACATGAGCTAATGAGGGATGATATAGCAAACCAAGGAGTGGAAGCACTTACTTGAGTGGGCGGAACCTAACAGTGACAGTAACACTCTCCTTAGCCCTCACAGGCGGCTCCATCCCAGAAACCACAGCCATCTCGGGCGACATCTGCTTGGGCCCTGGCGGTCGCGCCGAGAAGGACGACGACGACGAGAGCGGCGTCCCCGGTCTCCCTCCTCCACCTCCGAGCGACGACGGCGTGGACGGTCTGGACGAAACCGATGCCGGCGTGGCGGGCCGACCTCCAGAAGCAGAAGCAGCAGCAGCAGCCCTGGCTGTGGTCGAGGCGGAGGAAGATGAGGTGGTGGCTGATGAGGACGCGTTGCGCCTGGATCGGAAGGGCGAGATGCTGGATCTCTGCGACGAGCGGGACGACGACATTGGAGTGAGGAGTAACGGGGGGTTGTAGGAGGCGCCTCACGGCGATCTGAGAGGAAGAGGGAAGAGGAGCGTCGTAGTGGTAGGTGAAGGTCGCGGTCGGTCGGGCGGTGAGTCCACTACATGCCGGAGGAGGAGGTCAGAGGGGAGTGGTGGAAGTCCGGCCGTGGTCGTTGTTGGCCTCTCTCTCTCTCTCTCTCTCTCTCTCTCTGCACTCCGTACTGCGCCGCACGGAGAGGGGGAGGAGGAGGAGGTGGAGGTGGAGGTGGAGGTGAGGGAAGAAGAAGTCCTCCCCAGTCGCGTGTGGCTGCTGGTGTGGGATCCAGGTTCTGGACACCTCCCTGCTTGGTTGGGCTGGTTTCCCCACTAGGCCACTCAGTGCCTCTCCCTCCCTCCCGGTCGGGACGGACAAAGTGGCCACTCTGGTTTGAAAATGGTCTCTCGGAGTGGTGGACCCCCGCGGTGGACCAAAGGTAGGGGCGAGCTTAGGGACGAGGGTGGGTGGGGCCAGAGGTGACTTGTTAAGCCACACAGTAGGGGATTTTGTTCTCTTTTCTTCTGTTTTTCACTAACGTGTGCGATGAGCGACGCACGTCGCTGAGAGTGTAAAAAGCAAAGCATTTTTTTTTCCAGAAAAAACTCACCTTCCCTGCTTTCGGTTCTTTTTTCTTCTTCAACAACTTGTACACCTATTCTTAGGCCAAACTAAGTTCCGTTTATTTTTTATTACATTTGTTTGCTTCTAGAATGACGATAATCGGTATCCAAATGTACTTGCGGGTCAGATTGAATTTTATGAAGTTAAATTTTAAGGATGGACATGTTGTGTCTTATAGGAGTCGATAAATTTCACCATAATATGATTCTTTATCGCTATGACTAATAACAATATTTTTCATTCACCATTATTTTCCTCTTCATGATTCACCACGTATTAAAAAGAAAAATACTAAGTAAACATTATTTTGGGACTCAAAACAGAACTCCAGTATAACCAAACCAAGCCTCGGGGTCAACTTGTCTTTAGGTCCGTTTCGTAAGCAACGGTAGGGTTTTTTTTTTCATTTCTTTCTCTTTTTTCTTTCTGTTTTACCTCTTAGTTTGCTCGACGAGCCACGCACGTCGCCGGAGTGTGTGAACGCAAATGCGTTGGTTCGGGTTTCGAGTTCATGCTCCAAACGCGGCCGCGGGCATCCGCAGTGTACACCACATGACGGGTTTTGGGGGACTCCAGAAGAAAACTCTGATGGAAGTCCCAGATTTCAAATTATCACATCTCCTGGTAGGCTTGGCAAGTAGCATCAGCTCCACCAATCAATTACCAGGTAAGGTATTTCATTTATTAGTTTATACACAAATCTTCCAACAGAAACACCGCCACGACTACACTCTAATAAAAGACGGGTCTGCTGTTCCATTTCAGCGACGGCCGTGAAACAAGGGATCAGAAGGCAGCCAGCCAGGCACGCAGTCAACTCCCGGTAGACCTTCTCGTTGCGTTGCCGTCCTTTCAATTCCGCCGCAGATGTGAAATGTGAAGTGAGTATGGAGCTGTGGTTGTTGCCGGACTGACTTGTGTTGGTAGTTGATAGCTCGTAGAATTCAATGTTCCGCTTTGCCGGCAAAGCATTCACCAGGCGCAGGAAAAAGAAACGTTCGACCGTCAGCCGACCTCAGCTGCGCTACGTCTATAAGCAGCTAGCTACTTAGCTGCTGCTACACCGGTAGGTAGCAACCAGCCAAAGACGGAGGTCTGGAAGGTATATTACGTTACGACTGTGGCCGGACTAGCAGAGCCGGCCAGCACGCGCAGAACAGAGTAAGCAAGAAGGTGGTACCCTCACCGCGCCGGCACCCGCAAGGAATCCACCTCACCTCACCGTCGCATCCAAAAACATCCAAACAACCCGTGCCCGTGCCCGTGCTCTGCTTTCTTTCTGACCTTTTGCACGAGGAAGAGGAGAAAGAGCTCAAGGCCGAGACGCGATTTACAATTATCAAGGAATCAATCAATTTGGTGGGGCCCGAAGAAAAAGCGCGCGCCGCCCACACTGTTTTCCCGCCGATTCCGGAATTTAACCCCACGTCTTCTCCCTGCAGCCAGCCAACAGTTTGTATGCGTCCAAAAAGGTGCATGTTCGTGGCCGGAGTCGTGGCGGTGCCTACCGCATGTTTAATTTCCTAGACTTTGAATGATCTTATAAAAGAAAAAGAAACTGAAAGTTTTTCTAAGATTATAGGAATTCTGCGAAGATGATGTTTACCGTTTGCTTTAGTATATTTAATAAGATCATGTGTTACACAGATGTTTGCTTTAGGCTACGAGTTGTAACAAACTCGAAGAATCTAGATGTATAGGATAATCATCACATCTTTTAGGTCCTTATTCAATGATGTTAATAATTAATATCTATTTTAATGGCAATACAAGGTTGTAACACCCCAATTTTCTAAAACATGCAAGCATACATCTCATTGGGATGTCACAAAATGATTATCATTGTATAAAAATAAAGTTCATATATAAACCAACACTGGATATTATATCAGTTCTCAAACCACCCTTGTAACACCCTAAAATCGAACCTTATAAACTGAACCTAATTTGAAACTCTAATTTGTTTGTGTTTCGAAATCAATGTTTAATACATAAACAAATGTGATGATGACTCTCAAATATGTTACATAAATTAAATTTCATAGCTTTTGTACTAAGTTGAAACTTAATATCATCAATTCAGCACTAACTATTAAATAATTGATATTTGGGGTTTAATATGATATTTACCCAATCAATGTTCTTTTATGGCCTCATAATTTTTAATATAAGTTGGTTTAGATAACTTGAGGAGTTTCCCAAAATGTTATCCCTAAATTCATTCTAAGTAATCCTATATGATTAAATAAACATTTATGCTAAAAAGAGAAATATAATAAGTAATCCAAAACTAAACATGTTTAGTCTTGTTCATGTATGAGCTATGTTGAGGACTCGAGTATGTTATAATATCATTTGTTGGTTTATACGTGAACTTTATTTTTATCCAATGGTAATCATTTTGTGACGTCCCAATGAGACTTATGCTTCTGCCTAGTACTGTGCATGTTGTAGAAATTTGGGGTGTTACAATGTGGTATCATAGCTAAAAATATAGTTGGTCACTAGGTTTTCTCATGACTACCTAGATAGGTCTTCCAGCCTTCCCTTGAGAATGCATATCTCGTTTACTTGAGAGGTAGGAACCCTACAAGAAATACAAGTTTAGATAGATATCCATGTACATATGTGTTAGTGATAGGAAATTATCTAATTTAGATCCTTTGTGTCAACTCTATATAAGTAATGGCATGTCCTCTCTTATTCTTAATGGTGATGGCTAACTAATTGAGAATTTTGGAGGAAATGTCAAGAACAAAAAGATTTATTATGCCTCTATTCTTCTTCTTACTAGCATATGTGGTATGGGACATGTATTCTACTCAAATTTTGAACATTAGCATAATGAATTCCCACACCTTTAGATTTGTGTCAAACCCTAGATTGAGTTATGTGTAAGTGTTTAATGTATGTATATCGTAAACTGAAAATAAGTAAAATCATAAGGTGGGTAGTATGTGGTCGGGGATGAAATTTAATCAAGGTGGATAGAACTGTAACATCCAAAATTTATTTTAATAAAATAAGGATATGATCCTAAAATAAATATATTCACTAGTTAATTCAGATCTTAAACTTCAGTGCAAATAAAATCTAACTAGAAACTCAAATTTCAATTTTACAATTTGACGCTCCAATTGAACCCTATGATGAAAATAAGACCTAATTATAGTGTTTAGTAGACCTTAAGGAAAATATGTCGACCTACTTATTGAGGATTGATAATCTTCAAGTATAACTTCTCTAAGTTTACAATATTATAAAACCATGAGGAGATAATAGTCATGATTTGAAGAACCTAGCAAAGTTTTGGGTAAAAGAAACTTAGAATGTAACCTATATAATAACTTTCCTAAAGAGGAAATTTTTTTGAAGAAAAAAAAGCCATCTCCTTTCTAGTTGTCGAACAGGGCATTCGTGCCTTCCTCTTATCCTTTCCTAGAGGAAAGAAGGATGGAGTTAGTTTCTTAATGGGGCTCCCAATCTCAATAGAACTTCCATATTTGTCTAGGAATAGGTGTCCATGAGTCATGGTCCGGCACCTATATACATAGGAGGATTTGGGGCAAAGATCTCGGTATCCAGCAAACACATGAAAAGGGAGTGAGAGAAGAGGCCGACATATATGCAATGTCCCAGTAGAAACATTAAGGGTCAAGCTAGAGAAGAAACATCAGCAAAAGGTTTGTGGGAGAGCTAACATCGTGGGAGCCTCTATCGTGTGTTGTCCGGAGGTAGAGAGCAAGAAAATGAGACCAGGCAAGGTCCAGAGAGGCAAAATTCTTAAACAAACTAACAACAGTAGAAAAAGAGCAAAATAATGGAAAGCATGTTACATGTCGTACTTGGAAAAATTGAAGATCAAAAGAGGTTCTAGATGGTCAAGGGTGATGCTCTAAATTCGTATCTAAAGTCTCAATGGTCAGAAACACCGTGTCGACAATGCAAGGTTGACCAGCGGTGAAGGTGTTTTCGGGGAGATCTAATATGACTATCGTAGGTAGATCAGGGTAGACGACAACATTCTCAGGGATTCCCTTATTGTTTTTTAGACCTAACATATATAGGAGTGGCTCTGAGAGGGATAGATTCCTAGTCGTAGTGGGAAATAGGGGAGCGAGAAGGAAATCTAGTCAATCGGTAAAACTAAGTACAAGATCATATCATGTTTGGGGTCTTCCTATCTAAGAAGATTCAATGATGGTGAAAAATCAAATATTTTCTCGTGAAGGTGATCAGAAATAAGATTTGAGAAGGGAGAAGAATAAGCGCATTGTGGAGTCCCTACCGCGCTGGACTCGGGTGGAGGAGATGGTCTCCCCATGTGCAGATGGATCCGCGAGAGTTCGACCCGGATTGAGTCACTAGAATCACTGTGTGACAACAACAAAAAATCAACTAGACTAAAGTCCAACAGATATAGGATTAGGTATTTTAGGATTATTTATTGAAATTAGGTTAATTCTTTCCTAGTTTAATTTAGAGTAGCTAGGAAAATTCAAATTCACAAATTTCATGTATAATTTAATTGGGACACAAGGAACCCAAAAATATAGTTAATTTCCTGATTTGGTCAACTTAACTTATTATATTTCTCTTTTTAGCATAAATGTTTATTTGATCATATAGGATTACTTAGAATGAATTTGGGGGTAACATTTTGGGAAACTCCTCCAATTATCTAAACCAACCTATATTGAAAATTATGAGGCCATAAAAGAACGTTGATTGGTTAAATTTCATATTAAAGCCTAAATGTCAACTATTTAATAGTTAGGGCTAAATTAATGACATTAAGTTTCGACTTAGTACAAAAAGTTATCAAATTTAGTTTATGTAACATATTTGGGAGCCATAGTCACATTATTCTATGTATTAAACATTAATATCAAAACACAAACAAATTAGGCTTTCAAATTAGGGTCAGTTTATAAGGTTCGAATTTTAGGGTGTTACAAGGGTGGTCCTTGGTTTGTTGTCAGCCAGACTTTGATCTTGAAGAGATGGAGAGAGGGAAGATGCTAGAGAAGCTGAAGTTGGTGGAGATACCAATTTGGATTAAAATCCTCGATCTACCCCTCAAGCTATGGGACAGAGAGATGTTCAACTACATTGGTTCCTTCTTGGGCAAACTTGTAAGACCCTAGACTTGGTTTTTGGGCTAACCCTATTTGCTTTGTATTGATTAAGTGATTAGAGCCTTTATCTAATCCTTTTAGATAATCTTAGAGCTTGTAGAGAGCTTAAGTTTCTAGTTTGAGCTTGTTTGGATGATGTTTGTACCCTATGTGTTTGTTTTGGGTTAAATTGCAATTTACCCATTTGTGATGGTTATCTTGCAATTTGTCACTTATAGAGTGTTCCTTATCTCTCTTGATTCATTAGAGAAAGCATGGTGCTTTGGGGTGCCTTGGTTGGGCCTTGGTTGAGTAGTGACACCCTAGTGGTGATTAGGGTTCCTAGGGTTTTGGGTGTTCGACCATGTGTACCTTATTGAAGGTGGTGACCTTTGTCTTTACCTTGAGAGGGTGTATTGTGAGTGTCTTGATTGATACACCTTCTCTAGGTGTTCTTGTATCGACCGTGATGGTCTCGATTTGTCTTGGGTCGAGACTGTTGTCTTCTAGTGAAGTGTCTCGACCTAGTGTATGTGGTGATCTTTTTGTCTTGACCAAATGATGTTTTAGTGCTTTGTCTTGACCGGGAGGTGGTCCTTGGTGTGTCACGACTGAGACCATATGTTGGGTGACCCAAGTGGTTGAGACCCAATATAGGTTGTATCACCATCTCGTGCATACAAGGTTTAAGTGGTTGCATGTTAGTTTCTTGGGTGGACAAATGTCCCTTTAGAGCCCTATCTTGTTGACACCTCATCTCTCACCCTACTTCTCTCCTCCTTTGCTATATAAACCCTCTTCTCTCCATGCAAGTGACCCTTTTCGGCCTTCCTTCTTCCTCCCTCTCTTTTTCTCATCCTTGGATCATGGTGGAGCAAGGAGAGTTGATCCTTAGATCTTTAGTGATCGGATCCCTGGCATGTGGTGACTTTTGGTCATCTTCAACCTTGGTAAGTGTATGCCTTAATTTCCTTGATGGCATTTCTTTTGATTTTATACCTTCTCCTCCTTATATTTTCTCAGCCTTAGACCATGGATCCTCCATGGTGGTCTTTTTGGATAGGAACTCCCCATCACAAGGGTCATAGGCCATGTTTTGACAAGGTGGACCCAAGTGTGAGGGAGTTTCCTTCTTTCTTTCTCCCTCCTTCTTTTGGTTCATACTAGAGCTTCTTGCCCTCTTTTTTGGGTTATCTTTGACCTTGGTGTCTTCTTCTTCTTTAGGTGATCTTGTGGCCGAGAGTGGAGCTTTTGGTGGAGCTTCATCATCCTTGGTGATCGTGTGCTTGGAGCTAGTGATCCTTGGAGTTGATCTTCCTCCATGTGGGTGATATAACCCTCTACCTACTCTATTGCAACACTTTTCCTTACTTGCATGTTGTTGTTCCTCACTCTAAAATGTACCCATATTCTTCTAGTATATAATACCATGTTTTAGATCTTGGATGACGGTGAGAATCATGCTTTGGTTGCTTGGAATCTAAAACCCTAATTCTTGGTATCTGATTCTGGAGATGGATGTGTTATGGTGGTTTTCTTCCTATCTTTTGATCTTGGTTTTGACCACATGCATGATGCTCGTGTACCTTGATGTTCCTTGGAGTTTTCTATTTTGGATGTATTAAACATGGTTTATCTCTATTTCTTAAACCCTAAATATTATGTGTACTCGATCTAAAGTGTTCTTGAGAGGGTGGTCTCACATGCACCTTGAGCCTTAGTTTTGTCACCATGTTCTAAGTTTTGGCCTTGGTTTTTTCCTTGGTGTCTTGGATGTTTTTTTCATGTGTTGAGATTCGGCTTTCTCTCTCTTAAGGGGTTTTACTTGAGGATCTTCATGGTGTTGATTCTAGGGTTGATGACTTTAACGCCATGAGTTTTGATCCTAAAGATGTTTGGTTTCCTGTTGTTTACTTTTGTCTCAGTCAAGACAAGTTTTGGTTATGTTTTGGTCGTGATGTCTTACCTTTGGTCTAGGTTGAAATGCTGCCTTGTGCTTTGATTCTGGTGTGACACTCTGATTTTCGAGTGGTTGAGACTAGTGCCTTTGTCGCGGGCGAGACACTATGATAGTTGGCAGTCACGACGCTACATTAGCAGGTGGACGGAACATTGTGTGGGTTGTAGTTGAGACAGTTGGTTCGTTGTATCCGAGATGCATGTTCTTTGTCTCAACGCAACATGTGGTTGACCTTGGTCGAGATGCTAGTTTGTGTGTGTTCGAGACGTGCTTTCTTTTGGGTCGAGATGTCTACCCGTGGTGCCTCACAGTCGCAACCAGGAGATGATGTGTTGTGGTCACGACCAGTGGTGTGGTGTGTCACAGTTGCGACCAGGGTGATGGTGTGTCATGGTCATGAGCTGGTGTTGGTGTGATGGGTGGTCGTGACACACACATGTGTTGGATGGTTAATACACATGCATGATGTATGGTTGATATCTATGTATAACATAGTGGAATGGGTACATGCATACATATGAATGATGTAGTACTTAGTGTTGTTGAGATAATCAAAACATAACCGAGTTAGAAGGCTTAACCTATTGTGCTCCAAGAAAGTGGGAAGTGGTGCACCTAGGGTTTGGTGATTGTTTAGGCTATAAAACACTAATCGGATATACAATGAAACCCTTATCCTAATTGTAGGACCATGTTATATGTTTGCATTTCTCTCTCGAAGTGGTTATCATGTACGATGTTTTCTCTCTCTTATTTATAAATCGCTAACCTTACAGGTGATATCAACTTGAATGACATAGCTATGTGAATGCTATGGTAAATCCTATATTATAGGGGATGGTGATTATGAGCAATGTTGGGGCATAGTGTGATGTTGTATATGAAGGGATTATGTGATTGGGTCTGATGGCATGGTAGGTGCTTTGTGCATGATTTGAGGTGATACCCTCTAGAGATGTGATTGAGGGATTGAGATCCCACTGTGATGTGACATAGGTGATAGCCTTGTATGGTTGTGTGACACTGATGGTGGCCTTGTGAACCGAAGTTCTATAGTGTCATGTGATGATGTGACAAGTTCACACCTTATACATTTTATATTTTCTGAAGTTGTATCATGCTCCTATTCTCATAGAGTTTGTGTTGGCTTTATACATTGTAACTTGATTGATGCTAAAAGACACTTAATTGGCCTAACTAATCAAGTGAAACCTGAATCGTGTAGATGTCATGTCCATAGATCCATTCTAGTGTCGGACTTAGTGTTGGATGGTGAAATGGGTTCCCCCCTAGTGGAAGCTCAGAGTCATATACTATTGAGTATACACATTCATAGGATTGGTTGCGGGTCATACCCTGGCAGAAGTGTGGCTACAGGTCATAGCTCAGTGATGTGACTCAGTGTACATTCTTATGACACCTTCACAGGATTGGTTGTGGGCCATACCCTGGCAGGAGTGTGACTACATGTCATAGCTCAATTTCACTAGTGTTGTGCATATATACCAAGGGAGGCTAGGCTGTTCTGTAGTTAGACTTGATATGTCTCTGTGGTGTTCTCTCGTGTTGTCCGGGAGGTGTGGAGAGGTCATGGATTCCAACACTTTTATAGACCTTGTATGGCACTGATTTTGACTTAGTAGTGGTTAGTTTGAGCATGTGTGGTATACCTCATCTCCTCAGGGCATAATAAAAGATGTAATACAGTCATGTAGTATATATGTATAGGGACAATATGTAAAGAACATTGGTTGAAGCCTTGCCTTACTTTTGTATAGTTTTATTGATAGAGAATGTACATGTTCTTCATATTACTTCTTAGGATATTAATTGTTCTACTGCTCAATGATAACTGCCTAGTATTGCTTAACCTGTTTTACCTCTTAGATACATATCATTTAGCTGAATCTGCTCAGTTAGTAATTATATTACCTATATGCTTCAGTTTACATGTGCTTTAATAGACATTGGCGGAGAGTTATATCTCTCATTGGGACTTTTAGTCTCACCCCATGGGTTTCTACATCGTTTAGGTGGTCGAGCATGATGAGGTGGAGATCGTGCAATAGAGGAAGAACAACAACAAGAACAGTAGCTGATAAGATTGGATGTGTTGCTATCTTTTGGTGTTAGAGTCCTAGAGTCGTCCCTATACACTCAGGTCTTGGGGGTGTTTCCGATGTGTTTTGTAGAGATGTCACTGGTACAAGATTTTTGTCTTACGTGCCTTTTGGTGTATACATATGGCATGTGTACATGTATGTATATATGGAACATGTATCTCATGTGACAGGTTGATGACATGAAGGTTGAAAACAATGATGTAAGCACCTTATGATATGTGTTATGTTATAGAAGTGTCTTGTTGAGGACTTATATGTGAAAGTTTTTTGCTCATGTTTTTGTTTCTAAAATTGGTTTTAATTTCCTATGTTTTCTGGTAATCCGCTTGCTTGGTGTTATTTCCTCACTTAGTTTTGAGCAATCTCATTTGTTGTGCTTCATGGCATCATAAAATTGTTCTGTCCAGATCACATGACACTTGAGTTTACCAAGCTTGAGTATGCCAGGTTGTAGGTCTTGATTCCAATAGAATTCAAATTCCCTCAGGAACTTCAAATCCAGAGTGAGGATGGCCAGATAGATACCATTCAGTCTGAGTATGAATGGGAACCTACTAGATGTGTTCATTGCAAAAATTTTGGTCATGAATCGGTCTTATGGTGAGATATTCCAATTAAGAGGAATGTTGTGCAACCAAGGAAAAAAGTCTGGCTTCCGAAGAACAATAATCACACGGATGATGTAGAGGAGTTTTGTGATGCCATTAGCGGAGATGAGTTCCATGGTAGTGATAGTGAGAGTGCCTCTATATTAGTTCCTCTAGAGGTGCCAGTTACAAACATTGATAATCTATTGGCAGTAAGTGGTGGGAGTATTCAAGCTGTGAGCTCAAATCCAACTACTCTAGATCAGCCACCACCACAGTGGGAGACCCAAGGAAAGAAATCAACTCCACCAAAACCCAGGGTTGTGTCAAAGAGTGTCAGCACTGGTAGGAAGGTGGCACTTGCAATTAAGTTCTCCTTATTGGAAAATGGCAATGGTAGTGTTATTGATAGATCTAAGGTAAGTACCTCCCCCTTTCATCTCTCAATTGTTAGTCCATTTTAATCATTTCTTGTAATGTGAGAGGTACCCTTAATAAGATCTCATAGATTAAAGAGGAGTTTCCCAGAAATAAGGTTGAGATCTACAATTTTAGAATTTAGACTACATGAGAAAGATATTGCTGATACAATTAACTTTATCTAGAAGGATGCCAACTATGTGTCTGACTATGAATTGTATACTTATACTCATATCATTTCACTTTGGAGGGATGCTAACATCAGTTTTAGGAAAGTGTAGTCTAATTAGTAGCTTCTCCATTGTCGGGTTAGCACTGGTGATAATGAGTTCCATATTTCTGTGATTTATGGTGTAAGTGGTGATTTTGATAGAACTAACCTATGGGATAGACTGGTGTCTCTCAGTAATGAGGTGAAATTACCTAGGTGTGTTCTTGGATACTTCAATATAGTTAGGTTGAATTTGGAAAATCTTGGTAAACAACCTCCATATACAAATAGTATGGCAAACTTCAATAATACTATCTATGAAACTAGTCTTCTTGAGATCACTACGAAAAGACTTTTTTTTACTTGGTATAGTAGGAGTAAAAAAGGTAACAACCCCTTCTCTAAAATTGATCGTATCTTTTCTAATATGGCTCTGCTAGATGTGTTTCCATATTCTTGGGGAGAGGTCATTAATACCATTGTTATTGACCATTGTATGATTGCAATTCACTTAACCAAAGGAGTTAAAAAGAAGATGCCCTTTAGGTTTATTAATAACATGACAAATGAAGACAATTTCTATGTATCGTGAGAAATAGTTGGTTCAAGCAAAGTTATTCTGGTGCTCCCATGTATACAATCCATTGCAAGCTTAACAACCTTCGGATGGATCTTGTCGAGTGGAATAGTAAGAAACTTAAGAACTACTTATCCAAAGCTTCTGAGTTGGAAGCTAAGTCTTTTGATCTACAAATCAAAGTTGATCATGATCTTAGGGATACTAGTTTTCAAAGTAGAGTGTATTTATATAGAGAAGGTTCTATCAAGGCCAACGAGGAATGATAGATGTTTCTGAAACAAAAGTCAAGAGTTCAATGGCTCAAGGTAGGTGATAGGAATATTCCTTTCTTCTATGCGTTGTTGAAAACAAGGAGAGTTTGGAACAATATTACTTCTCTTGAGATTAATTATCAAGTTTGTTATGATATGGAAATTATTAACGATAGCATTGTGAATCATTACTAGGAAGTCTTCAACTCTGCTAGTGACTCCTATGTAGAATGGAGTAGTGAGTGGAAGTTGCCCCACCTTTCCCAAGAAGGACTGAGATATGCTGAGGAGCTGGGTACCCAAGGAGGAAGTGGAAAGTGTCTTCAAGAATCTTAATTGTTGACTATAGGTCTAAATTGACCAAACACTTGTTTTGATGATGACTAAACCATTCCAATTAATTGTGTCTAATGTCTCTACTTGAGTGATTTCATATCTGGTATAGACACATTCTAAATGTCCTAACTTGCACATCTCAAATTGGAGACAAGACAAGTTAGAATCAATGTAAGTGCACTTTTGTGGAATATGATGTAATCCATTAGAATCATGTTGTGAATCACTTGTAATGATTGTATGACTTGTAATTAATCTTAGAAAAAAAATCAGGAGCACTTAATCAAATATTTAAGCACTTTAATGACATTTTCCAAAATTCATTATAGGCACATTATCGGCCGAGTTACAATCTTGACCGATCCTTAATAGATTTCAAGAATGGCATGGTTTGATCGAGTTTCCTATACTCAGAACTCGATCAACCACTACACTGGAACAAACCTGATTTAATCTATCAGTCAAGTTCCTACCAGGACAAACTCAACCGATTGGTCACTCTTTGTATTGGATAGGTAAGTCCTTTGGTAGGTCATGTGTTGTAACTCTTATGAGTGAATATATAGAGGAAGACGCACTTAGAAATCCCAAAGGTCAAACTCTCTAGGTAGTGGACTGACATACTCCTAGTTAGAAGTATGGAACCACTCTACATAGCTTGTCACTTGGTGCTTGTTCAATCTCTCTCTCCCTTTCTATGTATGTTTTAGTTGCACTCAAATTTCCTATTTAGCAACCTTATTTTGTGATATATCTTGAAGGTCTAATGAATTTTGTTTAAGTGCATTTATCTCTATTCACCCCCTCTAGAGCATCCAACCACCCATCGTAGGATCCAACAATAATGATGATAAGGCTCCTGGATTAGATGTGTTTAACTCAGTTTTCTATAAAAAAAGGTGTTGGGGATTATTGGAATTGACATTATTACTGAGGTGCTCAACTTTTTTGACAATGGGAAATTACTCAAGGAGTGTAACCGAACCTTTATTACTTTGATACCCAATATTCCTAATAATTCTTGTATCAAGGATTTTTGACCAATCTCTTAATGCAACATTATGTACAAAGTCATTACAAAGATTTTGGCTAATAGACTCAAATTGGTTATGGGTGATATTATTGATGTGACTCAAATGGATTTTATCAAGGGCAGATCGGTTGGTTATGCAATACTTCTTCCTATATGAGAAGCTTAACACCTTTCCCAACTCTGATGGTCCTAAGCACATGTGTGTGAAAGTGGATTTGTTGAAGGCTTATGATTCTATTAGAAGATACTGCATTCTCTTTATTATGAACAAAATGGGTTTCTCTGGATGCTGGCTCAAATGAATTGATGGATGCTTTAGTTCAACTTCTGTCCAAGTTCTTATTAATGGTTCTCCTTATGAACCCTTCCAAGCTAGAAATGGTGTTAGGCAGGGGGACTCCCTGGCACCTTATCTATTCCTGATGGCTACACAAGGTTTCTCTTCTATTTTCAATAATGCTATTGCAAACAATCAAGTAGATCATATCAAACTAATTGAGGAAAATGGTGTCTCCCATATTATCTTCATAGATGACCTCCTCTCTTCACTAGAGTAGACGAGAATAATGCTATATGAGTGAGTAACACTCTGAAGAAGTTTCAACTAGTCCCTGGTCTGAAACTTAATAATGATAAAAGCCAATTGTTCTTAAGTAAGTCCTGCCATGATGATGGTATTAGTGATATATTAAATATTGTAGTATCTCATCTGCTTATTCGCTACTTGGGACTCCCTCTCTTCACTGGGAGACTTACCAGAAAAACATGTCTACCCATTATAGACAAAATTAAGCTTAAGTTAGATTCATGGAAGGGGAGGCTTCTTTCTTTTGCAAATAAAGTGGAGTAGTTATTTCTACTCATTCTACTTAGCATATCTTTTGGTCGGCTGCTTTCCCCATTCCCAAGTCAATTATTGAGGAGTTGGAAAAATTGATGAGGAATTTTATCTAGAATGAGGAAAAGGATAAGAAACACATTCATATTGTTTCCTGAAGAACTATATGCAAACTGAGAATTTAAGGATGCCTTGATATTCGTTTGATCAGATTGGTCTAATGCTAGGAGTTCTGAAGAATCTTTGGGATCTGGCTAATGATAAAAATTCACTCTGTGTGTAATGGCTTCATGGGAAATACTTGAAATTTAATTCTATCTGGTCAGTTGTGGAGAGGTCTGATGCCTCATGTCTTTGGAAGAAGCTTCTGAGTAAAAAGGGAAACTCTATTGAAGCATGTGGATTCTAAGGTAGGCAATGGTGATGTGTTCATATGGACTTACCCACACTTGCATCAAGTCTTTGGCCTTGAAGGAATTTGCCCACTCTTCTTGAATCTTGGCCTTGCCCTTATCCTTCACCTAGAGAAGATCTTCACCTCTTCTTCAACCTTGAAGAACAACAACAACAACTTCACCTTCACTCGAAGTAGCTTGCTTCACCTTTGCTTCTTTGAGAAAAGGGGTAGGGAAAATGGAATGGAATGAGAGCTTTACAAGCACAAGGAAGTAGCTCTCTTACAACTGACCTAACTCACTCATAATCACAAAATGCTTTGTAAATGAGAGAGATTAAGGGGCAAAAGGAGTTGCAACACACTCAACTATAGCAAGGACTTAGAATAGCATGAATGAGCAAACTTGGAATGAACTCCAAGCCCATGTTTGGTTCGAGATCGAGATTACGAAGTCCGGACCGAGTTAGTCGATAGATCTGGATTAGTTTATCTGGATTGAATCTTATTTTTGTTTGGCAACCCAATCCCATTACAAGCACTCATTAAATTGGACTAACGTTGTAACTTGTGTTTTTCACTCTAGCATATAAAACAAAATAACACAAAAGACAAAGCTATATCCGAACTGGGATCTGGAAATCCTACTAATAGTAGGACTGACTTGGTCTGAATTAGAGGATTATGGAATCCAAAACGAACACCGTCAGTCCAGTTTTTGCCAAACGAAACAAGATTGGATCCTGACTGGGTTAGTCGGGATTAGTGCCTACATGACACAAAAATAGAGCGCCCAGTCCATATTGGACCCCAAACCAAACAGAGGCCAAGGGGTCCTATTTATAGCTGGGGGAGTTCCCTTGAGTGTGGGATCACTTAAGGGAAAAATATAGCCATTTTCCAAGTTGCAACGGATCTATTCTCGCTCAAAACAACTCTACAATGGTTATAATCACTTTTTCTATGTTTTTTCATACAGTACATTCGATCGAGTTTCAATAAAGATAACTCAACCAATCCACTAAGAGACAAAGACAATTTTCAAACTATCAGTCGAGTTTGTTCTGGGAAACTCAACTGATGAGCTAAAATAAATTTTTCTCAGTGAGTCGGTCGATCAAGTTCTGTGAGTGTGCAACTTGACCAATTGGTCTCTCCAGAAAATCCATTACAAGATTGGTCGAGTTTCCAACTCGACCGATAAATAGCCTGTGACAAATTTTCTAAATTGAAGTTTGAGTGATTAAATGTTGGAATTAAGTGTCCCTAATTTTTTCTCATCTTGGTTACAAGTCATATCACTAATACAAGTGATTACAAAAATCATCTAAGGTCATTTGGAGTGATTTACCAAATTGCGCACTTGCATTGCTTTTGACTTGAACTTGAACAAACTATGGCTTGTGTAATTTGATCCTTTTCGTGTACCTAAAGCCTGAAATCAATCTTGAACAAACATATTAGATACATAGGAATGGAATGGTTAAGTCATTATCAAAATATGAGTAATTTATAACTCTCAAGTCAACATTCTCCCCCTTTTTGACAATGACAAACCATTCCTCAATCATATTGAAAAGGATATGTAGAGTTATACCTTTTCCTTGTGAATTGCAAGGGGATTCATGGTTTGAACTATGTGAATTGCTCCCCCTCAATCTATGCTTACTCTTTCCTGCATAGTTAGTCTATCTATATAAAGCAACATGACATATATACTATATGGTCCTTTAGCAAGTCACATGATAAAGCATATAATGAACAAGAAAAGGATCACATAGGCAATAAAAGTAATATGGTTGAGCTTCTAGACATTGAACTTCTCTCCCCCTTTTGTTATTATCAAAAAGGAAGGGGGTAGAAGAGCACAGAAATGGGTTTTCTCCAAGCACAACCAAACATATATCCCCAACATGCAATCTCAAAGCATACACCAAATAGAGACAAGAGAAACAAACAATCTAAGTCATAATCAAAATATGGTAAACATGACACCAACTCATGAGATATAGTAAATCAAAGAGTAAGTGTACAAAGGATTAAGATTACAACCCAGAAAGCATGTTCTCAAAAACAACTATAAGCTAAAATGATGAAAACATGATGATAAAATAGTACAACTCAAAAAATGTGCCCAAATATTTTTAATACAAAATATCCTAGAAAGATATATATGATCAACATCTAGACTAAAAACTAAAAAACTAAACATTTAGGTCATCTATGTCTACATCATCAAGAACATCATCGACGTCAGAAGCTTCAAACGTCCTTGTCACCAGAGTCACCAGCATATCCATCATCAGAAGCATCACCATCATCTCATCAGCCTCCTGATCAGCAACAACAACCTCCTCATCAGCTTGGTCTGGTATCTCCTCGTCAGCAAGAGAACCAAAAACTCGGCCTAGACAACGGGCATTCTGCTCATCCCAAGACATGCCAAGAGCATGGAGCTCATTGGCTTGTATAAAGGTGGGAGCAGAAGAACCAAGACTAGCAAGCATGGAGGCCAAGGGGCCAGCTGTCAGAGGCATCACACCATGAGCAGATCCACCAACAGTAGAGGGTGTAGCAGCAGAAGAAGCAGGTGGAGGGGCAGGGTAAAAGTGATCATATGCATAGGATGCATAGTCACCTCCTAGGTAGGGTTGATAGGCACAGTAAGGGTGTACACAGGACAAGTTCATGTTTGACATGATGACACAAAGGTCCTGATGTAGGTGCTCCTAAACCTGAAGGTTTTATGCATGTTGAGGCATCATGTAGCCCATAAGGGTTTCATTGGATACATGGAACGAGGCACAAGTAGGTCGGGTAGGCTGAGGTGGTGGAGGTTCTTGGGTAGAGGTAGAGGTAGAGGCACCGAGTGTGGTAGAGGATGAGATAGGTATGGATTTCTGAAGTGTGGTCTCACTGATGCAAACCCCTTTCCAGACAGGTTTGTAGTACAAGTCATGGAAAAGAGATTTGCTAGTGGTAAGCTAGAAAAGACCACATATCAAGGTTGGGTAGGGTGGGTGGGTGCCACAGGTGTTCTTCCCTGAGTCAAAGCAGGTCATATGGTGGAGAACATATCTTGCTCATTTGATTCCTATGTTCTTCAAGAGACAGTACATAATTACCTCAATGTTTTCTACAATTTCAGTTTGAGTCTTGTTGGGATGAATATTGCAAATAACAACTAGGGCAAGTATGTGGTTCATGAGGTCTAAGGCGGAGGAGGGAAGGGTACACTTCTTCCTATATGGGAATTAAGGTGTTGTCAATAATTTATGAATATCAAGGAGAGTAAGATCAAATTTCTTGTAGAAGGCCATAGGCTTGACTAGGTCAAAATACTCGGGATAGTCCTTACGCCAAGTGTTAGTCAATTCAGTACTTGAGAAGAAGATGTTCAAGGTATCCTCAGAGACTTGGAATTTCTTCCCGACGATCATAGAGGTGAGGACTACTTGAGTATTAGGCAAGGGTAAGAGGGTGTCGTAATTCCAATGCAAATTTGAATATAATTCGTGAACAACTTTGGTACTTGTGAAGGAATTGTTATAGCACGCACGTTCAACACCCAAGGTAGAGAGAAGGTGGTCGTACAACAACTCAACTACTTGATTAATGACCTCTTGTCTTCATGGGCATGGCTCAAATAAGGCACGAAATAGAAGGGGTTCCTAGGAAGGAGCTCATTGTACCTATTTAGAGCTTCATTGGAGACAAAGAAAGTGTCATCAAAGGGAATCAAGTAAGAGTTGGATGAAGATGAAGGTGCACTAGCTAGGGCATCCCTCTTTCTCCTATTGGATGCCATGGAGACAAAAAGGAAGAGGATGGAGAGAGAAAAAGCTAGAGAACCCCCACTAAAACCCACCCACACACCTAGGGTTGATAGGAAGGAGGTCAAGGAAGGCTGATCTAGGTGAACTAGGGCTAGGGAGAGGAAGGTCGGGGCTAGGTTTGAGAGCTTGAGGGAGCTAGAGGTTGGATCGGTCAGTTTTTCTCCAGTTGAGAGGGAGAAAGTCGATTGAACCTAACTTATGTTTGCTCCATCCCGGCCATCGGTCAAGTTTTGTGACTCAGAAACTTGACCGGTCGGCTCTTTGAAAAAGCTCTCCACCGATGGTCAACCTAATCCAAAATTAGAAATTCAAATTTCTAGCCATTAGAGTGCTAATTAAATTTATTTTTCAAGTCTATTATGCATTTCAAATATACTTAGGCACATATAACTCATCATTGGGTACCATTTTGTGATAAAATAAATGTTTGTGAAAAATACCCAAAAATAAGAGAAAAACAAGGCAAAAAGAACATGAAAACTGAATTTTTAGCATATTAGCAAGAAATAGTGATCAAAACATAGGGAAATCATATAGGATAGATGACAAATAGCTAGAAGACATATCAGATTCATTCAAAGCAGTTATGAGTAGTTTAGATCTAATAAAGTTAAATTTCTCTCTAGCTAGAGGTTTAGTGAAAATGTTCGCAAACTGATTTTCTCTGTCCACATGCATAATATAAATATCCTTTTTGGCAATGTGATCTCGAAGAAAATTATGGCAAACCTCTATATGATTAGCTCTACTATGCAAGATAGAATTATATGACAAATTAATTGCACTAGTATTATCACAATAGATAGGAGAAGCATCAAAATGAATGTTAAAGTCTTGGAGCATTTGCTTCATCCATAGGACCTGGGCACAACAACTCTCGACTATAATGTATTCAGCCTTGGTGGTTGATAATGCCATTGTGCTCTATTTCTTACCAAGATGCCAAGCATGGTCCTAGGAGAAAGCAAGTGCCACTTGTGCACTTTCTAACAATCAAGAACCCTACGTAATCCGCATCACTATAAGCAGTAAGAGTAAAGTCCCTTGACTTGGGATACCATAGACCAAAATTTGAAGTTTTGGCTAAATACCTTAAATTATCTTAACAACTATAAGATGTGATTTCTTAGGATTTGACTAAAAGCGAGCACACAAGCCAACACTAAACATTATATCAGGTCTAGAGGTAGTTAAGTAAAATAAACTTCCAATCATACCTCTATAGAGATTCTCATCTGCCTTCTCACCTTCTTCATCCTTATCAAGTTTGGCGGTGTTTGACATGGGTGTGTCCATCAGCTTGGTGTTCTCCGTCCCAAAGCACTTGAGTAACTCACTTATTTACTTGCCTTGGTTGATGAAGTTCTCATCTTTGGTTTGCTTGATTTGAAAGCTGAGGAAGAATGTGAGCTCACTCGTCATATTCATCTCAAATTCACTATGCATAAGATCACTAAATTCCTTGCAAAGGTCAAGGTTAGTTCCTCCAAAAATGATATCATCAACATTGATTTGAATGATAAGAAAATTGTTAGAGATGTGCTTTAGAAATAAGGTAGAATCTACCTTGCTCATGATATAACCATTATCTAACAAAAAGTTCTTTAATTTCTCATACCAAGCTCGAGGTGCTTGTTTGAGTCCATAGAGAGCTTGCAACAAATAAACATGGTTAGGTAAACTGTCATGTTCAAATCCAGGGGGTTGTGCAACATACACTTCCTCCTCAATTGTACCATTAAAAACATACTTTTAACATCTATTTGATAAAGAAGAAAGTTTTTATAACTAGCAAAGGCAAGTAACATACGAATGGACTCAAGTCTAGCTATAGGTGCATATGTTTCATCAAAATCTATACCTTCTTGCTGATTGTAGCCTTGAGCTACTAACCTTGCTTTGTTCCTTACCACTTTGTCGCTTTCATCAAGCTTGTTGCGGTAGACCCACTTGGTGCCAATGATCTTTCTATTACTTGGTCTTGGCACTAGGGTCCATACTTTGTTCTTTTCAAATTGCTCCAACTCTTCTTGCATGGATAGGATCCACTCATCATCCCCAAGAGCTTCCTTGATGTTCTTTGGCTCGAGTTGTGAGATGAAGGTGTTGTTGGCTTGTTCTTTGTTGAATGTAGCATGCGTCTTCACTTTTTCAAATGGATCACCTAAAACCAACTCTTTTGGATGATTCTTTGCAAATCAAGGAGTTGGATCCTTCTTCTCTTCATCTTTCTCTTCTTCTTGAGTGATCACCTCTTTTCCCTTTTGGGTGATGTTGAGTTCTTGTAGAATAGGAATTACCTCACCTACAACACCATCATTTGGAACAATATCTTTAGGAATAGAGGGGTTAGTCTCAATAAACTTAAAATTTATGGAGTCTTCTACTTTAGTAAGATCAATATTAAACACTCTATAAGCCTTGCTAGTAGTGCTATAGCCAAGAAATAAAGCCTTATAAGATTTCGGATCAAACTTGTCGAGAGAATCTTTTGTATTCAAAATAAAATAAGGACATCCAAAAATATGGAAATAATTGATAGATGAATTTCTACCATGACATATCTCATAGGGGGTTTTCTTTAAGGAAGGATGTGTAAAAACCCAGTTTTGCACAAAACATGATGTACTGACAGCTTCAACCCAAAACTTCTTTAGAGTGTCATACTCTAAAAGCATGTCCTAGCCATCTCCTATAATGACCTATTCTTCCTCTCTACAACCCCATTTTTTTAGGTGTTGGAGGTGAAGAGAAGTTATGTGCATAGCCAGATTCATTACAAAAATGCTCAAAAAGATCATTTTCAAATTCTCCCCCATGATCACTATGAATGGAAATGATGCAACAAGCAGCTTCATTCTCAACTTGTTTACATAAGCTTGAGAAAACATCAAGCATATCACTCTTGAAAATGAGAAAGAAGGTCCAAGTATATCTAGAGAAATAATCAACAATAACAAGGCAATACTTGGAACCACGAAGTGATTGAGTTCTAATTGGTCTAAATAGATCAATGTGAAGAAGTTCAAGAGATCTCTTGGTACTAAGGACTCCTTTGGATTTGAAGGAGGACTTGGTTTGCTTTCCTTGGGTACAAGGTTGGCATTCCTCATCCTTTTCAAAGTCCAATTTGGGAAGTCCCTTGACCAAATCCTTTTTGCTCAACTTCTTCATTTGATGCATATTTACATGACCAAGTCGACGATGCTAAAGGGAAATATCATTCGAGTTGACTACTAGGCATCTACCAACAATAGGCTTAATAGAGTCAAGTACAATCACATAAAGATTACCACTTCTAGTTCCCTTATATATAACTTGATAGGTGAGGGAATCTACAATCAAACATTCAAAACAAGCATATATCACAAGGTAACCATTAATACAGAATTGACTAATACTAATTAAATTGTGATGTAGGCCATCCACAAAGAGAACATTCTTGATACACAAGGATTCACCTACAACACCCTCACCTTTGACCTTACCTTTCTTGTTGTCCCCAAAGGTAACCAAACCTCCTTTCTTTTTGGTGAAGTTGTTGAAATGGCTTATGTCACCTGTCATATGCTTAGTGCAGCCACTATCAACAATCCATCTATCTTTTTCCTATAAGAAAGGATAATGTTGGTTCCTAACTCAAACTTTGGGATCTGGAGTTAGCTTGGGGACCCATCTCATCTTTGGGTTGGTCCCCTTAGGATTGTAAGGATAATAAGTAGAGTAGTGATCATCACACTTGCAATGAGAGCAAGTCATAGGGTTCTTAGTGTCAGAGGACTCTCCAATGAAAAAGGAGGTCTTGTTGCTCTTTTTCTTACCTTCAACTTTGTTCTTGCCCTTAGGTACCCCCCTTCAAATTCCAAACCACTAGTACCACTTTGTTTGGTAGAATGGACAAGGATTTCATTGAGGGAGTTTTTCCCTTTGAGGAATTTCTACAGAGAGGCCCTAAGTCTATGATTGTCATCATTTAGAGATGTGATAGTAGAAGACAAACTAGAAATATCATCTCTAGTATAAACAAGGCCAGCCTCTAGATAGAGGGCTATAGTCAAATAAGAATCTTTCTCAAGAGAAATAGAAGCAATATCATTACTAGGAAAGATAGGTCTAGAAGATAAATCATTAACTTGATCAAGCAACCTAAAATTTTCAGATTTAAGCACTTGAATTTCCTTCAGATAAACATCTATGTCATCCTTATGAGCATCAACAAGAAGCTTAAGTTCAACATTTTCACTTTTAAGGGTTTCAAGCTCCTTTAGGCACTTTTAGTTATCTTCCTCAAGAGTATTAGTGTTCTTAATATAGAAACCATTCTATACCTCAACTCCATTGTTTTGGAGCTCAAGATCAAGATATTGGCCTTGCAAGTTATCAATGCTCTCAAGATGAGTTTTCTCATTAAGCTCAAGAATTTCAAGTTTAGCATACAAATCATCAATAATTTTTCCTAACCTTTTTCTTTTAGATTTACATTTAGCAAAATAAGAACGGGTAGAAATAAGCATATCAATAAGAGTTTCCTTAAATAACTCATGCAATCTTACCTCATTTACCTCACTTACCTCACTAATTTCTTCACTAGCAGAGGCCATGAGTGCAAGGTGGCACTCTCCATCTTCTTCAGAGCTAGAGCCACTTGAGGATGATTCCTCCCAAGTTGCATGAGCTGCATTCTTGTGTCTTTTCTCCTTCTTGACCTTCCTCTTATACTTGCTCTCCTTCTTGTACTCCTCTTCCTTCTTTGAGCTACCCTTGTGGTGTGACTTTCTTGACTTGGGACATTCACTCTTATAGTGTCCCTTTTGTCCACACTTGTAGCATCTAGGAGTAGAGGAGGAGGCTTGCTTTCCCTTAAAGTGCTTGACCTTGATGTAGTTGGCTTCATGCTCACTTGGGCCATCATCTTCACTAGAGTAGGAAGGAGAAGTCTGACAAGCAAGTTGTTGTTAAAGGATGACTGCCTCCACTTGTACTTTGAAAGCACTATCTTTGATCTTCTTAGCTTCCTTTTCTTCTTGCTTAGCTTCTTCTTCTTGGTTGTCAAGCCTTGGATCATGAGCTTGAAGGTTGCCAATACGCTCTTCGGTTGGGATGTCACCAAGGCTCCTTACTTCTTCAATGGAGGTCACTTTTGACTCCCATCTATTTGGTAGAGTCCTCAAGATCTTGGAGTTGATTACACATCTATACAAAGTGTTGCCTAAAGCAGATAGTCCATTTATGATGACATTGAACCTGAGTACATCTCCGCAATCCCTTCTTTCTTGCCCATCTTGAAGTTCTCTAGAAGGTTGTTCAACATGTATATCTTAGCCTCCTTGACTTGATTTTTCCCCTCATAGGTAATGCATGATTTGTCCCAAATCTCATAGGTGGTGTCCCAAGATGAGATGCAGTTGAACTCCATTAGGGTAAGGGATGCATAGAGGATGCTTATGGATTTGTCATTGAGCTGGGCTTTTTAAGTGCAACTTCACTCCATGTTGAAACAACTCTGATTGGCTCCTTGTATGGGGTGACCATCACCTTCAACATATCAAAGTTCATGCCTTGAATGTAGAACTACATACACCTCTTCAATATAAGAATTTGGTGTCATCGAAGACCGGATGACGCATAGAGAAGACTCCCTCTAGGTTGAGTGAACCACATAGGTTGTCGCCCATCTTCTCGTCTCGTGGGAGATTGTTGGAGAAGATCCTTGGTTCCGATACCACTTGTTGGATCTAGGTCTCTAGAGGGGGGGGTGAATAGAGCTTCAAAATTCTCACAAGATAAGTTAGACCTTCAAATTATATTAATAAAAAACCAATAGCTCAAAGGTATATGAAGTCCTAACTAAACAAGTATAGCAAGGATGAGAGAAATTGGAACAAGAACTTGGGCAAGGTGGTTTAGAGTGGTTCCACTCTCCGAACTAGGAGAGAGTCAGTCCACTACCTAGAGAGGTCAACCTCTAGAACTTTACAATCAGTGTATACTTATATTCCTTTCATAAGAGATACATGGAGAACACCAACATCCAAGGACTTACCTATTCAAGACAAGAGTCTTCCACCTACACAAGGACTTTCCCACTTGATCAAGATGTCTTCAGCCTTCAACAAGGACTTACCCACACTTGCATAAAGTCTTTGGCCTTGAAGGAATTTGCCCACTCTTCTTGAATCTTGGCCTTGGCCTTGCCCTTCTCCTTAACCTGGAGAAGATCTTCACCTCTTCTTCAACCTTGAAGAAGAAAAACAACAACTTCACTTTCACTCGGAGTAGCTTGCTTCACCTTTGCTTCTTTGAGAAAAGGGGTAGGGAAAATGGAATGGAATGAGAGCTTTACAAGCACAAGGAAGTAGCTCTCTTACAACTGGACTAACTCACTCATAATCACAAAATGCTTTGTAAATGAGAGAGATAAAGGGACACAAGGAGTTGCAACACACTCAACTATAGCAAGAACTTAGAATTGCATTAATGAGCAAACTTGGAATAAACTCTAAGGGTCCTATTTATAGCTGGGGGTGTTCCCTTGAGTGTGGGATCACTTAAGGGCAAAACATAGTCATTTTCCAAGTTACAAAAGATCTATTCTTGCTCAAAACAACTCTCTAATGGTTATAATCACTTTTTCTACATTTTATGTACAGTACATTCAGTCAAGTTTCAATAAAGATAACTCGACCAATCCACTAAGAGACAAAGCTAATTTTCAAACTATTGGTTGAGTTTGTTCTGGGAAACTTGACTGATGAGCTAAAATTAGTTTTACTCAGTGAGTCGGTCGGTCAAGTTCTGTGAGTGTGCAACTCCAATTGGTCTCTCCAGAAAATCCATCACTGGATCGGTCGAGTTTCCAACTCGACCGATAAACATGTGACAAATTTTCTAAATTGACATTTGAGTGATCAAACGTTGGAATTAAGTGTCCTTGATTTTTCCTCATATTAGTTACAATTCATATCATCAATACAAGTGATTACAAAAATCATATAAGGTCATTTAGAGTGATTCCCCAAATTACACACTTTCATTGCTTTTGTCTTGAACTTGAACAAGCTAGGGCTTGTGTAATTTGATCCTTTTCATGTACCTAATGTCTGAAATCAATGTTGAACAAACATATTAGATACGTAGGAATGAAATGGTTAAGTCATTATCAAAATATGGGCAATGTATAACTTTCAAGTTAGCAGAAATTGTTGGATATGGTGTATAAATAGTTTGTTTGTTTTTGTCATGGTAAATGTATCAACTACAAACTTAGTATCTGTATTATGGATAATCACTGGAAGTGTCTTGAGTTTCGTGGTACATGAGCCATTATCTCTATTTTCAATCAATTTACAAAACCTTCCAGAGCTAGAGATGTGATTCTATTTAAAGGGGGTACTTCTTTTCAATTAAGGGATGGTTGGAATATATCCAG
The DNA here is from genome assembly GCA_963693085.1 of Alisma plantago-aquatica. Lineage (NCBI taxonomy): Eukaryota > Viridiplantae > Streptophyta > Magnoliopsida > Alismatales > Alismataceae > Alisma > Alisma plantago-aquatica. Next base: position 1,478,519,196 of record OY856412.1, read on the forward strand.
GTCCATTCAACCCATTGTGGAATTGGGGAGTGAATTTGGTTGAATGGTATTCCTAGGAGGTGATCTGTTATTTTATGGAAATGTTTTCTCAATAAACTCTTGACAGCTGACACTTTGAAGAGGTTTGGGTTTCAGTTGCCTTTGAGATGTGTTCTTTGTGAAGATGATGAAGAAACCATAGAATACTTGTTCTTTGGTTGTAGATTCACGATAGAGATTTGGGATCACTTTCAGAAGGTACACAAGAGGAGGCCTTATTATTTATCTGAATCGACTTTGATGAAGAAAGAGGAGAAGGTTCCAATAGATCTTCAGTTCTACCATACCTAGACTGAGAGGAACCAAAGAATTTTCTTAGGAGTTCAAAGGAGTCTTGAGAAGATTTGAAGGCACATTTTTATGATACCATAGTTGTATAGATAGTTGTACTGATATGTTTCATTGTTTTGGTCTCTTCTCTTTATTTATCTTGTTACACCCTATAACATGAATCTTTTCCCTATTGAGTAATGAAAGAGGAATGCATGGTTGACCAAAAAAAATCTATTTTATGTAGTTCAAAATGCATTAAGAATAGTTGTTATAAAATAATATTATGTATTCATAAAAATTCTTATGTATATATATTTTGAAGAGAAAAGAACCATAATGTAGCAAATAACAAGAGCTGATGCATGAGTATACTAATGTGTAGTAGATTCAGCTTGTTTTGACACATTCAACATTCATAAGATTAAAAGATAGGAAAAAATACATGTGAATATGGTATCAAAAATTACTAATTCAGTATACTTAATGCATTTAGAGGAAATTAATGAAATATTGTACCAAATGTTTTAAAAAAATAAAAATGAATTCCTTACACCTAAATTGGCTTCCATGTGAATTGTCACATCTATTAGACTTTAATTACTCCTCCAATAAAATTAAAAAAAGTTAAATACTTATTAACATAGGTGGATATTGTTATTTGATTAATCACATTACATATTCTATATATCCTATTTATTTGTGTGTAACACCCTTGTATTCATGCTACTTCCTGGTGTATTCCACATGTCTCCGTTGCGACCTTTTCTCCCATAATTGTCGGTTCTTCCTCTCCCTCAATCCCTCACTTCTTCTTACCCCATCCTATTCTCTCTCCAACAAGACCTAGAACCCTACTTGCCACCAAATTTTCTTTTGATTCATCATCTTCCTCCTATATTCCCTTATGTAACAATAGAACCATAGTCACCTTACTCCCAATTCCTTGATGAAAGTGAGACACTACTAACCATGGTTGTCGTGGTCACCAGGGGAGCCACACAACTGTACCTTTCTCCACCATGAAGCGTTTGCCACCCCTCTGGATGATGTTGGCAATTCCTATACCAAACCAGGAAAGCAGCCACCAAAAACTATTGTGGTGTCGACCACCTTAGTAACACAATGACCTATGACCTATTGGGAACCTCAACCGCCTTTCACCGCCATTGAAATATCCCAACGTCTGGAGAAACACCAGCCATCATAAACCACTAAATCCTCCCTTCTCCTCCTCCCTCTTCTTCCACCTTAAAACCTATAAGTCACTAGGCTGCCAGACAATAGTTACACCGACAAGTGAGGTAACTAATTACCCACCTGCTACTCAGCCTGACAAACAAACATATTCTTCCTTATCCTCCTGAAAACCCTAACAGTATTGTCCCACTTCCCTTGTGCCTCAAGGCCTTGACATCAAGTACCACACCGCAACTCCACCTCCTCCCTTATTGTTGGCAATGAACAATCATAGATTCAGAACTCTAATCAGGGTCTATGTCTATCAACCACCTTCATGCACGTTGTCTCCATCCCAGAAGTCATGAACAAGTCACACCTTTGCCACCTCCTTCAGCCCTAGTCGCTCTACAACCTCCTTCAACTCTACTACACCACACAATTAGGTGTGTGGAATGCCCCCAAGAATACTCGCCTATAGGTTGTCTTTGAGAACAACAAGGATAAAAGAGCACAAGGTCAAATCCATTGCTCCTCTGAGGGTTATTCAAGATATACAAGATGTAGGTTAGTGCTTACCCCTCCTTGTGGCTCAATTGTTAACAATCAATTGATGGCCAATGTTTTAGTTACTAGTTAAGATGATTTCTATACATATTCAAATATTAAACTTAGTCATAAACTTACACCAAAATAGATGATCCTTTATTGTTATTGATACACATTAGCATGAAAGTATATTGGTGTACTACTAATATGAGTATATCTATCACTAAATTCATTTCCTATAATCCTAAAGCTATCAACTTGATTAGTAATAATACACCAAAGAGTGGATTTGACTCAATTAATCTTTAAAGTACAAAGTATTGCATTATCTAATGTAAGCATTGTATGCCAATGTCTTATTTAATAGTAATATCTTTACAACAACCCCCTCACCTTATTATCCCCTATTCAAGTGGACGGAGAGGGAAAGTGCCATAAATAAAATTTACAGGATCGACGTTTATCAAATAACAAAAAATAATCAATAAATTTCAATAATTGAAATGGGTTTAGTAATAAGATAAAAGATAAATTCTCCAACATGCAGTTACATGATATGGATTTCTAATGTTTGCAACATGACATGAATATTATCTATCTAAATCCTATATAATTACATTAAATCTTTTTCTTTTGGTGCCTTCTTCTCTGGATGTCTATCTTTCTTCATTAATTGCATAATAAAAGCAGCTTAACCTAAAATGTCATAAAACAAAACAACGATCAATATAACAAGTTATATTGGTATACGAGGGAAACAAAATATTTACATCTAGTTTTAACAATATATTCAACTAAATTTTTGTTTACAGAATCAAAATTACTATTTCATGATAACTCCTCAACCCTTGTGATACCCTTCTAGGGTTTTGTCCCTCGAGTGGACTTAGGCCCCCTTCTCCTCTAAAAGCTTGGTGCCATACTAGTGTTCCCCTATAGGGGCTTGAACTTTAGTGATCTTCCTCTCCAGGGGATTGATCATAATCATCTCAACAACTTTCTTATATTTCCATAAATCCAAAGGTAGCATAGGATTTGAGCTAGTTGTATTCATATATGTGATATCCATAGTGACTTTATGAGTTTCAGGAAATAAATAAACAAGCAAGCATATTTTTGCAATCATTTCGAGCAAAACTCTAAGAAAGCCATGAAAGTCGATTGGTTATAGGGATAACCACATACCTTTCTCAGGAGAAACTTGATGTCCAAGCAAAAATTACAACAACGTAACCGATCAAGAAACTACCCTCAAATTAAAGCATAATTGATGCGATGATTTTGAGTCGCATTTATAGACCTTTTTCATATGTGTTTTGTGCCTTAATTACTCATTTTCATGGATAATATTGCATAATTCACTTTATTTGGTCTTTGCCATCATTTTATATCAAATCCCCTTTATTTCATTATTTTAAGCATTATTGATCATCTTATCATAAATCGTGTGGATTTATTTGGTCTTGTTGTACAATTTCAGGAAAAACAAGTATCTACATCCGTCGATACCATCGACGGGTGTCGATACCATCGACCAAGCCACAGGTTGTCAGCCGAGAAGAGCAATACAGAGTCGATACCATCGACGCCCAAGTCGATGGCATCGAGATGTCTCCAGGCTGCTAGCGAGGATTAAGTCGATACCATCGACGGATGTCGATGCCATCGACACAAGGAGAGCTACAGCGTCGCTAAACGACAACAACCGACGCTAAAGAAGTCGATACCATCGACACCCAAGTCGATGGTATCGAGATCACCACAGGCGCTCAGAATAAAAGAAAGGAAAGCTGCCGCTAATCCGCTGGGTCGATACCATCGACCCGCGTCGATGGTATCGACGCCGGCAGATATGCGTTGGATCTGTTTTGATATCAATCGGACGGCTGTCATTATTTGACGACCTAATTAGGGACTTATACCTAATGACGGCCGCCCAGGACCGGGAGGGATCTCATATTTTGGATTGCACGAGTGCCGAGGAGGAGAGAAAGGAGAACGGAGGCCGAGAAGCTCATACCGGGTGATTCGGACGCTGCCGAAGACAATTTCCACCACCGACAGGCGGGGGAAGCTGTGTTCTACGCCAAGGATCCACCGGTTCTTCTCCGTTCAGGGGTTTTCCCATCTATTTCACGTTTTTCTTATGAATTCCCCAATTTCTACCATGTATTTGTGTAAGATGAACATGAGAGGCTAAAACCCTCAATCTTTAGGACCGGGAGTAGCCCGGGGATACATTGTATGATGATTTTATATTGATAATTCATATTTTTCTCTCATATCCGTGGTATAAATTCGTTTTCTCTATTGCTATTGTTATGCTTGATCACCATAATAGTAAATTAATGCCCTTAATCACTTCGACAGAAGGATTAACGGTTGAAAAGAAACGAATTCTACATTAATTAATAAAACCCTTGACAAAGGAGTTGTAAAATTAATGGTGGGAACTGAGGGACCGATCCTAATGCGCTTAGTTTAGGGGAATGATTACTACGACGGTGGAATCAACCTAAACCTAAGTAGTGAATTACACCACGACAGTGGGTAATTCTCATTTCAGGCCACTACCCGGATAGAGAGAGAAGTGTGAGGAATTATATGAAATCTAATACAATGTTGACCCGCGGTGAAACCGCCATCCTAGAGATATCCTTTTAATTGATTAAATTAACCTTTAATCGATTATTTTCTTTGTTTCATTTTTATTTTCTTTTAATTTCAACAACAAATTCTACTTTGTTAATCGGTCTAGCTGATTGCGATTAGTTAGTAGAAGTCTCCAATAATTCACGTATCCCTGAGTTCGACTCGGGCCTCACAAGGCCTATATTACTCGACGCGTATACTTGCGTTTAAGCGCGTAGTAAAATACACGTCAAGTTTTTGGCGCCGTTGCCGGGGACACGGCAAATTATTGGCACTTTGAGTGCTAAGAGCGGCCACTCTAGGCCACAATTTTTTTTATTTATTTTAAAACAATTTCAAAAATTCCTTTATTTCTCTATATTTGTGTTGACTCGACTAAAGCATTGTACTGAACCCCTATTTCCATATTTCAGGTGCTTTGCATGGTGCACACGCGTAGTCGAGACTACGTGAATCGCACACCTGAGGTTCCATCTGTGGGACCAGAGGACGAGGACAACTACGAGGAGGAACACCACAGTGATATACATTCTGAATCTGAGCCGGAACAAGAAGAAGTAATGGCTGAAGCACAGACAATATGGGAGAAGATCAAGGCGTCTTCTTCCTCGGCATCAAAGGGGCCTATAAAGAAACAAGGGCTAAACATACCTACATACAAGATCGACCCAGCACTGATTAACTTGGTCAAATCCAATGCATTTCACGGACTGAAAAATGAAGATCCAGTGGCACACATTAGTCAGTTTGTGGAGAACTGCGATATGGTGAAGATAGATCGCTTTCCGCAAGATGTGCTTTATCTCAAGTTATTCCCCAGTTCCTTGGCGGGAGTAGCAAGAGAGTGGCTCCACAACCTCGACGACGAGTTTGTTGAGTCATGGGATCACATGGTGGAGGTTTTCTTCGAGAGGTTCTTCCCTCCTGAGAAGACCAATGATATGATCCGAAAGATCCACAATTTCACCCAACAGGCGGGTGAAACCTATTCTGAGACTTGGGAGCGATTTCAAGTCATGTTGAGGAGATGTCCACATCATGGATTGGACAAGGAAACCCAAGTGAAGATCTTCTACTTTGCTCTCTCCGAGCACGATAGGAGCAATTTGGATTCAGCCGGGTCCGGATTTTTCTTAAACAACACTGATGATAGGTGCTGGGAGATTTTAAAGAACATGTCCAGAAAACAATCATGGGGTGACCGGGATAAAGTTGAGCATGTTCGAGCGATAGGGGAATCTAAAGCAGTCAAGGAGCTGAATGATAAGTTAGATCTCCTAGCCAAGAAGTTACTGTCTAAGGAAGATGCATCTGAGGATGAGGAAGCCCAGGTTAAATTCATGCAACAACAGGGCTACAGAAACAATGACTATGCATGGAGGAGAGACAAAAAGTTTTCTTGGAAGGATCCAAATAACTTTCTACAAGATCCGGATGCAAAGCCACAACCGAAAGCCGAGGACAAGAACACTGAATTGCTAAGTCAAATGGTCCAGCAAAACCAAGAGATGATGGCCATGTTTGGAAAACAACTGCAATCTCAAGGTGATATTCTAACCAAATTTGGGCAGACGCTGCAAAGCCATGGAGCGCAAATGCGGGCATTGGAGACCACCGTGGCACAGATTTCAAGTGAGGTGGCGGCTATCAAGCACGCCAATCAACAGAAACCAGCCGAGAACGCGAATGTGGTTCAAGCGCACCATCAGGTCAAATACATTTCTGTGGTGAGTAATGAAGAAGAATCTCAGGTGCAAGAAGTTGCAGAGGAAAGGAGAATGACGTTCAATGTGAATGCAACACCGGCAATACCATTTCCACGCACGTACTATGGACTGCCGGGTGGAAATCCTTTCTTCAGAAAATCTGATAGAGTTGTGAATACTGTATCTCCACCTGGGCAAAAAGAAGAAGTGCAAGTTTGTGCACATGCGGAGACAAAGAAGGTGGAAGAGGAACCACAACAAGCTGCTACTAATGAGGATGACTTGCAAAAGCACACGCCCGAGATAGTGAGTGAAGCAAGCTTAGGGGAGGTACCCCCGAAAGACTCATATGTGCCTCCTCACAAGCGTGTCAATGCGGCAGATGTGTCAAATCGGGACAATCCAAAGCCGAAGAAGGAGCACCGACACTATAGGAAATTCTTGGAAATATTCCGCAAGCTGCATATCAACATTCCGCTGGTGGAGATGATTGAGAAAGTGCCCGCCTACGGGAGGTTCATTAAAGAGATCATCAACAAGAAGAGGCGGATAAATGATGATGAAATTTATTGGTTGAATGAGACGGTGAGCTCGATGATTCATGGGAGTTCACCAAGGAAGAGAAAGGACCCAGGAGTTTTTTACATTCCGTGTTCAATAGGTGGTCAACATGTTTCTAGAGCGCAATGTGATTCCGGCGCTAGTATCAATCTCATGCCTTTGGCTACTTTTCAGAAGCTAGGGTTAAAAGAGATCAAGAATTTGGCTGCGACAATTGAATTGGCAGATGGGTCGACAGTGAGACCCTATGGAGTATGTGAAGATGTGCTAGTTAAGGTTGACAAATTCGTATTCCCGGTGGACTTTGTCGTCATAGACATGCCACCACTCCAAAGCTGTGAAATTCTTCTAGGAAGACCGTTTCAAGCAACGGCAGATGTCGTGACTGCCTTAGGGAGAGGTACTCTGTCTTTGGGCATTGGAGGAGATCGTGTTGAATTCAAATTACCGAATGATCCTCTAAGTGCAGTTTCCAAGGTGAAGAGATGACAATCGTCACACCGTCTAGCCTAAGACGCTAAAGAAGGGCGCTTGTTGGGAGGCAACCCAACCAACGGTACATTAGGCTAGTTTCATTTTAGTGATAGATTGTTTTTAATTCGTTTAGATTTTAGTTTAAAAATGATACCTTGATCCGTTTGTTAATTGTGCAGGATTAGGCAGAGTCGATACCATCGACACATCAGTCGATGGCATCGACTTGGGCACAGGTTACAACCAGCAAAAATCGCACTGTGTCGATGCCATCGACGCATCCGTCGATGGTATCGACATGGTCACAGGTTGATCTCCAGGATAAAGTCGATGGTATCGACACCCCTGTCGATACCATCGAGATCTCTGGAGATATTCAGACAAGTTTTGCTCAGTCAACTCGATACCATCGACGGCCTCGTCGATGGTATCGACATCATCACAGGTTGAGAGCCAGAAACGGAGGTGTTGCAACAAATGCAGGTCGATACCATCGACACTCGTCGATGGTATCGACGGACATGTCACCAATCCGAATGAAGACATCGGCGACGACCGCGACAGCCACGTCAGCGATCCGGGGGCTGCGTCGATACCATCGACATCCGTCGATGGCATCGACTCGTCAGCGATCCGGGTTTCGCGATCCAGCAAACGTCAGCCGTCGATGCCAGCGACAGAGACGGCTACCCGCGAGACGTGTCGATACCATCGACCCGCGTCGATGGTATCGACGGGTTAACAGGGGCGCCGATCAAGTCTATTTAAGGGGACTTGCAACGTCATATGACATCACACCCTCAGAGCAAGTACCCCCCATTGCGTCGAGCACTCCCCCGAGCCCTCTACACCTGCGGAGAAGCGTCACCGAGCAAAGATCTTCATCGAGCGGAGATTTTCTCTCCATCTTCACCGAGCTCTTTTCTCTTAATCTCTTCTTCTCGCAAACATGGTGCATACGGGCGGAGCATCTTCATCGAGCGCGCATCCAATGGTGATCGAGGAGTTTGTTCCTCCTCCAACAGCTTCTATCTCTCGTCCACGCCTTATTCACGCCAACATGGACACGAGGAAAGTGTACGAGGAGATCATGAAGAGGAAGTTCGAGGCCACCCGGTATGTGGACCGGGGCATGATCAGGGACTTGGGATTCGAGGCCAACTTGGCCTATGTGTTGGCCGGGCAAGCGCGGCACACCGGTCGCTTCTATGAGATGGACTGTCATGCGGATGGGCAGCCGTTCTTTGGCGAATGGCCCACATACAAGGAACTGGTGGCCGAGTTCATGGCGTCCCTTGATATCTGCGTCGTACCAAACGACGTGGTACCATCGGACCAGACGTGGATCCAGGGAAGGGTGACCTTCCGTCTATTCAACAACAATTACAACTTCACGTTGAAGCAGTTCAACGACATCTTCAACTGGAACCACAGCCGCCACGATCACCGACGTCCCGACGCCCGCACCGACTACGACAAGATCTTCTCCGAGCTTTGTACGGTACCGGCAGGGAAGACTGTGAGCTACCACAACGCCGCGGTAGCTGATTTTGAACACCCGTTCGTCCGGGTATTGCATAGGATGCTTAGCTTGACCTTCTTCGGGCGGAGCGATCTTGCTTTGAGCAAGTTTCAGGAGAGCGACTTGTTCTTTCTGTACGCCCTCCTGAAGCGTCAAGAGTGCAACTGGGGAGCATTCTGGTTACAGCGCGTCATGGCGGTGAAGCGGAGCACAAGGAAGGCTCCAATACACTTTGGTGGTCTTGTCACCAAGTTGGCGCTTTACTTGGGGCTGAACTTTCAGTCCATGACTCCGATTTCTACACGGAGTAAGGTGAACGTGCAACACTTGCACCGTTCAAACCTCATTCTTCTCCGGGACGGGTTGGCGTACGCTCATTGCCACGTCAACCAAGCTTACCAGGAGGCATCCCTGCCGGACGACGTCTTCCACATTGAGGGCAAGCAGCATTTCCGATGGCCCATCATAGCCATCGAGTCCTCGGAAGAAGAAGGAGGAAGTGACGACCAAGAAGGCGAGGCGGAGGAAGACGAGGAGGCTTCCACACCTCTTCGAGCACGCGTGGCACCACGGAAGCGTCCTAGGATGCATCCGGGTGCATCTTCATCATCTCAGCCCCCGCCGCCATCACCACAGCAAGAACAGCCAGCTGCGGATCCCTACTCCATGCAAGGGATGTATACCATGCTGCAGGACATCCAGCAGACGCAGCACCAGCATATGACTTTGTATACCGGCATCCATGAGACAACGGGCCGGTTGCTTGATAATCAAAGGGCTATGTTCGAGAACGAGCGGCTCATCCTTGCCAACCAAGAACAAATGCACAACCGGTTGCAGCGGATAGAGACGCAGCAGGAGCCCTTCTTCGACCACTACTGGAGTCGAGACTACTTTGGAGGTTATCCACAGCCTCCGCCGAGGACCCACTATGATCCAAGCTTCCAGGGGGAGTACCCGTCTTGGGATCCTACGGCACCACATTACCCACCACCGCCTTCACAAGATTGATCAGGGTATCACTGTTCCACCCTTAAGTTGGTTTTTGACTATGAGGCCATAGTCGGATTCAAGCTTAGGGGGGTGGCTGGAACAGCTCTATCTTTTATCTTTTCTTTAGTTGTTTTAGTTTCTGCTTCGTTATTTGTTTTTTTTTGCAATTTTAAGTTTTTATGTAGGATCCACATCTATCTAGTGTAATTGTGGATGTCGTAAAAATTGTCATCTAGCTGTTTTCATGGGGAAATTAAAGGGAATTGAAAATTTTTTCTGTGTCATTTAAATAGCTTTACTTGGTTGTCCTTGGGGAACTTTTTCTATGAAAATGATTGATTATGTCAACTTTGAACCAATATGTCATACCCACACCCTTTGACTCATGGAAAGTGGATAGTAACGGTTGTTTGAGCCTAACCTAATCAAATGGTAATGAGACCTTAATCAGATGTAAGAGAAAGCACCCTTTTTACTACTACACATGTCAATAAGGAGGGACACATAATTTTCTTTTAAGGTTCAGTCACTTAATCTTGTGATCATTCCACCCCATTTCCTATAATCCACCAAGAATTGGAAGTAAAGTGCAGTTTCAATTTCTTTTGCGTGCATGGCATGTAGATAGGTTTTGCATTGTTATTTTCATGTTTTTGCATAGAATAATAAAAAAATATATAGTGATACATGCACATTACCTTTAGGTGCATGTCATGTAGTTGCACTCACAATTTCATGATTTTCATGCATAGGCACACCATGTATCTCAGTTTTCCTAAATAGGTGATCTAATTTGTTCCTTACCCTCGAAATAAAGCAAGGATCTCCAATTGGAAAGAAAAAAAAACAGAAGAAAAAAAATTCTGGAAATATGAACAAATGTTAAAAAAAAAAAAAAAAAAAAAAAGAGAATTTAGAAGGAAATGGAATAAGAGGGAGAAAGGAATGATATCACTTGTATAACAGGGGAATTGAGTACATGATGTGGCTTGAGTAGATTTCTATCTCATTTTGAGGTAGAAGGTTAGGGCATGCATCATTCCACCCGCTTTTAGGCGGTAGGGCATTCTTAATGTGCATTTGCATCATTTAGGGCATTTTGTTATATGCATTTTGAAACTGTGTAATACTTCCAAATTCTCCCATGAACCACCCATTCCATCCACCCGTTGCTCGGATTGGTAGGCCACCGTGATTTTCTCCTCACTCATGTTTATCGGGAGAACTGCTTCCATGTAGATGGTAGTTAGGGCGAGCAACGTAGAGTAGGTGATCACAAGATGCACCATGGCTGAATCGGCGAACTTTATTATGATAACTGCCTTATGTGATAGTGTTCATCAGTTTGAAGGATAATTTCTTTTATTGATGGTTATTGTCGCCTATAGGGTAATTACTGTTCTGTGATTAGGGTAGGCCGGTTTGAGAACGTCCAGTGGGAGTCATTTGTGAGGTGGGTTGGTGTTTTGATTGTTAGTTGACATTCGCAATTTTATTCTAAGGATTAGTTGCTCGAGGGCGAGTAATGTTTAAGCTTAGGGGAGTTTGATGCGATGATTTTGAGTCGCATTTATAGACCTTTTTCATATGTGTTTTGTGCCTTAATTACTCATTTTCATGGATAATATTGCATAATTCACTTTATTTGGTCTTTGCCATCATTTTATATCAAATCCCCTTTATTTCATTATTTTAAGCATTATTGATCATCTTATCATAAATCGTGTGGATTTATTTGGTCTTGTTGTACAATTTCAGGAAAAACAAGTATCTACATCCGTCGATACCATCGACGGGTGTCGATACCATCGACCAAGCCACAGGTTGTCAGCCGAGAAGAGCAATACAGAGTCGATACCATCGACGCCCAAGTCGATGGCATCGAGATGTCTCCAGGCTGCTAGCGAGGATTAAGTCGATACCATCGACGGATGTCGATGCCATCGACACAAGGAGAGCTACAACGTCGCTAAACAACAACAACCGACGCTAAAGAAGTCGATACCATCGACACCCAAGTCGATGGTATCGAGATCACCACAGGCGCTCAGAATAAAAGAAAGGAAAGCTGCCGCTAATCCGCTGGGTCGATACCATCGACCCGCGTCGATGGTATCGACGCCGGCAGATATGCGTTGGATCTGTTTTGATATCAATCGGACGGCTGTCATTATTTGACGACCTAATTAGGGACTTATACCTAATGACGGCCGCCCAGGACCGGGAGGGATCTCATATTTTGGATTGCACGAGTGCCGAGGAGGAGAGAAAGGAGAACGGAGGCCGAGAAGCTCATACCGGGTGATTCGGACGCTGCCGAAGACAATTTCCACCACCGACAGGCGGGGGAAGCTGTGTTCTACGCCAAGGATCCACCGGTTCTTCTCCGTTCAGGGGTTTTCCCATCTATTTCACGTTTTTCTTATGAATTCCCCAATTTCTACCATGTATTTGTGTAAGATGAACATGAGAGGCTAAAACCCTCAATCTTTAGGACCGGGAGTAGCCCGGGGATACATTGTATGATGATTTTATATTGATAATTCATATTTTTCTCTCATATCCGTGGTATAAATTCGTTTTCTCTATTGCTATTGTTATGCTTGATCACCATAATAGTAAATTAATGCCCTTAATCACTTCGACAGAAGGATTAACGGTTGAAAAGAAACGAATTCTACATTAATTAATAAAACCCTTGACAAAGGAGTTGTAAAATTAATGGTGGGAACTGAGGGACCGATCCTAATGCGCTTAGTTTAGGGGAATGATTACTACGACGGTGGAATCAACCTAAACCTAAGTAGTGAATTACACCACGACAGTGGGTAATTCTCATTTCAGGCCACTACCCGGATAGAGAGAGAAGTGTGAGGAATTATATGAAATCTAATACAATGTTGACCCGCGGTGAAACCGCCATCCTAGAGATATCCTTTTAATTGATTAAATTAACCTTTAATCGATTATTTTCTTTGTTTCATTTTTATTTTCTTTTAATTTCAACAACAAATTCTACTTTGTTAATCGGTCTAGCTGATTGCGATTAGTTAGTAGAAGTCTCCAATAATTCACGTATCCCTGAGTTCGACTCGGGCCTCACAAGGCCTATATTACTCGACGCGTATACTTGCGTTTAAGCGCGTAGTAAAATACACGTCAATAATAACCATGTATTATTATTTTATCCAAAATCTACCATTAAGACTGACTTGAGGTCCAAGTTAGGGTTTTGGGGTCAGATTAGGGTTTCATTAGGGTTCTTTCTTCCCAAACCCTAATTGACACTTTAAATGCCTCTTTGGTTTACAAACCCTAATTTTAACATCATATACATTTTTAACTCAAAAAAACCCTAATTCATCAATTTATGGATTGTTAATCTCAAATTAGATCCAAGATCCCCTTTATATCCAAATAGACCAGTCTTTGATCATAAAGAGAAATTAAACATATTAAGATCATTAAAACCTAGAAATTTAGGGGTTTTACATATTAAACACGTTAAAGATAGCAACTTTAAGCACTTTCCAAATTAGAGACAAAACTATGTCTTAATTATATTTTTGTTGCATTCCTTGCATTTTTCTTAGCAAGATTCATGTATAACATGTTATTATTATATCATCCTATGATCTACTAGCATTTTTTCAATTTTAATTCATCCCAACCAATTACAAGACACCACCTAGGCAGTACCCCCAGTCCCGGCCTTGCCAGCTAGGCTGGGCTGACCAATGGGCTCGTGCCACTTCGGTTGGGTGAGCCTGCATGGATGCGTGCTTAGACAGGCAAGAAAAGAGGGAAAAGATCACAAGTGCCCTTATCGGTTCTGAAGAGGAGATAAGAGTAAGCCTTACCTATCACTAGGGCTCAACTTCAACCTCACTTATTCATGAGTGAGTCTGAGGTGAGCCAACTTAGATTTTGACTTTGCGGTCTCGTCCTCTCGAGTAAAAAGCAAGATTACTCTGACCTCCGCCTTGCCTTGACAAAGTTACCAAGGGCTTCAGTTTCCCCAATAGAAATTTGAAGTCGCGAGCACGTTGACATGGAACTCTGACAAGATTCCAGAGAGGAGTAAAGGTTTAGGGCATGACAAGGAGAGAAATTGGGATCAAAGAGCCAAACGAGAAGTCAAGCAAAGTCTCAGGATCTCACAGAGAGATCTATACCCATTTATATAGGCCTGGGTCATGGGGTTGGCATGTTGCCTTGGGCTATTTGGGAAAGAAACTTAATAGCCTATCGTAGCCGGAAAAACCAGGGATGACTAGGCTCAAAATCCTCTCCCGAACTCGTTGGGAGTGTTTCCAAACTTACATATGAATTGAGAGGCGAGGGAAATAAAAAAGGAGTTATGCTTTAACTATTATCGTTTCCTATTCTGTCTCGAGCTAGACGATGATTGAATGTCATCAAATCTGAGATCCCATAACTCACTTTAATTGTGCAACCAAAGAGGTCATGTTTTCCCTAAATTAATTAAATCTTGACATTCAAAGTATATACTTGATAATTGAGTCACTTTAGGATTTCTAGAAAAATCCATATCTCCCTCTATGTTAATCCTTTCAATTCCAAATCCTAAAAGAAAGTTCTTAATGACTTTATATAATTTTGAGCAAGGTTTGAGACCAAAATTTGAAAAGAAAAGATACTTTTCTTAATATCCAAGTCTTATTCTTATTTCATGTATTTAAAGCATCAAATCAATTATTTTCTCTTTCTACATTTTCCATATCCTTTATTTTGATGAATTTTCTTATAGGAATCATGTGAGAACGAAATCAAACCATTAGTGGCCTTTGACACCACTTTTCTAGAAAATTTCACATAGTTCCAAAGGTACACTATTAATTATCCTTTATCTTTATATTTCACTCAATATTGTATTTTTCTTTCTTCCTTTTTCCCATATTCATTATTGGTTTATATCATGCATCATGCTATATTGTTTCGGCAAAGTTAGACAATATGTGGCTTTGCCAATCTGTTCTAAAATCTCAAACGAACCTACATATTGGGGACTCCATTTTCTTATGTTTTTAGGTATAGCTCGGAGGGGTCGGATTTTCAGAAACACATGATCACCTATAGTGGACTACAAATCTTTCCGCTTCACATCAGCATACGACTTCTGTCAATCTTGGTACTACTACATTTTTAGCCAATAACGTCGCTGTTGAAAGCATCATTTTTATAAGAAAAACTAACCTAATAATCTATTGCATTGGTTTTATCATAAAACCGACCCAACATGTTTCCCGCGGCGAAAATTGGCTTGAATTTGCCTTCGCGCCTCGAGCTATAGGCTCAGTTTTTGCCAAATAACCGACCTAGCTATTTATAAAAAATTTCAGGCACTGCTTTACTCTCTTGAGTCGGTTTTTTGAAGAAAAAAAAGACCTTGGAAGCAGACCTATTGGGTCAGTTTTTAAGGATAACCGACCTTGCAACGTTCAATTAGACTTAACATCTTTGGTCAGTTTTATCTATTTACCCGACCTTATAGGTGGTGTCAGTGTGGGCATCGATGACTCTTGGGTCGGTTTTAGAACTCAGAACCGACCTTAGAAGTCGGGCGGGTTATACACTACTGGAACAAACACATACAGTTTCATTTTTGTCGATCGGGTGAGTAGAAGCTAGCTAGAAAGCTGCCACTGACACTGGCGCTCTCGGGTGAGTGGAAGACCTTGCCGCTGCACCGCGTCAGTCTGACGTTCCTCCACACTACCATGCCTGTGAAGAAAAAGAAACCCTCACCGCCGCCGCCACCACCACCCGAACGTAGAGGTAAGGTGCTCTTCCGCCGTCTTTACTTTTGACCTAATAGGCACGGTCGCGGGATGCATGTGTACTCCATCTATGTGTGTGCGTGCAGGGTGTGGTCGTGGTGGTGTGAGACGAGATTAACGTGGGATCTGGGCAAGAAAATCATTGTATAGAGAGGTGTATCATCACCCACAATTCCTACATCCACGATGAAAGACCAAGACTGTGAGTTAGAGATGACATGGATGGTCAACCACTCGTACGGCACCGCTACCACAAACCACTCTACTGTGGGCTTGCCTGACATCATCTCCCACAACGTGGAATCGTTCATCGACACCACAGTCAAAATGGCAGCAATCGAACAGAGACAACCAAATAGAGGCTGAGCTACTGCCATCTGTGTGCGTGTTCTAACCACACCCAAGGTATTCAGTGTTTTGTGTGAATCATTCTCGTAAGCTATGCTCTTCATGTAACTATTACTACATCTTTCTTTGCCGCCTGCCTTTCTCAACTGACCTCACTAGTTAATCATTAGCATGGATTTCTAACATGTATCAACTTCCTCACACATTAATAACATAGCGAAACATGCATCTCCATTGGCATTATCATATTTAAGATCTTATTGGTTTGATATGTACTCTAACGCCTTTTTATGGGTATATGCCCTTTTTCTAGAGAATATAAATACTCCTTCTATATCTATCTATAATCACAGAGCCACACTTACCTCATGCTATGTTTGTGACAATGTATGGTTATGATACAAATAGTAGGAAGTAGAAACTCATGAATGATAAAAAAAGAGAGGAGGAAATTAGAGTTGCATGCAGTGGTTTTGTTTTTCTCATTGAATAGTTGTTTCAGAATTTGTTGTTTCTGATTGAATAGTTGATATGTATTCTAAGAGTATCTAAAGCTTCTCGGTCTTAGTTCCTTTTTCTCCACTTATTTGTTATCTTTTAATGTACATGGATAAAATTTGTAGTAATTGGTTTGATATTTTATATTTAGGTCTAAACCTATTAGCTTAAAAATGTGACTTTTACTTCGGTTAGTTATTTTATCTCAATCCTAATGTTCATCTTACTGTCTAATACATGCAGGATCCTCCCTTGTGGGTCGAGACAATGCTCCATTGTATGAAAAGAAATTGATTCTTTTGTATAAGTTACTATATTAATATCCAGTTTATTAATACTTGCATATTATTAGGCTCTTGCATCTCACACCACAAAATAAATCCACATAAAATATATTTAAATATTATCTTTAAAGGTGTTTTTTGGTGCAAATTTATGGTTTTATCTAAGTACAAACTACTTCAAACATAAATCTATTTTTTTTCTCCAAGCAAGTATTTTTGGACACTTTTGAAATCATTACTTGTTAAGAAACAAGAACTATTCATGAAATGTAGATCAAAACATGTGAACTACAACTTATATCGCATATAGTACACTTTAGTATAAAACTAATTAACTTCCTATCAATAAAAACTTACAACTTATAGTATCAACAATAATCATTTTGATATGTGCTCCTCTCTATCTAATTTTGGGAATTAAACCGACTAAAATGTTCCCATAATGAGGTAATTGATGTTGTTGTTGGCCTTCTAAGCAGGAAGATAATTGGCTAGGAATTAGGATTGAAAAACTTCACTGCTCCATCTCACCTAGTTCTCACAAGCTCTACTTTTTGTGATAAGATTATTTCTCTGTTCATGGCTACTCTTTGGCATGACCTTCAGTTTATATTTGTCAAGAACTCCTAACTGATTCTTCAATTCGGTACATATAATGCATGTTTATCTATGGAAGTACTCTTGGTTTGCCCATATTGTTCACGACAATTATATCTTTGCTCGCAGAAGCTCCAGTGCTCGACGGTCATCCTCTTACTCTTTGCCACTTGTGCGCCTTCCACTGCCCACGGTCTTCTCTCATTTTCATCTCGGCAGCTCAGGTCAGTTGCATTGTTTTTCCATTTTATATGACTAGTAACCCAACCAATAATAAAAACATGTATTTTTTTTTCATATCTACATTTTATTATCAGTCACATATGTAATCATTGTATACATTTTAGAAACATGATATTAGACATGTGTAGTCCCAGATTGACACTTTAGGGTTTATAGATGAGATCATCGATGCATGATGTTTAACATAATATATAAATATGAAAATAATACATTTATATATTAACTTAGAAACCCATTCAAAATTTACTCATTAGGAGTACATTTTGGATAGTTCCCGGTCTGGGACTATTTTTGCATATTTAATCTCACTTAGGATGTAAGTGTATTTGTATGTTTAGTTTTGAAGAAAAATTTAGTAGGATTTCCTCATTTGTTCTCAAGGTACATATGTGAGTGGTTATTTTCCATTTACATCGGTGTACTTGGAGAACTTAGGAGAAATGCTGCTGAAATTTTCTTCAAAACTAAACATACATTATAAAGTTACTAGTGAGATTAGATATTCAAAAATGGGATAGGTGATACACTTTAGGATAAATGTAATTAACTTCCTATCAATAAAAAACTTACAACTTATAGTATCAATATTAAATGTTCAGTTTTATAATTAATTTTAATGTGATCTAAAAAATAGATCGAAGTTAGATGTCTATCAAGAACTGTTGCAGTCTAGAGTTTGCTAAAGGTCTTGATGAATTTATCAGATTTGCTGAGGAACATAGGAAACTACCTACAAATAGGTTCTATTGTCCATGTAGAAATTGTGGTAACAATTTGAAAGTTGATACCGTTGAGGAAATTAAGAATCATGTCATATGCAATGAGATCATACAAGGTTATAATGAATGGTATTGGCATGGAGAGAAATTTAATTATGGATAAGAAAATGTTGATACTAATAGTGGCATAGAAGATATATATAATGATGATAATGCCAATGATGAACCGATTCAGGATGAATCGATTCAAGATGATATGGTTGATGAGATTCTACGTAGTTGTCAGGACAATGTCATTGATCCACCTTCTTTATTTGCAAACATTGTCCATGATGTTGAAAAACCATTATATAAGGGTTGTAATAAGTTCACAAGGTTGAGTGTTGTGATGCGATTATATACTCTTAAAGCTCAAAACTGGTGGAGCGATAAGAGTTTCAATTCATTATTATCTTTGTTAAAGGAAATTCTTCCTGAAGGCAACGAGCTTCCAATTTCAACATATCAAGCAAAGAAAATAATGTGCCCAATGGGAATGGAAGATAAGAGTATTCATGCATGTCTAAATGATTGTGTGTTATTTCAGAAGGACTATAGTAATTTGATAAATTGTCCAAAATGTGGTGCGTCAAGGTACAAGACCACAACTTCAGTTAAGGCTAAAAATGGCTCTCCTGCCAAGGTGATGTGGTATATACCAATAATACCACGATTTCAATGCTTATTTGCTAATACTGAAGATGCGTGAAATTTGTCTTGGCATGGAGAGTTAAAGGCCAATGATCATGGCATCCTACAACACACATCTGATTCACCACAATGGAAGAAAATTGATTTATTATACCCTCAATTTGGTAAAGAACCAAGAAACTTAAGACTTGGACTTTGTACAGATGGAATGAATCCTTATGGTACATAAAGCAGTCAACATAGCACTTGGCCTATTATGATTGTTATATACAATCTTCCTCCTTGGTTGTGTATGAAAAATAAGTATGTCATGTTGTCAATATTGATATCAGGGCCCAAGCAACCTGGAAATGACATTGATGTTTACTTTCAACCTCTAATTGACGACCTAATGAAACTATGGAAAGAAGGTGTTATGACATTTCTCCCATAAGTGCATCCTTATCGAAGGCAATGCAAAACCTTTAATAGATCAACTGAGGAATGAAGTGCTCCTAAACCTATACCAGGAAATGTTGTATATGACAGGGTGAAAGATATTGTTAATGAATTTGGAAAGAGTTCAAGTAGTCATACTCTTGCATGTGACAAATCTCTATACAATAAGAGGTCAAAATTCTGGGATCAACCTTATTGGAGATTCTTATCAATTAGACACTGCATTGATGTCATCATGTTGAAAAAAAATGTTTGTGATAGCATCATTGGTACGCTATTGAATATACCGGGAAAGACTAAAGACGACATCAAATCTAGAAAAGATTTAGAATTAATAGTTATAAGAAAAGAATTATCAGTAGATATCAGGGGTCGCTGCACATATTTACCACCAGCTGGTTACACTTTGTCAAAACAGGAGAAAAAGACTTTCTGTGAGTGCTGGTATAATATTACAGTTCCACAAAGATACTCTTCTAATATTCGTAGATTGGTATCAAAGAAGGATCTGAAGTTGATAGGTCTCAAATATCATGATTGTCACACCTTAACGCAACAAATGTTACTTGTGGTTATTCGATATATATTACTGAAGCATGTAAGGTTTGCAATCACAAGACTCTATTTCTTCTTCAATGAAATATGCAACAAAGTGATACATCCTGATACTCTCGATAAATTATAAAAAGATGTAATTGTTACCATGTGTCAACTTAAAATGTACTTTCCTCCTTCATTTTTTGATATCATGGTTCATCTTGTATTACATATAATAAGGGAGGTGAAGATGTTGGGTCCAATTTTCTTACAGTGGATGTATCCATTTGAACGCTACATGAGTGTTTTTAAATGTGATGTTTGGAATCATTATCGTCCTGAAGGGAGTATTATTGAGGGTTATGTAGTCAGGGAGGTGATGGACTTTTGCAATGATTTTTTGAATTGTAATGAAACTTCTAGCAACCTAAAAAATTCTCATCACACCGAATCTTATTGTGGCAAAGGAACTCTGGGAGCACGAGTGAAAGGAATTAGTCATGTGTTGTGGGAACATGCACATTTGTATATTTTACACAACATCGATGAAGTTAATAGCTACATCACATAACACAATGATCTTATCAAGAGAAATCATCTACGATCCAGTTCAATGTGGCTTGCAAGAGAGCATAATCGAACATTTATTAGGTGGTTTGAATAGAAAGTCTTTAATCAACTATCTGAATCACTGAATAATGTTGTTGAGGCTCACCTTTAAGCCAAAAATAGATGTCATGTCATATGAAGGATATGACATAAACGAATTTTTATACTACACAAAGCGTCAAGATGAAAGTAGTGTAGTCCAAAATAGTGGGGTCACTATTCAAGCTTGTTCGTTGTATTTTTCTAGTGTGAAAGATAAAAGACCACACGAAGTTGAGATGTCGTATTACAGCGTCATTGAGGACATATGGGAATTAGACTATACAAATTTCATAGTTCCTATCTTTAGGTGTAATTGGGTTGATAACAACAAAGGAGTTTTAGTAGATGAGTTGGATTTCACATTGGTGAATTTTAAAAAGATTGGTGAGAAAGATGAACCATTCATCATGGCAGACCAAGCAAAACAAGTATTCTATATTGATGACCCGACAAATAAAAATTGGTATGTGGTTCTTCATGGAAAAAGACAATTTACTATGGATCCTATAAACGAAGAATAATACTACAAAAAGTATGATGATTCCAGCCCATTCTCAGTTAGTTTGCCAAGTGTAAATGTTGAAGTTAACACCGATGAATATTATAAACGTCAAGACCATGTTGAAGGAATTTTACTTGACTAACAACTCAACCAATAATAGAGGCATGAATTCTTTGAATTATTTATTTTATTATCATCCAAGCACGTAATATTTTAAATATACATCATATATCATTCAACCACTTGTGCTTTTATTATCACTTATGTTTCTTTTATCATGTATACTTGCCAGTTGTTCTAAAATGGCAAGTGAAGATGAACATTCTGAGCATGAGAACCATGAGGATGGTAGTGGTGATGCTAAGAAATGTAGAGGTCCCACACTAATGCGTAGGCTGCAGGAGCTCAAGGCCAAAGGGGAGAAATTGTCAATCCAGTTTGATATCACAGGAGCACCTATTGGGAAACATGCTAGTGCTTTCAAGCATTACGTAGGGGCGACCACGTGCAGTAAGGTGGCAATAGATATAGAAAATTAGCATGATGTTTCTGATGCCTTAAAAGACCTCCTATGGAAAGATATAACTGTGAGTTGAAGTGATATTATTTTAATATATTTTTTATTTATTGATTCTAATTTAGTTTTCTTGGAAAGACATATCCTTTTTAAGATAAAATTATTGCTTCTTTTGTATGTATAGGGTGTTTTTCATCTAAATGAAAAAGATCACAAGAAAAAGGTGCTACAATGTTGTGGTGTACGATGGAGGGCTTTTAAGACCTATCTCAAAAGGGATTATATAGATAATCCTAAACAAAAGAAGAAAGCAACATATCAATATATTTTTATAGATCCTGAGGTGTGGGAAATATTTGTTGCATCAAGGAAATTGGAAGAGTTTCAGGTAATAAAGATTGTGATGTATTGTATGAATATTTTTATACAATTAAGGAGGTGAATCTTTTTATATATGTTTGTCAAGTCTAAATTGCTATACCTCATTTTAAATGATCAGGCTATTCACGAGGCCCAAAAGGAAAGACGGACCAAAAATGTGCATGACCATCACTTGGGGCCCGATGGTTATGCCTTCCACTACCAACTATAAGAGAAGCAACTCTCTTCTCGAGAAGAGTCTAGTACAACTCAAGTTGAGCATCCACCCCAACACTTGCAGTGGATTGATGCTAGAAAAAACCGAGCAGGTGAAATTGTCAACCCTGCAACTAAGGAGGTGGCACAAAAGATGGTAGGTTTATCCCAACTAAGTAAAGAGTAACTCCCACAAACTTTGATTTATTTATATCTAATTGATATTGTGATTTAATATTTTTATTAACTATGAATAGATTGATCTCCATGAGAAAAGGAAGGAAGGAAAGTTCATCCCAACTGGCCGCATGGATGAACCATCAGTTGCTCTTGGTACAAAGGAGCATCCTGGCCGTGTTAGGGGACTAGGAGCTGGAATAGGATTCAAGTCTTATTTTAGCCCTTTGCAATCTAAAAGAGGTCGTACATGAGGTCTTACACAAGAGGAAGTTGAAGCATTAGTAGCACAAAAAGTAAAAGAAATAATGTCTTCATTTCAGACTACTCAACCTTCTCAACCTATTCAAACTGTGCGTCTCTCAGATGATGAGGTACAAGCCCATGCTCCAGATGTAGAAGGTCATGGGAGCACTCCCAATGACCCACCACAACAATCTGCAGTAAGTTTGTTCTATATGTTGTGTTATTAGTATGATATATATATATATAGTTGTAGTAGGTATTTGGTTTACCGATTCATATATAACTTATATTATTTCAATTCTATGTTGGTATGAACTGTAAACTTATAGTGGAGGTTCCAGAATATAATGGTGTGGCAACGGGCAAGGTATACAACCTTGGTGGTACATTACATTTCCAACTAATTACTGATGACATTTGTCGTGTGTCCATCCATCTTGTGTATGACAGAATGGGGGACAAACCACTACACATATATAATCCTGAATATAGTATAGTTGAAGAAGCAGAGGGTGCTACGGTGGGTTGGCCTAGACACTTGGTTATCAATGACAAGGTATACTTAAATTCTATCATGTTTTTCATATTTGACTACATATATGAACTCGTGTAATATAATTATGTAATTTAATTAACATGTTTGCAAACCAAAAAGTAAAAATTCTACTAGTCATCCTCCTATGCCCAAGCCATGTTTTATTACAGAATCC
Source organism: Alisma plantago-aquatica (assembly GCA_963693085.1). Taxonomy (NCBI): domain Eukaryota; kingdom Viridiplantae; phylum Streptophyta; class Magnoliopsida; order Alismatales; family Alismataceae; genus Alisma; species Alisma plantago-aquatica. Next base: position 1,478,542,675 of record OY856412.1, read on the forward strand.
ACATTTGACGAGTTGGGAAGTAAATATAAATGTTTGTGTCGATACTTAGCCAAGCAAAACTCGGGATTACAAATGTTGGTCAATTTAATAGAAGATGCAACTCGAAGGGACTTTGACAATTATATTTTTCTTGATGATATAATAGAGTTATTTCGGTATGATTGGCTAAATACTTCGATATTAGAAGTATGGATAAGGTAAGGATCTATCAATATAGAAAATTCCAATACACATTTTTAACTTATTTCTATATATGAAAATAATTACAAATGTTATACAACCACTTATATACCAAGGCCATAAACTTTGATATAAAGAATGTTGGATTTTTAGTTCCTTCAGTCACTAGTCAGGTGGAGACACATATTGAGTATGTTAATGAGTACTTCTCTACTGCATTCAAATATTTTGCTAGTGTGGGAAAGGAAATTATTCTAATTCCTTTTAATGTCCAGTAAGTATTATTATTCAATATAATTTTAATAATGAATAAGTTTCTTTATTTTAATGTTTTTTTATTCTTACTCAGAGCTAGACATTGGGAATTATTGGTGGTTGTCCCAAAATTGATGACTCTTTATTATCTTGACCCAATGGGAAAAATAGTAAGGGACCACAAACTGAAATTGCCAACTATGGAGTAAGCATAAATTTAGTCATTTGTTATGCTTCAACATGATATTTATATTTAGAATTTCTATTTTACCAACTATCATTTAATTGATAGGGGTATAAAGGCTTTTCGTGAAGGTGGAGGACAAATACCCACAAAACTAAAGACATTGACTTTGAAAAATGTCAAGGTATCTACTTTGACAACTACTTAGTCTTATATGTATTAATTTTCAACTCTTATATGTCAACTCTTATAGTCTTATCTAAACTCTATTTATAGTAGTTTACTAACATTAAGTATAATTCATTATTTGTAGTGTCCTATACAAAATAATGGTTGGGCTTGTGGCTACTATGTAATGAAATATATGCAATCTATTGTCAAACAAGCATCACATGACATTCAGACTATAGATCAGGTAATAAAGAATAACATCATAAATTTACAAGTGAGTTGTAGTCATTTTATAAAATATTAGCATGTGCATTTTCTGTTGTAGATCTTTACAACTCAGCCTTACACACCTGAGGACTTAAAATGAATTCTGAGACGAGTGGTCATATGCTTTTCTAAATGAAGTCAATATAGCATTGGATTGAATGCATATGTCAGCTGCATTTATGTATGTGGTTTTGGAACTCTTTCAAATTTACTTTTGTATCTGACATTAATTTTAATATCATCTCAGACTTGCAATCTATCATTTTGTAAATGTTATGATGTGTTATGTGTATGAATGTCTCAACTGAACATATGAATCATTTTTGTTATGAATGTGTGGTTTGGAAATTGATAATTCAAATGGACATAAAAGCTAGCAAATGTGGCTTTGGAATGAAATTTTGGCTTGAATCATTTGCAAGTCTACTTTCTATTGTAGGTTTTGATCTGCAGATTTCTGTTCAGTTCTGCAGAATTTTTTTTAATTTTTTTTTTAACTCTAGGGTCAATTATTTTAAACAACTGACGTTGTAGATCTCTAAGGTCGGGTTTTAAGGAAGAACCAATCTTATAGGCTCTGGGATCAACAACTCATTTTAGTACCCTTTTGGGTCAGTTTTTTGCACATAACCATCCTTACAAATAAATTCTAGGGTCGGTTTTATAAGAATAACCGGCCTTATAAGATTTGGGTAGTCTATTGGGTCGGTTTTTTCTTAGAACTGACCTTACACTACATCTGTTGGGTTGGTTTTTAAGTAATAACCGATCTTAAAAGTACTGGGATCAGCTCATTTTTTGGGTCAGATTTTTATAATAACCGACCTAATTGGTCCTCTCTAGGGTCGGTTTTTTTAGGAATAACTGACCTTATAGCCTTGGGTGCAGTTTGTTTTCTCGCTTGGGTCAGTTTTTACAGCCTATTGGGTCAGTTTTTACTATATAAGGTCGGTTTTCTTTGGTTAAAAAAACTGACCCTATAGATCAAATTCTATAGCGACGACCACTTAGGTGTCAGTTAAAAAGTGACGCTACAAGCTTAAAAAAACCGACCCTATAGACCATTAGTGTAGTAGTGTGGGTTCTCTTTAGCCTCTGCTTGATCAAAGCGACTTTGTCGACATATAAATAGTTCCTCTTACCTCAACACAGTCCTCTCACTGAAATCATCCTAGTGAAGCGGTGACCGATACAACCTCCCATAAAGAGCTTCATACGGAGGCATCCTGATAATGATTTGGAAACTATTATTATAAACAAACTCAACTAAGGGTAGGTATTGTTCCCATGATCCACCTCAACTGAGCACACTTGCTCTCAACGGATCCTCTAATGTATGAATCATTCTCTCTAACTATCCATCAGTCTGGGGTGATAAGTTGTGCTGAATTTCAACCTCATATCGAGTTCTTCTCAAAATTGTTTCCATAAATTTGAAGTGAACTTAGGATCACAATCAGAAATAATGAAACTTGGAACTCCATGTAAATAGAATACTTCTTTAATATACAACTCAGTTGGGTTTGAAACCTTAGCAGTAACTTTTAGGGCTAGGAAGTGTGTTGACTTGGTTAGATGATCTACTGTAACGTCCCATGATTTGAGGCCTTGGATAAAATAATCTTAAAAGGAATGATTGAACTACCCATATCACCAAGGTGCACTTCCCTTTCCGGGAGCCCATCACTAAAAAACTCCATAGTTAAGCATGCTCGACTTGGAGTAGTACTAGGATGGGTGACTAGTCGATAAGTTGACCCCGACTTGTGCATGAGTGAGGAAAAAGTGTGCAATTAAGGCTAGTGATGGTATGTGGGGCCAGTCTTCATTCTTAAAACTCTACTAGAGCCTTAGGCAGTAGGCCTGGGCATTACAAATGGTATCAGAGCCAATTCCCCTCCAGTAGGTAGGTCCCATATGGGTATGTGGCATGCCAGTCTTGAGCCGTGTGGTCTAGGCATGTTGGAAAGGGTTGTCCATGGTCGATGTAGCCACCCTTGTGCTGGTTTTCCATGATCGGGAGCTGGGTGTCCATGGGCCATTTTGGGTCTACACTGAAATGGGGAAATATTATGAGGTGATATAGTTGAGCCTTGATGAGGATGTCAAGAGTCTAAGTGGGGGAGATTGTAACGTCCCAGGATTTGAGGCCTCAGATAAAATGATCTTAAAAGGAATGATGAAACTACCCATATCACCAAGGTGCACCTCCTTTTTCGAGAACCCATCATTAAAGAACTCCATAGTTAAGTGTGCTCAGCTTGGAGTAGTACTAGGATGGTTGACCAGTCAGGGATTTGACCCCAACTTGCGTATGAGTGAGGAAAAAGTGCATAGTTAAGGCTAGTAGTGGTCTGTGGGGCCAGTCTTCATTCTTGAAACTCTACTAGAGCCTTGGGCTCTGATCCCATTTCCACTCAGGAATCTCAATGGATTGCAGCAATCCACCCGGTCGATGATGTTTAGCCTTCATCATCTGGCACGTGAGACAACTAGACACATATGTTGTTACCTCCTCATTTTGGGCCACCAAAAGTATCACTATGGGTCTTTGAAAATCTTTATGGTGGCAGGGTGTACTGTATACTTAGACCCATGACCCTCTTGCAAGATATGCGTCTTTAAAGGTGAATCCTCAGGAACCCACATTTGACTTCTATACCGGATTCCACATCAACACCCACTGAGAGGTGTGTTTGAGGCTCTTTCATTAAACCTTTCATCTTCTCTAGCTATGGACTAGTTAGCTGAGTGATGTGCATACATTATATCATCTTTTAGACCACATTTGGTTGTAATTCCTAATCATTTTCACCCAATAATCACTCTTAATCATATTAGATTTTCTACTTTATTGTTATCTTTACTTGCTCCATAGTTTGGATTGTAGGTACAATATTTTGGCATCAAAATAGGGAGAAAACACCATCATATCATCCATCAATACATTCCCCAATCGTCTAGACATTCAAAATGTCAATGTTGTTGAAATTGTCAGTGACACACTGTATCCAGAAATCAACATGGCGTGTCCAAACTCAGACACGCTGTGTCCATAAATCAACATGCCATGTCCCAGTCCAAAATTTGGATCTAGAACTCCTTGAATTGCAGCAACACATTGTGTCTAATTTTAGACACGTCGTGCCTCAGTCCAGAAATTGAATCCAGAACTTCTTGAATAGTAGAAACACGTCATGTCAAATTTAGAGACACTATGTGACTTTCTAGAACTTGGATCCAAACTTCAATTATCCCATTGAAAACATCATGTTGGTCATCCAACACGCCGTGTAACCTATAGGTTTCACTCAAATATGAATTTAACCATCTCACGCTTATATATATGACCCCAAGTCATCCTGAGATAGTAATCACAAACTATTTCAGACCATTTGGAGCGGGATTCAAGCAAGGAAGAGCAAGGAGGAGTTGGAGGCGTCTAAGTGAGAAAAGTTAGTTTCTCAGGAGGGAAACTTCTTCTTCTTCCTTTTTCTCCAACAATTACAATAAGGATCTCTACCGTTCTCTTCTCTCCACTCCAGAGTGAAGATTTCTTGAGTGTTTCTAGAAACAAGGATGGATTTGAGACTCCTTGACTGGATTTCCAACTCTATCTTACTTCTTCCATGGACATTTGAGTTTACTCTCTTCTTTTATGTTGTCTAGCATTACTTTCTATAGCCATGGACGAGTATATATAATTTTCTTGGGCATGGGGGAGTAACTCACATGTCATGCTTTATAGAACTATGAATTCTCTTACTTAGTCTTAGTTTAATCACTGTTCTATGGATACATCAGTGTTTATTTCACATATATGATTGATTGGCCATCTTGTATGTACGTCATATGCTTCTTGTGCATACTGGGAACATGTACATTGAAGTAGGAAGATGTGTTCTGTAGATTTATTTCTTTTACCATGGGAGTGGCTTGGAAGTGAAGGGGATTCCAAGGGTTTGGTGGTTCTATTCTGAGTATATGCACAAAGGTGATATATAAGGGTCAACACTGCCTAGAGGGGTGTAGAGATCGAACCTTCCTTTGTGATTTTACTGTTTGTGAATTTGTTATTGTTTCATGGAATGATATGATAGTGAAACCCTATCTTCAAGAATTCCTGATCCAATTTGATCCTTAATACAAGTGATTTTTGTTTTAGTTCATTTTCTTCTAATTGCTTAGTTAACATAACACAACCTCTCTTGTTAAAAAGATCTAGATTGTTGAAGTTCAATACTCTTGTGCCTAACAAACCCTTGCTCCTTGGACATCCTCAATAATACTACACACACCCGTATACTTGTGGGGTATTTCTCGAGTTATAAATATTAAAACATGCACATTTAGCAAACAAGTTTTTGGCGACATTATCAGGGAGCATCAATATTTTTGTTAGAGTAAGAGGTGTTGAATAGTTAGCAAGACTAGATCACACCATCACCTACAATATCTACCATTTTTTCCATCATGATCATGATCATTATCATATTTTTGTATCTTCCATTTTCATTCTTGTACTTCACTCACCTTCTTTACTTGTAGGACTATATGAGGTGATCCAAAAGAGGTCTTGAATCCTCCACATTTATGGACCTTGAATTTGAGCACAATGTTAGAAGTCTTCATAAAGAAAGGAGGAGTAAACCTAAATCATATTTGGAGGAGTCACAACATCAATCACATTCATCGCCACCAACTTCACCCAAACATTCAACTCAACAAGAAGAACCAAACATGGAAGATGATCACCCACTAAAGGACTTTGTTGTTCCAACTACCACAAAAATCAATGAGGCTATAAATATTCCATAGATCAAGGCAAATTCTTTTTCTATCAGCCCCATAATTATACAAATGATACAACATAACTAGGTTTGTAGGACACCAATGGAGGATCTGGACCTTGACATTGCTGAATTTATGCAATTGCTAAGCACTTTCAAGATAGATGGCATTTCTACCAATGCAATTTGTTTTCTCTTTTTCCCCTTCTCTTTGAGAGATAGAGCCATGGCGTGGCTCCCTTCTTTGCCAAGAAACTCCATCAACAATTGGGAGGAACTCCTCAATGTTTTTTTAACTATATATTTTCCACCAAGCAAGACTGCACAAATGAGGAGTCAGATGTTTTTTAAAGGAATGGAGAGACCTTGTATGACACATGGGATAGGTTCAAAGACCTTCCACATCTTTATCCACACTGTGGTTTAAGAAAATGTCTTATATTGCAAACTTTCTATAATGGCGTATTCTACAATACAAGGATGTTTATTGATGCAGCTGCAAATGGTGCTTTAGTGAACAAATAATACAAGGAGGCTTATGCCATTATTGAAGACATGGCAATTAATCATTACCAATGGATTTCTCATTGGAGCAGCCAACCTTCTTCCTCAAGCTCAATTTTTGGAAAGCAAACTATTGAAGTAATTTGTGATGCATGTGGAGTAGCATGACACACTCCTTCTTCATGTTTTGCCATGCCATCACAATTTAAAGAGACATCGGGGCTCAACTACAATGCCAACTGCAATTTCATCCAACAACAACAACATTTGCAGCGCAAGTCGAGTTTAGTGTCCATGCTTGAGACCTTTGTCTCGACTCAAATTCACTATAATTATGAGCTTCACCAACAAAGGGAGATGCTTAAGGATGCTATTTTACAACTTTCTTCTAAGGTGGATGAAATGCCACTCACACTAGGATGTTGGAGAATCAAATCACTCAACTAGCTCTTGCCAATCAAAAAGCACCTTATGGTTCCTTGCCTAACCAAGCAGAGATGAATTCAAGGGAGACTTTCACATCAGTTACTTTGAGGAGTGGAGCTCCTATAGGAGGACATTCTTCACCATAAATTATCATATCATATGAAGTTGTTGACTCTAATGTAGGCAATGATTCTAAAGTTCAAAGGAAGAAATGTACACATGCTTCAGCAGCTGACTTTTCAAACAAGCCAAATACCCCTTGCAACACATTTTGAACACAATGCTTAGTGATGAGAAAAATATATTTGAATCCAATTTTGATTATTTTGAAGAAGAGAATGAAAGGACAAACAACATTACTGTCCATAAGACTATTCCTATTGCAAATCACTAGTGCACGTCTTTGTCCCAAATCCAAAATATATTGATAAAGAGACATAGATCTATGGCGCAACAATTTCCAACCTCAAATCAAAGCACTAGACCTCCCTATTAATCATTTACTGTGACATGTATCTCATTGCAATCCTCTTAAGTTTGTTATATGTGGTGGGGACACTGCAAATTTCAAGCTTAGGGGGTGCAACCGGCTGGTAGTTGTAGTTTTCTATTTGTAGTTGTATATTTCTTTTTTTTCTTTTCTATTTCTATTTTTCTTTCCTATTTAAGTGAAAATCTAAGCATGACTCTAAAGAATTGATCTAATTTGGGTAGAAGTTGAATCCATTCTAGCTAAACCATGTACCCAATGCATGTAATGGTTTAAATGCTTTGGATTAATCAACTTTACAACCTTGTGTAGCATTAATGATGATTCTGCCAAATCTATAGTGTGTTTTTTACATCCCTTTGATAAAAAATTAAACAAATAAAATAATTCTAGGTTTTGAATCACATATCTGCGTGACTGTTTTGCTCTTTGAAGATATGAGTAGCCTAGGACTGCGAGGTTCCAAAGTGGGATCTGAATCATATTTTAAAAAGGATATTTGTTTGCTCAAAATAAAAAAAAATTCTCATCCCTACAAAAGATGACTAAGCCGCCCACATAATCTCCCAACCCAATGAAGTTAGGGAATTGTGTCAGAAAGAGGGTCAATAAGCCCTAGACAACATTCCATGTGTGCGTAAGCCTACATTAGCAGTTGAGTGTCGTACTCAAAGCTCTTAATTTTCAAATCTTAATGCTTATGAAAGAGTCATTGCAGATTTGTTGATGTTAAGCTGAAATTTCAATTTTATTCATCCTTATAATCACAAGGGTTTTGTCGAATATTCACTACATTCTTGGCTTGTCATCATAACTCTATTCATTGTTATCTTGTTGATTTTTCCAGCGTAATTTGACCACCTTTTTGAACTTAACTTCCAATTTTGAGTGATTGAAATGAATTCATGTCTAGTTGCAATATCACAACAATGATTGACATGCTATGATTAAATTTTCCATCTCATGATGTGCCATGCTATTTCATCATCTATGTATCTTTCTTTCTTTTTTGCTTAAGGACAAGCAATGATTTAAGCTTAGGGGGATTTGATGTGCATACTTTATATCATATTTTGGACCACTTTTGGTTGTATTTTTTAAATCATTTTCACCCTATAATCACTCTTAATAATGCTAGATTTTCTACTTTGTTGTTATCTTTGCTTGCTCTATGGTTTGGATTGTAGGTACAACATTTTGGCATCAAAATCAGAAGAAAACACCATCATATCATCCATCAATGCATTCCTCAATCGTCTAAACATTCAGAAAGTCAATGTTGTTGAAACTGTCGACAACACACCTTGTCCAAAAATCAACATGCCATGTCTAGACTCAGACATGCCATGTCCAGAAATCAACACACTGTGTCCCAATCTAAAACTCATTGAATCGCAGCAACACGCCATGTCTTAGTCCAAAATTTGGATCTAGAACTCCCTAAATTGCAGCAACATGCAATGTCGAATTTAGACACACTGTGTGACTTTCTGGAACTTGGATCCATACTTCAATTATAGCATCAAACATGTCGTGTTGTTCATCCAACACACTATGTAACATGCAAATTTCACTCAAACACGAATTTTACCATCTCACGCTTATATATACAACCCCAAGTCATCTTGGGACAGTAATCACAAACTATTTTGGGCCATTTGAAGTGGGACTCAAGAAAGGGATAGAGAGGAGGATTTGGAGGCATTCCAATGGATACAAGTTGGTTTCTTGGGAGGGAAACTTCTTCTTCCTTCTTCTCCAACAATTCCAGCCGCGGTCTCCGATGTTCTCTTCTCTCCACTCCAGAGTGAAGCTTTCTTGAGTGTTTCCAGCAACAAGGACAAATTTGTGACTCCTTGACCGAAGTTCCAACTCTATCTTACTTCTTCTACGGACACCTGAGTTTACTCTCTTCTTTTATGATGTCTAGCATTTCTCTCTACTGCTTATATCTACTTTCTACAGCCATGGACGAGTAGATTTTTTTTCTTGGGTATGAGGGAGTAACACCCATTTCATGCTTTGTAGAACTATGAATTCTCTTGCTTAATGTTGGTTTAATCACTATTCTATGGATATATTGGTGTTTATTTCACATATATGCTTGCCTGGCCATCTTGTATGTATGTCCTATGCTTCTTGTGCATACCGGAAAGGTGTACATTGAAGTAGGGAGATGCGTTATGTATCTTTATTTCTTTGACCATGGGAGTGGCTTGTAAGTGAAGGGGACTCCAAGGTTTTGGTGGTTTTATTCCAAGTATATGCAGAGTAGTGCTATATAAGGGTAGAATCATTCTACACTATCGAGAGGGGTGTAAAACTCGAACCTTCCTTTGTGGTTTTACTTGTTGTGATTTTCTTGTTGTTTCAGGGCATTATATGATAGTGAAACCCTATCCTTAAGAATTCCTAATCCAATTTGATCCTTAATACAAGTAATTTCTATTTGAGTTCATTTTCTTCTAAATTGCTTAGTTCACATAACAAAACCTCTCTTGTTAAAAGGATCTAGATTGTTAAAGTTCAATACTCTTGTAGCTAACAAACCCTTCCTCCTTAGACGACCTTGGTAATAGTATGTGCACCTATATACTTGCAGGGTAGTGCTCGAGTTATAAATATTAAAACTTATGCATATAGCTAACACTAGGAAATTAACAACTCGGTAAACATATCATGTTTTATCTGAATATTAACAAAACAGATTTGGTCTTCTAATTGATGTGGAGTCCATCTAGAAAACTCCTCCAACTCTTTCCATTGGGTGGATAAGACAGTCATGCATCCTAGCTATTTTCAACTAAGGGCATTGTCCACCACATTAGGCTTTCTCGGGTGATAGGTAGTGGCGAAATCATAGTCTTTCATGTACTCTATCCATCGTCTTTGTCTTAAGTTCACATCCATCTGAGTTAGGAGGTATTTCAAACTTTTATGGTCGGTGAGTATTTCAAAGGTAGCTCCACACAAGTAATTTCGCTAGATCTTTAGGGCATGAATAACTACTGTCAACTCTAAATCATGTGTTGGGTAGTTCACTTCATTTGGCTTTAGTTGTCTTGAGGCACAAGTGTCAACATGTTTATTATGCTCTAGTATGCATCCAAGTCCCATCTTTGATGTGTCAATGAAGATTATGAAACCTTCATTTCCTGAAGGTAGAGTCAATCTGGGAGCTGAGGTCAACTTCTTCTTCAACTCCTAGAATCATGCTTCACATAGGTCAGACCAAACAAGCTTCTCGTCCTTTCAGGTGAACTTGGTGAGGGGCAACACAATCTTTGAGAATCCTTGATGAATCGTCGGTGGTACCCAACCAATCATGGGAAGCTGTGAATCTCAGAAGGGTTCTCCAATGCTGGCCAATCACGTACAACTGACACCTTGGTAGGATCCACTGAGATGGTCCCTCCGAATATAATTGTATCCAAGGAACATGACACATTTTATCCAAAATTTGCATTTCAAACATTTCCCATAGTACTTCTACTTTCCCAGGATATCAAATTCTTTAGAAAGGTGGTCATGATGTTGTTCTTGGTCATCGGAGTAAACTAGTATGTCTTCTATGAACACTATGACAAAGGAGTCAAGGAAGGGTTGAAACACACTGTCCATAAGGTTCAAAAAACACTTGAGGGACTTGACAACCCAAAAGGCATGACCAAATACTCATAGTGGCCATAGCTTGTTCAAAAAGAGATTTTTGGAATATCTTCCTTCTTAACTCACACTTGATGGTATCCCGATCTCAGGTCAATCTTCCAAAAAACACAGGCTGACTTGAGCTGGTCAAACATGTCATCTACTAGAGGATACTTGTTCTTAACGGTAGCCTGATTTATCATTATATAGTCTATGCTCATACAAAGTGATCCATTCTTCTTTTTCATAAAGAGGACCAGTGCCCCGCAAGGAGAAGCGTTAGGTCGGATGAAGCCTTTGTCTAGTAATTCATGCAGTTTCTTTTTCAGCTCAAGCAACTCAGCGGGGGTCATCCTATAAGGTGCCCTAGAAAAATGATTGTCTCTGAAGCTAATTCTATTGAGAAGTCCACTTCTCTCTCTAGAGGTATGCCAGGCAAATCATTTGGGAATACATCTGCATAGTTCCTGACTATCTCTATTTCCTATAAGGCATGCACCTTAGGCTCCACCTTAGTAACTACAACTAGGAATGCCTGACAACCTTTATCTATCATCCAATCTACCTTCAAGGTGGATACATACAAGCTAGTGATAACATCCTTCCTACCTATAATGATAATTGGAGGGTAATCCAGTATCTCTATTATTATTTTATTTTCCCTATAATTTTTTTTTTGCATTATAAGCACAATACATAAACTACCCCTAGCATAGTTTAAAACGACCCTATAATGTCAGTTTAGGACCAACACTTATGTGGGTGACACTACAGTCATATGTCTAAGATGTCGATTATTTGGAAATGACAAAACTAACGACAGAGATTCAACCTCGGTTGTGATGATAAAAGAAATTGGCAAAGATAGGAGTTTGTATCGCCAGTTATGGAAAAAAGTGATGTCGCAAAAGCCATACCAAGTCACATTTGTAACTGGTAAAGGACTCTACGTCATGGATTTTTAAATAACCGAAACCTATTTAGCATTTAAGTCATCGGTTTAAAATTTACGATTAAGATGTACAATGACGGTGAATTCAAGTAAATGAATGACTATGATGTGCTACCCAACATGACCGCGCTATCCAACATGGTCATTTTAGTTTTGTCCTTTAATGTCAGTTATATTACCAAAACTAACAACTCAGGCCTATAGTGTCGACTTTTTTTAACAACCAACGACTATGTTTTTTTAAAATAGCAAGCCTGCAAACCTGCTATCTAGTTGGTCAACAGGATGCATAATCTGTAGTTTAGAAATGAAGTTCTGAACTGCAGGTTAACAACATCATGTGAGTTCATCTTAACAACATGCCACCAAACCTACAATAGAAAACATAATGTACACATAATTCTGTTCATTCTCCTATTTCATTTCATCACATGTGTGAACATAGTTCCATACATTCATCTTATATTCATTCACACATATGATACTTCATTTACATATGCACCAATTCCATTCTCATGACATTAGAAATACATTTCATTCGTTCATCTTCACATTCACACACATGCATACATATCATCATTCACATATACACCAATAATTTACTCACATCAAATTTAAAGTTTCAAGAAGTCATTAGCACCACATGTATATAGAAATTTTAACATCAAACTTTAGAAATGTCATTCTTTAATCCCAATCAAAATTAAAGTTGTCATCCTTAACGAAGGCTTGTTCCCATTGTTCTTGCATCTCATCTAATTGTTCAGCTGTATAAGGCATTTGTACGTCTTCTAGCTTTTCTAGCATATTGTAGTCTTTCATTTTGAACACATACAAAGAGAATGATGCTTATAATTAATAAGTTTTATATTTTCATATTATCTAATGAGACTATATACTTTTGATGATCAAGACTATATATATAGATTACATTTTTTATCTCATCGATGTCTAGTGTCCCATATCTGACAATTATGTCCATATACCGCATCACGTAGCATATACATGCCCAACCATTATCTTGTACATAATACTTTAAATTTCAACATACAAAATGTTAATAATTAAAGTAAGCATAGTTGCTGCATTGGAGTTAGAAAACTACCTCAACATTCTGCCAAACTATCGCTTTCTTTTTTTGTCCACATTTCCTATATTAACGAATATAAATATAAAAATTTACTCATGTGAATAATGCCCTTTTCAAATCATCCCCCCCATTGTCTACTTTGTCACCTTTAGGATCTAGATAATACATAATTAGTGTCGTGGGGATAATAACCAATAACACCCAATGGTTATTCCTAAGTGATAAGAAGGCAAACAAAATAAAACTCAAAATCCACAAAGAAATGTAATTCTCAAGTCAAAATTATAAGCAAAGTAAGTAAACTTACTCAACATTGTATGGAGCTAACATCACACTCTTTTTTGCTTTACCAAAATATTTAAATGCGGCAGAGCAGTATTAGATAACAAATGTAGGGTCTTTAACTATACGGCTAATCAAAGATGGAACTAGAAATGGCAAATGGGTTAGTAAAAACTCTATATAGACCATGTGCAAGTGCCTACAAAACATACATCATGCATACATTAATATATAAGAAAATAGATCAACATATATAAAATGAGGTATATAGCTATACAAGATCTCACCATATCCAAAGTTCTATCACAAATATATTAAACCAAGCATAACCAAATAGCTCTAAAACATCTTATAGAAATATACTAGTATCATGAGGTTGACCTATAATGTCCTTCTTAATAAAAACCATCACGTGACCCTTCTTCATATTCACCTATCCATAGTGCCAGACCCCTACATTGAGGACCTATCGAGTCGAATAAGTCCTTTGCAAGCCAACTAGGTAATTGACGAGGAGGTGGAGGTGGAGGACGAGCTATAAGGGGTTTCTTAGGTGCTATGTCTTGCATATATAATTTCATATCAATCGTCATGTATATACAGATACAAACATGATGTAAATCTACCATACATCAGTATAGAAAACTCCTGCTTTGGGCCATGCAACCACATTGCCTTCTGCTTCACCTGTTGTTTCATGCTCGGGATGGTCATATGGTAGTACATTATGCTTCCAAGTAGTGTAAACAAGCCTTCGACTCATGTGAACCGCATCGATAGACATTAGAGAACCATGAATTGTGCCACCTACAAGGGGTGGGTAAGCCTCACCTACAACAACGAAATATTCTTATAATTTAAGACGACATGGCCCCAACCCCTACAAATTTACATAGAGTGTTATATATTATACAAATCATTTTGAAAGACTACTATGTCATAAAAATACTTATAGCGTATGTGCTAGGTGGCGGATCCACATGATTACTCCCAACCACTTCTGTCGTAGGGGGATCCACCGTGTATGAAGAGTGGGGCAACACATGTACTGTTTGAGGAGTTGAATTAGAAGCATGATACTGGCTCATTGCTTCCTAAATTCCCTTTACAATTAACTCTTGTACCTCCTCTTTTGAGAATCTCCCTTTTTGGTCAGATTTGCGTTTATGCTATGATGGCCCAAAGAACACTCTTATATCGACACCGACGCCTACAACCCTAACACGCCCAAAATGGTGTGGGTTACCTAGAGCAACTGTCAATTCATCCCTTATGCACTCAGGGATGAACTTGCGTTGTTTTATTTTCTCATGGAGCTCCCTCTGATCATCATCAATAGTAATTGGTAAGTAAAGCATAACAATCATCAATACTAATTGCTTTGAGAGTTGAATTTTACCATTTTTGCAACAGCCTCAGTAGTTGCGAGGTTGGTTATTTCTCCAAATTTGGTTTGCCTCCCAACTATGCATAGATGATGGTGAGGTAGAGGTCCACGAGTAGTAGAGGACTCAACAATCCTAGGAGTAGGTTGCTGAGAAGAAAACACATGTAGTAGCTTTTGGTGAAGATTTGCACAGCCACCTAGACCCATCGTGTGGCTGTGTACATTCTTTGCACACCTTTCTCTTTGAGCATCGTTTGCAGCCTGATTAGTAACAATCATTAACAGTCATTGGTAAGTAAAACATAACAATCAAGGTCAAGGTACACCAATGAATTCATAAGTCTGTATTCGAAATGGGGAGTGAGGCTTAACACCTTAAATTCATGATTTTTTTCATAGCAACAAACACCTCCCACGTCTTTGGGTCAAGACAGCTCCATTGCTCATTGGATGACTTCTTCTTCTTCTCAGTGTCTTGTATGTATTCTCCTATAAGATTTTTCCTATAATTCCTTAGTACCCTCCCACAACGGTGCATCACCTTTTTATGATGCTATTTTTCATCTAGGTCAAATATGCTCTGCAAAAGTTTATATACTTAATGGAATATTCTTAAAAATAGAATTGTAAATAGCTTTAAAAAGAGTGATATTATCTTACACATAGTTCTTTCATATAAAGTCTTTCTTGCCTTGATCAATTTTATACCAAGATTCTACTGATGTACTACAATGTCTACAAGTAAGAACCCATATATATGACACAAAAGAGTTGTAGTTCTTTCCAACAGGATTTCCTACATCATCAAACTCAACGACCAACTTCGGTTCATTACTCCTTTGTTGTACTAACTTGTTCATCATGGTGATGCCTCTTATTTTTGCACGCTAAAAATGCTGCTCATCAAGATGAAAAAGATCCTCAGGGTGTACACCCTCAATCTAATTTTGACAAAAAAAAACACATATAGGTCATAAAAAGATATAACTTATAAATGTGATAAAACAATACAACAAGATAGACATATTGTAAAATGCACATCTCTGTAAAAACAATACAACCTACATCAGTGTCATGGTGCACATCATGATGCTACTCATCCTCATGGTAATCATCATCACAATCATCATACTCATGGTAAGATGCCATCTAAAAACAATGTCATATAAAATACTTAAACAATGAAATATAAGATTGTAAAATGCACATCTACCATTTAAAAAAATAAAAGCATGCCTCTAATATTGAGATCTTGTATCAATTAACATTCCCTCAATGCGATCCCCATGCACATATAAGTCAACGTCAACTTGAATATTTGATGTTGGCAAGCCAACTGAGAATAGACTAGAGCATCATACTTGTCATAGTACTCTACTTCATCTATAGGGTCTTTTTTTTAACTGCCTTTTACCATGAAGAACAACCAACCATTTCACATTTGTAGAATCATCAGTATAAAATACTTGATTTGCTTGTGATGCCATTATGAATGGTTCACCCTTCTCACCAATCTTTTCAAAATTCACTAACGTGAAACCCAATTCATCCACTACTACTACTTTGGTGTTATCAAACCAATTACACATAAAGACAAGAATTTTGAAATTTACATAGTCAAACTCCCATATGTCTTCAGTGGCATTGTAAGATGACATTTTTGATTCATGTGGACTCTTATCCTTCACACTAGAAAAAAAAACAATGAAGATGCTTGAAGGGTGACCCCACTATTTTGGACGACGCTCTTATCATCTTGACACTTTGTATAATATGAAAACCATTTATGTCAAACCCTTTATAAGACATAACATTCATTTTTGGTTTAAAGGTGAGACATTTGATATTTTCAGCAACATTATTTAGTGTTTGAGATAGTTGACGTAAGACTTTATCTTCAAATCACCTAATAATTTGTCTTGTTATGCTCTCTAGCAAGCAATATTGAATTGGCTCGAGGATGTTTTGTCTTGATGAAATTGATATGTTCAGTGATACAAACACTCACTTCATTGATGTTGTATAAAATATACAAGTGATCTCGTTCTCACAGTGCACAACTGATTACTTTCCCTCATGCTCCTAAAATCCCTTTGTCAGAATAGTCCTCATTAGTCTTATTGTTTACAGGAGCTTCATTACAACTCGAAAAGTCATTGCAAAAGTCCATAACCTCCCTCACAATGTAATCCTCAATAATACTCCTTTCAGGCCGATAACGATTTCAAAACATCACCTTTAAAGACACCCATTTACCATTTAAAAGGGTACATCCAATGCAAGAAAATAGGTCCCAATATTTTCACTTCCCTAGTCAAATGAACAACAAGATGTACCATGATATCAAAGAATGAAGGAGGAAAATACATCTCAAGCTGGCACATGATAATGATCACTTCTCTTTGCAACTTATCGAGATTCTCAGGATCAATAACTTTGTTGGCATAGAGTGTTGAAGAAGAAATAAAGCCTGGTGATTGTAGACCTTACATGCTTCAGCAGTATAGATCAAATTGCCACAGGTATTTTTATTATTATTAAGAGAACCGCCTCTGTAGAAGCACCAATTTTGTGACCCCCCCAGATAACATAAAACTCTCGGGCCCCGACTGCCCCGCACACCCGGGAACCGGTTAAAGCACACAGTTGGCCGGCCTACACGACGGGTACCATTTCGGAGGCGGCCGCTGGGTTTCGAACCCTAGTCCCTTCATGAGGGGACACTGTGCCGAACCACCTAAACCACTCCTCCCCGGCTACCACGGGCAATATTTGTTGCATTAGAGTGTGACAATCATGAGATTTAAGAGCTGTCGGCTTCAGATCCTTCATTGATACCAATCTAGGGATATTTAAAGAGTATCCTTGTGGTACCTTAACATTAAGCAAGAACTCACAAGAAGTTTTCTTCTCCTTTCTAGACAATGTGTCACAAGTAGGAGGTAAAAATGATTTTTGATCACTACTAACTATTCCCATTTCATGTAGGTCCATTCTAGATTTGATGCCATCTTTAGTCTTATCTGGTGTATTCAATAGAGTACCACTGACACTTTCACAAACATTTTTCTCAACATGCATTACATCGATACAATGCCTAACTACCAAAGAACTCTGATAAGGAAGATCCCTGAATATTAACATCTTCTTGTATAAAGATTTGTCACTCTGTGTGGGAATGGTACATTATGATCTCTTACGGAATGCATTGACAAAGTCTTTTACTTTTTCATAAACAACCTCCCTTGATGTAGGTTTAGGGGCACTCCATTCCTCATTCGATCCATTGAATGCTCTATGCAACCTTCGGTAAGGATGAACTTTTAGAATAAACCTTTAATGACCAAGATATACAGTTTTTCCACCATGTTTTAGTCATATTGAATCACTCTTCACATATAGTGCATACTTTAGATCCTTTTACACTGTATCCAGACAAATTCCTATATGTTGGAAAGTCATTAATAGTGAAAAACAACATAGCATGCGAACGAAATGTCTCTCTACGAGAAGCATCATAGGTCATCATACCTTCTCCCAGAGTTTATTTAAGTCATCAGAGGTTTGAGATGAACATTGATATCATTGCTAGGTTTTTTAGGGCCCGATAACAACAAGGACATCATGACATACCTATTTTTCATACACAATTAGGGAGGAAGATTGTATATAATAATCATAACAGGACAAGCGCTATGTTGGATGCTCAATGTGTCATATGGATTCATCCCGTCAGTACAAATTCCAAGTCTTAGATTCCCGACTTCTTCATCAAATTCATGGTACAATAAATCAATCTTCTTCCACTATGGGGAATCAGACGCATGCCATAGGATCCCATCAATATTTTTCTTTACCTCTGCATGCCACCTTAAATTCTCTGCATCCATGGTAGTGGAAAACAAGCATTGAAACTATGGTATTATAGGTATATACCACATCACCTTGGTAGGAGAGCCAATTTTGGACTTCCCTGAAGTCATCATTTTATACCTTGATGCCCCACATTTTGGACAATCTACTAAATTGAAACAGTCCTTTTGAAATAACACACAGTCATTTGGGCATGCATGTATCTTCTTATCCTTCATTACCATTGGGTACGCCATTTTCTTTAATTCATATGTTGGGATAGGAAGCTTGTTGCATTCAAGAAGAATTTCTTTCAACAAAGACAACAACGACGTGAAGCTTTTGTCGCTCCATCTATTATTAGCCTTCAAAGTATACAATCTCAACACAACACTTAGCTTTGTAAACTTAGTACAACCTAAGTATAACGGTCTCTCAACATCATGCATAATGTTTCTAAATAAGGAAGATGGATCAGTGTACTCTACCCCACAACTATCTAGCATCACATCAACCATGTTTTTCAGAATTGGTTCATTCACATCTATATCATCGACGACAATTTTTTCTTCAACACAAGCACTACTATCGACAACTACTAATATCATAGTTGGATTCTCTCCATGATAGTACCATTATGTATATCCTTGTACAATCCTATTACACATGATAAGACTTTTGATTTCATCAACAATGTCGACTTTCAAGTTGTTACTGCAATTCCTACATGAATAATAGAACCTATCTCTAGGTTGTTTGCTATGTTCCTCCATAAATCTTATAAACTGGTCAAGACCAGTAATAAACTTCACAGTGCAACGATTTGGAATGGATATCCATGATCTATCCATTCTATGATCAAAGAACAAAACAAGTATTAGGATTTAGGGTTTACATGATTAGGGTTTAGGGATTGCAAATTGGAGTTTATCATTTTTGGATTTAGGGATAAGAGTTTAGGGTTTTGGGTTCAGTAATGAATATGTGTATTGTAGGAAAATAGGACATAGATATAGGCAGTAGAAACAAATTTTTTTTATTAAATGTCTATTTCCCAAAACAACATGATTGTGTCAACAACAATGTATCTAGGAAGGAAGGTTTGCAAGGTTATACCTGGTCCTGGAGCAAGTCCAACGACATTACCCTTGTAGTAGCATCATGCTTCTTCTTCTTCTTCTTCGTCTTCAAGTAGCAGCATGCTCCTTCAACATCAACAACACTCGAACGATCATCTTCGTCGGCCTCCTCATGTAGCACCAGGGACAACGTTTGACGATGTCATCCTAGTGACAGACAATGGCCTCCTACCTCTAGAGTAGTCCATGTGGACCACTAGAAACTCCATGTTGTGCTATGAGAGCCAATAGGAAGAAGTTGTCCCCTTCCGTCAGTGTACTAGTCGCCGACATGCTATCCCACAATTGATCTCAATTGTTCTCTCCCTTTCTACCCCTCCCTTTAATGGGTAGGACTTGCTCAGTCTATCTATTAGTTACTATAACTAGAGAGGACAACAATTTTCAAAGTAACTGATTCTCAATTATGTGTGTTGGGAAGGCCCTATTACCCCTCTATTTATATTAAAGGCCAGGGCCATGGTTTCCAATCTGTGTTGAAGTAGAAGGGTTCAGAATCATGAATCTTCTAAAACTTGCGAATGACGAACCAGTCATTTCTCATAGCGAACCGGTTGTCTTGTGAGCAAACCAGTCGTGTTATGCTTAGAGAAATGGTAATTTTGCACAATTTCTGGTTCATAATTGAATTCACAATTTGCTTTCAATTAATGTCCAACATTAATCCTTATACCAGTCAAATTGAACAAGTGAAATGATTCAACTGTTTTCATGATTTGGGAAAATCACCAAAAGATTTGGTTGGATTGATTGAGCCACTTAGTTTACTAGGTGAACCAATCATCTCACCTACCTGAGCTTTCGATCAATTCACCTAGTGAGCCGATCCATTGGTGTCCTGAGTCATGCAAAAACCAACCAATTTGATTTTTGATCAACCTAACACTCCAATCAATCAGTTCAACACTTGAACTTGATAGTTCTGAGTCTAGCTAGTTGATTTGTTTTTTAATTGAATACTTAAACACCTTTAGTAATTAAATCAAACATCATTCATGAATATACTCCTTTAATCCAAGTGTATCCTATGTGTGTGACCTTATAGGTCCAGAATTACATTGACTATGAATGTCCGTATCCAATTATGACATTAAAAGAAAAGAGTGGTGCCTAGTCACAAATCATTGCTACCCAAGTATTTTGGAAAGTTGGAGAACAACTTCAGCCTACAGTCTATGATTAGTGTTACCGTGATCGTATAGTTCCTTCATCCCTGATATCTGGATTGAACTTGAGGCATGGAATTGTCATCCTCTCAAAGTTCAATCTGTATTTCTTGAACTAGAGCAGACTGTATGAGATGCGTGTGAGTTCAGATATCATATATTAAATCACATGAGTACGGCCATACATTTCTTAGTCTCTCTCATCAAGAGGCCTTGGATATTAATCTCTTATAGGAGGGACAAATCCCATCTACATCACTCACACTTAATCCCCATGTGTCACAAATACCCAATCATCACCTTTATGGAAATCCTTATTCAGGGTTACATTGGATGATGTCAAAGTATACCAAATGACAAGTGATGAATGTAGTGACTTCATGTCTAAGAATCACAATCAACACTATCAGTATGAGAGCTGATTCTGACTAGAATTCCATGGTCTCTATGTATCACTCTCATGGTGGGTCTGTCCGATACAATGTTCTCTAACATGTCCATGTGTGCTTGACTTGATATCACATATCATGACTAATGAGACTCTATCATCGGTCAACACACACTCTAGTCTTATGTATTATTGTTGTCTATTTTGCTTCCACAATAATATCCAACTAGGGACGTAACAAGAATGTATGTACTCTTAACATTCATACGATCTCATTATTCAAGTTACATACTTGAAGACATACAACATCAAGTAACATCATTATTAAGACATCTACTATGTATGTGTCATCATCTCATGACTAAGACAAACATAATAGATAGAATTACCTTTATTATTATCAATCAGGTATCCAATGCCACATTCCAATCATCATATGATTGGCTCTCTAGGCATACATACCAACAGACTCCTACTTGCACTTTGAGCCAATCACCCACAAATATTATTCCAAGTGATCTTAACATGTCCATCATGTTTCTACTGTACAAACGCTTTTATACTGGGTTTAGAAACATTTGATTCTAGTCAGTATATTTTGCAAATTTCACATCTCTTCACTGTACGACATCTTGTATGAGATGGAAGTGTTATAGTATGCTATCTGAGATTCCTTGCCTATCTAGTAGCTCAATTGTTGTCATAGTATTTCTATTGTGTCATCAATGGATGGAGCCTCACTCAAGTTTACCCATATGAACTTCTTGATCCGGACAGTATGCTCTGTTGTTCTCATAACACAGAGTTAATTAACTTCTATTGTAGATTTAAACAACTGTCATTAGTCTGAACCCTTTCCAGCTTACAATTCTCATTTAAGTTCAAACATAAATATAGATCGTGACCATTTTGTTAGTTTGCAAACTTGCATCGGTGTAACCCTTTACACCCAACTCTTCCTTATTACCATAACTAGGGAACCAATCCTTATAATGCTTCACAAGCACCTAAGGATGTTCTTTATGGTAATCCAGTGATTCTCACTGGCATCTGACATATACCTTCTTGTCATGTCCAATACATACGAGTTTTCTAGATAGGTATATATATATCCTCTCATCATGTCCAATACATATGAGATGACTGGATATCCTCTCGTCATGTCCAATAAATACAAGATAACTAGATATCCTCTTGTCATGTCCAATGCATACGAGATAATAGGATAAGTACATAACATTTCCTTTAAGATAGATTGATTTGCCAAAGCAAGGAAGTGCATCACGGGTGTGGAGCACTTACTTCCATTTGGGAATCAAATACACTCTAATCCGTTGGCTTAGCTTATGCACCGCTTGACACTTTGACTGCGAGGTGGTTAGTTTATCTGGGGCGGATGCCTCCTAAAGAGATCTGGGAGTCCCGTGTGGAAGGGCTCTCGCTCAACGGACGGGACTGATCTCGAAAGAGATTCGAAAGGGTTATGCATATGACAACTATTCCATGTGTTCCTGTTCTTCATAATAATTGGGACACTAGTCTCATGAGAGACTAATTCCATGAAACATGGACAAGTTTCTCTCATTGAGTCTTGCATGTTGAACCCTTCAACATCTTGCCAATGTATGTGCTCTTTCTTAGGTCAAGAAGCTTTCCATATCTATATCTATAGATCTCAATCCCTATCACATAGGATGCTTCACCAAAACCCTTCATATAGAAGGTACTTTCCTTCACATGTTTTAATATTTGTAGGACGATGACGTTATTCACCATCATTATGTAAAATATCAATATGCTCCCACGAAATCTTTGTAATCACATATTCCATCTTAATTTTGACTCAAGTCAAACTCTCTGACTGTCTTGTCAAATAGAAGATTCCAGCTCTAAGATGCATGCTTCAATCCACAGATTGACCTTTGTATCTTATAGACTTTTTTTGCATTAATGGATTTATAAAACTTTTTGCCTATGTCACATACACATCCTTAGAATTATTCCAATTAAGGAATACAACTTTAAAATCTACATGCCAAATATCACAGTCATACTAAGATGCAATAACAAGCATGATCCAGATGGATTTAACCATGGTGACTGGTGAAAGACTTCATCATTTTCAACTTTTTGAACTTGTTTGAAGCTTATTGCAACCAATCTACCCTTCCATGTTGGTCTTCTTAAAAAGACCCAAATTCACCTGATGGGTTTTACCCCTTCAAGTGGATCCACCAAGGTCATACCTTATTGGTTTACATGGAGTCCATCTTTTATCTCATGGCCTCAAGCCATTTCTCAGATTCTGGTCCCACAATAGCTTCTAGGTAGGTTGTCGACTCATCATTTATGATCAACTTACTGTTGGATTTTGTGGAGAAAACATGCACGACGGAAGCAATAAAATCCACGCAACTCGAAACAGGATCTCGTCGACAACAACGTATTTGGAAGGAGTGTTTGTGGGATATACCTTATCGCGGAGCAAGTCCGACGATGTCCCACTGCACGACGGTGCAATGTTGCTGACCTACACGAACGGAACTTCTCTCCCATTCACTGTCGCAAGAAGATCTGGCGGTGCTCCTGTGCGATGATGTGCACCGCTCGTAACACGTACGGATGGTCGTCATGTCCACCGAATGCAGGCGTCTCAGCGTCTGCATCTCTACTTCATCCACGCGGATGGACTGGAACTCCACGTCGCGCTTTCCAAGCCGGCGGGAAGGAGTCGTGTCTCTGCGGTGGCGTGCTAGCGACACGTTTCTCTCCTTTCTCTCCTAAGGATGATGACGGCTAGGGTTTACGTACATGAGCATAAACTGAAAAGCCTCTATCTATCTTATATAGATATTGTCCGTCAATCCTCCTTTAAATAGGAGATGAAGGGAAATAGGGTTTCCTAAACCCATCAATAAATAGAAACACTGCGTTAATTAAAATGCTCATGGATTAATTAGAATATTCTAAAATTCATTAATTAACCAAATAATCACATTAATTTATTAATTAATATCCGACTCCATGCAATCGCTTGGGATGGCTTTATGTGCATATACGCCAACAAACTCCCACTTGCACTTAGAGCCAGTCACTCCAATATTATTCTAATCAATTACATAAACACTTTAGTAATCAATGTGATTCAAAGCAATTCCAATCAAATCCACAATTATACTCCTATTCCAACACATCCTATGTGTGTGACCCGGTAGGCTCCAAATTACGTTGGCAGTGATATCCATAATCATATTATGATTTCACAAGCAATGATTGGTATCTAGCAAGACTTCATTGCCACCCAAGTAATTGGAGAAGTTGGAGAACAACTTGACCTATCATTCATGACTGGTGTTACAGTGATTGTATAGTTCTTTTGTCGCTGTTATCCGGATTGAACTCGAGTCATGGAATTGTTATCCTTTTCAACATTCAATCCATATTCTTTGAACTAGAGAAGACTGTCTGAGATATATGTAAGCTCAATATCACATATTGACTCACATCGGCATGGCCATGCATTTCTCAGTCTCGCTTATCAAGTGGCCAGAATATCAAACTCCCGTAGGAAGGACAAATTCCATCTACATCACTCACAATCATCCCCATGTGTCACAGTGCACCCAAGCACCATCTTTATGGCAATCCTTATTCAGGACCACGGTGGATGATGTCAAAGTACACCGAACAACATGTGATAAGTGTAGTGACTTCAGGTCTAAGAACCACAATCACCACCATCATTATGAGATGTGACTCTAACTACCAATCATGGTATCCATGTGTCACTCTCAAGGTGGGTCTATCTGATACATTGTTCTCTAACAAGTATCTATGTATTTGGTTTGATATCTCCATATCATGGATAATGAGATTCTTCCATCAACCAACATACATTCTAATCTTATGTGTTATTTATGTCTATGGATATTTCCACAATAACAACCGGTTA
The DNA here is from genome assembly GCA_963693085.1 of Alisma plantago-aquatica. Lineage (NCBI taxonomy): Eukaryota > Viridiplantae > Streptophyta > Magnoliopsida > Alismatales > Alismataceae > Alisma > Alisma plantago-aquatica. Next base: position 1,478,567,798 of record OY856412.1, read on the forward strand.
GGGACAAAACAAGAATACATACTCTTAGCATACATATGATCTCACTGTTCAGGTCATCAACCCGAAGACATATGTCATTGAGTATATTATTCTATAGACATCTATAAGTTTTATGGTCATCTCACAATATAAAACACAAACATATAGATTGGAAACTTGCCTTTATTGATATGATCAATGTAGTATTACAAATCGTTTACATAGTATCCCATTACAATCATCGAATGATAGTCTCTATGGGCATACATACCAACAGATTCCCACTTTCACTTATACCCAATCACTCATGAATCTCAATCCAAGTGATCGAACATGCCCGTCATGTTTCCGCTGTGAAAGTGCTATTGTGAGCGGGTCAGCCACATTGCTTTCTGTAGGTACTCTGTAAATCTTCACATCTCCTCGTTGTACGATCTCTCATATGAGATGGAACCACCATAAAATATGTTTGGAACGTTGGTGCGATCTTGGTTCTTTAGCTTGTGCAATTGCTCCATTGTTGTCGCAAAACAACTCAATTGCATCACCAGTTCTTGGAACCACTCCAAGTTCAGAAATGAACTTCTTGATCCACACAGATTCCTTCGCAGCATTAGATGCGGAAATATATTCAACCTCTGTTGTAGAATCCGCAACCGTCTCTTGTTTGGAACTCTTCCATCTCACAGCTCCGTTGTTCAAGCAAAACACAAATCCAGATTGCGATCTGTAGTCATCTTTGTCAGTTTGGAAGCTAGCATCGATGTAACCCTTTACCATGAGCTCTTCCTCACCGCCGTATACTAAGAATTGATCCTTAGTCCTTCTCAAGTACTTTAGGATGTTGTTTACGGCTGTCCAGTGACATTCACCTGGATCTGACTGATACCGGCTCATCATGCTCAAAGCATACGACACATCAGGACGAGTACATAACATTGCGTACATGATAGATCCAATTGCTGATGCATATGGAATCTTACTCATACGTGCCCGTTCATCACATGAACTAGGACACTGGGTTTTAGAGATTGTAACCCCATGGGACATGGGCAAGTTACTTCTCTTAGAACCCTCCATGCTAAACTTCTTTAACACCTTGTCAATGTATGTGCTCTGGCTTAGGCCTAGAATCTTTTTAGATCTATCTCTATAAATCTTGATCCCTAGTATATAGGATGCTTCGCCTAAATCCTTCACAGAGAAAGTCTTCCCTAGCCAAACTTTTACTGTCTGAAGAGTAGGGATGTCATTTCCCATCAATAGTATGTCATCCACATACAATATGAGAAATACGATTGTGCTCCCACTAACCCTTTTGTAAACACAAAGTTCATCTTCATTTTGACTAAAGCCAAACTTTTTGACTACTTCATCAAAATGTAGATTCCAGCTCCAAGATGCTTGCTTCAATCCATAGATTGACCTTTGTAGCTTACAGACTTTATTGGCTTCCTTTCGATCGATAAAACCCTCAGGTTGTGTCATGTACACATCCTCAAGTAAATTCCCATTAAGGAATGTTGTTTTAACATCCATCTGCCAATTCTCATAGTCATGATAAGCTGCAATGGCAAGCATGATCCTGATGGATTTAACCATGGCGACTGGTGAGAAGGTCTGGTCATAATCAACACCTTGAATTTGACGGAATCCTTTCGCAACCAATCTACATTTATAGTTTTGAACATTTCCATCCATGTCAGTCTTCTTCTTAAAGACCCACTTACACCCTATGGGTTTTACCCCTTCGGGTGGATCCACCAAGGTCCATACCTTGTTGGTGTACATGGATTTCATCTCAGATCTCATGGCTTCGAGCCATTTCTCAGATTCTGGTACCTTAGTAGCTTCTAGATAGGAAGTTGGCTCATCTGCTATGCCCAATTCGTCACTGTCTTGAGTAACGAGAAATCCAAATCTCTCAGGCTCAAGTCGTGTCCTACTAGACCTACGAGGTTCCTGTGTTACATTTGGAACTTGAAATTCCACAACAACTTGTGAGTCTTCATGTTCCTTATGTACCTCCTCAGGTTCTCTGCTTTCTTGTTGGTCTTGAACTTCTTCGAGCTCTACATTCCTCCCACTAATTCCTTTGGAAATAAATTCCTTTTCAAGAAATACAGCAGTCCTAGCAACAAACACTTTGTTGTCAGTTGGTGTGTAGAAGTAGTATCCCCGAGTTTCCTTGGGGTATCCAACAAAATAGCATTTTTCTAATTTGGGTCCAAGCTTTTCAGGAAATTGTTTCCTAACATAAGCTTCAAATCCCCAAATCTTTAACATAGACAAATTGGGACGATTCCCATTCCATATCTCATATGGTGTCTTTTAAACCGATTTGGAAGGTACACGGTTAAGTGTAAACACTGCAGTTTCAAGAGCATATCCCCAGAACGATATTGAAAGTTCGGCTGAACTCATCATTGATCGTACCATGTCTAATATTGTACGATTCCTTCTTTCTGACACACCATTATGTTGTGGTGTACCAGGTGGATTCCATTGTGATACAATACCACGGTCTCTTAGAAGGTCCTCAAACTCTTGGCTTAAGTATTTGCCACCTCGATCTGAATCGAGTGCTTTAATACTCTTACCAAGTTGCTTCTCTACTTCATTCATGAAAGTCTTGAACATTTCAAGAGTTTCTGACTTGTGTTTCATAAGATATACATAGCCATACCTACTGAGGTCATTAGTGAAGGTAATGAAGTATTGATAGCCTCCTCTAGCATTTGATCTAAAAGGTCCACATACATCAGTATGTATGAGCCCTAGCAGATCACTGGCTCTCTCACTGTGTCCAGTGAAAGGAGTTTTGGTCATCTTCCCTAATAAACATGCCTCACATGTCTCTAATGATTCAAAATCAAAAGAGTCTAGATAACCATCCTTATGGAGTCTAGATATGCGCTTCTCGTTTATGTGCCCAAGACGACAATGCCATAAGAATGTTTTGTTTGAGTTGTCAAGTTTTAACCTTTTAGTATTTACATTGTATACGCTAGTCTTAAGTTCTAACAAGTAGATACCATAAGACATAGGGGCATTGCCATAAAAGATCTCATCTTTAGATATAGAAATAATTCCATTCTTAATGTGAAATTCAAATCCACTCTTGTCCATACAAGATACAGAAATAATATTTCTATTAATGGCATGTACATAATAGCAATTCTCTAATTCTATTACAAGGCCCGTAGGCAAAGATAAACCAATAACTCCAACTGTGGTGGCAGAAACTCTTGCTCCATTAGTAACCCACAACTCGACTTGGCCCTTTTATAAAGGCTTACTTCTTATCAGATCATGCATATTAGAACATATGTGAGATTCACATCCGGTATCCAGTACCCATGATGAAGAAGTATTTAAGTTTATCTCAATAATGTATATACCTGAAGTGGAGATCTCTATCCCCTACTTCTTCTTCCTCAGTTCCTCCAAGTAGAGAGGATAGTTTCTTTTCCAATGTCCAGGTTGGTGACAATGGTGACAACTGCCTTCTTTGGAGATCCCACCTTTAGCTTTGAGCGCGGATGACTTTGGCTTCTGCCCGGCTTTGGAACCTTTCTTAGCCTTGCCTTTGCCTTTTGACTTTTCCTTTGTCTTGCTGATCATCATCACAGACTTGGGCTTGTCTTTCTTTATCTGTGCTTCAGCTGTCCTCAACATGCCCAACAATTATGACATTGGCTTGTCAAAATTGTTCATGTTGTAGTTCATGACAAAATGACTATATGATTCAGGCAATGATTGTAGAATCACATCAGTGGACAACTCTTGACCTAGGGGAAATCCCAGCTTGGATAGGCTTTCCACGTACCCAATCAAGGTGAGTATATGGGTGCCAACTGAATCTCCCTCTTTCATCTTGCTTTTGAATAAAGCCTTTGAGACATCATATCTCTCCTGTCTTACTTGATGTTGATACATGTTCTTGAGATGTGTTACCATCTCCATGACATTCATGTTCTCATGCTGCTCTTGCAACTCATAGTTCATTGAGCACAACATCAGGCACTTGACATCCACGACATCATCAAGGTGCTTCTTGTAAGCATCCTTTTCAGCCTTGGGCACATTTACGCTGGGTTCCGCTGGCTCTGATGTTTCAAGGACATAGAGCTTACACTCATGTGTGAGAACAATTCTCAGCGTCCTAAACCAGTTTTGAAAGTTGGTTCCGGTAAGTTTTTCCTTCTCAAGGACCGATCGCAAAGAGAAAGTGTGACTGTTGTTTGCTATTTGATTGCTACAAAAGAAAAAAATTGCATTTAGTCCAAAACATTTTGACTTGTAAAGATTTGATAAACGAGATTAATTAGGCCTTTAATTAATTACGCTCCCACTATTTTATTCAAATTGATAGCCCTCACTATCAACTCGGAAGATTGCAATGCACAACCTTCTACTGAGCCAAGATCTAAAATAATTGGATCAATGCCCAGCCAACGCCGGCGTCAAAGACCAAATACTAAGGTAGGCAACTTTTGCCAATTGCATCATATGCAAATCTTGGATAGATGATCATGCACAACTCCTTGCCATGATGCATCTGTGTGCCTCTAGGTACTTGATCCTATCAAGGTTCCCTAGTTAAGTCCAACCCATAAGCCAACACGATGAGTGTGCACCCTGCGGAGGCAGACCCACACACCCACCATCACACTTCCACGAGATAGACAGTGTACCACGCGGAGGTGTGCCCACACATAGTCGATCAAGCTTTTCATATGTGTTGCTTTATGGAAGGCAACTAAAACTTAATATTATTAATTGAGGGGTTTTATTAATACATATACATATCCAAACATCACATACTTATAGTACGTATCATATACTACTATATCCACAACCACGAACGATAGACATGCAATCACAAACGCAAATACATCGGTTATGGCCATACTATTGTAATCCTTTGGAGCAACAAAGGATTACGGTCCACCTATGGTCTTATGCATCTCATGCAACACCTGTGAATCAACCTGTAAGCATGTAATGATCAACATTACAATGAACAACTTCATGGATGCTTCGTGAGGTTGGAACTTCAAGTTGCTTCTTGGAATTGGATCTTCTTGTTGCTTCTCCATGGATGCTGCTTGGAGTTGGATCTTCAGGTTGCTTCTTGGAATTAGATCTTCATGGTGCTTCTGCATGGACACTCCTTGGAGTTGGATCTTCAAGTGGCCTCCTTACATCAAGTTTACAAAAACTAAAACTAATCCTATCTCTATTACATCATATGAGTACAAATATAAAAGGAAAGAATTAATTACACTTTGAAATAAGAGATGAGGCTCAACATGCAAGTCGAATACTTTATACAAAGGATCCATATGTAACCATTATACATCCATAGAATCCACAAACAAACATATCCACAAGATCGACATCCACATTCATTCACAACATTCACAAAAGGGGATACTAGGCCATAACCGTGTATGCATTCACCACATAAAACATATTTTAAAGGCGATGTGTATGCTATCATAGGTATATCTACATATACGTATATACATATTAAAATTGCAGTACTTTTAATGCGGTACATTCCCCATTAAATAATTTTTTTGACTCCCACGCAGACTATGCGGGGTACACAGGGGCAGAGCCCCTGAAAGGTCTACGGAATTTTACTTTCGTGCACTTAGGAAAATCAATATTTTCCATAGTCGACCCCGTCCAAAACGTAAAAAACAGAAGCCTGCGGCGTATGTAGAATTAGGTTTAGATTTGTACATTAGCAGGTTTAATTTGCATCATATGCAACATAAAAATAGTATACATCGATTCGATCATATCAAAACGAATCCAAATACGCCGTAGATCGACGCTGCTCTGATACCACTGTTGGGTTTTGTGGAGAAAACATGCGCGGCGGAAGCAATAAAATCCACACAACCTGAAACATGATCTCGTCGACAACAACGTATTTGGAAGGAGTGTTTGCGGGATATACCTTATCGCGGAGCAAGTCCGGCGATGTCCCACTGCACGACGGTGCAACGCTGCTAAGCTACACGGATGGAACTTCTCTCCCGTTCGCTGTCGCAAGAAGATCCGGTGGCGCTCCTGTGCGCCACTCGTAACGCGCACGGATGGTCGTCGTGTCCACCGAACGCAGGCGTCTCAGCGTCTGCATCTCTACTTCGTCTACGCGGATGGACTGGAACTCCACGTCGCGCTTCCCAAGCTGGCAGGAAGGAGTTGTGTCTCTGCGGCGGCGTGCTAGCGGCACGTTTCTCTCCTTTCTATCCTAAGGATGATGATGGCTAGGGTTTACGTACGTGAGCGTAAACTGAAAAGCCTCTATCTATCTTATATATATATCGTCCGTCAATCCTCCTTTAAATAGGAGACGAAGGGAAATAGGGTTTCCTAAACCCATCAGTAAACAGAAACACTGTGTTAATTAAAATGCTTGTGGATTAATTAGAATATTCCAGAATTCATTAATTAACCAAATAATCACATTAATTGATTAATTAATATCCGAATCCATGCAATCGCTTGGGATGGCTTTATGTGCATATACGCTAACACTTACCACCCTTTTGAGTTATAAGATATCATAATCTTTCAAACTCAAGGCGTGCTGTATTGGAACTATAAGGTTTTGTGTTTCATAAGGAACTTGAGATTCTACAACATCTTTTGATTCTCTTTCTTCCTATTGTACTATTTAGGTTGAATGTTTTCTTATTTGTCTCAAACATTTCAAGTTCTACTTTTCTCCCACTAATTCCTTTAGAACTAAGTTCCTCTTCAGGAGTACAACCATCTTAGAAACAAATACCTTTGTTGTTGGATTGGGATAAAGTAGTATTCAACAAAATAACATTTATGTGATTTATAGACAAAGCCTTTTAAGAAACAATTTTTTTTTATATAGGCATTCATCCCTAATCACTATAAAAGATACATTGGGACACCTCCCATGCCATATCACATATGGCGTCTTTTGAACCATTTTCAACAGTACATTGTTTTAGTGTAAAACATGTGCCCAAAATAAAATCAAAAGATTAGATAGATTTTATTGATAATCACACCATGACTTAACATGGTGTGACACATTCTTTCTGACACATCAATATGTTTCAGGTGGAGTTCATTGTGATACACTATCACAGCCTCTCCAGAAGGTCCTCAAACTCTTGGTTTAAAATATTTCAACATTGATTATATCAATGTATCTTAATACTTTTACTAAGTTAGTTACATACTTCGTTTGTCATCTCCTTGAACACTTCAAGAGATTCATACTTGTATTTCTTTAAATACAAACTTCATATAAAATGATAGCATCAATAAATATAATGAGGTATTAGTAACTACCTTTAGCATTTATTCTAAAAGGTCTATACACATCAGTATATATGAGCCCTAATAGAACAATCACTCTGCCACTACATGTAGTGAAGATGGTTTTGTCATATTGCACAACAAATAAGATATGCATGTCTCTATTGGTTCAGCAACCAAAAGAGTCTAGATAACCATCATATGGATTCTAGAAATGCATTTCTCATTTATGCGCTCTAGATGACAATGCTATAGGCATTCATTGTTTGTCATCAAGTCATTCAATATATGTGTCATACACATTTGTCTCTACAACTATCAAGTATAGTTTATAAGACATAGGGCATTGCCATATAAGATCTCATCTTTTAAAATGAAACATCAATTTATTCTTGTCCATACAAGATACATGATGATTTCATTAATGGCAAGTGCATAATAGCAATTCAATACTTCTATTATATGTCCATGAATGATATATTCCAATTGTAGTGGAACCAACTCTTGCTCCTTACAGTTATAGCTTATTTCTTATTAGGTCCTGAAGTAGAGATCGCTATCTCTTTCTTCTTCCTTTGTTCCTTTGAGTGAAAAGGACAAATTCCCTTGCACTTACCCTTCTCCATAACTTGTGTGTAGAAGACTTGGACTTAATCTTAGTCTCATAACACTTCTTGGCTTTTCCTTTGCCCTTGGACTCACTTCTGCTGGTCACCATTACAAAATTTTCTTTCTACATGCATGCTTTGACATAAACATGCCAAGTATTTGATAAATTGAATATATGATTCATGCAACAAAATGTAGACTCATATCCATGGTCAACTCTTGACCTAAGAGAAATCCCAGTCACTTCACATGCCCAATCATATTGAGCACATTAGGCTCTATTGGACCTCCCTTTGTCAGTTTGCACTCACATAGCGCTTTAGAAACATTATACCTTTTTTGCTTTACATGATTATTTAAGACGTGTTACCATCTCGAGAATGTTCATGTTATCATGTTGTTCATGCAACTCATAATTCATAGAATAAGGCACTCAATGTTTATGACATCATTGGCATGCTTCAAGTAAGCATCCATTTCAGCCTTAGGCGCATTTGGAGCGGGTTGTTCTGGCTTTGGTCTTTCAAGGACATAGAGCTTTCTCTCATGATTAATAACACTTCTCAAGGTCCTTAACTGGATGTGGAAGTCAATCTTGTTTGGTTTTGTCCTTTTTAAGGACTGATCACAATAAGAAAATGTTTGTGTTTGAAATTTGATTCTACAAAGAAATATTGCAACTTTTCAAAACATTTTTGATTTATTTGATTCGATAAGTTAACAATATTAATGAGGCCTTTAATTAATTATCTCTCCAACTATTTTATTCAAATTGATAACCCTCATGTATTAATTTGAAAGATTGTAACGTACAATATTCTAGTGAGCCAAGATCCAAAACAATTGAATTATTACCTGGCCAATGCCATTGTCCGTAGCCAATTATTAAGATAGGCAACTTTTGCCAATTACATCATATGTAATTTCAGGATAGATGACATGTACAACTCTTTGGCATAGTCATCTGCATGCCTCTGGTGCTTAATCTCATTAAGACCACACAGTTAAGCCTAGCCTAAAAGCCAACACGATAATAGCACACTCTGCATGACTGGCCCACATTATTAACATCATCACACTTCCATGAGATAGATGGCACACCACCCTTGGGGTGCCCATGCTTAGTCGATCAAGCTTTTAATTTGTGTTGCTTATAGAGATCATCTAAGACTTAATAATGTATTGAGGGATTATATATATAAATACATATACATATCCAATCACCACATACTTAGAGTACGTATCATACACATTCTATAACCACAAACGAGAACATATAACAATAAACACACAAGTGATGGTCATGGCCATACTAATGTAATTCCTTGGAGCTACAAGGAATTACTACCACCTAGGGTTTACATCATATGAAACCTGTTGTTGATGAAGATCCGTGCTCGAACCAATGGGAATTGATCGGTTCAACTCTTGAACTGGTCGACTCACCTCCTGGTTGCTCAGTTGGGCTCTTGAAACAGTCGTCTAATTCTTAGGTCCAAGCGGCATCTGGAGTCCTCCAGCTGATTGGTTGGGCCACCAGTTGATCAATTCATCCTCTTGTCGTTTGGCCTCTTTGACCCTCCAATCGATTGGGTCGTCTCACGAGCCGATCATTTTAACTTTTTGCAGATCATCATCTCACATCGAAATATAAATTAAAACTATCCTATTTCTTATTGCATTGTAAAAGGGAAATCTTGAGTTGCATTCGAGGAGAAATAGGAAGAAGATAATTAATTTACATTTGGAAGAAAGAGAGAGGCTCAATATGTAGACTAAGTAACAACAGGAATAAATAACCACAACTATGCACACACAAATCTAGGATTATTGGCCATAACTATGCTAACATCTACCATCAAAACTGATTTTAGGGAGATGTGTGTAAATTACATATATATAATATCATATATATATTGTGGATTCGTATGTGGAATTTAATCAGATATACACCTTAATTATTTTAATATTCACATTGTATGCAATAAAAGAATGAAAACTAAATCTGATCATGTCGATTTAATTCCCAGATACACCATAAATTGACGTGGATATGATACAACTATAGGAAAATTGGGTGCAGATACAGACAGTAGAAACAAAAAAATTTAAATGCCCATTTCCCAAAATATCAAGATCACGTCAACAACAATGTATCTAGGAAGGAATGTTTGCAAGGTTATACCTGGTCCTAGAGCAAGTCCAATGACATTACCCTTACAGTAGCATCATGCTTCTTCTTCTTCTTTAGGTAGCAACATGCTCCTTCAACAACAACAATACTCGAACAGTTGTCTTCATTGACCTCCTGGTGCAGGACCATAGACAATGGTTGATGATGTCCTACTAGCAACAGACAATGGCCTCCCACCTCTAGAATAGTCCATGCGGACCACCAGGAACTCCACATTGCATTTGTAGAGCCAGCGGGAAGGAGTTGTCTCCTTTTGTCAGCGTATTAGTCACCGACATGCTCTCCCATAACTGATCTCAATTGTTCTCTCCCTCACTATCCCTCCCTTTAATGGGTAGGACTTGCTCGATCTCTCTATTAGTTACCACAACTAGAGGGGACAAAAATTGTTAGATCAAGTGATTCTCAATTGTGTGTGTTAGGAAGCCCCAGTACCCCTCTATTTATAGTAGAGGCTAAGTTCAGGGTTCCCAGTTTGTGTGGGAGTAGAAGGGTATGGAATCATGAATCTTCTAAAAGTTATGAACGGCAAAGCGGTCGTCTCGTGAGCAAACACGTCGTTTCGTGTAGTTTCCTATTCACTATTGAATTCACAATTTGTTTCCAATTTCCAACATTAATCCTTGTACCAATCAAACTGAACAAATGAAACAATTCAACTATTCTCATGATTTGGGAAAATCACCAGAAGTTTTGGAGTAAACTGGTCGTCTCACCAACTTGAGCTGATCTGTTCACCCAGTGAGCCGATTGGGTGGTTTCCCGAGTCATGCAGAAATCAACCAATTTAATTTTCAATCAATGTGACACTCTAATTAATCAGTTCAACACTTGAACTTGATAGTCCTGAGTCCAGTCAGTTGATTTGTTGTTTAATTGAATGCCTAAACACCTTTAGTAATCAAATTAAACATCATTCATGAATATACTCCTTTAATCAAAGTGTATCCCATGCATGTGACCCTATAGTTCAAGAATTTTTTTGGCAGTGAATGTCCATTACCAATTATGACATCACAAGCAAAGAGTGGTGCCTAGTAACACATCATTGCTATCCAAGTAATTCAAAAAGTTGGAGAACAACTTAAACCTACAATCCATGATTAGTGTTATCGTGATAGTATAGTTCCTTTGTCTCTGATATCCAAATTGAACTCGAGGCATGGAATCGTCATCCTCTCAACGTTCAATAAATGTTCCTTGAACTAGAGCAGACTTCCTGAGATGTGTGTGAGTTCACCTGTCATATATTGAATCACATGAGTACGACCGTATATTTTTCAGTCTCGCTTATCAAGAGGCCCTGTATATCAATCTTCTATAGGAGGGACAAATCCCATCTACATCACTCACATTCAATCCCCATGTGTCACAACTACCCGATCAATACCTTTATGGCAATCCTTATTCATGGTTACGTTGGATGATGTCAAAGTATATCAAACAACATGTGATGAATGTAGTGGCTTCAGGTCTACGAATCACAATCAACACTATCACTATGAGAGCCGATTCTAACTACTATTCCATGGTCTCCATGTATCACTCTCATAGTGAGTCTGTCCGATACACTATTCTCTAACATGCACCCATGTGCTTGACTTGATATCACATATCATGACTAATGAGACTCTATCATTAATCATCACACATTCTAGTTTTATGCATTGCTATTGTCTATTTTTCTTCCACAGTAATATCTGACTAGGGATATAACAAGAATGTATGTACTCTTAACATTCATATGATCTCTTTGTTCAAGTCACATACCTGAAGACATACAACATTGAGTAATATCATTCTTTAGACATCTACTATGTATGTGTCATCATCTCATGACTGAGACAAACATAATATACAGAATTACCTTTATTATTCAAATCATGTATCTAATGCCACATTCCAATCATCATATGATTGACTCTCTGGGCATACATACCAACATGTACCACCTATCCTATTCTTGAACACCTAATCTCACTAGTAAGTGTATAATGTGTATTTGGTTTTCAAGAAAACTTCAGCAACATTTCCCTACAGTTATCCAAGTACACCAATGTAGATGGGAAAATGTCCACCAACATATGTACTTAGACAACAAATGGGGAAGTGTTGATGAAATATCTTGAGAACCAAATATAAATTATATACTTACATCCTAAGTGAGATTAAGTGTTCAAGAACAGTCCCAAACTAGGGATTATCCAAGATTTACTCCTAATGAGTAAATCTCGGACACGTTTCTGGGCCAAAAAATATACATGTACAAAATTAAGGTTTGTGATTCATATCAACTCCGTGTAAATACAAACCTATAAATCCATAAGTCACATTGACCCTATTATTTACCACATTCACCCTATCAGTCATTACATATTTTCTCATTAGATGACATAGTTCTAATAAGACTTGGGTTATTAATAACCAAACATTAATATATAGCAATCAATAAGGTACACACTATTACGATACCATAAGATATTTGGGCACTCAATTAAATAGAAAGCATAACTCAATTCATCATCTCGTATGTATCAAAAAGTCACTACAAAAAAAAAAGATTCTCATAAAAACCCTAGATTCGGTTCATCATTTAGCAATCCTACTTATTATTAACATTTAGGATGCAATAAATGGGACATATATATATTGTCAATTAAAAAAAAAACCTTGGTCTTTTCTAGAGACAATGGCCAATAGCAGCAGTGACAATGACTGGAAGCAGATAAACAACAATAATGGCTAGCTCCTTAGGCAGTGATCACAGCAGGGACAATGACAATCACAACAGGGATGACAATGGTAGCTAGCTCTTCAGGCGATGGTGGCTAGAACAACAGGGACGACGGTGGTGGCAATAGAGGTGAGCAAACCAGAGCAACTGGAGTAGAGAGGCAAATCAAAGGAGTGGGGTCGATGATCTCTAGAGTAGACTAAAGCTAGGGCGATGAAACAAAGAATGCGGGAAAGAAGTTTTACGGGTGGTATTAAGTGGATTATAATCATCCGTTGTTAACAGAAATTGACGAGTAAGAGCATAGTTGTCGGTTAAACAAACAAAACTGACACATAACCTAGTGTTGACAAACATGGTCGTGCTGACCAGCACGACTGTGTTGGAGAATTAGTCATCAGTTTGTGAAGGCTAAAACAGACTACAAAAACCCTAATCCCAAAAAAAATGGCCTTTGTTAGGAGACTTAGTTTTTGGTTTCTGTTGCTCAAATCGACGACTAAGAAAGCACTTTGACGTCAATTTTTGAAAAAACACCAACTACAGAGACCCATCTCCAAATAAAAAAAGTCGACCTCAACAAGGTAACTTAGTCATCAGTTTGCTAAACAACCAACAATGTTGAAGCAATTTGGGGAAAAATATTTTCATAAGGACATGGCGTGAAAGCACTTGACGTCAATTCTATAACTAAAACTAACAACATAGACCCTTCTTCAAACAAAAAAAAAGTGGGCCTCAATAAGGGGACTATGTCGTTAGTTCTTTAGCACACCCAGCGACTAAGAAGCAATTTTGGGGGATAAGTTTTTCTGTAGGGACATGGCGTGAACTATGCGTCGTCGGTTCGTAAAGAAACTGATTCTAAACATACAACTTTTAGTGGTAAATATTTTTCCCTAAAAAAATACATTTTACGAGTTATCTAATGCGTCAATTTCACTTAAATAATATCGATGTTATAGTGAAAGTGGGACTAATGTCTTTTCTAAATCGACAAGACTTGACCAATGGTGACAGTTTGTCTTTCAAACCGACACTATTGATGATATAGTGTCAATTTTTCTTTGGAGCCGACGTTAGAAAAAGTGACATAAAACTTCACAAATGTACTAGTGAAGTATAATGGCAATCCATTCCAATTATTACATCAAAATCATTCATATCAAGGAGGATAAAATTGGTAGGGATTCATTGCTCATATATTTAACATGTATAACTGATGTCCATAAGAGAGACAAAAAGATCTGACAACTAGGATTAGTGACTTCTAAAACATATCCTAAATCCTTAAAGTCCAGAGAAAGCATAGTCGTGAGATTTCTCGAAATAAAAGTATTGGTAGAGCCAAAGTCAAATAAAGCTTTTACATTTTGTCCCATAATAACAAGCATGCCTACATTGTATTCATGATAGTTAAACCACTATGCATTTCATATTAAAGGATAAAAACAGAGCATTAAGGGTGGTTACCCTTGATCATATAGTTAGTATTAACCTGAGCCTATTCACTACAATGGAGATGACTCTGGCCTATTGTCACTCTCTAGGAGATGGGACTAATCCCTATGGTGCTGCAGCTACTGTTTGAGCCACCACTGGTTGGGTGCTACTGGTCTTGGACCTCTCGGGTCAGGGAGGGGACAATTGACTTGGAAGTTTCCTTCTTGTAGGAAACGATAACACACTTTCTTTTCAAAATGAAACTTGTCAGCATGAAACCTCCCACAATTACAATAATTTGGGGATGCCCCATTCCAGCAGTTCTCATTGTGGGGTTTTTCCTTTCCTTTGTTCTTTCCCTTACAATTGTTATGACCTTGAGTTCTTCTATTATCATTCCTTGGTTCTGATGTGCCTTCTGTGAACCATAGGTATCCCTTCAGAGGATTTTTGTGGTGGAAAAATGGCATATCCATGTCTAGGGAAAAGTTAAGGGCATCTGTGAAGTTTTGGGGTTTACTTGCCATCACATGGATTCTTATCCGATGGTGCAAACATTCTACAAAGTGTTCCACTCAGTGCTCTTCAGTCAGCATGTAGCCAAAATGCTCTAGAAGGCAAAACTTTCGGGCATAATCCACCACTGTCATATTTCCATGATTAAGGAGCATGAATTGCTTATCCTTTTCCTTTTTGATAGCTCTGGGAATGAAATGCGCAATGAAGAGGTGTGCAAGTCCACCCAGGCTATGGGTTCCTCTCTCATTTCTCAGTATGTGATGTAGTTTTCCCACCATATCTTTATAGCTCCTCTGGGTGGCATAAAGAACTTTCTTGTTGGATTGCACTTCCAGTGTGCGGAAGCCATTCTCTACCGCTAGAAACCAGGCATCGACTTTATCAACAAATTCTGTCTTGTCTTCACCCCAGAACATTTCTATATTAAGCTTGATGAAGTCAAGAACGGTGACTCCAAGACAAGGGAAGACTTGTAGGGCTCACCATTCTCATCTCTAGCAACAATATCTGAGGGCCAAGGCACTGATGGCCTCGACCAATTTCTTCTGTTTCTTTATTCAGAGAGCATCTAGAGTGTGGACCACCACTTGCCCTACTACTGGTTTGGAGTCAGCTGCATGTTCAGGGTCAACTTGGGCTCATCTTCTATCATAGGTTCTCCTCTGGGGTCAGGACCATCTTTAGGGTTTGGCATGTTGAAGGGGATGGGCTCATGCTCAAGGCCTCTCTCAACAAAGGCCTCACCTCCCCTCTTTCTCTTGCATGAGGACTTACTCTCCTTGATCCTCTTCTTATTGTCTGAGGAGTGCCTCTTCTTGTGGGAGGGCCTCGGCCCAGAGTATTCCTTAGAGGTGTCGGCGATGACAATATCCTTTACCCGAGCCATGTCATTTCACATATATTAACTTTATTAACTTAGTTCCATATTTAAGGTATTTAAATCATCATAAAATTATGTCCATGAATTTACATGCATTGTATTGTTGGGCGGAGGATGCCTTATTCCCTAATATCCATAACCCTTGTTCTCAGAAGGGCTAGAGAAAGCAATTATAGGTTTGTAGGGATTTGATGAGTGAATGGGGTAGAGAAGGGATGACATTAGATGAGAATTCCTAGAGGTATGGTATTTCGAGTAAAATCCTCTAACTTTGGCCAGGCAGCATGCACGGGTTTGGGAGTCCTCGTAAGCCGACTGGCATTGTAGATATTTTTTTTCCAACCCCCATATCGTGACCCTTCTAGATACCATCATCTTTAGAAAGTACTCTAATAATTCCATTGGGTTCTACAAAACTCTTAAAATTCAATAATGATTAAAGGTTAAATGGTAAACCAAGATCTTTTATCAAATGTAACGACGCTTCCCCCTATTATCCCCTATTTAGGTGAACCGAGAGGGCAAGGGCCATTATCGAAATTTATAAGATCAAGGTTTATCAAATAACTAGAAATAATTAATATATTTTACTAAATTGAAATGAGTTTGGTAACAACATAAAAAATAAATTCTCCAGCATGGAGATACATGATATGGATTTCTAATGTTTGCAACATGAAATAAAGACCATCTATCTAAACCCTCTAGATTTACATTAAATCTTTTCCTTTTGGTGCCTTCTTCTCTAGATGTCCATCTTTCTTCATTAATTGCAGAATAAAAGCGGCTTTACCTAAAACACCGTGAAAGGAAACATTGATCAGTATAACAAGTTATACTAGTATGTGAGGTAAATAAAATATTCACATCTAGTTGTAACAACATATTCAACCCAATTATTGTTTACAGAATCAGAATTACTTTTTCATCATAACTCCTCAAACCTTATCTACTCAGCCTCTATGATACCCTTCTAGCATTTTGTCCCTATAGTGGACTTAGGCCACCTTCTCATATAGGAGCTTGGTGCCATACTAGTATTCCCCTCTAGGGGTTTGACCTTTAGTGATCTTCCCCTCCAGGGGATTGATCATAATCATCTCAACAACTTTCTTATATTTCCATACATCCAAAGGTGGCATTGTTAGATTCTAGATGGGTGATTGGATGCTTTAGAAGGGAGGGGGTGAATAGAGCTGAATGCACTTAAACAAAATTCATTAGACCTTCAATATATATCAAAAGATAAGATTGCTAAATAGGAAATTTGAGTGCAACTAAAACATACATAGAAAGGGAGAGAGAGATTGAACATACACCAATTGACAATCTATGTAGAGTGGTTCCACACTTCAAACTAGAAGTATGTTAGTCTACTACCTAGAGAGGTCAACCTCTAGGATTTCTTAACCATTGCACTATTATATTCATTAATAAGACTTATAATACATGACCCACCAAAGGACTAACCTATCTAATACAAAGAGTCTTCAACCTTACCAAGGACTTACCCACTTTGCAACAAGTCTTTGTCCTTCTCAAAGGACTTACCCACTCTTGCACAAGTCTTCAGCCTTCTAGGAATTACCCACTCTTCTTGGATCTTCAGCCTTTGACTTCACCTTCACTCAGAGAAGCTTCCACCAAGGACTTACCCACTTGAGCAAGGAGTCTTCTGCCTTCACCAAGGGCTTACCCACTCTTGCTCCAAGTCTTCGGCCTTGATCTTCACCAAGGGACTCCTCCCTTGTTATTCTTCACCTCTCTTAGACAAGAGGGAGAACCTTCATCTTCATGGTTGAAATGAGAGATAGGGAGGTGGTAGAAGTGAGAGCCTCATAGGATATACATGTAGGACTATCTCTCTTACAAATATCCTACTCACTCTAATGGATGTAGCAAGTGATTAACCTTAGAGAGAGAGAGAGGAGGCTATAGGAGGTACTCAACTATAGACTAGAAACCTCATATAGAGTTTTGCATTAAATGCTCAACCTTGGAATGAAGCCCAAGGGGTCCTATTTATAGTTGGGGATGCCTCTTAGCCTTTGGAAACACTTAAGAATGAAAACTAGCCATTTTATGGCTTACAACAAATAAATTTTTGACTGTTGCAGCTCCATAACGGCTAGAAACACTTTTCTGTACTTTTTCATACTGAGCAATTGATCGAGTTTCTATAAAGATAACTCGACCCATCCCACTAAGCGACAAGACCAATTTAGGACATCGGTCGAGTTTTTCCCGGGGTAACTCGACCGATCCACTTAAATCAGTTTTAGCATGTAGAGAGATCGTTCGAGTTCTTTAAAATGAAAACTCGACTGATCAAAAGTCATTTTAGAGATCCAATCAGGATCGGTTGAGTTTGCAACTCGACCGATGAACAACATGATGTGAATTTTAGAAAATGGCCTTTTAATGCTTAAGTATTAGATCTAAGTGCCCTTGATTTTTTCTAAGCTTAATTACAAGTCATACAATCATTATAAGTGATTTATAATATGGTTCTAATGGATTTACAACATATTCCAAAAATGTGCACTTGTATTGACTATGACTTTTCTTTTCTCCAAGTTGAGATGTGCAAGTTAGGGCATTTGGAGTGTGTCTATATCTAATATGAAATCACTGAAGTAGAAGCATTAGACACAAATAAGTGAAATGGTTTAGTCATCATCAAAACAAGGGTTTAGCCAATTTTAACCTTAAGTCAACAATCTCCCCCTTTTTGAAGATGACAAACCATTCCATAAATGTATTGAAAGATTTTAAGTAAAGTCATATCTTTGGAGAAACCTAGGGGTTTCAATATATTTGAGTTCATATGCTCCCCCTCAATTTATGCTCATAGAGTTGTCATACTCCCCCTCAATTGATGCTATTTCTCCTGCATGGTTAGTTTTCATAATATTTATAGAATACTATATATTCTACTCATATGTGTTCTAGACATATACATCTTCTACCTTTTACCTTCTCTCCTTTACATAAGAAACATGCTTCTCTTCTTCATGTAAGACATGCCTTCTCCCTCTTTGTCAAAAGAAGACATACCTTCTCCCCCTTTGTCATTTCAAAAAGGTGGGGTATGAAGAGATAAGAAACACTACTTGATAAAAGAAAGGTGATAGAAAAAGTTATAAAAGGAGAGTAGAAGAGCACATCTAGGGGCTTGTCCAAGCATAGAAAGAAAAACAAGTTAAAGCATGCAATTGAACAACCCATAATGCAAGATAAAATGCTGCAAAAAAAAATCATAATTTTGACACTCAAGATGACGGAATTCACCCAAAAAGCATTAGGGCTCATGGAAAAGCAACGAGTCTTCCTCAGAAGGCCCTTTTTGCATGAAAATCACTAGTCTTGCATCAAAAACTGACACTGGTGCAAGATCTGCATACAATTCAAAGATGCTCCAATATCTACATACAATGTAGCTCTATATATCCTGCATCACAAATTTATGTAAGAAACTCAAGATAGTAGATATGTAAGTTAAGGAACAAACTTGAGCAAGTATGAAACAAGATACAACCATAGCATATAGTGAATACTACTTGATGAACAAGGCTAGAGCTACATGTATATGAAGTACAAGTATATATTATCACAACTTAGGACTACTAGTAGGATCTAAATCATAGCAAGAGATGTACAAGATAAAGCAAGCTATGAGTAGTGTAGATATATATCCAAACAAAGAGATATGCAATTTTAGAAGCAAGTAAGGATATAACTCACTGACAAATATGCATCATTACCAAAAGATGATTACCACTAAGAACCGCAAGGTTGTATCAAAACAAGATATACACCTAGATAGATTTAGGAAGCTAGAGTACAATGGAAGAAATTTAATACACAACCAAGAGATCCGAAGAGATCATCATCAAAACCTACAAAACAACTCAAAACAAGTAGTTGTAAGATATAGATATACCAATTTTGGGCAATTAGAGAGATAGAGTTGTAAGCAAGCAAGGAAATTTAAAAACATGGCAATGAGAACATATAAAAGGTACCAAAGGGAGTGCCAAAGAATAAAGTCATTGGTTGAGAAAATCTTGTTGAGAGGGAAATTCTCATCAAAAAAGCCAACTGTATATTCAGTGCACAATGTTGTCAGTCGAATTTTGTGATATGACAATTCGATCGACAACAATTGTTGGAAACACCCATTAGTGCCTATCGGTTGAGTTTCAAACAAGACAAGCTCGACTGACAAAGCTGTTGTAAAAAAACACATATATTTCATAAAAAAATATTTCGAGGCATGCTAAAAATATAAGCTATATCTAAACATGTGTAAGCAAGTTAGTAATGCACTATGAAAGTATTAGAAATAGTTTTTGAGCAAGAGTGTGAAGAGAAACACAAAATACCACTTTTGCCTCAAAAACCATATGTATAGTGCACACTATCTTGGCAAAATGCACTATGATTGGATATTAGCAAGCATAACATTACCTTTGTGCTTACCATTGCTTTTCCACTTGTTGCCATCCCCTACACATCTCACCTTTCTTCTTTCATGATGATTGAGAAGTCAATTTGTAAATTAATAGCTCATGTCAATATATTATCACGTGACCTGTAAGAAGAAAGATGAAATGCCCCCAATCATGTTTTTGGGTCTGGAGGGGTTAGCTTAGCAACCCAAGTTCTATTTCTCTTGGGTGCTTTCCTAAAAGGCCAACAATTAGAATAATGACCAACATCATTGCAATAGTTTCATGTTCCCATAGCCTTAGAACTAGAAATATCTCCATGAAAGATTGGAGGTCCTTTTCTTTGTTGTTCCTTTGGCTACCATCATACCCTAAACTATGTTTACCAATTTGTTTAGTAGTATGGTGTAGGGTATCATTAAGATTCTTTTTACCAACTAAGAATATTTGCAATGATCTCAAACTATGATTATCATGGATAAGAGAAGAAATAGTAGAAGATAAATGATTAATATTATCTCTAGCATGCAAAAGATCATTTTCCAAGCAACAACCTTTACTTAAATAAGAATCTCTATCAATATGAAGAGCATCAACATTATTCTCACTACTAGTAGAACTAGAAAAAGATTATTCAAGAACATTGATTTTATAAATCAAGGAAGCATTTTCTTTTTCAAGAAAAGTAGTCTTAGAAAGATAGACACTATTTTCAAATTCTAATCCTTGTAAAGCAAAATCTTTATCCTCATTTTCAGTTTTAAGAACATCAATATCATGCATGAGAGAATCAACAATTAAAGTATGCTCTTTATTAGAACTAGACATAAGAGGTTGTTCTTCTAGAAATCTAATCTTATCAAGCAAACTCGCATTTTCAAATTTAAGAAAGTCTACTTGGCTAAGACAAACATTTTTATCATCAAGCAAGCAAGTATTGACATGTTAAAGATCATCTAATTCTACATGCATATTATCAACAATTCTAGCAAGCTTTTTCCTTTTCTTTTTAGAAGACTTAAGAGAGGCACAAGTAGCATTAATGATAGCAATTAAAGGTTCTTTGTCTAAAGAGTTTAGATTTACCTCATTTGAGTCTTCACTTGTTGATGCCATAAGAGCAAAATGACATTGTCCTCCATCACTAGAGCTTGAGCTAGATCCTCTACTTGATTCTTCACTTGAGCTTGAGTTGGAGGAGTCACTTGAGCTCTTGTACCATTTCTCTTTCTTCTTGTACTTATCTTCTCTTTCCTTGTGATGATGGGTCTTCTTGCCTTGTAGACAATATATCTTGAAGTGACCCTTCTTTTCACACTTGAGGAACCAGATGGAGGAGGAATTCTTACCTTTGTAAAATCTATCCTTAAAGTACATATCATATTTTTCAACATGATAGGATGGAGAGGCTTGTCCCATAATAGCTTCAATTTAAACCTTGATTTCAACCTTCTTCATTCTTTTTATCTCTTTCTCCTCTTGTATTTCAACTTCTTCTCTTTTGTCAAGTGTGACTTCATGGGATTGTAGATTTCCAATGAGCTCTTTAATGGAGATATCATCATAGACCTTACTTCTTCAATGCAAGTCACTTTGGGTTTCCATCTCTTGGGGAGAGTTCTAAGTATCTTAGAGTTGATCTCTCCTCTACTCATAGGATGACCTAGGATGGAAAGGCCATTTAAAATTGTATTGAGTCTTGAGTACATGTTGGCTATCTTCTCCTCTTTTCGTATCTTGAAGTTCTCAAGCAGCCCTTTGAGCATGTAGACTTTTCTTTCCTTCACTTGAGTTGACCCCTCATAAGTTATGCATAGCTTTCTCCATACCTCATGGGTCGTCTCATAAGAGGAAATCCGATTGAACTCGGTGGGGTTCATGGTGGCATAGAGGATGTTGATTGGTCTTTCATTCAAGGTGCTTTCTTCATGGTAGCTTCTTCCCACTCTTCTATCTTTGTCTCTGGTAGCTTGTATGGATGGTCCACCATTTGACATAGCTCAAGACATGATCCTTGGATGTACAATTTTAGTCTTCTTTTCTAATAAAGGAAGTTACTCCCATAAAAAATTGGAAGGTTGATGAAGTATCTCCTACATTGGTAATCACCCATCTTCTCCTACTTGTTGAAGTATGCTTGGAGAAGACCCACTATGATACCGATTTATTAGATCATAGATGGGTGATTAGATTCTCTAGAAGGGCGGGGTGAATAGAGCTGAATGCACTTAAACAAAATTTATCAGACCTTCAATATTTATCACAAGATAAGGTTGCTAAATAGGAAATTTGAGTGCAACTAAAACATACATTGCAAGGGAGAGAGAGATTGAACATACACCAATTGACAAGCTATGTAGAGTGGTTCCACACTTCAAACTAGAAGTATCTCAGTACACTATCTAGAGAGGTCAACCTCTAGGATTTCTTAACCATTGTACTCTTATATTTATTCATAAGACTTACAATACATGACGCACCAAAGGACTTATCTATCCAATACAAAGAATCTTCAACCTTACCAAGAACTTACCCACTTTGTGAAGAGTCTTTGACCTTCTCTAAAGACTTACCCACTACTACAAAAGTCTTCATCCTTCTAGGAATTATCCACTCTTCTTGGATCTTCAGCCTTTGACTTCACCTTCACTCGGAGAAGCTTCCACCAAGGACTTACCCACTTGAGCAAGGAGTCTTCTGCCTTTGACTTCACCTTCACTCAGAGAAGCTTCCACCAAGGACTTACCCACTTGAGCAAGGAGTCTTCTGCCTTCACCAAGAGCTTATCCACTCTTGCTCTAAGTCTTCGGGATTGATCTTCACCAAGGGACTCCTTCCCTTATTCTTCTTCACCTCTCTTAGTCAAGAGAGAGAACCTTCATCTTCATGGTTGAAATGAGAGATAGGGAGGTGGTGGAAGTGAGAGCCTCACAAGATATACATGTAGGACTGTCTCTCTTACAAATCTCCTACGTACTCTAATGGATGTAGCAAGTGATTAAGCCTAGAGAGATAGAGGACATTGTAGGAGGCACTCAATTATAGACTAGGAATCTCATATATAGTTTTTCATTGAATGCTCAACCTTGGAATGAAGCCCAAGGGGTCCTATTTATAGTTGGGGATGCCTCTTAGCCTTTGGGAACACTTAAGAATGAAAACTAGCTGTTTTGTGGCTTGTAATAAATATATTTTTGATTTTTGCAACTCCACAACAGCTAGAAACACTTTTTTACACTTTTTCTTATAGTGCAATCAGTCGAGTTTCTATAAAGATAACTCGACCGATCCCACTAAGCGATAAGACCAATTTAGGCCATCGGTCGAGTTTGTCCTGGGGTAACTCGACTGATCCACTTAAATCAGTTTTGGTCTGTAGAGGGGTCGGTCAAGTTATGTGAAATGAAAACAAGACTGATCAAAAGTCATTTTTGAGATCCAATCAGGACCGGTCGAGTTTGCAACTCGACCAATGAACAACCTATTGTGAATTTCGAAAAAAAATAGCTTTTGAGTGCTTAAATATTTGATCTAAGTACTTTTGATTTTTTCTAAGCTTAATTACAAGTTATACAATCATTATAAGTGATTTACAACATGATTCTAATGGATTTACATCATATTCCAAAAACGTGCACTTGTATTGACTTTGACTTATCTTTTCTCCAAGTTGAGATGTGCAAGTTAGGGCATTTGGAGTGTGTCTATACCTAATCTGAAATCACTCAAGTAGAAGTATTAGATACAAATAAGTGGAATGGTTTAGTCATTATCAAAACAAGGGTTTAGTCAATTTAGACCTTGAGTCATCATTGACCTAGAGTTAACAGGCATAGGGTTCGAGTTAGTTATGTTCATATAATGTGATATCCACTGTGACTTTATGAGTTGCAAGAAATAAATAAACAAGCAAACATTTATTTGCAATCATTTTGACCAGAACTCCTAGAAATCCATAAAAGTCAATTAGTCATATGCGTAACCACATACCTTTCTCAAGAGTAACTTGATGTCCAAGAAAAAGGCAACAAAGCAATCCAATCAAGCAACTACCCTAGAATTAAAGCATAATACGCACATATTATTATTTTATCCAATCTACCATTAAGACTGAGTTGGGATCTAAATTAGGGTTTTGGGGTCAATTTAAGGTTTGATTAGGGTTCTGGCTTGCCAAACCCTAATTGCCACTTTTAAAAGCCTTTTTGGTTTACAATCTCTAATTTTATCATCATATACATTTTTAATTGAAAAAAACCTTAATTCATCAATTTATGGATTGTTAATCTTGAATTAGGATCCCCTTTTTATCTAAAAAGATCAATATATGATCATTTATAGCAAATAAACATATTAAAATCATCAAAACCTATAAATTTAGGGTTTCTACATATTAAACACATGAAAGATAGCAACTTTACTGACATTTTTGCAATTTTAATTCACTCCAACCAGTCACAGGTTGCCACCGAGGCAGAGCCCCCCGATCCTAGCCTTGTCAGCTAGGTTGGGCCGATCAATGGGCTCGTGCCACTTTGGTTGGGCGAGCCTGTGTGGAAGCGCGCTTAGACAAGAGAGAAAAGAGGGAAAATGTCATAAGTTCCCTTACTGATTTTGAAGAGGAGATGAGGGTAATTCGATCCTTTCATAAGGGCTCATATTCAACCTTGCTTCTTCACGAGTGATTATGAGGTGAGTCAACTTAGATGTTGACTTTATGTCTCATCCTTTCGAGCACAAAGCGAGATTACTCCGACCTCTGCCTTACCTCGAGGAAGTTATCAAGGGCTTTAATTGCCCCAAGAGTGATTAGAGTCATGAGCACGTCGGCGAGGAACTTCAACGATGTTCTAGAGAGGAGAAGAGGGTTAAGACAGGGCTAGGAGAGAAATTGGGATCAAAGAGCCAAACGAGAAGTGAAGAGGAGTCTTAGGAACACAATTGTGATCTCGCAGAGGGATCTATACCCCTTTATATAGGTCTGGGTCATGGGGTTAGCTTGTTGCCTTGGGTAATTTCGGCAAAGCCTTAATAGCCTACTATAGCTGGCAGAACTTGGGATGACTAGGCTCAAAATCGTCTCCCGAACTCGTTGGGAGTGTTTCCAAACTTGCATATGAATCGGGGTGTGAAGGAAATAAAAAGGAATTATACTTTAACAATTCATGTTTCCTATTCTGTCTTGAGCTAGATGACGACCGAACACCATTGGATCTGAGATCCTATGGATCAGGTTTATCGCGCAACCAAAGAGGTCGAGTTTTCCCTAAATTGATTAAATCGTGACATTTAAAGTATATACTTGAATTGGGTCACTTCAGGATTTCTAAAAAATAAATATCTCCCTCTATGTTAACCCTTTCAATTCCAAATTTTAAATGACAGTTCTTAATGACTTTATCTAATAGTGGACAAGGTTTGAGACCAAAACTTGAAATGAAAAGATACTTTTCTGAATATCCAAGTCTTCTTCTTTATTCATTTATTTAAGGCATCAAATCAATTCCTTTCTCTTTTCACCTTTTCCACATCCTTTATTTTGATGGATTTTCTTATTAGGAATCATGTGAACATGAAATCAAACCATTAGTGGCCTTTGACACCACTTTTCTACATAATTCATCACATAGCTCCCAAGGTACATTACTAATTATCCTTTGTCCTCTATATTTCACTCAATATTGTATTTTTCTTTCTTTCTTTTCCCCATATTCATTATTAGTTTATTAAAAATAGTAGAAACCACGAAATTCATAGCAAAGGGAAATTTGCAAAGGAAAACCATACTTTTAAACAAACCACACCGAGTTCCCAACATATTCCTTTTATTCAAATAATTGCATTTCAATTATAAATACATGTGAAAAACCATGTTATAACAATCTGGATGGCACTAAAATATATAGAACATATTGGTAAGTTTTCTTCCACAAATAGTATAATGTTTTATATAGAACCTTCTACCCGCATATCAACACTGCCATATCCACTATTATTACGGGTATGAGTGTGGCGCGAGTCTAAATAATTTACATGCGAGTCTAGAATTGGAACCAGACCCACTAAATCAAATGAGTATGTGAATGGCCATACCTGCATCATACCCGCACCGTTTACATCCCTAGTGTATAATAGTCCACTACATGAAGTGAATTAGAGACCTTAGATTGGCTTAGAAGTATGACTTAGTACATGTGGCTAATGATGGACAAATTTTGGGGATGAAAGATACTTCAAGGGGTGGAGTGTTGTGAAATACTCGAATATAGGTATAAAATTTTTAAGTAAATTTTTTTATATCATATATTTTCAAAATATAGAATTGAAGTAAAGTCGAATTCGTCGCACCTTAATTGGCCTCCATGTCAATTTCCACATCCATTGGACTTTAATTACTGCTTCAATGAAACTAGAAAAAGTAAAGACTTATTAATTTATGCGATTATTATTATTTGATTAATTACATTGCATCTTCCATATATCCTATTTATTTTCCTATAACACCCTTGACAAATGTAGTCAGTCCTCCCTGTGACTCGGTCTCTCACTTCTTCTTCCCCAATCCTTTTTCTCTCTCCAACAACACCTAGAACCCTACTCCCAATTAATAAATGTATGCAACCAAATTAATTCAATTGTGACTGATGTTGATTTTTCAGGAATTTTAAGAAAGGAGGGTTGATTCTGAAAGAAGAAGAAAAATGTCATTCTTGTAATGTTTTTTTCTGTGGGATGAGCCACGCACGTCGCTGGTGGTGTGTGTGGTAAGCAATCCAACTAAAAAATGTACCGTATGGTAAATCAATCCAAGCAATAATAATATATATAACGGGGGTTGAGGAGGCAGGCAGTCTGGTTAGAGCTTCTTGTGGTCGTCCTTTTGGTTTCGCAATAGATGTGAAAATTTGAATAAATATGGAGTAGTAGTGCCTGCCTGGCATGGCATGCCCTGACTTATGTTGGTAGGCATTCAATGGTCAATTTTTCGGCAAAAGGCATTCAATTATGCCTTTGTTGTGCCCGACTGGTTTGATTAGCTGGAGGCAAAAGACGGACGTAAACAAATCCGTGAGACGGAACTTTGACGTCGATTGCCAGCCAGCTGTGGCTGCGAGTCGGAGGGGGCGAAAACCCGCAAGCAGGGCCAAAAAAACTCCACAGAACAAAAGTCACAGATGAAGGCGGTACCCTCACCGCGCGGTCACCGGACGGAATCAACCTCGATCACTTTGCAGTTGCCTCCAAATTTATTCAACCAACCCGTGCTCGTGCGTGCTTTCGTTCGAGTTTTTCCACGCGTATAAAGAGGTGGAGGGAGGAAGACTTCAAGATGGAGATTCGTAATTTCGTATTCCTCTTTCCAACGTTACGACTTTTACTACATCATCCTACATTCGATTTTAAACAAAAGAAATCAATCAGACGTAAAAGCGCGCGCTGCCGCTGCACACACCTTTCTCCCGCCGAATTCAGGTTTTAACACCCCCACGGGGCCCACCCGTCTTCTCTCGTGTCGTGGGCATGGATTGGTGCGTTGTGCGTATGCACCGGCTACAAACAGAAACGCTTGCGCAACCGTCCAAATAATTTTGAGAAATGCTACTGGTAACAAAATCTGGACCAGAAATGAGACACCATTTATCATCTTGTATGCATTAAGGGCCTGTTTGGTAGGACTGCGTTTAAGTTCTTGGAACTGGAATGATCGGATTTTCTGATAAAAAAGTGTTTGGTACAGTGCAGTCGGGTGTAGTTAGCTGAATTTAGTTTCCCGGTTTGATTCCTAGAAAGGCCAAAAGTAATACATTTGTACCGCGCCCAAAAAATGAGCGGTCGGGTGCAGTTGGCAATTTGCATAGCTGTTCTGTACCGACGTCAGCTTTGGAAGGTTGCCTGCGCACTGGTTACGTGTGAACATGGACAGCTGCCGGTCTCTCCTGTATCTCATCAACTTGTAAGCAAAGTCTGTTGCCGATCTTCCCCCATACGAGACAAATGACGACACGTGAAGGTGGGCTGCTGCTACAATGTTCTTCTCTATACTAAATGATTACAAGCAAAAACGAAGATCTGACACTACATCCTACCAAATAAATCTAGAGCAATTTAAAAGGCATGATTATGTTTGTTAATTTTTTCTTTTCCTTAAACTACATCCAACAACATCCTACCAAACAGGGCCTAAAACAAAAATGAAGGAGTGCATGTAAGATGACAAATGAGGTTTTTATTTCTGGTTCAATTTCTGATATGTATAACAAACTTCAATAATTTTTCAAGTTTGCGGGTCTCATGATTGTGACTTCAGCACTTTGGTTGGCGGACAGCGTTGCAAAAGAATAACCAGAATCAACCACCAGCCCTCAAGTCCCACACGCTTTGGGGTAGTCGTGAGTAAAACATGGAATGGAGGTGAGTGGGGGACCTACACTGGGGCCACATGAGGTCGTGGCCTCACCCAGCGCATATAAAAACTTTAATATACACATCTGATTTAATTGCAAATTGTATCAATGGCCTCACCCACCATCGTCACATAGATGACATACTTAAAAATTAATTCAAGAAACAATTAATGTCACCCGTTTCAGATCATCATGCATGAAAGTTCGGAAATCCAATAGACTGCATGCTTAAATATGTGACAATAAATGTACGCTCTCTCTCTCTCTCTCTCTCTCTCTCTCTCTCTCTCTCTCTCTCTCTCTCTCTCTCTCTCTCTCTCTCTCTCTCTCTCTCTCTCTCTCTCTCTCTCTCTCTCTGAACACGTAATTATCTTATGGAGTATTTAACACATTGAAACTAATGCGTATAAGTAAATTAATAATAGAGTTTCAAATTACCACACATGGATAGAGGGATCCAAACACATACACAAATGACAATCTATTTTGATGATTGGCCATTGTTTACTTTCTAATTTTTTTTCATGTCTATGAAGATATTTTTTGTAAGACAAGTTTGTTCATTGAATTTTAAAATTTAGATGGAGAGGTCAAGAACTTATTTTCATGTAACCTAGGAATTACACCAGTTAATTATAACATATATAAATACTAGCAACATAGGTATATCTGGCGTATTTTATTATAGGATTAAGTGTTAATAATATGTTATAATTTCACAACAAAATATGCCTCGTGAGATCCTTATTTGTAAGTTATGTTTTTTTTTTAGTGTGCTATATAATAATTTATGATTTTTATTTCGATTATCGAGTTTTGTCAAACAAAAAGGTTTGACAATCCAACTTGCAGCTAGTGCCTCTGCGAAGATATTTATTTAAATTCATATTACATATTAGGTTTTATTTTTATGCTAAAATTTATTAATTTTTAAACAATAAAATAGTGATCAAGCCTTCCATATGCACATCTGTTTAGTTGTGCGTGACATCAATACCTACTGTGACCCCTCAAAGCTCATAAAGACCAAGGCATGCAAGAGGGAGCTCGGGCCAGCTCGGGGGAAGCTCGGCCTAGCTCCTAAGGAGCTGCATCCAGCTCGGTTCAGCTCTAAGTGAAGGGAGTGAGCTCGGGATAGCTCGACTCCAGCTCAGTCGACGCACGTGCAGCTCGCCAGTGCCGCACTCAGCTCGATTGACCCGCACGCTAGCTCGCGAGCTAGCTCAGACTTGACTCGGGGGCGAGTCAGAGGATCAGACGCACGGAGGCGACAACAAGGGAGACTGCCGTGTGCCGAACCGACGCCACGACTACTGGGAACGTGAGCGTGAGGCGGCTGAGACCGAGGGGACACGAGTGGAGTGCAACTGTCGCTCGGGCTCGGAACCTCAGCGAACCAGTGCCAGTAGGCCACAATCCCACGTAGCGGGACGTGGGCGAATTCAACCATTGCCAGGAAGGAAACGTGATGCTTCAGCAAAGGGATGTGACGTTTTCCGCCTCAACGGGGAAGACGTGGGAGCGAACGTGGGCGAGGACGTGGGAACGTGGACGCCCCTGCACGGTGGAAGGCCAATAACTACCAGAAACTGCTCCGGGTCGTCGTTATGTATTAAGGGTCGTAGAGGACGGACCCTTGGGAGTTAAGGGACGCGACAGGTCATGTTAGAAACCGCTCGCGCCCCTTCATCCTTGTAATTGCCTCGTGCAGGACTTGTATAAATATGGGACTTAGCCAATTGAGTCGTTCACGAACTCACGGGGAGTTAAGTGAATCTAATTGAGGATTGGACTGACTTAGAGTTGTGCAAGGCCTTGTAAAGTTTTGTACAACACGTTGAGAGTTCCATAGTGAAAGAGAAGTCTCTGGCAACTGCTTCTTATTTTGTGTGATTGTTCTATATCTTCCTTTGTGTGAATTTCTCTAAGTCCCTTAGAGGAAATTGAGTGAAAGCTGAAGTGAGGGAAGGCAACCTCACTGCCGCACACCTTTGTGAATTAAGGGGTGTGACAAGTGGTATCAGAGCTGCTACGACAGTCGGATACGACGCCTGCAACTACGATGGGGAAAGATGGAACACAACAACAAGAGAGGATGCGAGAATGAGTCTCCGTCCTGGAGGATCGAGTCACCCAGATGATGAGGAAATTAGATGACATGTCGGGACGGTTATAGGAGGTAACCGCTGTCCGACCCCTCAATCAGACTCTATGCTCTATCAACAATAG
Organism: Alisma plantago-aquatica; assembly: GCA_963693085.1. NCBI lineage: Eukaryota > Viridiplantae > Streptophyta > Magnoliopsida > Alismatales > Alismataceae > Alisma > Alisma plantago-aquatica. Next base: position 1,478,598,561 of record OY856412.1, read on the forward strand.
GACAAACGTTCTGTCGAACGGACGTCCGAACTTCACCGACAACATGCCGTTCAGGAAGGGTCCTGAAGGCCAAAGCAGCAAGGTTAGAGACGGCTCATCCAACTGTAACGTCAAAGTGGGGACTTTGTGTTGTTATCTCTGCAACCAAACACATCTATTGATGGAGTGCCCATATCGTGAGAAGATGAAGGCCTTAGTCACTGAACCAAGACGGGAGGAACCACCTCAGGTTTGTCCCATCCAGTTAGTGAATGCTATTGCTGCTTCTCAGCCAGTGAGACCGTGGAGGAACAGACTCCTTTACTTTGCTGCAAAGATTAATGGAGTGCCAGTGGAAGTTATGGTGGACACAGGGGCCACCCACAACTTTGTGTCTGAGAAGGAAAAGGACACACTAAAGTTGAAAGGTCTTAAGGATGGTGGAAGAGTTAAGGCAGTTAACTCCGAGCCCACATCCATTCAGGGGACGACGGTTAGTCAAATTCAGTTGGGGGACTGGATTGGTGAAGCGACCTTGTTGGTTGCTCGTCTTGATGACTTTAAGGTAATTATTGGCATGGATTTCATGATCAAGTCACAAACTACTGTCATCCCTCATCTGCAAGGAGTGTTGGTTATGGGAGGACCAAAGCCTTGTTTCTTAACGGCAACACGGACGGCCGAGGAAGGGGTTCCACTACTGTCCGCGCTGCAAGTTGTCGATGGCCTAAGAAAGGGTGAGGAAACCTTCTTAGCTCTAGTGAAGGAGGAGCAAACGCCGAGCCCAGCGGCGTCGTAGGAGTTACATCAAATCTTGAGGGATTTTGGGGATGTGTTGCCAGAAAAGTTACCTTCAACGCTGCCTCCAAAGAGAGATGTCGACCACACCATTGAACTGATACCAGGCACCCAGCCTCCGGCCCAAGCCCCGTACCGCATGCCCCCTGCTCATCTGGAGGAGTTGAGGAGGCAATTGAAGGAAATGCTCGACGCCGGTTACATCAGGCCCAGCAAAGTGCCATTCGGTGCCCCGGTTCTTTTCCAAAAGAAGAAGGACGAGTCCCTTAGAATGTGCGTGGACTACCGGGCATTGAACAAAGTCACTATCCGCAACAACTATCTAGTACCCAACGTTGAAGACTTATTCGACAGACTGGGGAGTGCTCGGATCTTCACCAAGATGGACTTGCACTCATGGTACTATCAGGTTCGAATCAGGGAAGGGGATGAGGATAAGACGACATGTGTAAATCATTATGGTGCTTATGAGTTTCTTGTGATGCCGTTTGGGTTGACAAATGCCTCAGCTACTTTTTGCACATTAATGAATAATGTTCTTTCAGATTACATCGATGCCTTTGTCGTTGTTTACTTGGATGATATTGTCGTCTATAGTCGGGATATGGACGAGCATAAGGATCATCTGAGATTGGTCCTAAATCGCCTAAGGGAACATCAGTTGTATCTTAAGCCATAGAAATGTTCCTTTGGCCAACGATCAATTGAGTTCTTAGGGCATATCATCCAGGAGGGCAAGGTCTTGATGGATCCAAAGAAGGTGGCGGCCATTGAGGAGTGGCCAACTCCCAAGAACGTAAATGAGTTGTGTTCATTTTTGGGACTCGTCAACTATTATCAGAAGTTCGTGAGGAACTTTTCTAAGATCTCAGTGCCCTTGTCCGACTTGCTTAAAAAGGGAGCCAAGTATGAATGGAGCCCAGACTGCCAGAATGCTTTCGAGAAGTTAAAGATGGCAGTTATGTCCGAACCTGTCCTGTCGTTGCCAGACTTTGCATATGCATTTGAGGTATGCACGGATGCATCCGATCGAGCTATTGGGGGAGTTCTTATGCAGCAGAGACACCCCATTGCCTTCAAAATTAGAAAGCTAAGTGCCACGGAACAGAGGTACTCCGTGCACGAGAAGGAGATGACGGCTGTGATTCATTGTCTAAGAATTTGGAGACCTTATCTGTTGGGTTCCAAATTCGTGGTATGGACGGATAATGTAGCAACGAGTTACTTCAACGGTCAGAAGAAACTGACCCCGAAGCAAGCGAGATGGCAAGATTTCCTGGCGGAGTTCGACATGGAGTTGTGATACAAGCCCGGAAAACACAATACGGTGGTTGATGTGTTGAGTAGACGCATCGAACCCGAGGAGTCAACAGAGGTGGTTTCTGCAATCGTCGCTGCGAGTGGTGACATTTTTCAACAAGTGGCAGAATATACTGCGGAGGATCCTATCACAAAGCCCCTACTGGAGCAGGTACGAGATGGCTCTACGAGAAGGTTTTGGGAAGAAGGTGGAATTCTTTTCGCTAAGGGGAGGCACCCCTACATCCCAAAGTTAGGTGGACTTTGTGGGAAACTATTCCAAGAGATCTACGATTCATTGTAGGTGAGACACCCAGGTGCCGAGCGCACTTTCGCCTTGTTGTCAAGCAGCTACTTCTGGCCCAAAATGGAGGAGGACATTGAGAAGTACGTCCACACTTGTCTCATTTGTCAGCAGGACAAATCTGAGAAGCACAAATAGCAGGGGTTGTTACAACCGCTTCCAGTGCCCGAGAGACCATTCGAGTCCGTCTCCATGGGATTCATTTATGGTCTACCACAAGTGCAAGGGTTCCAGTCCATTATGGTGATAGTGGACCGCTTCTCCAAGTATGCGACGTTCGTACTAGCACCCAAGAAGTGTTCAGTGGAGATGGCCGCAACACTCTTCATGAAAGAGGTAGTGAAGCATTGGGGACTGCCGAGAACAATCATGAGTGATAGGACACTCGCTTTACAAGTCGGTTCTGGACTCAGTTGTTTGCTGCTATGGGGACAACTTTAAATTTCTCCACAACAAACCACCCCCAAACCGACGGGCAGACGGAGCGCATCAATGACATTCTGGAGGATTACTTGCGTCACTGTGTGCTTGCCAACCAAGAGATCTGGGCGGATTTACTTGATATTGCCCAATTTTGCTACAACAGCCAAACTACTTCGACAACTGGCCTACGTCCATTCGAGGTGGCAATGGGGAGGCAGCCCCTAACGCCAGCAGAATTAGCCAAAGGCATGGACCAGGAGGGTTCGTGTCCCTCAGTCTCTCATTTTGTGAAGGCAAGACAAGACAACGCTGAGGAGTGTCGCGACAATCTTCTGAAGGCTCAGCGGAGGATGAAGAAAAAGGAGGACTTACATCGTCCTGACCAGGAATACGACGTTGGCAACAAGGTGTGGTTGAGGCTCACACCCCAGATGTGGAAAAAGATCAGCAGAAAGGTGGCGCACAAGGGACTTGTGCCTCGCTATGATAGCCCCTTCACAATTCTCTGAAGGGTCAGAAATGTGGCCTATTACCTCGATCTTCCAAGTCGACTAAAGCTTCATCCAATGTTTCATGTTTCGAAACTTAAGGACTATCACGGGGATAGTTCCAACCCAGAGCGTCTGATTCCTACAAGGGCTCCTCCGACAGTCAGAGTTCATCATGCACGCAAGGTGGAAAGAATTCTAGACCATAAATTCGAAGGTGGACAACTTAAGAATAGGAGGCGCTACTTCCTCGTCAAGTGGGTGGACGCACCAGAGAGTGAAGCATCCTGGGAACTCGACAGTACTATGTGGGAGTATGAACGTATGATGAAGGCTTATGTGGCGACCCTGCCTCTGAGGACGGTGGCACTATTTGGTGGGGGAGGGCTTGTGACTCCTCAAAGGCCATACAGACCAAGGCATGCGATAGGGAGCTTGAGCCAGCTCGGGGGAAGCTCGGCCTAGCTCCTAAGGAGCTGCATCCAGCTCGGTTCAGCTCTAAGTGAAGGGAGTGAGCTCGGGATAGCTTGACTCCAGCTCAGTCGACGCACGTGCAGCTCGCCAGTGCCGCGCTCAGCTCGATTGACCCGCACGCTAGCTCGGACTTGACTCAGGGGCGAGTCAGAGGATCGGACGCACGGAGGCGACAACAAGGGAGACTGTCGTGTGCTGAACCGACACCACGACTACTGGGAATGTGAGCATGAGGCGGCTGAGACCGAGGGGACGCGAGTGGAGTGCAACTGCCGCTCGGGCTCGGGACCTCAGCGAACCGGTGTGAGTAGGCCACGATCCCACGTAGCGGGACGTGGGCGAACACAACCATTGCCAGGAAGGAGACGCGATGCTTCAGCAAAGGGATGCGACGTTTTCTGCCTCAACATGGCAGACGTGGGAGCGAACGTGGGCGAGGACCTGGGAACGTGGACGCCCCTGCACGGTGGAAGGCCAATAACTACCAACAACTGCTCCGGGTTGTCGTTATGTATTAAGGGCCGTAGAGGGCGGACCCTTGGGAGTTAAGGGACGCGGCGGGTCATGTTAGAAACCGCTCGCACCCCTTCATCCTTGTAACTCCCTCGTGCAGGACTTGTATAAATATGGGACTTAGCCAACCGAGTCATTCACGAACTCACGGGGAGTTAAGTGAATCCAATTGAGGATTGGACTGACTTAGAGTTGTGCAAGGCCTTGTAAAGTTTTGTACAACACGTTGAGAGTACCATAGTGAAAGAGAAGTCTCCGACAACTGCTTCTTGTTCCGTGTGATTGTTCTATTTCTTCCTTTGTGTGAATTTCTCTAAGTCCCTTAGAGGAAATCGAGTGAAGGGTGAAGTGAGGGTAGGCAAACCTCACTGCCGCACACCTTTGTGAATTAAGGGGTGTGACAAGTCATATCCGACGCCTGCAACTACGATGGGAAAAGATGGAACACAGCAACAAGAGAGGATGCGAGAACGAGTCTCCGTCATGGAGGATCGAGTCGCCCAGATGATGAGGAAACTGGACGACATGTCGGGACGGTTACAGGAGGTACCCCTCAAAGCTCATAAAGACCAAGGCATGTAAGAGGGAGCTCGGGCCAGCTCGGGGGAAGCTCACCCTAGCTCCTAAGGAGCTGCATCCAGCTCGGTTCAGCTCTAAGTGAAGGGAGTGAGCTCGGGATAGCTCGACTCCAGCTCAGTCGATGCACATGCAGCTCGCCAGTGCCGCACTCAGCTCGATTGACCTACATGCTAGCTTGTGAGCTAGCTCGAACTTAACTCGGGGGCAAATCAGAGGATCAGACGCACGGAGGCAACAACAAGGGAGACTGCCATGTGCCGAACTGATGCCATGACTACTGGGAACGTGAGCGTGAGGCGGCTGAGACTGAGGGGACGCGAGTGGAATGCAACTGCCGCTCAGGCTCGGGACCTCAGTGAACTGGTGTGAGTAGGCCACGATCCCACGTAGCGGGACGTGGGCGAACACAACCATTGCCAGGAAGGATACGTGACGCTTCAACAAAGGGATGCGACATTCGCCGCCTCAACGGGGCAGACGTGGGAGAGAACGTGGGTGAGGACGTGGGAACGTGGACGCCCCTGCATGGTGGAAGGCCAATAACTACCAACAACTGCTCCGGGTCATCGTTATGTATTAAGGGTCGTATAGGGTGGACCCTTGGGAGTTAAGGGATGTGACATGTCATGTTAGAAACCGCTCGTGCCCCTTCATCCTTGTAACTGCCTAGTGCATGACTTGTATAAATATGGGACTTAGCCAACCGAGTCATTCACGAACTCACGGGGAGATAAGTGAATCCAATTGAGGATTGGACTGACTTAGAGTTGTGCAAGGCCTTGTAAAGTTTTGTACAGCACGTTGAGAGTGCCATAGTGAAAGAGAAGTCTCCGAAAACTGCTTCTTGTTCCGTGTGATTGTTCTATCTCTTCCTTTGTGTGGATTTCTCTAAGTCCCTTAGAGGAAATTGAGTGAAGGCTGAAGTGAGGGAAGGCAAACCTCACTGCCGCACACCTTTGTGAATTAAGGGGTGTGACAAGTGGTATCAGAGCTGCTACGATAGTCAAATCCAACGTCTGCAACTATGATGGGGAAAGATGGAACACAACAACAGGAGAGGACGCGAGAACGAGTCTCCATCCTGGAGGATCGAGTCGCCCAGATGATGAGGAAACTGGACGACATGTCGGGACAGTTACAGGAGGTAACCGCTGCCCGACCCCTCAGCCAGACTCTATGCTCTCTCAACAATAGGACAGACATTCTGTCGAACGGACGTCTGAACTTCACTAACAACAGGTCATTCGGGAAGGGTCCTGAAGGCCAAAACAACAAGGTTGGAGATGGCCCATCCAACCGTAATGTCAAAGTGGGGACTTTGCGTTGTTATCTCTACAACCAACCACATCGATTGATGGAGTGCCCATATCGTGAGAAGATGAAGGCCTTAGTCACTGAACCAAGACGGGAGGAACCACCTATGGTTTGTCCCATCCAGTTAGTGAATGCTATTGCTGCTTCTCAGCCGGTGAGACTGTGGAGGAACATACTCCTTTACTTTGCTGCAAAGATTAATGGAGTGCCGGTGGAAGTTATGGTGGAAACGGAGGTCACCCACAACTTTGTGTCTGAGAAGGAAAAGGACACACTAAAGTTGAAAGGACTGAAGGATGGTGGAATAGTTAAGGCAGTTAACTCAAAGCCCACATCCATTCAGGGGACGATGGTTAGTCCAATTCAGTTGGGGGACTGGAAGCGACCCTGTTGGTTGCTCGTCTTGACGACTTTAAGGTAATTCTTGGCCTCAATTGTTGGAATGTATGCCCCTGAGAGCCAATCATGGGATGATTGGTGGGATACATTAAGATTGAATTTGATAAACAAAAAAGGCGAGCTTCCAATTCTTTCTGGTTCAGTCATATGAGATAGTGATAGAATAGATTGAATGTCTAGAGAATGACAGTACTCAATGACGTATGCCTTCAGGTTCATGACTTGAACGATGAGATAATACGGATGCTAAGAGTTTGTACATTCTTGTTATGTCCCTAGTCGGATGTCATTGTGGAAGGTAGATTGACAGCAATGACACACAAGACTAGATTTTGGTGTTGGTTGATGACAGAATCTCATTAGTCATGATATAGAGATATCAAACCAAACACATAGGTACTTGTTAGAGAACAAGTGTACCGGAAAGACCCACCGTGAGTTTGACACATGGAACCATGACATGGTAGTCACAGTCAGTACTCACAGTGATGGTGGTGAGTGTGATTCTTTGACCTAAAATCACTACACTCAACACATGTCGTTGGGCACACTTTGACATCATCAAACGCAGTCCTGAAACATGGGTTGTTATAAAGGTGATGATTGGGTGGCTTTGACACATGGGGCTTTTGAGGGGTGAGTGATATATATGAGATTTGTCCCTCCTGAGGGAGTTTTATATCCATGGCCACTTGATGAGTAGGATTGAGAAAGCCGTGCATGCATGTGTGAATCAGTATGTGATACTGCTGTCATACATATCTCTTCCAGTATACTCTGAGATCAAGAAAGTGAATGAACATTGACAGGATGACTATTCCATGCCTCAAGCTCATTCGGGATATCAGTGACAAAGGAATTATACATTCACTATAACACCATTCACAGATTGTAGGATTGAAAGTTATTCTCCAACTTTCTACTTTCACTTGGGTAGCATTGATGTGTGACTATGCACCGCTCTTTGCTTTTGAAGTCATAAGTGTTATGGACTTTCACTGCCAACGTGAAATGGACCTGTAGGGTCACACACATAGGATTTAACCTAGAAGAGGAGTTTTGTCTACAAGTTGTTTAGATTGATTACTAAAGGAGTTTAGTAGTTCAATTAAACACTCAATTAATTGATAGTTCAATGTCATAGTGTTCAAGGTGTTGGACACATTGATTGGAGTATCGAATTGATTGAAAACACAATTAACTGATTCTGCACAATCTGCACTCCCAACCGATCGACTCATGTGATGAACCGATCGGCTGAGCTGGGTGAACCGGTCGACTCAAGTGTTGAGTCGATCGGCTCAAGATCAGGGTGAACCGATTGCTTCAAGTGTTGAAACGATCGATTTAACTGGTGCAACCGAGCAAGTTGGGAAAGTAGGATTGGTGAGAATTTTCCTTTTGTTTCAATTGCCCAATTTGATTGGGAAATAGGATTGGTATTCGATACCAATTAGAAACAAAAGAAGGAAAGTCAATGGGGAACCGACCAGGACCACCAACCGACCGGGACCACCAACCGACCGATTCACTTGTGAACCGACCGGTTGAGGTGTCCCAACCGATCGGTTCACTTCTGAACTGACCGGTTCAGGTCCCCAACCGACCACTTTAGTTGTGAAACGATCGGTTCAGGTTGTGAGTTGGTTGCTTTTGTAGAAAATCTCGAACCCTTCTACTCCTTCTTTTAGTCCCGCATTGCCCGGGATGGAGAACCCTATCCCATGACCCTCCTATATATATAGGGGTATTGGGGGCTTCTCAAAGTACAACTCAGTGCAACCAGTTGCTCTGCAAAGTTTTCGTTCTCTGGTTTTGGTAACCGAGAGAGCCCGAGCAAGTGCTACCCGCAAAGGGAGGTGCAGTAAGGGAAAGACAACTGCAGTTGCAACTGGAGGCAGGAGAGTGTGTTGGCGACTAGTACGTCAACAGGAGGGTGCGACTCCTTCCAACTCCTTATGGGACAAGGAGTGTGGAGTTCCAGGTGGTCCATGTGACTACTTCAGAGGCGGGAGGTTTCTGCCGCTCAGGAGGACAACTGTCGACCCGACAGTCTGGTGAGACCAGGAGTCGTCAGTCCCGGTGCGACCAGGAGCTGCACAGACACCGTCGAAGATCGGAGTTAAAGACCGCACAAGGCGCGAGGTATTGTCGCCGAGCAAGCCTCGGGACAAGGTATGATTCCACAAACCATCCTTTCCTATTATATAGACGTTGACGCGTTTCCTTGTTCCGGGTTTGGGGGAGAAAATTTTTGTTTCCGCTACCATCTCTGCCTCCCCTAAAACCCAACAGTGGTATCAGAGCCACGTCAACTGCTCTATATTTTAGGAATATCGATATGATCGATTTTAGTTTGTCGCATTTATTTATTGCATACGATGCGAATAATATTGGCTTTATGCATGTCCAATCCTAAATCCACAAATCCCAATTACATATATGATATGTATTATTAATGCACTCGATACGCGTCGCCCTTAAACGAGTTTTGTGGTGGATGTATAGTGTGGTTATGGCCAATAAATCATATTTGTGTATGGTTGTTTGTGGTTGCTTGCATCTCAGTCTGCGCACCGATCTTCCTTCTCATGTTCCTGATGTAACTCAAAATAATTTGAGATTATTTCCTATCTTTGCTCCCCCCAAATGTAACTTGGGATTTCTCCTTTTATGCAATGTAAAATAGGATAGATTTTATTTCCTGTTATGTCGAAGAATGGAGGACATCGAGACGACAGCTGAAACGGTCGGTTCAAGGCGTGAACCGATCGATTGACGTTCCAGACGATCGGTTCAAGGAGTGAGCCGATCAGTTGATGACCGGTTCGAGGAGAGAGACGAGTGGGTGGCAGCCATGATGAGATGCACGACGACCAGGCGAACCGATCAGTTGGAGGAGCCAACTGATCGGCTGGTGGCACCCAGATGACCGGGCCAGAATGAGCAAGTCATTCATGTGATGAGTTGATCTACTCTAAAGGAAAAGCACAGAGTTCATCTTGTACAGGTTGCATGTGATGTAGACCTAGATGACCGTGATTCCTCTTGGCTCGAGGAATCACATTAGGATGGCCATAATCATTGCTTTTATCATTTTGCATGTTTTCTGTGGGATATAGCATGTATATGATACATACTATGTATTGTGGTGATTGGATATGTATATGTATATAACAACTAAATCCCTCATTAAATATTAAGTTTTAGATGCCTTCCAAATGTGACACACGTGAAAAGCTTGATCGACCAAGTGTGGGCACGCCCTAGCGTGGTGCACCGTCTATCTCGTGGAAGCGTGAAGGATGAATGTGTGGGTCTGCCCTAGCATGGTGCATATTCATCGTGTTTGCTTTGGGTCAGACTTAACAAGGTGATCTAGATGGGATCTAGTACCTTGAGGCATGGAGATGATCATGGAAAGGAGTTGCATTTGACATCTTATCAAGAGTTGCATATGATGCAATTGACAAGAGTTGCCTACCTGAGAGATCTATGTTGTGGGTGACAGCCCTAGCTGGTCCATGACTTAGAGGATTTCAAGATCTTGCCCACTAGAAGGTTGTACGCTGCAATCTTCTGAATTGATGGTGAGGGCTATCAATTTGAAGCAAAATAGTGGGAGCGATAATTAATTAAAGGCCTAATTATATCGTCAAATTTTGAAATCAATCAAATAAGTCAAAAATGAGTTTTTGGACTAAAATTGCATATTTCCTTTTGTAGTACAAATGACAACAAACAAAAATCACTTTTCTTTGCGATCGGTCCTTGAAAAGGACAAGCTAAATGGGAAAAACTTCCACGACTGGTATCGAACATTGAGAATTGTTCTCACTCAAGAGCGAAAGCTCTATGTCCTGGATACTCCAATTCCAGAGGAACCCGCTCCTAATGCACCAAAGACAGAAAGGGATGCTTACAAGAAGCATTCTGATGATGTCATTGATGCAAAGTGCTTTATGTTATGCTCCATGAACCATGAGTTGCAGAGACAACATGAGAACATGGGTGTCATTGAGATGATTCAGCATCTCAAGAACATGTATGAAGATCAGGCACGGCAAGAGAGATACAATGTCTCAAGGGCACTGTTCAAGTGCGTCATGATAGAAGGAGATCTAGTTGGTCCTCACACACTCAAGATGATTGGGTATGTGGAGAACCTACAGAGACTGGGATTTCCACTGAGACAAGAGTTGGCTACTGACGTGATACTGCAATCGTTGCCAGAATCCTATAGTCAGTTTGTGATGAACTACAACATGAACAACTTTGATAGGCCACTGTCAGAATTGTTGGGCATGTTGAGGACAACCGAGATACAGATGAAGAAGGACAAGCCTAAGCCTGTGATGGTGATCACGAGCAAGAAAGGCAAGTCCAAGCGCAAGGGCAAGGGAAAAGCTAAGAAAGGTTCTGATGCTAGCCAAGAGCCCAAGTCATCTTCAGCTCTCAAGGCCAAGGGAGGCTTGACCAAGAAAGGAAATTGCCACCATTGTCAAAAGCCATGACATTGGAAAAGGAATTGTCCTCTCTATCTGGAAGAACAAAAGAAGAAAGAGGCGACAGACGTCTCTACTTAAAGGTGTCATGAAAGAAAACTTGTAACACTTTTTGAGGTATATGATACCAAGATGTAAAGTGTAAAGCACTCATAATTGGGGCAAGTGTTTCCACCATAGATAGGAGTACTTTAGTTTATTTTCAGCCTATAAGGCATGTAATACAGTTATGAACTGCTATTTCATATTTTCCAATAGATAGAAACACTTTATTTTGCATATTGTATGACAATGATGGCAAACAATAAAGAGATGTTTCAATTTATAAAGATATGATCTTTGTGGCAATGCCTTATTTATCTTGTGGTATTTGATATGCATAAGATAAAATGATACCTAAAAGTTATAGATTACTCAAACAATCAAATTAGCATCAATCATGAGAAATTCATTTATAGTTTCCATGTGATGGATAAATCTAGACTCTTTTGGTTAGAGAATCAATAAGAGACATTAATATCTTGGACATGATTAATCAATCTTCACTAAAGGTAGTGGTAGAATGATTGTCCTATTAGGTATAATACATGTGATGTATTTATATACCTATTGGAACAAATGCTAATACTTCAAATGGTGTTTAGAGAAATACCAATATGAATATCTTGAAGTGTTCAAGATTATCATAGATGAAGTACATATTTGGTAAAGTATTAATTCTTGATGAGATCAATGAATGAAATACTTGGACCAAATGTTTGAGATCCTTATGAGTGATTATGATAGTGTATCATAGTGAACTCATGATTAAGGCATGGTGATGTCTAAATCAAGAAGGAATCATACTCTAAGGAGTTAGAGAATGATGATCAAATAACTGAATTCTTCTTAATAAATGAATACCCCACACTAATAAAGGACATTAAGAATCACAAGGAGTTGTGAGTTCTTATATCCTTAACAGATACACCTCAATTATCTATGTGATGAGTTGTTCATGTGATGAGTCAACTATCTAGATGATTATGAGGAACCAAATTTTGAGTTATGGTTTATGACCATTACATCCTAAATGACATCCATGTGAACCATAAGGTATGACCTTGATGGTAGCACTCGTTGGATGAATTCCATAAGTGAAAATGAATCTTAAGTGTTAAGATACATGGATAACATTTTGAGAAGGATGATGCTTGTTGATTGCAACTTAATGACTGAGGCATTTTGCATATGGATACTAAAACTGTATTCCTATGAGGAATAAAACAAGGATGTGTACGTGACACAACCTATAAGGTTTATGAATCCACTAATGCAAATGAAGTCTATAAGTTACAATGGACTAATCAATGTGATTGATTGAGTACGAGCAACTCAGAATTGGATCTTTGCTTTGATGATATAGTCAAAGGGTTTGACTCATATATCAAAGATAAAGAAGAGATCTGTGATTTAGTGGGAGCGTGTTCACATTCCACATGTTGATGTGAAATGGAAATGTTCTAGAATGGAAATCCAAAAGTGGAAATTATCTTTAAGGAATATAGAGATGTTTCCTATGTGATAGGAATAGAGATCTATAGAGATAGTTCTCGAAGAACCGCTTGACCTGAAAAGAGAAAGCATACATTGCCAATCTGTACTGAAGGGTTTAGTATGCACATATTCAGTGGGAGAAAAATTGTCTATGGAGTTAGTATCCTAAGGCCAAGTGTCCAATTCTTATGAAGAATGGGAACACTAAGAATAGATATGGGTCTATCATGTATGTAATCATCCCATTATCTTGCATGTATGGACATGGCAAGAATAAAATGCATTCATCATCTTGTATGTATGACATGACAAAATGATGTGCTCATCCTGATAACTCGCATGTGGGACATGACGAGGGGATGTTTGTCTACTTCCAGTAAGGGTTACTGGAATACCATAAGAACTTGATAAGTACTTGAGAAGTACTAGTTCTATGGAGATAAGGAAGAGTTCAATGTAAAGAGTTACATTGATGCGAACTTCTGAAAGGACAGAAAATTAATCACAAAGTATACATAGGATGTATAAAAGTGAAAGTTTGTTGATAATTGGAAGTGTTCCAATAAAACCATTTAAAAGGAAATGTCGAGCATCTATGCGTTAGAGAACAACAGTAGATACTATATGGATCTGAAAAGTTCATGAGATGAACTTATAGATATTCCGCTCATTGATGAAAAGTATGGAATCCTTGATCATGCAATGTGGCTAAAGGTTAGTAAAGGAATACAAGATCACATATTACGACAACTCCATCTCATACGTGTGACGTACATCGAAGAGATGAGAGACATGAAATTTAAACTAACTTTGGCAAGGTGTTGCCATAACTCACTATGTTCGCACTTGAGAACAGTAACATGTGGGACATGTTTGAAGATCACTATGAATATGATTCAAGGGTGATTGACTCGCAGTGCAAGTGGGAGTCTGTTGGAATGTATGCCCTGAGAGCCAATCATGGGATGATTGGTGGGATACATTAAGATTGAATTTGATAAACAATAAAGGCGAGCTTCCAATTCTTTCTGGTTCAGTCATATGAGATAGTGATAGAACATATTGAATGTCTAGAGAATGACAGTACTCAATGACGTATGCCTTCAGGTTCATGACCTGAACAATGAGATCATACGGATGCTAAGAGTTTGTACATTCTTGTTATGTCCCTAGTCGGATGTCATTGTGGAAGGTAGATTGACAGCAATGACACACAAGACTAGATTGTGGTGTTGGTTGATGACAGAATCTCATTAGTCATGATATAGAGATATCAAACCAAACACATAGGTACTTGTTAGAGAACAAGTGTACCAGAAAGACCCACTGTGAGTTTGACACATGGAACCATGACATGGTAGTCACAGTCAGTACTCACAGTGATGGTGGTGAGTGTGATTCTTTGACTTGAAATCACTACACTCAACACATGTCGTTGGGCACACTTTGACATCATCAAACGCAGTCCTGGAACATGGGTTGTTATAAAGGTGATGATTGGGTGGCTTTGACACATGGGGCTTTGAGGGGTGAGTGATAGATATGGGATTTGTCCCTCCTGAGGGAGTTTGATATCCATGGCCATTTAATGAGTAGGATTGAGAAAGGTGTGCACACATGTGTGAATCAGTATGTGATATTGATGTCATACATATCTCTTCTAGTCTACTCTGAGATCAAGAAAGTGAATGAACGTTGACAGGATGACTGTTCCATGCCTCAAGTTCATTCGGGATATCAGTGACAAAGGAATTATACATTCAATGTAACACCATTCACAAATTGTAGGATTGAAAGTTGTTCTCCAACTTTCTACTTTCACTTGGGTAGCATTGATGTGTGACTATTTCTTATGAAGTCATAAGTGTTATGGACTTTCACTGCCAATGTGAAATGGACCTGCAGGGTCACACACATAGGATTTAACCTGGAAGAGGAGTTTTGTCCACAAGCAATGTTTAGATTGATTACTAAAGGAGTTTAGTAGTTCAATTAAACACTCAATTAATTGATAGTTCAATGTCATAGTGTTCAAGGTTTTGGACACATTGATTGGAGTATCAAATTGATTGAAATCACAATTGACTGATTCTGCACAATCTACACTCCCAACTGATCGGCTCATGTGATGAACCGATCGGCTGAGCTGGGTGAACGGGTCGACTCAAGTGTTGAGATGATCGGCTCAAGATCAGGGTGAACCGATTGCTTCAAGTGTTGAAACAATCGATTTAACTGGTGCAACCGAGCAAGTTGGGAAAGTAGGATTGGTGAGAATTTTCCTTTAATTTCAATTGCCCAATTTGATTGGGAAATAGGATTGGTATTCGATACCAATTAGAAATAAAAGAAGGAAAGTCTACGGGGAACCGACCAGGACCGCCAACCGACCGATTCACTTGTGAACCGACCGGTTGAGGTGTCCGAACCGACCGGTTCACTTGTGAACCGACCGGTTCAGGTCCCCAACTGACCGTTTCAGTTGTAAAATGATCGGTTCAGGTTGTGAGTTGGTTGCTTTTGTGGAAAATCTCGAACCCTTCTACTCCTGCTTTTAGTCCCGCATTGCCCGGAATGGAGAACCCTGTCCCATGACCCTCCTATATATATAGGGTATTGGGGGTTTCTCAAAGTACAACTCAGTGCAACCAATTGCTCTGCAAAGTTGTCGTTCTCTGGTTTTGGTAACCGAGAGAGCCCGAGCAAGTGCTACCCGCAAAGGGAGGTGCAGCAAGGGAAAGACAACTGCAGTTGCAACTAGAGGTAGGAGAGTGTGTTGGTGACTAGTACATCAACAGGAGGGTGCGACTCCTTCCAACTCCTTGTGGGACAAGGAGTGTGGAGTTCTAGGTGGTCTGTGTGGACTACTTCAGAGGCGGGAGGTTTCTGCCGCTCAGGAGGACAACTGTCAACCCGACAGTCCGGTGAGACCAGGAGTCGTCAGTCCCGGTGCGACCAGGAGCTGCATTGACACCGTCGAAGACCGGAGTTAAATACCGCACAAGGCACGAGGTATTGTCACTGAGCAAGCCTCGGGACAAGGTACGATTCCACAAACCATCCTTTCCTATTATATAGACGTTGACGCGTTTCCTTGTTCCGGGTTTGGGGGAGAAAATTTTTGTTTCCGCTGCCATCTCTGCCTCCCCTAAAACCCAACATCGATTTCCTGATCAAGTCGCAAACTGTTGTCATCCCTCATCTGCAAGGAGTGTTGGTTATGGGAGGACCAAAGCCTTGTTTCTTAACGGTAATACAGACGACCGAGGAAGGGGTTCCACTACTGTCCATGCTGCAAGTTGCCGATGGCCTAAGAAAGGGTGAGGAAACTTTCTTAGCTCTACTGGAGGAGCAAATGCCAAGGCCAGCAGCGCCGCAGGAGTTACATCAAATCTTGAGGGATTTCGGGGATGTGCTGCCAGAAAAGTTACCTGCAACGCTGCCTCCAAAGAGAGATGTCGACCACGCCATTGAATTAGTACCAGGCACCCGGCCTCCGGCCCAAGCCCCGTACCGCATGCCCCCTGCTCATCTGGATACGTTGAGGAGGCAATTGAAGGAACTGCTCGACGCCGGTTACATCAGGCCCAACAAAGCGCCATCCGGTGCCCCGGTTCTTTTCCAAAAGAAGAAGGACGGGTCCCTTAGAATGTGCGTGGACTATCGGGCCTTGAACAAAGTCACTATCCGCAACAACTATCCAGTACCCAACGTTGAAGACTTATTCGACAGACTGGGGAGCGCTCGAATCTTCACTAAGATGGACTTGCGCTCAGGGTACTATCATGTTTGAATCGGGGAAGGGGACAAGGACAAGATGACATGTGTAACTCATTATGGTGCTTATGAGTTTCTTGTGATGCCCTTTGGGTTGACAAATGCCCTGGCTACTTTCTGCACATTATGAATAATGTTCTTTCAGATTACATTGATGCCTTTGTCGTTGTTCACTTGGATGATATTGTCGTCTATAGTCGGGATATGGACGAGCATAATGATCATCTGAGATTGGTCCTAAATCGCCTAAGGGAACATTAGTTGTATCTTAAGCCAGAGAAATGTTCCTTTGGCCAACAATCAATTGAGTTCTTAGGGCATATCATCCAGGAGGGCAAGGTCCTGATGGATCCAAAGAAGGTGGCGGCCATTGAGGAGTGGCCAACTCCCAAGAACGTAAATGAGTTGCGTTCATTTTTGGGACTCGTCAACTATTATCAGAAGTTCGTGAGGAGCTTTTCCAAGATCTCAACGCCCTTGTCCGATTTGTTTAAAAAGGGAGCCAAGTATGAATGGAGCCTAGACTGCCAGAATGCTTTCGAGAAGTTAAAGATGGCGGTTATGTTCGAACCTGTCCTTTCGTTGCCAGACTTTTCACATGCATTTGAGGTATGCACAGATGCATCCGATCGAGCTATTGGGGGAGTTCTTATGCAGCAGGGACACCCATTGCCTTCAAAAGCAGAAAGCTAAGTGCCACGGAACAGAGGTACTCAGTGCACGAGAAGAAGATGACGATTGTGATTCATTGTCTAAGAATTTGGAGACCTTATCTGCTGGGTTCCAAATTCATGGTATGGACGGATAATGTAGCAACGAGTTGCTTCAACGGTCAGAAGAAACTGACCCCGAAGCAAGCGAGATGGCAAGATTTCCTGGCGGAGTTTGACATAGAGTTGCGATACAAGCCTGGAAAGCACAATACAGTGGCCGATGCGTTGAGTAGACACATCAAACCCGAGGAGCCAACAGAGGTGGTTTCTGCAATCTTTGTTGTGAGTGGCGACATTTTTCAACAAGTGGCGGAATATACTGTGGAGGATCCTATCACAAAGCCCCTACTGGAGCAGGTACGAGATGGCTCTACGAGAAGGTTTTGGGAAGAAGGCAGAATTCGTTTCGCTAAGGGGAGGCGCCCCTACATCCCAAAGTCAGGTGGACTTCATGGGAAACTATTGCAAGAGACCCACGATTCATTGTGGGCGAGACACCCAGGTGTCGAGTGCACTTTCGCCTTGTTGTCAAGCAGCTACTTCTGGCCCAAAATGGAGGAGGACGTTGAGAAGTACGTCCGCACTTGTCTCATTTGTCAGCAGGACAAGTCTGAGAAGCGCAAACAGCAGGGGTTGTTACAACCGCTTCCAGTGCCCGAGAGACCATTTGAGTCCGTCTCCATGGACTTTATTTCTGGTCTACCACAAGTGCAAGGGTTTCAGTCCATTATGGTGATAGTGGACCGCTTCTCCAAGTATGTGACGTTTGTGCCAGCACCCAAGAAGTGTTCAACAGAGATGGCCGCAACACTCTTCATGAAAGAGGTAGTGAAACATTGGGGACTTCTGAGAACAATCGTGAGTGACAGGGACACTCGCTTTACAGGTCGGTTCTGGACTCAGTTGTTTGCTGCTATGGGGACAACTTTAAATTTCTCCACAGCAAACCACCCCAAAACCGACGGGCAAACGGAGCACATCTACACAATTCTAGAGGATTACTTGCGTCACTATGTGCTTTCCAACCAAGAGAACTGGGCAGATTTACTTGATATCGCCCAATTTTTCTACAAAAGCCAAACTAGTTCGAGGTGGCAATGGGGAGGCAGCCCCTAACGCCAGTGGAATTAGCCAAAGGCATGGACCAGGAGTGTTCGTGTCCCTCAGCCTCTCATTTTGTGAAGGCGAGACAAGAAAACGCTGAGGAGTGCTGCGACAATCTGCTGAAGGCTCAACGGAGGATGAAGAAAAAGGAGGACTTACATCATCGTGACCGAGAATACGACGTTGGCGACAAGGTGTGGCTGAGACTCACACCCCAGATGTGGAACAAGATCAGCAGGAAGGTGGCGCACACGGGACTTGTGCCTCGCTATGATGGCCCCTTCACAATTCTCTGAAGGATCGGAAATGTGGCCTATTGCCTCGATTTTCCAAGTCGACTAAAGTTTCATCTAGTGTTTCATGTTTCAAAACTTAAGGACTATCATGGAGATAGTTCCAACCCAGAGCGTCAGATTCCTACAAGGGCCCCTGTGATAGTTAGAGTTCATCATGAGCGCAAGGTCGAAAGAATTCTGGACCATAAAGTCAAAGGTGGACACCGCAAGAATAGGAGGTGCTACTTCCACATCAAGTGGGTGGACACACCAGAGAGTGAAGCATCCTGGGAACTCGACAATACACTGTGGGAGTACGAACGTATGCTGAAGGCTTATGTGGCGACCCTGCCTCCGAGGACGGCAGCAATATTTGGTGGGGGAGGGCTTGTGACCCCTCAAAGCTCATAAAGACCAAGGCAAGCGAGAGGGAGATCGGGCCAGCTTGGGGGAAGCTCGACCTAGCTCCTAAGGAGCTGCATCCAACTCGGTTCAGCTCTAAGTGAAGGGAGTGAGCTCGGAATAGCTCGACTCCAGCTCAGTCGATGCGTGTGCAGCTCGCCAGTGTTGCTCTCAGCTCGATTGACCCGCACGCTAGCTCGCGAGCTACCTCAGACTTGACTCAGGGGCGAGTCAGAGGATCGGACACATGGAGGTGACAGCAAGGGATACTGCCGTGTGCCGAACTGACACCACAACTACTGGGAACGTGAGCGTGAGGCGGCTGAGACTGAGGGGACGCGAGTGGAGTGCAACTGCCACTCAGGCTCGGGACCTCAGCGAACCAGTGCGATTAGGCCATGATCCCACGTAGTGGGACGTGGGCAAATGCAACCATTGCCAGGTAGGAGACGCGACGCTTCAGCAAAGGGATGCGATGTTTTCCGCCTCAATGGGGGCAGACGTGGGAACGTGGATGCCCCTGCGTGGTGGAAGGCCAATAACTACCAGCAACTACTCCGGGTCGTCGTTATGTATTAAGGGCTGTAGAGGGCGGACCCTTGGGAGTTAAGGGATGCGACGAGTCAAGTTAGAAACCGCTCGCACCCCTTCATCCTTGTAACTGCCTCGTGCAGGATTTGCATAAGTATGGGACTTAGCCAACTAAGTCATTCATGAACTCACGGGGAGTTAAGTGAATCCAATTGAGGATTGGACTGACTTAGAGTTGTGCAAGGCCTTGTAAAGTTTTGTACATCACGTTGAGAGTGCCATAGTGAAAGAGAAGTCTCCGGCAACTGCTTCTTGTTCTGTGTGATTGTTCTATCTCTTCCTTTGTGTGAATTTCTCTAAGTCCCTTAGAGGAAATCGAGTGAAGGCTGAAGTGAGGGAAGGCAAACCTCACTGCCGCACACTTTTGTGATTTAAGGGGAACACCTCTCTCCCTAGTGCTCTGAACTTCTGATAATAGTTGACGAGTCCCAAAAATGAACACAACTCATTTACGTTCTTGGCAGTTGGCCACTCCTCAATGGCCGCTACCTTCTTTGGATCCATCAGAACCTTGCCCTCCTGGATGATATGCCCTAAGAACTCAATTGATCATTGGCCAAAGGAATATTTCTCTGGCTTAAGATACAACTGATGTTCCCTTAGGCGATTTAGGACCAAGCTCAGATGATCCTTATGCTCGTCCATATCCTGACTATAGACGACAATATCATCCAAGTAAACAACGACAAAGGAATCGATGTAATCCGAAAGAACATTATTCATTAATGTGCAGAAAGTAGCCGGGGTGTTTGTCAACCCAAACAACATCACAAGAAACTCATAAGCACCATAACTAGTTACACATGTCGTCTTGTCCTCATCCCCTTCCCTGATTTGAACCTGATAGTACCCTGAGTGCAAGTCCATCTTGGTGAAGATCTGAGCGCTCCTCAGTCTGTCGAATAAGTCTTCAACGTTGGGTACTGGATAGTTGTTGCAGACAGTAACTTTGTTCAAGGCCCGGTAGTACACTCACATTCTAAGGGAACCATCCTTCTTCTTTTGGAAAAGAACCAGGGCACCGAATGGCACTTTGCTGGTCCTGATGTAACCGGCGTCGAGCAGTTCCTTCAATTGCCTCCTCAACTCCTACAGATGAGCAGGGGGCATGCGGTACGAGGCTTGGGCCGGAGGCCGGGTGCCTAGTACCAGTTCAATGGCATGGTCGACATCTCTCTTTGGAGGCAGCGTTGCAGGTAACTTTTCTGGAAGCACATCCCCGAAATCCCTCAAGATTTGATGTAACTCCTGCGGCGCCGCTGGGCTCGGCATTTGCTCCTCCTTCAGTAGAGCTAAGAAGGTTTCCTCACCCTTTCTTAGGCCATCGGCAACTTGCAGTGCGGACAATAGTGGAACCCCTTCCTTGGACGTACGTATTGCCATTAAGAAACAAGGCTTTGGTCCTCCCATAACCAACACTCCTTGTAGATGAGGGATGACAACAGTTTGCGACTTGATCAGAAAATCCAGGCTAAGAATTACCTTAAAGTCATCAAGACGAGCAACCAACATGGTCGCTTCACCAATCCAGTCCCCCAATTGAATTTGACTAACCGTCGTCCCCTGAATGGATGTGGGCTCAGAGTTAACTGCCTTAACTCTGAGCCCATCCTTCAGTCCTTTCAACTTTAGTCTGTCCTTTTCCTTCTCGGACACAAAGTTGTGGGTGGCCCCCGTGTCCACCATAACTTCCACCAGCACTCCATTAATCTTTGCAGCAAAGTAAAGGAGTATGTTCCTCCACAGTCTCACCGGCTGAGAAGCAGCAATAGCATTCACTAACTGGATGGGACAAACCTGAGGCGGTTCCTCCCGTCTTGGTTCAGTGACTAAGGCCTTCATCTTCTCACGATATGGGCACTCCATCAATCGATGCGGTTGGTTGTAGAGATAACAATGCAAAGTCCTCACTTTGACATTACAGTTGGATGGGCCGTCTCCAACCTTGCTACTTTAGCCTTCAGGACCCTTCCCGAACGGCCTGTTGTCGGTGAAGTTTGGACGTCCGTTTGACAGAACGTCTGTCCTATTATTGAGAGAGCATAGAGTCTGGCTGAGGGGTCGGGCATTGGTTAGCTCCTGTAACCGTCCCGACATGTCGTCCAGTTTCCTCATCATCTGGGCGACTCGATCCTCCAGGACAAAGACTCATTCTCGCATCCTCTCTTGTTGCTGTGTTCCATCTTTCCCCATCGTAGTTGCAGGTGTCGGATCCGACTGTCGTAGCAGCTTTGATACCACTTGTCACACCCCTTAATTCACAAAGGTGTGCGGCAGTGAGGTTTGCCTTCCCTCACTTCAGCCTTCACTCGATTTCCTCTAAGGGACTTAGAGAAATTCACACAAAGGAAGAGATAGAACAATCACACGGAACAAGAAGCAGTTATTGGAGACTTCTCTTTCACTATGGCACTCTCAACGTGCTGTACAAAACTTTACAAGGCCTTGCACAACTCTAAGTCAGTCCAATACTCAATTGGATTCACTTAACTCCTCGTGAGTTCATGAATGACTCGGTTGGCTAAGTCCCATATTTATACAAGTCCTGCACAAGGCAGTTACAAGGATGAAGGGGCGCGAGCGGTTTCTGTAACTCCTCCCTCAGTCGGGCGATGTCCGCAACCATTTACTCTAGAGTCTGGCTGATCGGTTGCAAGGCAGTTGCAATCTGAGAGGCGACCGTCTGGTCTGACTTGGATGAGTCGGCGCCCTCAACTCCTTCCACCCGTTGTGCCAATTCGAGTAACTGCTCATTGAGGTGTTGCGCTAACTTCTCTAACGATGTGACTCGTTCTCGAGTCTTGATATGTTCTTCTTTTCCGGCCATGGCGAACAAGGAAGAAGAACCTGCTCTGGGAAACTTGTCACTCCTGGGAACACCTCTCTCCCTGGTGCTCTGATACCACTTGTCACACCCCTTAATTTACTAAAGTGCGTGGCAGTGAGGTTTGCCTTCCCTCACTTCATCCTTCACTCGAAATTCCTCTAAGGGACTTAGAGAAATCAAACCAAACAGGGACATAATAGGCTCGTAGAAGAATGAACAAGAAAGGATGCTGGATCCGACGAACGTATGTTGAAAGCTTATGTGGTGACCCTGCCTCTGAGGACGGAGGCACTATTTTGTGGGGGAGGGCTTGTGACCCCTCAAAGCTCATAAAGACCAAGGCATGTGAGAGGGAGCTCGAGCCAGCTCGGGGGAAGCTCGGCCTAGCTCCTAAGGAGCTGCATCCATCTCGGTTCAGCTCTAAGTGAAGAGAGTGAGCTCGGGATAGCTCGACTCCAGCTCAGTCGATGCGCGTGTAGATTTCTAGTGCCGCGCTCAGCTCGATTGACCTGCACACTAGCTCGCGAGCTAGCTCAGACTTGACTCGGGGGCGAGATAGAGGATCAGACGCACGGAGGCAACAACAAGGGAGACTGCTGTGTGCCGAACTGACACCACGACTACTGGGAACGTGAGCGTGAGGCAGCTGAGACTGAGGGGACACGAGTGGAGTGCAACTGCTACTCGGGCTCGGAACCTTAGCGAACCAGTGTGAGTAGGCCACGATCCCACGTAGCGGGACGTGGGTGAACACAACCATTGCCAAGAAGGAGACGTGATGCTTCAGCAAAGGGATGCGACGTTTTCCGCCTCAACGAGGAAGACGTGGGAGAGAACGTGGGCAAGGACGTGGGAACGTGGACGCCCCTGCACGGTGGAAGGCCAATAACTACCACCAACTGCTCCAGGTCGTCGTTATGTATTAAGGGCCATAGAGGGCGGACCCTAGGGAGTTAAGGGACGCGACATGTCATATTAGAAACCGCTCGTGCCTCTTCATCCTTGTAACTGCCTCATGCAGGACTTGTATAAATATGGGACTTAGCCAACCGAGTCATTCACGAACTCACGGGGAGTTAAGTGAATCCAATTGAGGATTGGACTGACATAGAGTTGTGCAAGGCCTTGTAAAGTTTTATACATCACATTGAGAGTCCCATAGTGAAAGAGAAGTATCCGGCAACTGCTTCTTGTTCCGTGTGATTGTTCTATCTCTTCCTTTGTGTGAATTTCTCTAAGTCCCTTAGAGGAAATCGAGTGAAGGCTGAAGTGAGGGAAGGCAAACCTCACTGCCACACACCTTTGTGAATTAAAGGGCGTGAAAAATGGTATCAGAGCTACTACGACAGTCGGATCTGATGCCTGCAACTACGATAAGGAAAGATGGAACACAACAACAAGAGAGGATGCGAGAACGAGTCTCTATCCTGGAGGATCAAGTCACCCAGATGATGAGGAAACTGGATGACATGTCGAGACGGTTACAGGAGGTAACCGCTGCCCGACCCCTCAGCCAGACTCTATGCTCTCTCAACAATAGGATAGACATTCTATCGAACGGACGTTTGAACTTCACCGACAATAGGCAGTTTAGGAAGGGTCCTGAAGGCCAAAGTAGCAAGGTTGGAGATGGCCCATCCAACCGTAACGTCAAAGTGGGGACTTTGCATTGTTATCTCTACAACGAACCACATCGATTGATGGAGTGCTCATATTGTGAGAAGATGAAGGCCTTAGTCACTGAACCAAGACGGGAGGAACCGCCTTAGCTTTGTCTCATCCAGTTAGTGAATGATATTGCTGCTTCTCAGCCAGTGAGACTGTGGAGGAACAAACTCCTTTACTTTGCTGCAAAGATTAATGGAGTGCCGGCGGAAGTTACAATGGACACGGGGGCCACCCACAACTTTGTGTCCGAGAAGGAAAAGGACACACTAAAGTTGAAAGGACTGAAGGATGGTGGAAGAGTTAAGGTAGTTAACTCTGAGCCCACATCCATTCAGGGGACGACGGTTAGTCAAATTCAGTTGGGGGATTGGATTGGTGAAGCGACCATATTGGTTTCCCGTCTTGACGACTTTAAGGTAATTCTTGGCCTGGATTTCCTGATCAAGTCGCAAAATGTTGTCATCCCTCATCTGCAAGGAGTGTTGGTTATGGGAGGACCAAAGACTTATTTCTTAACGGCAATACGGACGACCGAGGAAGGGGTTCCACTACTGACCGCGCTGCAAGTTGTTGATGGCCTAAGATAGGGTGAGGAAACCTTCTTAGCTCTACTGAAGGAGGAGCAAACGCCGAGCCCAACAACGCCGCAGGAGTTACATCAAATCTTGAGGGATTTCAGGGATGTGCTGCCAGAAAAGTTACCTGCAATGCTGCCTCCAAAGAGAGATGTCGACCACGCCATTGAACTGGTACCAGGCACCCGGCCTCCGGCCCAAGCCCTGTACCGCATGCCCCCTGCTCATCTGGAGGAGTTGAGGAGGCAATTGAAGGAACAGCTCGACGCCGGTTACATCAGGCCCAGAAAAGCACCATTCGGTGCCCCGATTCTTTTCCAAAAGAAGAAGGATGGGTCCCTTAGAATGTGCGTGGACTACCGGGCCTTGAACAAAGTCAGTGTCCACAACAACTATCCAATACCCAACATTGAAGACTTATTCGACAGACTGGGGAGCACTCGGATCTTCACCAAGATGGACTTGCGCTCAGAGCACTATCAGGTTTGAATTAGGGAAGGGGATGAGGACAAGATGACATGTGTAACTCGTTATGGTGCTTATGAGCTTCTTGTGATGCCGTTTGGGTTGACAAATGCCCCGGCTACTTTCTGCACATTAATGAATAATGTTCTTTCGGATTACTTCGATGCCTTTATCATTGTTTACTTTGATGATATTGTCGTCTATAGTCGGGATATGGATGAGCATAAGGATCATTTGAGATTGGTCCTAAATCACCTAAGGGAACATCAGTTGTATCTTAAGTGAGAGAAATGTTCCTTTGGCCAACGATCAATTGAGTTCTTAGGGCATATCATCTAGGAGGGCAAGGTCCTGATGGATCCAAAGAAGGTGGCGGCCATTGAGGAGTGGCCAACTCCCAAGAACATAAACGAGTTGCGTTCATTTTTGGGACTCGTCAACTATTATCGAAAGTTCGTGAGGAGCTTTTCCAAGATCTCAGCGCCCTTGTCCGACTTGCTTAAAAAGGGAGCCAAGTATGAATGGAGCCCAGACTTCCAGAATGCTTTTGAGAAGTTAAAGATGGTGGTTATGTACGAACCTATCCTGTCATTGCCAGACTTTGCACATGCATTTGAGGTATGCACAGATGCATCCGATCGAGCTATTGGGGGAGTTCTTATGCAGCAGGGACACCCCATTGCCTTCGAAAGTAGAAAGCTAAGTGCCACAGAACAGAGGTACTCCATAAATGAGAAGGAGATGACGGAGGTGATTCGTTGTCTAAGAATTTGGAGACCTTATCTGCTGGGTTCCAAATTCGTGGTATGGACGGATAAAGTAGCAATGAGTTGCTTCAACGGTTAGAAGAAACTGACCCCAAAGCAAGCGAGATGGAAAGATTTCCTTACGGAGTTCGACATGGAGTTGCGATACAAGCCCGGAAAGCATAATACAGTGGCTGATGCGTTGAGTAGACGTATCGAACCCAATGAGCCAACAGAGGTGGTTTCTGCAATCGTCGCTGCGAGTGGTGACATTCTTCAACAAGTGACAGAATATACTACGGAGGATCCTGTCACAAAGCCCCTACTGGAGCAGGCATGAGATGGCTCTATGAGAAGGTTTTCGGAAGAAGGTGGAATTCTTTTCCCTAAGGGGAGGTGCCCCTACATCCCAAAGTCAGGTGGACTTCATGGGAAACTATTGCAAGAGACCCACGATTCATTATGGGCGGGACACCCAGGTGCCGAGTGCACTTTCACCTTATTGTCAAGTAGCTACTTCTAGACCAAAATGGAGGAGGACGTTGAGAAGTACATCCACACCTATTGCATTTGTCAGTAGGACAAGTCTGAGAAGCGCAAACAACAGGGGTTGTTACAACCGCTTCCAGTGCCCGAGAGACCATTCGAGTCCGTGTCCATGGACTTCATTTCTGGTCTACCATAAGTGCAAGGGTTCCAGACCATTATGGTGATAGTGGACCACTTCTCCAAGTATGCAACGTTTGTGCCAGCACCCAAGAAGCGTTCAACGGAGATGGCCACAACACTCTTCATGAAAGAGGTAGTGAAGCATTGGGGACTGCCGAGAACAATCGTGAGTGACAGGGACATTCACTTTACAGGTCGGTTATGGACTCAGTTGTTTGTTGCTATGGGGACAACTTTAAATTTCTCCACAGCAAACCACCCCCAAACCGACAGGCAGACGGAGTGCATCAACGACGTTCTAGAGGATTACTTGCGTCACTATGTGCTTGCCAACCAAGAGAACTGGGCGGATTTACTTTATATCGCCCAATTTTGCTACAACAGCCAAACTACTTCGACAACTGGCCTAAGTCCGTTCGAGGTGGCAATGGGGAGGCAGCCCCTAATGCCAGTGGAATTAGCCAAAGGCATGGACCAGGAGGGTTCGTGTCCCTCAGCCTCTCATTTTGTGAAGGCGAGACAAGACAACGCTGAGGAGTGCCGTGAAAATCTGTTGAAGGCTCAGCAAAGGATGAAGAAAAAGGAGGACTTACATCATCATGACCGGGAATACGACGTTGGCGACAAGGTATGGCTGAGGCTCACACCCCAGATGTGGAAAAAGATTAGCAGGAAGGTAGCGCACAAGGGACTTGTGCCTCGCTATGATGGCCCCTTCACAATTCTCTGAAGGGTGGGAAATGTGGCCCATTGCCTCGATCTTCCAAGTCGACTAAAGCTTCATCCAGTGTTTCATGTTTTGAAACTTAAGGACTATCACGGGGATAGTTCCAACCCAGAGCGTCTGATTCCTACAAGGGCCCCTCCGACAGTCAGAGTTCATCATGCGCGTAAGGTCGAAAGAATTCTGGACCATAAAGTCAAAGGTGGACACCGCAAGAACAGGAGGTGCTACTTCCTCTTCAAGTGGGTGGACGCACCAGAGAGTGAAGCATCCTGGGAACTCGACAGTACACTGTGGGAGGGCTTGTGACCCCTCAAAGCTCATAAAGACCAAGGCATGCGAGAGGGAGCTCGGGCCAGCTCGGGGGTAGCTCGGCCTAGCCCCTAAGGAGCTGCATCCAGCTTGGTTCAGCTCTAAGTGAAGGGAGTGAGCTCGGGATAGCTCGACTCCAGCTCAGTCGACGCGCGTGCAACTCGCCAGTGCAGCGCTCAGCTCGATTGACCCGCACGCTAGCTCGTGAGCTAGCTCGGACTTGACTCGGGGGCGAGTCAGAGTACTGGGAACATGAGCGTGAGGCGGCTGAGACCGAGGGGACGCGAGTGGAGTGCAACTGCCGCTCAGGCTCAGGACCTCAGCGAACCGGTGTGAGTAGGCCATGATCCCATGTAGCGGGACGTGGGCGAATGCAACCATTGCCAAGAAGGAGACACGACGCTTCAGCAAAGGGATGCGATGTTTTCCGCCTCAATGGGGCAGACGTGGGAGTGAACGTGGGCGAGGACGTGGGAACGTGGACGCCCCTGCATGGTGGAAGGCCAATAACTACCAGAAATTGCTCCGGGTCGTCGTTATGTATTAAGGATCATAGAGCGCGGACCCTTGGGAGTTAAGGGATGCAACAGGTCATGTTAGAAACTGCTCGCGCCCCTTCATCCTTGTAACTACCTCGTGCAGGACTTGTATAAATATGGGGCTTAGCCAACCGAGTCATTCACGAACTCACAGGGAGTTAAGTGAATCCAATTGAGGATTTGACTGACTTAGAGTTGTGCAAGGCCTTGTAAAGTTTTGTACAGCACGTTGAGAGTGCCATAGTGAAAGAGAAGTCTCTGACAACTGCTTCTTGTTCCATGTGATTGTTCTATCTCTTCCTTTGTGTGAATTTCTCTAAGTCCCTTAGAGGAAATCGAGTGAAGGCTGAAGTGAGGGAAGGCAAACCTCACTGCCGCACACCTTTGTGAATTAAGGGGTGTGACAAGTGGTATCAGAGCTGCTACGATAGTCGGATCCGACACCTGCAACTAAGTGTAACCCCTTCAAGCTCCTAAGTCCGAGAATAGCTAAGGAGGAGCTAAGGCTAGCTCGGGGGAAGCTCGTCCTAGCTCAAATAGAGCTGCATCCAGCTCGGTTCAGCTCAAAGAGGAAGGAGTGAGCTCAGCTTAGCTCAACTCCAGCTCAGTCAGCACACGTGCAGCTCGGCAGTGCACCGTTCAGCTCGACCGACCCGCTCTCTAGCTCGGTTTCAGCTCAGCGCAGCTCGATGGCAATAGAGAGAGCTCGGCTTAGCTCACTCTACCTTTACGATGAGGCATGCAGCTCATATGGACAAGGACTTAGCTCGGGGAGTAGCATTCTACCAAGACGACCTACGAGCAAGCTCATAGCTAGCAGCACACTTGACTCATGGGCGAGTCAAAGGACCAGGCCGCGCGAGGACCGCGGGGAGGACCAGCGTGCGGGAGGACCAAACGCCGCGTTACAAACGTGGGCACATGGCGGTTGAGACCAAGAGGACGCATACGGAGTGCGCAACTGCCGCCCAGACTCGGGACCTCAGCGAACCGGTGCGAGTAGACCACGACGTGGGATCGTGGGTCGAACGCGACCATTATGAAGGAGACAGCGGGAAACGACTCCAAGGGAAGCGACGCTCGCCCGCAGACAAGGGGTGAACGTGGGAGCGTGCCAAGGGGAGGCGCCCCTTCGGCCGAGCGAAAGACTTAACTGCTCCAGCAACATCCTCTACACTCGGACAACATTATAGGGAGTTTCCTTTGGAGTTAGGAGGTGCCCCAGGTACCGTTGGAACTGGCGCGCCCCTCTAACTGCCTAGGAGCATAACTGCCCCACTCACACTTATATAAAGAGGGACTTGGACAAAGCAAGAAAGACAGACAACACTTCACAAAAAGACGGAGCGCAATAGAAGGGAAAGGTGCAACCAAAAATCAAGGAGGATTGGTGGGGATCGATCCAAGGAGCCACTAAGGCAAAGGATTGTGGGAGTGCATTCAGGGGAATCACTTGTGTGCCGATTCAATTCGGGAATTGAATCAACCTTAGTTGTATGCTAAGTCCCGTGTAAGTTTTGTACATTACTTTGAGAAGTAATAAAGAGTAACAATTCTCCAGCATCCTTTCTTGTTCATTCATCTACGATCCTATTCTGTCCCTATTTGGTTTGATTT
This sequence comes from Alisma plantago-aquatica, assembly GCA_963693085.1. Taxonomy (NCBI): domain Eukaryota; kingdom Viridiplantae; phylum Streptophyta; class Magnoliopsida; order Alismatales; family Alismataceae; genus Alisma; species Alisma plantago-aquatica. Next base: position 1,478,628,176 of record OY856412.1, read on the forward strand.
CTCTTAGTCCCTTAGAGGAATTTTGAGTGAAGGCTGAAGTGAGGGAAGGCAAACCTCACTGCCGCGCACCTTAGTAAATTAAGGGGTGTGACAAGTGGTATCAGAGCACCCGGGAGAGAGGTGTTCTCAGGAGTGACAAGTTGCCCAGAGCAGGTTCTTCTTCCTTGTTCGCAATGGCCGCAAAAGAAGAACATATCAGGACGCGAGAACGAGTCATAGCGGTAGAGGAGTTAGCGCAACGAATCAACGAGCAGTTACTCGAACTGGCACAATGGGTGGAAGGAGTTGAGGGCGCAGACTCTTCTGAGTCAGACCAGACAATCGCCTCTCAGATTGCAACCGCCGTGCAATCGATCAGCCAGACTCTAGAGGAAACCGTTGTGGACATCGCCCGACTCAGGGAGGAGTTACAGATGGCCCAGCGACCCGTTGGGAGTGGCGACACCCCCAAACCGCCCAAGGTTCTAGAACCTAAGGCATTTATGGGTATACGCAGTGCCAAGGAAGTGGAGAATTTCCTGTGGGATCTAGACCACTACTTTCGAGCCATGCGCACGTCCGACCGAGAGAAGACGACGCTGAACTCCATGTACCTCAAGGGGGATTCCAATCTTTGGTGGAGAACCAGAACTGAAGACAGCAGCCGTCCAGCCATTGACACTTGGGGCCAGTTCTCCAAGGAGATATGAGAGGCGTTTCTCCTTACGAACATTGCCTGGACTGCAAGGGACGCGATCAGACGCCTCAAGCAAATGGGTACGGTGCATGACTATGTGAAGTCTTTCTCATCCCTTCTGTTGGATGTGAAGGACATGTCTGAAGCTGACAAACTCTACAACTTCATGTATGGGATCAAGGAGTGGGCTCAATTGGAGTTGCGACGCCAAGGAGTGAAGGACATCCAAGGCGCAATGGCCGCTGCTGATGCCTTGTTGGATTTACGTTGCAACAACACTGAGAGAGAGCCAAAAGGGAAGGGTCCTGGATGCAAAGGCAATGGCAAGAAGGATAAAGGCAAAGGTAAGGTTGGAGAAGGCCCATCCAAGCCTTCCGACCACAACGACAAGAAGAAGCCATCCAGATGTTACCTATGTGTAGGACCGCACCGAATGGCAGAGTGCCCTCAGAAGGAGAAGCTTTCTGCCCTTGTGTTCGAGCCAAGTGAGGAGGAACCCTCGCGGGTTGCCCCTTTGCAGTACCTCAACGCCATGATTGCCGAGAGAGATTGGGGATGCGTTTTGTCCACCCCAATCGAACAACTGTCGCCTGTCCAAGTGCAACAATATCATGAGATCTCCGAGGCAGAATCTCAATTGGAGAAGTTCCAGAACGATTGGTACCATGAAGGTATGTCAATCGAAGCCGACCGAACAAGAAAGAGGGCTCGGTTGTCCCCTACGACAATTGCGAGTCAAGTGGCGGTTAAGGAGGAAACGGACATTGCGGGAAGCACCCCCTCGTCTCCGATCGTCGTCACTGATGACTGAGCGGCTCCGGCCGCGGGGCTGTGACCAAGCGCAACGGTTCCAGGGAGGGAACTGGGCCACGACCAGATAATCGCCAATGGTAGTTGGTGGTAGCAGCAACAACCGTCCACGACGCTTGAAGGAAGGACCCACGTGCAGAGGAGAGGCACGCAACGTGGGTGACTCTACCATGTGCTGGAAGCAAGCAAGGGGATGTGACCGCACACACAGGTTATTGGGAGCAATAAGCGTTCTGGCCGACAGCAACTAGGAGTTGAACTGGAGTAAACACCGCTTAGGAGCAGCGTTCCGCAACGGCAACATTACTGATGGTGCCGCCAAACGAAGGACTGACCGATTACAAGGGAGGTAATTATTCCTCAAAAATCCAGTGGACCCAAGTGGTTTGGTGTTCCAAGTCAGTTATGGTAGTAAAAAAAATGTAAGTTGTGGGAGTTGTACCTTGTAAATGTCGCCTGCATATGGGAAACATGCATGTGTAACTCTTTAGAGTCCACAAAACTCATTGTACAACCAACTTTATGAATGAATGGAACAAGGATTATTATACTTGGTTTGAGTAGGTCCTCGACCATTCATTATCTTGCCTTCCTGATTGACAAGTGTTATTGTGGGGACAATAACACAGTTTGAGGTATCAGTCCAGAAAAAGAAAAAGAGGGAGATCAGGGGTGTCTCGACCTCTAGGTTACTAAGGGTAGTAACCGCTCACTCTGTCCAAGTGAGTATAAAGGGGGAATAGTCCAAGTCCAGTGGAGTCTTGTATCTTTCTCCCACTAAAGTATAAGTGCTAGAGTAGGGGTACTCCATGCACAGTTGTAGTCCTTAAGTAGGTCATCAGGGGTGATGAATTGTGTTTTCAGATGATGAGTTTTGCCAAGGGTACTCATCACCTGGAGCAGGTATGAGATGTCCGATTCCAGGAAAGACAAGGAAGGATCCTTTGCCGCAATGGAGGGGAATCCTTGCTTACGAGACATCCTTCTTCCACGAGGGAATGAAGACATGGAGGGGGTCCGACAGTCACTTTTCAACCTAAGGAGCAGGAGGATGTAAGAGGCATCACACTCAGCAGATCGAGCAGTGACATCTTCTTGGAAATGGCAGACATCTGCAACAAGGGCATATTTTCTTGATAACGCTCAAGGTGGACTACAATGATAAGTGGCTAGTGACCTTCAGGGAATGGCTAAGGGTGAGAGACCCAAGGGCCAGGGACTTAGCCATAGGGCTTGAGTCAGGGAGGACTCTTGCCCCTCAACATCCAACATGAGGCAGCCGGATACTTCAACCTGAGGAAACTCGACTGCTGGAGCCTTTCAGTAGCAGATGGAGACACGACAGACATTTGGACCGCGTCAGGGAGACATAGGTCGGAGGTGGGATCTGTAGCCCAAATACCTCAACGGGAGACTATCGACAGCAAGCAGCGCAAAGGCCTAGCTCATGGCTCAGGTGGGAACCCTCTCGGGAGTGAGTTGGTTCGAGTATCCATCAGCATCAAGACGTTCCAAGTCGCCTCATCTCTTCATCAATTAGATCACCGACTATCAGGCAGATAGTTCGGCTCAGAGCACCTAACCTCGATGGAGGCCTCAGATGACCAGAATTCGTGTGCACAACGGGAGGATTCTGACTTGATCCAAGGAGGAGCATCGCAGGGCGATGGAGGTGTCTCTTCCCCGAGTTCAGATGGATGCATCAAAGGGAGAAGTTTATGAGGGATCAGTACTTTCTCAAGGGGAGTAAGTACATAAATATTTTGGCTAAAGGACTTCTATGGAGGCCCGTGCTGTCGGGGGCGAAATCAACTTCAGTGGGTGAGGGCTTGTAACCCCTTCAAGCTCCTAACTCCAAGAATAGCTAAGGAGGAGCTAAGGCTAGCTCGGGGGAAGCTCGGCCTAGCTCAAATAGAGCTGCATCCAGCTCAGTTCAGCTCAAAGAGGAAGGAGTGAGCTCAGCTTAGCTCAACTCCAGCTCAGTCAGCATGCGTACAGCTCGGCAGTGCACCATTCAGCTCGACTAACCCGCTCGCTAGCTAGCTCAGTTTCAGCTCAGCACAGCTCGATGGCAATAGAGCGAGCTCCGCTTAGCTCACTTGAGCTTGGACGATGAGGCGTGCAACTCAGACGGCCAAGGACTTAGCTCGAGGAGTAGCATTCTGCCAAGACGACCTGTGAGCAAGCTCAAAGCTAGAAGCACACTTGACTCATGGGTGAGTCAAAGGACTGGGCCACGCGAGGACCGCGGGGAGGACCAGCATGCGGGCGGACCAAATGCCACATTGCAAATGTGGGCACATGGTGGTTGAGACCGAGGGGACGCGGACGGAGTGCGCAACTGCCCCCCGGACTCGGGACCTCAGCAAACCGGTGTGAGTAGACCACGACGTGGGATCGTGGGTCGAATGTGACCATTGCGAAGGAGACAGCGGGAAACAGCTCCAATGGAAGCGACACTCCCTTGTCACACCCCTTAATTTACTAAGGTGCACGGCAGTGAGGTTACTAAGGTGCATGGCAGTGAGGTTACTACACCCCTTAATTTACTAAGTCCCTTAGAGGAATTTCGAGTGAAGGCTGAAGTGAGGGAAGGAAAACCTCATTGCCACACACCTTGATAAATTAAGGGGTGTGACATGGGAGAGTCACTTCCCTTGGAGCCATTTCCCGCTATCTCCTTCGCAATGGTCGCGTTCGACCCATGATCCCACGTCGTGGTCTACTCGCACCGATTCGCTGAGGTCCTGAGTTCGGGTGGCGGTTGCGCACTCCGTCTGCGTCCCCTCGGACTCAACCGCCATGTGCCCACATTTGCAACGTGGCGTTTGGTTTGCCCGCACGCTAGTCCTCCCCACGGTCCTCACGTAGCTTGGTCCTTTGACTCGCCATGAGTCAAGTGTGCTACTACCTTTGAGCTTGCTCGCGGGTCGTCTTGGTAGAATGCTACTCCCCGAGCTAAGTCCTTGGCCGTCTGAGCTGCACGCCTCATCGTCCAAGCTAGAGTGAGCTAAGACGAGCTCGCTCTATTGCCATCGCACTGCGTTGAGCTGAAACCGAGCTAGCGAGCGGGTCAGTCGAGCTGAACGATGCATTGCTGAGCTGCACGCGTGCTGACTGAGCTGGAGTTGAGCTAAGTCGAGCTCACTCCTTCCTCTTTGAGCTGAACTGAGCTAGATGCAGCTCTATTTGAGCTAGGTCGAGCTTCCCCCAAGCTAGCCTTAGCTCCTCCTTAGCTATTCTCTGACATAGGAGCTTGAAGGGGTTACAAGCCCTCCCCCACTGAAGTTTTTGTCGCCCTCGACAACACGGGCCTCCATAGAAGTCCTTTAGCCAAAATATTTATGTACTTACTCCCCTTGAGAAAGTACCGATCCTCGGAAACTTCTCACTTTGATGCGTCCATCTGAACTCGGGGAAGAGACACCTCCATCGCCCTGCGATGCTTCTCCTTGGATCAAGTCAGAATCCTCCCATTGTGCACACAAATTCTGGCCATCCGAGGTCTCCATCGAGGTTAGGCGCTCCGAGCTGAACAATCCGCCTGATAGTCGGTGATCTGATTGATGAAAAGATGAGGCGACTTGGAACAGCTTGATGCTGATGGATACTCGAACCAGCTCACTCCCGAGAGGGTTCCCACCTGAGCCATGCGCTAGGCCTTTGCGCTGCTTGCTACCGATAGTCTCCCGTTGAGGTATTTGGGCTGCAGATCCCACCTCCGACCTACGTCTCCCTGACGCGGTCCAAATGTCTGTCGTGTCTCCATCTGCTGCTGAACGGCTCCAGCAGTTGAGTTTCCTCAGCTTGAAGTATCCGGCTGCCTCATGCTGGATGCTGAGGGGCAAGAGTCCTCCCTGACTCGAGCCCTATGGCTAAGTCCTTGGCCCTTGGGTCTCTCACCCTTGGCCATTCCCTGAAGGTCACTAGCCACTTTTTGTTGTAGTCCACCTTGGGCGTTATCAAGAAAATATGCCCTTGTTGCAGATGTCTGCCATTTCCAAGAAGATGTCACTGCTCGACCTGCTGAGTGTGATGCCTCTTACATCCTCCTGGTCCTTAGGTTGAAAAGTGACTGTCGGACCCCCGTCCATGTCTTCATTCCCTCGTGGAAGAAGGCTGTCTCGTAGGCAAGGATTCCCCTCCATTGCGGCAAAGGATCCTTCCTTGTCTTTCTTGGAATCAGACATCTCATACCTGCTCCAGGTGATGAGTACCCTTGGCAAAACTCATCATCTGACAACACAAGTCATCACCCCTGATGACCAACTCAAGGACTACAACTGTGCATGGAGTACCCCTACTCTAGCACTTATACTTTTGTGGGAGAAAGATACAAGACTCCACCGGACTTGGAGTATTCCCCCTTTATACTCACTTGGACGGAGTGAGCGGTTACTACCCTTAGTAACCTAGAGGTTGAGACACCCCTGATCTCCCTCTTTTTCTTTTTCTGGACTGATACCTCAAATTACGTTATTGTCCCCACAATAACACTTGTCAATCAGGAAGGCAAGATAATGAATGGTCGAGGACATACTCAAACCAAGTATAATAATCCTTGTTCCATTCATTCATAAAGTTGGTTGTACAATGAGTTTAGTGGACTCCAAAGAGTTATACATGCCTGTCTTCCCATATGCAGGCGACATTTACAAGGTACAACTCCCACAACTTACATTTTTTTGACTACCATAACTGACTTGGAACCCCAAACCACTTGGGTCCACTAGATTTTTGAGGAATGATTACCTCCCTTGTAATCGGTTAGTCCTTCATTTGGCGGCACCATCAGTAGTGCTGTCATTGCGGAACGCTGCTCCTAAGCGGCGTTTACTCCAGTTCGAATCCTTGTTGCTGTCGGCCAGAACGGTTATTGCTCCCAATAACCTGTGCGCGGGGTCGCATCCCCTTGCTTGCTGCCAGCACGTGGTAGAGTCACCCACGTTTCACACCTCTCCTCTGTGCACGGGTCCTTCCTTCAAGCATCATGGACGGTTGCTGCTGCTACCACCAACTCCCATTGGCGGTTATCTGGCCGTGGCCCGGTTCCCTCCCTGGAACTGTTGTGCTTGGTCACGGCCCCACAGTCGGAGCCACTCAGTCATTAGTGAGGATGATCGCGGACAAGGGGGTGCTTCCCACAACGTCTGTTTCCTCCTTAACTGCCACGTGACTCGTGATTGTTGCAGGGGACAACCGAGCCCTCTTGCTTGTTCGGTCAGCCTCGATTGACATACCTTCATGGTACCAATCATTGTGGAACTCCTCCAGTTGAGATTCTGCCTCGACGATCTCACGATACTGTTGCACTTGGACAGGCGACAGTTGTTCGATTGGGGTGGAGAAAACTCATCCCCAATCAGTCTCGGCAATCATGGCGTTGAGGTACTGTAAAGGGGAAACCCGCGAGGGTTCCTCTTCACTCGGCTCGAACACAAGGGCAAAAAGCTTCTCCTTCTGAGGGCACTCTTCCATTCAGTGCGGTCCTCCACATAGGAAACATCCGGATGGCTTCTTCTTGTCATCGTGGTTGGCATGCTTGGATGGACTTTCTCCAACCTTACCTTTGCCTTTGTCCTTGTTGCCATTGCCTTTGCCTCCAGGGCCCTTCCCTTTTGGCTCTCTCTCAGTGTTGTTGGAACGTAAATCCAACAAGGCATCAGTAGCGGCCATTGCGCCTTGGATGTCCTTCACTCCTTGGCGTCGCAACTCCAATTGAGCCCACTCCTTGAGCCCATACGTGAAGTTGTAGAGTTTGTCGGCTTTAGACATGTCCTTCACATCCAATAGAAGGGATGAGAAAGACTTCACATAGTCATGCACCATACCCATTTGCTTGAGGCGTCTGATCGCGTCCCTTGCGGTCCAGGCAGTGTTCGTAGGGAGAAACGCCTCTCGTATCTCCTTGGAGAACTCGCCCCAAGTGTCAATGTCCGGAAGACTGCTGTCTTCAGTTCTGGTTCTCCACCAAAGTTTGGCATCCCCCGTGAGGTACATGGAGGCCAGCGTCGTCTTCTCTCGGTCGGACGTACGTAGGGTTTGAAAGTAGTGGTCTAGATCCCAGAGGAAATTCTCCACTTCCTTGGCGATGCGTATACCCATAAATGCCTTAGGTTCTGGAACCTTGGGCAGTTTGGGGGTGTCACCACTCCCGATGGGTCGCTGGGCCGTCTGTAACTCCTCCCTGAGTCGGGCGATGTCTGCAACTGTTTCCTCTAGAGTCTAGCTGATCGGTTGCAAGGCGGTTGCAATCTGAGAGGTGACCATCTGGTCTGACTCGGATGAGTCGGCACCCTCAACTCCTTCCACCCATTGTGCCAGTTCGAGTAACTGCTCGTTGAGTCGTTGCGCTAACTCCTCTAGCGTTGTGACTCGTTCTCGCATCCTGATATGTTCTTCTTTTCTGACCATGGCGAACAAGGAAGAAGAACCTGCTCTGGGCAACTTGTCACTCCTGGGAACACCTCTCTCCCTGGTGCTCTGATACCACTTGTCACACCCCTTAATTTACTAAGGTGCGCGGCAATGAGGTTTGCCTTCCCTCACTTCAGCCTTCACTCGAAATTCCTCTAAGGGACTTAGAGAAATCAAACCAAACAGGGACAAAATAGGCTCGTAGAAGAATGAACAAGAAAGGATGCCAGAGAACTGTTACTCTTTATTACTTCTCAAAGTAATGTACAAAACTTACACGGGACTTAGCATACAACTGAGGTTGATTCAATTCCCCAATTGAATCGACACACAAGTGCTTCCCCTAAATGCACTCCCACAATACTTTGCCTTAGTGGCTCCTTGGATCGATCCCCACCGATCCTCCTTGATTGTTGGTTGTGCCTTTCCCTTCTGTTGCACTCCGTCTTCTTGTGAAGTGTTTTCTGTCTCTCTTGCTTTTTCCAAGTCCCTCTTTATATAAGTGTTGCGCGGGGCAGTTATGCTCCTAGGCAGTTAGAGGGGTGCACCCCGGTTCCAACGGTACCTGGGGCGCCTCCTAACTCCCAAGGAAACTCCCTATAACGCTGTCCGAGTGTAGAGGCCGTTGCTGGAGCGGTTGTCTTTCGCTCGGCCGAAGGGGTGCCTCCCCTTGGCATGCTCCCACATTCTCCCCTTGTCTGCGGGCGAGCGTCGCTTCCCTTGGAGCCATTTCCCGCTGTCTCCTTCACAATGGTCACATTCGACCCATGATCCCACGTCGTGGTCTACTCACGCCGGTTCACTGAGGTCCTGAGTTCGGGCGGCAGTTGCACACTCCGTCCGCGTCCCCTCATTCTCAACCACCATGTGCCCACATTTGTAACGCGACGTTTGGTCCGCCTACATGCTGGTCCTCCCGGTGGTCCTCACGCGGCCCGGTCCTTTGACTCGCCCATGAGTCAAGTGTGCTGCTAGCTTTGAGTTTGCTCGCGGGTCGTCTTGGCAGAATGCTACTCCCCGAGCTAAGTCCTTGACCGTCTGAGCTGCACGCCTCATCGTCCAAGCTAGAGTGAGCTAAGCCGAGCTCGCTCTATTGCCATCGAGTTGCGTTGAGCTGAAACCGAGCTAACGAGCGGGTCAGTCGAGCTGAACGTTGCACTGCCGAGATGCACGCGTGCTGACTGAGCTGGAGTTGAGCTAAGTCGAGCTCACTCCTTCCTCTTTGAGCTGAACCGAGCTGGATGCAGCTCTATTTGAGCTAGGCCGAGCTTCCCCTGAGCTAGCCTTAGCTCCTCCTAAGCTATTCTCAGACTTAGGAGCTTGAAGGGGTTACTTGTCACACCCCTTAATTCACAAAGGTGTGCGGCAGTGAGGTTTTCCTTCCCTCACTTCAGCCTTCACTCGATTTCCTCTAAGGGACTTAAAGAAATTCACACAAAGGAAGAGATAGAACAATCACACGGAACAAGAAGTAGTTGTCAGAGACTTCTCTTTCACTATGGCACTCTCAACGTGCTGTACAAAACTTTACAAGGCCTTGCAAAACTCTAAGTCAGTCTAATCCTCAATTGGATTCATTTAACTCCCCGTGAGTTCATGAATGACTCGCTTGGCTAAGTCCCATATTTATACAAGTCCTGCATGAGGTAATTACAAGGATGAAGGGGCGCGAGCGGTTTCTAACATGACCTGTCACGTCCCTTAACTCCCAAGGGTCCACCCTCTACGACCCTTAATACATAACGACGACCCGGAGCAATTGCTGGTAGTTATTGGCCTTCCACCGTGCAGGGTGTCCATGTTCCCACGTCCTCGCCCACATACGCTCCCACGTCTGCCCCGTTGAGGCGACAAACGTCGCATCCCTTTGCTGAAGCATCGCCTCTCCTTCCTGGCAATGGTTGCGTTCGCCCACATCCCGCTACGTGGGATCGTGGCCTACTCGCACCGGTTCGCTGAGGTCCCGAGCCCGAGCGGCAGTTGCACTCCACTCGCATCCCCTCGGTCTCAGCCGCCTCACGCTCACGTTCCCAGTAGTCGTGGCGTCAGTTCGGCACACGACAATCTCCCTTGCTATCGCCTCCATGCGTCTGATGCTCTGACTCGCCGCCGAGTCAAGTCCGAGCTAGCTTGCGAGCTAGCGTGCGGGTCAATTGAGCTGAGCGCAGCACTGGCAAGCTGCACACGCGTCGACTGAGATGGAGTCGAGCTATCTCGACCTCACTCCCTTCACTTAGAGATGAACCGAGCTGGATGCAGCTCCTTAGGAGCTAGGCCGAGTTTCCCCCGAGTTGGCCCGAGCTCCCTCTCGCATGCCTTGGTCTTTATGAGATTTGAGGGGTCACAAGCCCTCCCCCACCAAATAGTGTCGCCGTCCTCAGAGGCAGGGTTGCCACATAAGCCTTCAACATACGTTCGTACTCCCACAGAGTACTGTCGAGTTCCCATGATGCTTTACTCTCTGGTGCGTCCACCCACTTGACGAGGAAGTAGCGGCTCCTGTTCTTGCAGTGTCCACCTTTGACTTTATGGTCCATAATTCTTTCGACCTTGCGCGCATGATGAACTCTGATTGTCGGAGGGACCCTTATAGGAATCAGATGCTCTGGGTTGGAACTATCCCCGTGATAGTCCTTAAGTTTCGAAACATGAAACACTGGATGAAGCTTTAGTCGACTTGGAAGATCGAGGCAATAGGCCACATTTCTGACCCTTCGGAGAATTGTGAAGGGGCCATCATAGCGAGGCACAAGTCCCTTGTGCGCCACCTTCCTGCTAATCTTTTTCCACATCTGGGGTGTGAGTCTCAGCCACACCTTGTCGCCAATGTTGTATTCCCAGTCACGACGATGTAAGTCCTCCTTTTTCTTCATCCTATGCTGAGCCTTCAACAGATTGTCGCGATACTCCTCAGCGTTGTCTTGTCTCGCCTTCATAAAATGAGAGGCTAAGGGACACGAACCCTCCTGGTCCATGCCTTTGGCTAATTCCGCTGGCATTAGGGGCTGCCTCCCCGTTGCCACCTCGAACGGACTTAGGCCAGTTGTCGAAGTTGTTTGGCTGTTGTAGCAAAATTGGGTGATATCAAGTAAATCCGCCCAGTTCTCTTGGTTGGCAAGCACATAGTGACACAAGTAATCCTCTAGAATACCGTTGATGCACTCCGTCTTCCCGTCGGTTTGGGGGTGGTTTGCTGTGGAGAAATTTAAAGTTGTCCCCATAGCAACAAACAACTGAGTCCAGAACTGACCTGTGAAGCGAGTGTCCCTGTCACTCACGATTGTTCTCGGCAGTCCCCAATGCTCACTACCTCTTTCATGAAGAGTGTTGTGCAATCTCCACTGAACACTTCTTGGGTGCTGACACGAACGTCGCATACTTGGAGAAGCGGTCCACTATCACCATAATGGACTGGAACCCTTGCACTTGTGGTAGACCAGAAATGAAGTCCATGGAGACGGACTCGAATGGTCTCTCGGGCACTGGAAGTGGTTGTAACAACCCCTACTGTTTGTGCTTCTCAGACTTGTCCTGCTGACAAATGAGACAAGTGCGGACGTACTTCTCAATGTCCTCCTCCATTTTGGGCCAGAATTAGCTGCTTGACAACAAGGCGAAAGTGCACTCGAAACTTGGGTGTCCCGCCCACAATGAATCATGGGTCTCTTGCAATAGTTTCCCACAAAGTCCACCTGACTTTGGGATGTAGGGGCGCCTCCCCTTAGCGAAAAGAATTCCACCTTCTTCCCAAAACCTTCTCGTAGAGCCATCTCGTACCTGCTCTAGTAGGGGCTTTGTGACAGGATCCTCCGCAGTATATTCCGCCACTTGTTGAAAAATGTCGCCACTCATAGCGACGATTCCAGAAACCACCTCTGTTGGCTCCTTGGTTTCGATGCGTCTACTCAACGCATCGGCCACCGTATTGTGCTTTCCGGGCTTGTATCGCAACTCCATGTCGAACTCCTCCAGGAAATCTTGCCATCTCGCTTGCTTCGGGGTCAGTTTCTTCTTACTGTTGAAGCAACTCGTTGCTACATTATCCGTCCATACCACGAATTTGGAACCCAGCAGATAAGGTCTCCAAATTCTTAGACAATGAATCACAGCCGTCATCTCCTTCTCGTGCACGGAGTACCTCTATTCCGTGGCACTTAGCTTTCTGCTTTCGAAGGCAATGGGGGTGTCCCTGCTGCATAAGAACTCCCCCAATAGCTCGATCGGATGCATCCGTGCATACCTCAAATGCATGTGCAAAGTCTGGCAACGACATGACAGGTTCGGACATAACCGCCATCTTTAACTTCTCGAAAGTATTCTGGTAGTCTGGGCTCCATTCATACTTGGCTCCCTTTTTAAGCAAGTCGGACAAGGGCGCTGAGATCTTGGAAAAGCTCCTCACGAACTTCCGATAATAGTTGACGAGTCCCAAAAATGAACGCAACTCGTTTATGTTCTTGGGAGTTGGCCACTCCTCAATGGCCACCACCTTCTTAGGATCCATAAGGACCTTGCCCTCCTGGATGGTATGCCCTAAGAACTCAATTGATCGTTGGCCAAAGGAACATTTCTCTAGCTTAAGATACAACTGATGTTCCCATAGGCGATTTAGGACCAATCTCAGATGATCCTTATGCTCGTCCATATCCTGACTATAGACGACAATATCATCCAAGTAAACAACGACCATAGGCATCGATGTAATCTGAAAGAACATTATTCATTAATGTGCAGAAAGTAGTCGGGGTGTTTGTCAACCCAAACGGCATCACAAGAAACTCATAAGCACCATAACGAGTTACACATGTCATCTTGTCCGCATCCCCTTCCCTGATTCGAATCTGATAGTACCCTGAGCTCAAGTCCATCTTGGTAAAGATCCGAGCGCTCCCCAGTCTGTCGAATAAGTCTTCAACATTGGGTACTGGATAGTTGTTGCAGACAGTGACTTTGTTCAAGGCCCGGTAGTCCACACACATTCTAAGGGACCCGTCCTTCTTCTTTTGGAAAAGAATCGGGGCACCGAATTGCGCTTTGTTGGGCCTGATGTAACTGACGTCGAGCAGTTCCTTCAATTGCCTCCTCAACTCCTCTAGATGAGCAGGGGGCATGCAGTACGGGGCTTGGGCCGGAGGCCGGGTTCCTAGTACCAGTTCAATGGCGTGGTCAACATCTCTCTTTGGAGGCAGCATTGCAGGTAACTTTTCTGGCAGCACATCCCCGAAATCCCTCAAAATTTGATGTAACTCCTGCGGCGCCACTGGGCTCGGCATTTGCTCCTCCTTCAGTAGAGATAAGAAGGTTTCCTCACCCTTTCTTAGGCCATTGATAACTTGCAGCGCGGACAGTAGTGGAACCCCTTCCTCGGCCGTCCGTATTGCCATTAAGAAATAAGGCTTTGGTCCTCCCATAACCAACACTCCTTGCAGATGAGGGATGACAACATTTTGCGACTTGATCAGGAAATCCAGGCCAAGAATTACCTTAAAGTCGTCAAGATGAGCAACCAACAGGGTCGCTTCACCAATCCAGTCCCCCAACTAAATTTGACTAACCGTCGTCCCTCTAATGGATGTGGGCTCAGAGTTAACTGCCTTAACTCTTCCACCATCCTTCAGTCCTTTCAACTTTACTGTGTCCTTTACCTTCTCGGACACAAAGTTGTGGGCGGCCCCCGTGTCCACCATAACTTCCACCGGCACTCCATTAATCTTTGCAGCAAAGTAAAGGAGTCTGCTCCTCCATGGTCTCACCGGCTGAGAAGCAACAATAGCATTCACTAACTGGATGGGACAAACCTGAGGCGGTTCCTCCCGTCTTGGTTCAGTGACTAAGGCCTTCATCTTCTCACAATATGGGCACTCCATCAATCGATGCAGTTGGTTGCAGAGATAACAACACAAAGTCCCCACTTTGACGTTACGGTTGGACGAGCCGTCTCCAACCTTGCTGCTTTGGCCTTCAAGACCCTTCCCGAACGGCATGTTGTCGGTGAAGTTCGGACGTCCGTTCGACAGAACGTCTGTCCTATTGTTGAGAGAGTATAGAGTCTGGCTGAGGGGTCGGGCAGCGGTAACCTCCCGTAACTGTCACGACATGTTGTCTAGTTTCCTCATCATCTGGGCGACTCGATCCTCCAGGACGGAGACTCGTTCTCACGCCCTCTTTTGTTGCTGTGTTCCGTCTTTCCCCATCGTAGTTGCAGGCGTCAGATCCGATTGTCGTAGCATCTCTAATACCACTTGTCACACCCCTTAATTCACAAAGGTGTGCGACAATGAGGTTTGCCTTCCCTCACTTCAGCCTTCACTCGATTTCCTCTAAGGGACTTAGAGAAATTCACACAAAGGAAGAGATAGAACAATCACACGGAACAAGAAGCAGTTGCCGGAGACTTCTCTTTCACTATGGCACTCTCAACGTGTTTTACAAAACTTTACAAGGCCTTGCACAACTCTAAGTCAGTCCAATCCTCAATTGGATTCACTTAACTCCCCGTGAGTTCGTGAATGACTCGGTTGGCCAAGTCCCATATTTATACAAGTCCTGCACGAGGCAGTTACAAGGGTGAAGGGGCACGAGTGGTTTCTAACATGACCAGTCGTGTCCCTTAACTCCCAAGGGTCCGCCCTCTACGGCCCTTAATACATAACGACGACCCGGAGCAGTTGCTGGTAGTTATTGGCCTTCCACCGTGCAGGGGCGTCCACGTTCCCACGTCCTCACCCACATTCACTCCCATGTCTGCCCCGTTGAGGCGGCAAATGTCGCATCCCTTTGTTGAAGCGTCACGTCTCCTTCCTGGCAATGGTTGCGTTCGCCCACGTCCCGCTACATGGGATCGTGGCCTACTCGCACCGGTTCGCTGAGGTCCCGAGCCCGAGCGGCAGTTGCACTCCACTCGCGTCCCCTCGGTCTCAGCCGCCTCATGCTCACGTTCCCAGTAGTCGTGGCGTCGGTTCGACACATGGAAGTCTCCCTTGCTGTCTCCTCCGTGCGTCCGATCCTCTGACTCGCCCCCGAGTCAAGTCCGAGCTAGCTCGCGAGCTAGCGTGCGGGTCAATCGAGATGAGCGCGGCACTGGCGAGCTACACACGCGTCGACTGAGCTGGAGTCGAGCTATCTCGAGCTCACTCCCTTCACTTAGAGCTGAACCGAGCTGGATGCAGCTCCTTAGGAGCTAGGCCGAGCTTCCCCCGAGCTGGCCCGAACTCCCTCTCGCATGGCTTGGTCTTTATGAGCTTTGAGGGGTCACAAGCCATCACGACATGGAGGATACTGCTCAAAATTTAATTCAAGGAGTAATTAACGATAACAATTTTAAATCATCTGCTCGTGCGGATGTATTTCTTTAAAATTGTATTAATTGGTCCAAAATATCTATGTAAGAGTGATTTTCGTAGTGTTGCATGGAAATGGAAAAGTCCAATAAACTACACTCTGTAACATGGGACAATAAATACATGTGTTCTTTCCTTCTCAAACCCCAATTATCACATAGAATATTCAACACATATGAATTTATACAGAAAAGGAATTAAAGATGGCAATTTCAAGTCACACCACACATGAAAAGACGACTGTTACCAAAGACGTCCATATTTTTTGAACTGATTGGCCTATACGAGGAAACATGAATATCTTCGCAACTAAAACATAATATATTATATGGAACAATAAATATAAGATTAATGAGTCAATCATAAAATGAAAAGAGGAAAACAATCTATCATTGATGGAAAATGAAAGAAACCAAAGTTTAACAAGTTATGAGAAATATATAAAGAGAGTTTTGGATAAAGAGTGGGGGTGTAGACATGGTTATAGTAGATAAAGTTTTCTGGTTCCATAAAATAATGAAACAAACACCTAATTTTAATATTTTATTTTTACTACTAGGTACTAAATCTATATTAAATCGATTATATATAATCCTATAATACGTATTGAGGATTCACTCATCTTTTCTCATTGTATTAGTGTTGTCATGCTTCTCCTTATATATTTTTTAAAAATTTATTCATTCTTACTTATAACAAACCTACCACGTGTAGGTAAATAGAGTTGTTAGGTTCCAGAAACGAAAGTTAGAAAGTGAGTTTCGTGTATCTTATGAATTACATCAACAATGGAGTAAAAAATAAGTGTTATGATATAGGATTAAGTGTTATAATATCATAACAAGGCACGCCTTGTGAGGCCCTTGTTTGTAAGCTTTTTAAATTGTTTTTGTTAAACATTATAATTCTATATTCTCTATAACCTTAGTGTAAGAGTTTATAATATTTTCAAATAATGAAACATACTCAAGGATCTATTTCATTCTTTCCATGTGATTATATTTAGCGAACTTTTGGTTTTGTAAAAATTTAAAACATGTCTAGTATTAGTATTATGTCAATACTACTCCATTTTATAGATATTAAAATTATCACGGACCAAAATTTTAGTTAGTAATTGGTTTGGCCTCACTCACTTTTAATTTCTGGATCCGCCACTGATGAAGGTTCTTGTTTGAGAGTTTGGGTGGGTCTCTCGTCGAGTGGGCAGAGGCTCAGTAATAAGATCAGGTTAGGTGCCTGCCTCTACGCAATTTTAGTGGATTCAGGGAATTTAAACATGCAATAATAAATCAACAGCTAGCTAGTTAGAAACTAATCTCTTTCCTCATTTTTATAAGAAAAACATGCATCGCATTCATCTTGTCTAGTTGAAAATTAATAATTGAACACGATTAGAGTGGATAAGCAGCTAGCTGGGGAGAAAGAATGGAAGTAACAAAAAAATATGTCCAAGCTTGAAATGATGTGGAGAATCATTACGACGTGCAGAAGAGAAGAATAGATAAAAAGAAATTCAATAAAAAAAACCTGGCAGTTGGACAAAGTTAAAAGAGGAATTAAAAGAACAAGGCACATGGCAGGCAGAATGCGTCTCAATGTGTCATTGGACCTCCAAGATACTTCAAATTATGTATTCGCTCACATGGGTTACATTCCATGTATATAGAAAAACAATGTCTCTCTTCTACTATGACAAGTATTATATTACCTATTATATGATTAAAACGAACAGAACAATCTATTCAAAGTAACGTGATCTAAACACGAGCGGCAGGTGACGTACAAATACATAGTACCGAAATGAAAAATTAAACTGACAAGTATGTTTTCATTGTACAAGCAACCCAACTATTTTTGTATGATCTATTCTCTTGTTTTACGATTTGTTTTTTGAAAACCACACATGTAAAGTTTTTTTTTTTTTAATATAATCCGGGAGGAGAAATTGTATTCACCCTGGCTCCCGTCCAGGCCCAAAAAAAAGGCCTCAACGGCCACTAGAACACACCGGTAAGATCTAAGTCAGCTTTACACGTTTCGTATGTGGTATCCCCTCTGTATCTTTGTGGTAAATCTCTCTAACTATCGGAGGCATGCTATGTAAAGAGTAGAACACATGTAAAGTTGCCAAGCATTGAACTAGTGTGGACGCGCGGTTGTTGCAAGCTCTGACTACTGTTGGAGCTGCTACTCAGAAATCAGCTCTGCCGGTGCCGGGCCGGCGAAAACGCAGCATTCATATGGTTGCCGAAGAAGCCTTCAATAATGCCTTGTGCTGGTGGGCCGCGAGTCTTCGATTCAACAGCTTTTTGGAGGCAGGTAGGCAGGCAGGCGGACGTAAGCAGAAACGCCATCCTCCTCCGCCGTACGCGATTGGTAAAGCTTGCGGTGATGGCAACAACAAGACGAGCCGGTGTTCCTGGAGTTGCGATTATTCACGAGCCGAGGGGGCGACGAACCTCACAACACAAGCAGGACCCAGCAGATTAATCAGCTCCGCAGGGCTGCGGTAGAGCGAGCATTCAATTCGCTACCGGCGACAAAGCATTCAATATGCGTCCCGTTTCATCAGCTTGGGGTGTTAAGATATATGATTGCTGCAACATATGTTTATATTTAGCATAGGTTGAACTCAGTGTAGTGTAACTAGTAGATAGAGTAAAAAGTAGTGTGTTATATTACTAAATGTGAAAATTTTAGTCTTATATTGCTTATTTCTAGAACTTTTATGGTGTAGGTCATATATGATACTAGTGTTCAGAGGGTCATAAGGAAAAATATGTTTATTTTTTATTGGGTGTGGTGACCACAACATACACTCGTGCGTGCGCACCATACCTCGCCGGGCCAGAGACGGGCTCAGGATGTTGAGTTGTGGGAATTATTTTCTGTCTTTGTTGTAAAGATACAATTACATAATTAATTATTAATTTAATTATTTTTTTTCTTATAAAATAGATTTATAAATCTTAATTGGAAAGTGTTTGCTTCACTGTTTTGTTCCATAATGTGTACAAAAGTGACCAAGTGCTTAAAATGAGATTAGAATTTTGGTGTGTGTAAAGTTATGAATAAGTCTCTAGAGCTAAATACATCTCACGAACATCACCTCTCAACATTTGTTCTTGTGTTTTGCAAAATTTAAACCGTGACTTCTGTTAGGGATTATAATGGGAAAGTGACATGTTCTGTAAAACTGAAAGTGTAAGATTTAACGTAGAAAACTCTCCCCAAGACGAGAATAGAAAAACCACATGACAATACCGACAAACAAGCACTATGTAATCAAGATTACAACTCATACTGTCCAGATTTAATTACTCATAAATCTGGATAGCTCCGACCACACGAGAACAAAGATAAGAAAATAGAAATTACACCTAACGTGTACAAAATATCTCACTTATTTTTTCTCCTCACAACACCTCTATCATTTTAGGGGATCACACACACAGTTGTGCCCTTTCCTGTTGCCGTTGCGATCGCTGATCGAGCCACCTCTGCTCCTGACGAGGTAGCATACCTCGCCGCCAACCAGAAGCTTTCTCTGTCTGAGAGAGCATATGTGTGTCCTCCGCTGAATGGACGAACTGTTGTCGTAGTCACTGCCGCAACACCAACATAGTGCCACCAACTGATGTGTGTCCTCCGCTGATCGGATACGCTGCCGCTATCGATGCACCATCAATGTGTCACTGACTGTCAGCCGCTACTTCGCTTCAAGGTAAAGTCGTTGACCCACTCTTACCACAAGAGAACACCACGAGTTGTTCTTGTTTTGTGACTCTTCTAACACAGAAGACACCAACAACAAACAACTGATGAGATAATTTCAATGGCCTCCTCCATGGCCTCTATTTATAGGCCTCCATGATATGTGGTAGCAATTAGGAATTCATAACCCAATTCTTAGTCTAATTCTAATGTTGTAAATAGAGAGCCATCTTCGATCCTATTGGATTTAACTCCTACTAGGATTGGAAACACAAGCCAACTCCTACTCAAGCCCAAATCTAATTAGAACATGGGCCGGAATAATCTTATTCCAACAACTTTTTGTTGTCGCTCCTGAGTTACTTCGTGTAAACTTTCTCCTTGGTGAAGTAAGTTTCGTTCATCTCTTTCGAGACATGATTTGTTAGACTGTGATTCCTAGTCGTTGAGCAACACTGGTAATGTACGTCATCAAACATTTACATCGTTCTTCGTCAACATACATGCTCATAATAGACTCGTCTAGAAGAATGACACCTATACAGAAGGATTGCAAGCCGTTGATTTTTTTTACAAATAAAACAATTTTTTAAAATGAATGAACGATCCACTAGGTTGAACTGCCTACCCTGGATGACGAGATATCATGTTTCTTATATGAAATAAACATGTAAAAGTCACTCGAAAGATATCCGTCGGTGTGAACAATCCACTAAGGCACATTTGATTTTATGAATGTGGCAGTATTTGATTGTACTTATAGACATATTAAGTTTGCTTTTCAGGAGACGGAAAAGATGAAAAACCCTACACTTTGGGGTATACTGTGAATGCGGGATGAATGTTTCCTTTTCAAATTGGGTGGATGCCGTCATCCATCTGCTGCACTGATCGAGATTTGCCTACCCTTCCATACAAAAGGTGCATGTAGCTCTGTAAAATAATGCATGCCAGTTCAGCAAAACTAACGGCCATGCCCAGGGGCGGAATCAGAGGGGGGCAGCTCAGACTGAAGCCCCCCTCTAAAAAAATATTTTTTTATTACTATGATACCATGTACATTTTTATATTTTGTAAAAATACTTTATTAGACCAAACAAAAAGTAACTTTTAATCTTATGATTTCAATAAACCCTATCATCCTTCTTTTTATGAACTACTTAGGAGTTAAACTTAATATATTTGTGGTTCATTTGCCTTGTCCCTCACAATTCATAAAATATAAAATACTAATATAAATAGCATCAATTATGGCTAAAAAATTATATCTTTAATTTCTCTCCTATTAAATTTTGCTTAATAATTTCATATTTATTATGTTAAAACTTATACAAAATTTCTCTCCTATCATATTTGAAAATAGAGTTATATTAAAACTAGGGGGACATGTGCCCTTAAAATCTGGAAATTAATTATATAATATGAAGTTCATAAAAGTATATCATTCATCGTGTTGACCATTACTTGGAATCTAATGCATTATAATTGACTCATTAATTGACAAACGATATCAGCTATAACTTTAATAAGCTCACTCAGTTATAATTATACACTATTGGAAAAATTAAAATCCATACATGCATAACTAATCACTTTTTATTTATATAATTTTGTATCAAAATTATATTAGTCAATCACTCTCAAATCAAGAAAAGATTCATACTGCTATACAGAAATAGATCCAAATAATATTTACACTATAACAAATATTATATTTCCCGACATAGAAAAATGTCAGAAAAAATTAAAAAACATGCCGGAATTATTCTTCACTGGCACTTTTCGCAATGCCGGAAATATGCCGTGAAAAAGCGTGCCGGAAAAAGTTTTCCGGCATCTCTTAACATGCCGAAAGATGAATAGCAAAACCAGCATTTAGATAAATGCTACAAGTACTCAAATTCCGGCATAACTTCTATGACGGAAATTGATTCTGCACGTACACAAATACAGGCGCAACCGCAAGTGTCACGTGTTCGAACAGAAGCTGGGGCGCACAAATGAGACTGCAAGCTCATTAGGATTCACAAGTTGAAGCAAGCAACGTATGTACATGCAAGAACATGTGATGGAAGATTGAGCACACACGCACACACATAACTAAGCTCTCACAAAGGTTGGTGGGTGGATCATGTGCACACACATTTTAGCAGGCAGGCGTGCATACACACATACATAAAAATATTCAAGACACACAAAGTTAGTTGCAACGATTACTACAACATTAGATAATATATTTTTTTTATTCATGTAAAGTTGACAACAAAATAAAATATACATTTCTCTATGTATCATAACAGAAAAAGAAACATATTGTCTTTTGCATTTTGTCTTTTGGGACATGTTTATTCTTCAAACTGTACTTTCTAATGTTAAAACAAGCATGTACATGATAACAAATGTACTGTTGTTGAAAGAAATCCAACGGATGCATCAAGCAATTAAATTCCATTGTCATCCTCGACAGACATGAATAACGCAATAGGTGGATGACAGACATTTCAGCTAAGCCTTTGGTGTTGATGCAAAATGTTGTAATATCATCCAGGAGAGAACAAATATCTGTTTTCTTTGTGCTTTTGCAGACACCGATTTATGCATATGCTCGGCTTCATAGGGTAACAAGGAACTAGAAGATTTCTGACCGATGATGATCTAGCAATAGAGCCTTTCAGGCGGTATGTGACACAAAAATTGTAGAAAAGATTTATCTCTGATCATCCACATAGACTTCCATGTCCTGACAGAAGAAATGATGATCATAATGTCAATTCACTTGATAAGAAAAAATGATTTAATGTTACAAACCCACCAAGGGATTAGGAAAAACACATCAAAGTTCTACAATGACTTGTGAACTGTTCATCTAGCATAAACATTCCTTCCAAAGGAGAAAATAACCTCTAACGTTAAATGCAAATCCTACCATTTTAAAATTGAGCAGCACGAATAGCCAGCTCCAAATTCTCAATTTTGCAATTTCTTCATATGATGAAACTGGAAGAAATGTTTACTTGCAGCTGGCTGAATGCATCTTTTCCTTGTTTCAAAGTTTATTACAAAGAGAGTTAAGAAAAATACTATACAAGATGATTTTTCACCCCTGGAGTCTCATACCTTGACAAACTTTTCAGCAAGTACATTTTTAACGAAACAAACCTAAAACCAAAACAAAAGAGTTATTTTTTTTTTGTTGAAAGACAACCAAATCTCAAGGAAGCAGATTGTCACCTTCTCTATCAATGTGAAAGCAGTAAATTGCTTGAATGCCATCATATAACTATCATCTTCTACATTATTTCTCACAAAAGATTACTCTGTTCTTGCACAGAGTGACTGAAGATTTAGAAATTTTAATGTGAGAAAGAAACTTTTTGTTCATGTTTTCATTGACTATATCTAATTGCAAAGAGGTAAAGATGCATGCATTAAATATGCAACAATGAACTGATTTGCAAAGACAAATCTCTTTTCATCAACCAACATATCTGAGTTTCAACTCAAATTAGAAAACAACAACCCATCTTCCAAAACCAATTACAAAGAGTACTATGGCATTGTGAATGGTAATCAATTATTTGATTGTAAATGGCTATCAATGATCCTCAACCTTGGGCTGCCATAATCAGAGAGCTTGAGCGGGAGAGGGAAATGGCGGGAATGCACAGCCATGGAAGTACCACTGCTTTAAGAGTCTACAAAAGGGTGCTTGTGTGAAGACAAACAAGCTCAACCCAAGGGCATTGATTCTCGGGTGAGGAGAACGTGCTAAGGAATGCATTCTTATCCCCACCATTGGATGTCCCAAAACATAGTTGCGTAAAGAAAAAATGTATTCAATTATGCATTCTTGTAACTGATTGTTTTTTTGGTTGAACGATAACTGTTTATTCCTACTTAATCGGAACTCGGAAAGCAGACAACCGCATCTGTCCCCCACCATCCAAACCAATCCGTCTTATAATGAAAATGGATTTCCTATCCATATGGTTAAGTTGCTATGGATTATTGGGAGTGGGTCTCCACAGAGTTCTCGCAACCACCTGATCCAGTGCACATAATGCAATAGGTGCACATGCCCACTTAAGCTTGTATCTCAATCAATACCGAGCTTCTCCCTTTCACCATGAATACCTCATCATCTTCCTATCACCACCAAAACCTACAAAGTGGGCGTTATCTATTTGGTTGTGGTCCAGATTGGCCTCATCGTCGTCCGCCAAATACCAGCTAGGTTTGGCTACAACATAAAGTCATCGTCGACTAGATGAACAGTTATAAGACTTGGGCGACGGGGTGCCAGATCCATGGGGTCCTCTACGTGGAGCTAGTAGTCACTCCTTGTTGTAGAGAAACAACCAAGAAGCCAAATAACCTACGTCAGGGCTAGCAACATGACTTCTCCTATGTTGCATGCAGTTCCAGTAGATGTACGACTACTTGACAACGTGCAACTCGTCGGAGAACACCACAGATGCGGTGATGCCCTAGTATGGCAGGATAGTGGGGTCAAAACTCTATTATAAAAATGCAATAAAGATGGCACCAGAGACAACTTTGTACACAACCATGGAAAATGCTAACACCCTCTTGTTGTTGTTTGTATAAGAGTACAAACCACGATCGAAGGCGTACATGTAAAAGAGTATACCAGAGATGCGCTGAGGCATGCGAGATGCACTATCCTTAGGAGTATTTCCGCGATACTTGACAGTATACGTCAGTGCAGTAGTCTCCGATGGCAGCTACCCTCCCAGGATCCAATAGTGTTTGCCAGCGTGAAGCGTGCACACACAGTCACGACGACGAGCGAAAGGACTGACTGTTCTTCTAGTGACATACCGTAGCGGAGAAGAGAGAAGAAGAGAAAAAAATGGCAGAAGATTTTCATCTATATCGAATAAAAACAGAGAATAAACATAAATAACAAGGAAAGACGCGTGAAAGGGTGTGTTCGGTTGCAAAATGCGATGCGGTTTGGAACTGCTAAATGAACAGTTGCATTGCGGCCCAGGTTAAGAAATGGTTTAGTTAACCGAAGGGCAAAACCAAGCCGGGGCCGCGCCCACGCAAGGGGCTCCGGGAGGCCGGATTTGCACCCCCCTACAACCGAGACGTGACATGCGCCGACACACTCGATTAAAGGGTTTCCGAACCGGCCCGACCCAAAAGCCATTTGCTAGGCCCACCATGCGCGTGTGTAGGGCTTGTCCCCTTTTCTTCCTCAATTATTCTATGGATAAGAATCCATATATAAGGAGGAAAGTCTCCAACACAAGAAGTATGGGAGTATGGGACTAAACCTTTTGCCTTTTGGTTTGAAATACAATAGAAAGCACAACACTTATTTCCCTAACCTCCCGATCAGTACAACCATATAGGCCCACGATCTCTGAGTGTCCAGTCTGCCTTAATGACCAATGTCGTTGCACTTCCTCCTGCCCCTGCCCAGATCGAGGTTAGACATGTTGGCAACAACGACATCGAGCCTTGTTATCTGTGGAAGCTTAGTCCTAAAAATTACTTGGGCTACAAATATTGGGATCTAAAAGGTTGTGTACATGTCATTTGTGGCCTCTTTTTGAGTAGGAAGGACTCTAATCTGCCAGCAGTGAGGGACAAAAGCAAAGAAGAACGATTAAGATGTTTTTCCAACCTGCCTTCTCCTGGTGAAACATCAAGGGCCTGTTTTGAAGAAACCAACTAAACCATCATCCATAGTTATCTTGGCATAGAGTGATGTGTGCCAATGCCACAAGTAACACTATTTTTCACATACTAACAGTAGCAAGATGTGCAGTCATGAACAAATGTCTGCAAGGGAACTAATATTGTTGGGCTTTGTTATTTGTATATACTAGATAATGGCATAAGCCTCTAAATCTGATAAGATATTTTCACAATTCTTAGAGACTGACTGTTGGTACTTCCCTCAAGAAATTAGAATCTATTTGGCCGAATCATTTGATGTAGGGAATTTAAATTAACACAGTAACATGGATCAAATTGCTAATAAACTAAGGACGATTAGGCAACCTAATTTGAGGCAGCAATGTAGATTATCTTGAAATACTACAATATTCACTATTATAGAGAGATTTGTTACCAAAATGAGAGGGTGTACATTGGTCAAACCCAAGAATTAGTAGAATATCAACACTTACTAAAACTTTTCCTGGCCAATGAAGCTTCTGTTAGAGTCTTCTTGGAGAGCATTCTTCTCATGAGAGAAGTGTTTCTTTGCATCTTCACAGATTTGTTTTGGTTGTAGAGTGGAACATAAATCTGGAAGCAATATGGGGCTCCATACTATTCCATAACCAGGACCTCACCAGCCCATTGTTTTTCTGCCAAGTAGGATAGCCTTTGCTACTTTCATTCAGTGGTTCTGAATCTATAAGATCCACCTTCTCTCGTGATTCAAGAACATTGTATATAGCATTCATGTAGAGAAGATAATGTTGTGAGTTAAGCTTCACAGAAGTTATCTAAGACTGATCGTCGTAGACAATTTTAGCAGAATCAGTTGGCTTCTCGTTTCCCCATATTAAGATTGGATCAAGAGAACAACACCAAACAAGCAAGAAGCATGTTGTTTAGTAGGCTTGACACAGAATGTATGGTAGTAACACATCGTGTTGAACACTGGACACATTGTGTTATTAGGCAAAGATGGAGGAGTGACTTTTTAATGTCTTCGACACGCCATGTTGAATGCTAGACATGTCGTGTCAGATGGTGAAGTCAGACTCTATGAATCCCTTCCACACGTTGTGTAAACAAGAGATATGCCATGTACTTTGTCGGAGGTGTAAACTCCAATAGTCGTCAACTTGATGTGTCACAGACAAGACACGTCGTATACTTTGTCAGAGGCATAAACTCCAGTAGTTGACAATGTGTCGTGTCACTTGGGAACACGTCGTGCATCGTGCGATCAAGGTGAAAATCTACATCGTCAGAACAAATTTTGGGAAGCGACACATTGTATTTTATGGAGAACAGGTCGTGATTAGTGGTGGTTGATGTGGATTTTGATGAAAATTGACTCTATCAAAGAGATAAAGGACTCTAAAAAGGCTCACCAGAGAGGAAGATAACCCTAGAAAGATGTGTCAAAGGTGATGTGAATTAGCACTGTCACTTATCATTTAAGATGTGAATTTGACACATCAATAGTCCCTAAATGATTTAGGCACTCATCCACGTACCGATACTACGTGGAGAAGAAAGAAGATGAAAAGGGAGTTGATCCTCCTCTCTACATCATAGAATGAGGGTTTCATACTCTCCTTAAAGCAACCATTGTGCTCTTGTGGAGATGGAGGAAGGTCGGCTCGGCGAGAAGCAAGACCGAAATTCGCAACAACGGATACGAGAAGTGATAACAGAGAGGGTGGAGGAAGAGATAGAGGAAGGTGGCTAGGGTTACAAGAGCTAGATTTGCTCTGATACCATGTGATTGTATTTGGGTCAAAGAGATACCAACTGGAGCAGGTTTCCCTTTATTATATAAGGTGAGGAGCCAATAGGAAAAGGAAATAGTAAAGAGGTACATAAATAAAGGAACTATTTTCTAACAGAAAGGAACTCCTTTCTGTCCCCTTTTCCAGACTAATCATTTCCTATTAAGTATCCTATCAATATCCATTCCATAGAACCAAATGATGTCCTTAGGGATTTAGAGTCCATGTCTACAGAATATCATTAACATAACCAACTTTGAAGATAATATGACGAATTAAATTATCTATGATCTTTTACCAAAAGCCAGGAGATCCTTCTTTTATCTGACTCTCCTCAAGTAAGAAAAAACAAAATTCAACAAGAGATTACAAATATACTTATAAGATGTGTATCATAACCCTAAAACTAAAGATCATCTAGAGCACCCACAAAGAAACCCCATGCACAAAAGCTTGAGAAAAGCCTCATAAGAAAACATCTACAAGGAGGCAAGCCCACTATACCAAAAAGACATAAACCATATCTTTCTCCATCTATTTTCGAAACAAGATACTCCATGTCTCCCTCTCTCTTCATTATATTTGAGTCTCTCTCTAGGAAGATTAAGAGAGTTATGAAGATGGGTGGTTTGGATCTGTTCCCCAAAAAGGGTACGGTTAAGGCTCTTGCCTTACTGATGTACGCTAATGATATATTCTTTTGTTAACTTCTCGACCTTCTTCTGTTTCATGTATGGACATGATTTGTGATAACTATGATGTGTCCGTAGGACAAAGAATGAAACAGAGCAAGTCAGGGCTTATTGTTGGTTTTGACGACATGGCCTGATTGATGACATGTCCAATACCATATTGATTCCCAACAATGTCGAAGGCTTTGACTATCTTGGTGCCTCTTTGGTCAAAGGAAAGTTGCATCATTATAATTTTGATGCTTTGATAGGGAGGGTTCATGATAGGATGGTTAGGTAGAAAGGACAATCAATGTCCCTTGCATGTAGGATTGTCCTTATTAAATGCACTATGTCTTCTATTCCTATTCACCTCTTGTCTACTTCTTTGGCTTCTCTGTCAGTGGTGAAGAAGAATAATTCCATCATGGAGTCCTTTTGGAAAGTCAAGGATGGGTCAGAACATCGGGTGTGGGTGGCTTGTACATATGTGGTTGGTGAAATGGAGGTTGGAGATTAGTAATCCCAGACCTACATCTGACTCCCAAGCCTTCCTTTTGAAATCTTACTCGAGAGTGTACACAGGTTTGTCATTGTGGAGAGTTTTTTGCAGGGGAAATCACAGCAGGATGAGGTTTTGTTTAGATGATAATCATCCCTCATCTCTCAAGCTTAGTACTTGGCCATCCCCACACTAGAGGAAAATTTGATAAATGTTCATGGTGGCGATGTCTTATACCCTGTAGGATGAGGGTAAGGAATTAAAGGTGTTCTAGGTAGATAGATGGTGGGGCTTCCTTTCACAATGTGGCTTGAAAACAAAGTGATGTTAAAGCCCTCATTCAGATAAAAGACATCTAGTCAGAGGAAGAATATTGGGATTGGCGCCTTTTGGCAAAGTTGCTGACTACCGGGTCGCTAAATCTAGGTACATGATCAGGGAAGATGATGATGATCGTTCTCTATGAATGGTGCAGAAAAATGGGCTTTTTTCTTTGCTCTCAGAGAAGAAGATTTTGGATAGAACCCAACATGTGCAGACGGATGTCAATAGAAGAATATAGATGTGGGACCTACCACCTAGACGTAATTTTATAGTATGGAAGGCTCTCTGCATCATGTGTTACCTACCAACAATAATGTTATTAGATGCAAGGTTCGACAAGCATATATGTGCCACTGTTGTAAAGAGGTGCAAGGGGAGACTTCTAGCTACCTATTTGTGATAAGAAAGCTAGGGGAGTATCTATGGAAGAAGGCAAGTGAGCTCCCAAGTTTGAATCTTAATAACTTAATGATGCAGCAAATTCTAGATTGATGTTGCAAAGAGGTGCAAGGGGAGACTTCTAGCCACCTGTGTGTGACAAGAAAGCTAGGGGAGTATTTATGGAAGAAGGCAAGTGAGCTCCTGACCCTGGATATGAGTAACTTTATGACACTACAAATTCTAGATTGCTACTGGGACAAAGCATATGGTTCATCCCTTAATGTTTGGAAGCAAGGTTATAACAATAACCTCATTGTGTGGCTAATTTGAAGGAGCCGATGTAAAGCTAGATATGACAGTGTACCTATTGATGTAGACAAGTTATGGGAGGAGCAGATGGATATGTTGAGGAGATTGAGTAGGAAGAAATGCTTTAGAAGGGTAGATGATAATGACTTCTATGATGCCTTACAATTGTTTTTTTTTGAAATCCTTCCTTTACGCTTCAAAACTTGTAGATGTGTAGATGGATCCCACTGTATATAAACAGTCTAAAATTAAATTTCACTAGTGGAAAGGAACATGATCCAAATAGTGGGAACAAAGATGGATGGTCAGTATATTCAGGAACCTAAATGGTAACATGGGGATGGCTTTCAGGTCTTGGCTCAGATCTCGAGGTCATATCAAGGACAACATGTGGGAGGTTATCATTGCCATCAAGCTTTATGGGGACCCCATCCTAGATATTTTGACTTATGTGGTGGATGATAAGTCGTTGACTAATTTGTTTTGGGACGTTGCTACTCCACCTTGGTGGTCAAAACATATACATAGAGACGTTAAAACTCTGCTTGAGGAGTAATATACTTGGGGATATTGGTTAGAGAAAATGGTGTATTGTACCTTTAGAATCAGGTATATGACCGGTTGCACCTAACATGGAGGATTAGTGACTTGATAGCTTTAGACATAAAGAGAATCAATTTTTTACACAATGGGGGAATGTTTGGAATTATATTTAATTTTCCAAATATAGACCCTTTGGGATACCTATCGAGGACCCTTTTTGAATGTCTAATATCAATAAAATAATGGTGATCTGAATGTCAAAATTATTAAAATTTTCAAGTGATAACCTAGGTTTGTAACCCTATTATACACATTCAGGTTCAGGATAAGCCAACATCATCCTTTGGGTGATCTTAGTGCTTCATTTGTCTTGCTAGATTCACATTCTACACAGTTGATCTTAGCTTTTCATGTAATGACGGGAAGGACAACCCATAGATTTAATCATCTCTTCTAAAAATTTCTACAACCTTTTGCAATTTTCTTTAACAATGGAAATAGGTGTTGCCACCTTGTAATTGATTGGGGAGGCATATTTATGGTCATCCTATCGACCATCAAATATTAAGCTAGAAACATAGAATACTTACTTGGAAGACATCAACTATGATGGAATTTATGCTTGAAACTCAGCAACATAGTCATAAAAAGCACCTTCACCTGCAACTCAGCATGATAATGATCATGTTAGTCTACATTTACCAATAAACAACTTTACGTGTGTGCAGATGGAGGAACATCACACGTAAAATAGAACTAAAAAGAAATCTAGGTGGAATAAAAATACCAGAAACACATTTCAACCAGGAAGTCGTGTTTAAAATGAGTTCCATCAAGTATTGCTAATCATGTGTTCTCTTTAGGCGAGCAAACTTCCATCAGTACATGTTCATATAGTTGGTGTGACTTGTATATCACTTTTAAGAATCTTTAATTGTGATTGACAGACCTATGGGACGGCGAGCATGAAGGCTTACAAATTGTAATTTTTGATGGTGAAATAAGATTTTCCCGTTAATACATTATCATTAAATCCTTCCATAAGTCAATAACTATAAAGACAACGCATGTACCAAAGTTGAGAGAATATATGAAAATTTGATAATAAAATATCTATATTAAGCAATGCTTTTGTATCCACATACATAGTGAACTTCATGCATTACAATATGAAATGAAACATCTAGCTATTGCTTTGCACATTGGTAAATAAATTAGCTTAAAAAATAATCAGCTAAATGAGGCTTAATGCATGCATTTTGCACTTAAAGCAGTGAATGCCTTAAATCCATGAGCTTTATGGACTCCTATAACGTATATATCGGTTTCCAACAAGGTTGTCTAGGCAATGTCCGCCAGAGAAGGGGTGCCTAGCAAGCCTGGGTGCCAGGAAACCAAAGCCTAGGTGGTCTAAACATTTTTTTTACTTTATATGCATTTAAATACATGAACTTGCATATACATTTAAATATATCCACATATATACTTCGATGAGGTCATCTATATTTGTGTTCTCTAAGCTTGTTATTCCTAAGCACACCAAAACCACACCTCAGATGACTAAAATTAGATCTAACTTGACATAAATTAGACATAAACATGACTTAGGTTGCCATAAAATTTTCTAAACTAGACTTGATTAAAAATGACTTCCCCTATTTTGCCCCGATACAGTTGAATTGAGCATAAGCAGACCTATTTTTCAAAATTAGGCCTAAATAGCGCAAAAATAAAGTTAATTTGGCATAACCAGACCTAAGTCAAACCTAACTTGCCCCTAAAATGACCTCACTTGAACAAAATCAGACCTAATCAGACTTAGTGTTCCTTAGAATGACCTACTTTGAACTAATACATACCTAAAATAACTTATTACTGTGAAAATGACTTAAATAGGGCCTAAAAGCCCATGTTCGACGCCATCTTAGGACCTCCCTTCAGAGCCTAGACTAGACCATGCACAACTATGGTTTTCGGTGACCTCAATTAGCCATAAATTCACAAAAACTTGCTAACAAGACCTGTATTAGTCCTAAGTTGCCATAGTTTGACCTATGAATGATCTAAATGAGAAATGTCATGACCTAATTTATCTAGATTTGGATCTAATTAAATCTAACTTGCCCTACTTTGCCATAATAAGACCTAACTTGAGAAAAAATAAACATAATTCTGCCTAATCAGACATTGATAGAGAAAAATCAGGCCTAAGTTCCACAAATCTCCCTCATTTGAACCTTTTATGTTGTAAAGTCATACCTAGGGTGAGTAAAAAAACCTAACTTGACCTAAACTAAACCCAATTGAACGATTCTAACAATAAAATGATCTTACATTGATCTGATGCATATGTATGCTAATTTAATGCAGCTCAAACTGAGTTAAAAGGGGTATACCAAGGCCCAAGCTGTAGAATGAATTGAGCTATAGGAACCTTCTTCAGCAACTACGACGTCTGTCTGAGTTCATTCGTCAAATTTGGAATTGAAAAGATTGTGTCTAGATGATTAATGCATAAATGGCATGTTATACACATTATGTTTAAAATGTATGATATTAACACCTAGGATCCTAGAAATGGTTGTAGTTGCTGTCGGTCTATAGCTTCTTGAATATCTTTGTTCGTAAGAATTACTAAGGCTGCACTAGCAGTTTGACGTATCTGATTTAAAATAGCTACTAACTTTATTTTATTTTGATAATCATGGAAGCTAGAAAGGAATCCTTGGTATAAATTTGTATTTATCAAAACTGTAAGGAATTCACACTGCATATCTTATAACAGAAAGTCATATTAGCCACACAAAAATTGGACTTGTATCTTATATGATATTATTAGCAGCCCCTACAAAATATTGAACGGTTGGTGCTTATTAGTAACTAATAAGGGACATATACTTCATAGTCCTAAAGTGCTTTCCAGATAAGAAAATTCTAGCAATTGCTAAAAATGGTCAGAAATTAGTGCTGGTTATACTAAATTTGTTTTAATGGTTTAAAATCAGAATGCATTTTGTTTCGTATTACAGTAACGTACACACACAACAATATAGATGACACACCTGTTTATAATCTCTCAAAAACGTGTGCCTTCTAATGAAATCCAAGAACAGAAATCACAGTATGTCTCCGCAATCATTAGAGCATTTCAATCATGTATGGAAAATGAGGATGAGTATAGTCTTTAGCTTGTTACATACATCGTAAGAGAGGATGCATATTGACGCACAAGAAAACAAATATGAAGGGCTTTTTAACTGATTCATATCTTTTTAGAAGGAAAAATGTAGAGCTCACCCCCAAGCCTGTCAAATGTGAGATGCAATACAAAATCAAGGGAAATTAAGAGCGTTGTCAACCAAGCGCCTCCTACATAGGGATATGCAGAACATTACCAGTAGGGCGAATTAGGAGCGCTGCCAATTGGGATCAAGAACGATATCCACGAGAGGATCAAGAGCGCCGTCAGTTAGAGGATCAAGAGCGCCGTCAGTTAGAGGATCAAGAGCACAACCAGCCAGGAAATCAAGCATGCCGCTAGCCAGTGAACATCCAAGGCATGCTGCCGTCAGTGAGGAGATCAGCAGCATTGCATGCAGCCAGGGAATTGGGCGTGCCTGCCAGTTAAAGAATAGCTACGACTTCAGCATCACCAACCAGGAGAAGGCGCAATTAGGGTGAAGGGCAGGAACATTTCAGTCTTCACCTCTCCGATGATGAATGCGTTGAGAGGAGAGAAGGCGCAGAGTGGTGTGACCTAGGACAGAAACAGTTCTGAAGCGCAGACGGCGAGTCATTTCCATCTCTAGTGATGGAATCATTGAGAGGAGAGTAGTCAGAGCGGTGTTACCTGGAATGGAAGGAGATCAACATCGGTGATGAAGTCGGCAAGAGGAGAGGTAGAAGGTGGAGCAGCGTGACCTGAGATGGGAGGAGATCAGGAGCACAACCCGTCGTCACATGCATTTTCCTTTCTTTTGTTGTTTCTCTCAGAAATAGATCGTGTGGGTGGGGTGGGGTTGGGGGGCGTGGGCGTGGGAGGGTGCTTCTCGCGGGCATCACGGGCGTGCCTTGAATGGGTAAGAAATTTAGTTTGTGGCAGCTAATTTTAAAAATGCCACAATAAAATGCCGTCAAAATCAAGGTTTGTTGTAGTGTTATTGTTACATGGTATTTCAAAAACTTTTAGTTACATAACATTTAGATATTATAAGCTTAATCCAAATGAAAATAATACAAATTTACAAGAACTAGAGAAGATAATTCCCATATTTCTATTTATAAAAGAAAAGAAAACGATTGAATTGACACAAGATAAAATAAGTGTAGGGAAAATATGTAAAGTGTGGGGTAAGAAGGAGAAAAAAAGGTAGGAAAATCCATCTTGTAGATATAATTTTAATCAAATAGAGAGAGAAAAGTAAAGATGACATATAAAATGAAAGTCAATAAAAATACATAAGTATTTTTCATATCTCTCTTCTTCAACTTTTAAATAAAAATATTGCATGGATCTTTCATCTTCATTCTATTCACTTTTCATTCCTCAATTTCCTTCTCCATCATATGTTGTTTATGCAACTATATGCAATATTTTTCTTCTTTCTTTCTAAAGTATTTTCCTTAGTACATGTCATTGTGTTAAGATCTTAAAATAAATTGATATTAGCTAGTACATGATACTTATATCCTTTATAGTATAAGATTTGACTGTTACAATTTTTTAGGGTCTTCCAGCATGACACCATCCACGAAACAATGTCATATTATATTTTGATGGTTGTTCTCCACTAAAAAGGTGAGTTTGTTCTCATCTTTAATATAATTAATACTTTTTCTTATGCGTTACTAATTTCATACACATTGCATTGATCAAATGAGCGTGAGTTATGACTATATTGTTGATCATCTAGTCATTTAATCTGAAAGACATGGTCAAATGAATTGTTATTTATGACCTTTGATATTTAAATAAATTCATTATTTTAATATAGTGAATTGTATCATGTCTTTTATGTTAGAATTTTATATGTTACAAGTAGCTTATTTTTGTATGTATGAGATAATGAGACACTACGTTAAAAATATTTTTCTTCATTTTTTTAAATAAGTTATATTTCTCCCATATATATAAATAGCTAACATTTGTCACTACTCATTCTAATCCAGCCCCCCTATGGTAGGTTTCTGGATCCGCCACTGGCCATGCCTTTTCCTCCTTTTTTTTTCAACCAAAGTGTCCGGGTTGTTTTGTTTCCTCTTGAGATATCACCAAACATAAACTACTCTTGGTCGGTCTCTTCAGCGGTTCAAAGTACGCTTGGAGGAAAAGGGAGGTAGAGGTCAAGGGTGAATTCCTCTCTACCGTAGCACCATGGCCGTGTGAAATGTGGATCATCACCGTTCTTAATCGAGACTCAGGACTTTGTATATCCCATAAAATCTTGATTCAACATTGACTAACCGAAAGTATTTACCTTAATCTAACTGACTCCTATGAACCAATCGTGCCCTAGGTTGCACCGCCTTGACTAATCCGTGCTTGCTTTCATACCTTACCCAAGCGGGAAGAGTGTCCCTCTTTCTTGGGCCCCTTTTAGTTTTTCCCGCCGGTCCGGGATCTCAGTTTTCGCTTTTTTTCCGGTGACGTGGCGTCGTGCCTCAAGGGTTTGCCCTGCACCGCTAACCGACAACCGTTACAATGATTCCAAAAAGATCACGTCTGTGGGCTCGTGGCGGTGCGTTGCTGAATGTTGCTATGAGCTGCTGAATATCCCTCCACTGAATGGCAATGAGTGCCTTGACTGTTGACTTGGTTTGCTGGGAGCCTTTTTTTTCCCTCCACCATCCGGACTGGTGAGGGAACATCAGATCCTGTACCAACGATGAATCTTAGTGGTAAATATCTCCTTTTTTATTGGTCTCATGTTAGTTTAGTGGCTCAATATACGTATCATAAAGTTTCATTGACATATGATTGGTTAGTATGGGAAGATGATATGTACACATGCTTTTATAGTGAAAGATTGTAAATTTCTTAGTCTAGGACTGTTACCAAATTGAAAAACAAGATGAATTGTAACAAATGTATTAACATAATTTACGTTCTGAATCTCTTGAAAGATCTTGCTGCGTTCAATCGTCCATGCCAAGCTAAAATAACAAGAGAAGGGAGGAATGAAAGACAAATCGATTTAGGCCTAATTTGGTGGGTGTAAAACCAACCCACACATGTAATTACAGAACAAGTAATCCAAAGTATAACGTTACAAGTACAAATGTTTTATTTGGTTGCTCGCAGATGAATGACACTTATGTAGAAGGATTGCAAGCCGTTGATTTTTTTTACAAATAAAACATTTGTTAAAATGAACGAACGATCCACTAGGTTGAATTGCCTACCCGGGATGACGAGATATCATGTTTCTTATATGAAATAAATATGTAAAAGTCGCTCGAAAGATATCCGTCGGTGCGAACAATCCACTAGCGCACATTTGGTTTCATGGATGTGGCATTATTTGATTGTACTTATACATTTATACATCTAGCAGTAGACATATTAAGTTTTCTTTTCAGGAGACGGAAAAGATGAAAAACCCTACACTTTGGGGTATTCTGTGAATGCGGGATAAATGTTTTCTTTTCAAATTGGGTGGACGCCGTCATCCAGCTGCTGCGCTGATCGAGATTTGCCTACCCTTCCATGCAAAAGGTGCTTGTAGTTCTGTAAAATAGTGCATGCCAATTTAGCAAAACTACCAGTCGTGCCTTTTCCTCCTCTTTTTTCAACCAAACTGTCTGGGTTATTTCGTATGATTTTGAGATATCACCAAACATAAACTACTCTTCTTCAAGACTTTGTATATCCCATAAAATCTTGATTCAACATTGACTAACCAGAAGGATTTACCTTAATCTAACTGACTCCTATGAACCAATCGTGCCCTCGGTTGAACCGCCTGGACTAATCCGTGCTTGCTTTCTACCTTACCGAAGCGGGAAGAGTGTCCCTCTTTCTTGGGTAGGGGTGTAAACGGTGCGGGTACGGTGCGGGTATGACCATACCCAGAACCGTACCCAATTTTTTTTGCGGGTACGGGTACGGGTCTAGACCTGCATTTCTCAGTAACCAGACCCGCACCATACCCAGAACCGCATATAATGCGGGTACACAGTGCGGTTCCAAGGGTATACGGTTCCATGTAATTTTTATTAAAAGTATTAAAATTGATGGTTGGACCTATTTTTAGGCCCAAATTGATGTATACATTTACTGAAGTTCAAAATTTTCAGCATGCAAGCTGCTAGAGTAACACAAAGCTACTGTTTTGAGGGGCTTTGTGGACTTCAAATCATTTAAGTACCTACTTTTGGGCCAAAATC
Source organism: Alisma plantago-aquatica (assembly GCA_963693085.1). Classification (NCBI taxonomy): domain Eukaryota; kingdom Viridiplantae; phylum Streptophyta; class Magnoliopsida; order Alismatales; family Alismataceae; genus Alisma; species Alisma plantago-aquatica. The sequence continues at coordinate 1,478,664,718 of OY856412.1, forward strand.
TTTATTAAAAAAAATCATATCATACACATACATGGTTTAATCACTAGAATGACGTTCGAAATTTCCAACATGTAAGCTGCTAGAGTAACACAAAGCTGCTGTTTTGGGAGGCTTTGTGCACTTAAAAACCATTTAAGTACCTACTTTTGGCCCAAAATCTATATTAAAAAAATCATATCATAAACATATATGGTTATAGCACTAGAACAACCCAATAGAACACAAAGAAACCATTCAATATATGAGTTGAGTGCTATAAACAACCCAGCAAACGAACAATATTATCCACATCATCGATTTGGAGACTAAGAATATTTCAACAAATCACACAATACCACTCAATAATCAACCAACAACTTAACAAAATTAAATACCATCAAATATGCAAGTTAAACATTAAGAAATTCACCAACAGTAGAATGAAATATTGTTAAATGATCAACGGGAATTTTAAAGACAGCTCAACACATCAAAATACATCATGGCCAATTGTCTATTGCCAACATTCATAACAATAAGGTTGTTACACCAATTTTCAACAATAAAATGCACATCGCCAAATGTAGAAAATGAATGATTGTTCATCAAGATTTGTCACTACATCAATGATGAATCAAGATGATGTGATAAGGAAGAGTACAAAGCACCTGTAAACAAAATGTAAACCATTTATCAATATAAATAAACAAGTATAAAGATTATTGTGGGCATAACATGTCAAAAACTTAAACATAAAATTAACATACCAATCATTCCAACAGGCAGGTCGGTTCCGTCAGTTGTTGCTGTTTGATCTGATCAGCAGGAAGGTAGCTGGTGGAATCAATCGTTTTATGCCAACTGAGTAGTCGGCGGTGGATGCTGCAAGTTGGGCTTCTGGCACAGAGCGCAACAAGGTGGGGGAGCGATTGGAAAGGAAGGGTCAGGAGAAAGAAGAGGGTTGAAAAAGTAGGCGGATGGAAGTGGAGGAGCAAGTGGGAAGGGTATGTGTGTGGTTCTGGGTCCGTCTGGGATGTTACTCCTCGGTTGCCGACTTGGTGGTGATGGTAGAGGGAGTCGAGGAGGTGGAAGGCAATTAGGAAGAAGGTGCTACTGCTTCTTCTGTTTCTTCTCCGTCCCTCTTGTATCGCCGCCACATGGGCGGTGGATATGTGATCTTCTACTCCGCCGCCGCTATACAATAGTTAATTTTGCAACTGGGACAGGAGAAATAGATGAGGCAGAGAGTTTGGAGAGGTGGAAGTACGATGGGAGGAACGGTGAGGACGCGGAAGGAATCCGCCTAGGCCCACGATGGTTGGAGGTGAGGCAGCTCAGGCAGGCGTTCAGCCGGCGTCAGGTTGGTGAGGGCCTGCGGCCGACGTTGGGCTGACGAGGTCTTGGCTTGCAGTTGGCGAGAGCTCTGCGGCCTGAATAGAGAGGATCTTCGCCACAGTTGAGATCCGGTGTCATCGACGACCTGGGTTGGCTCATCGATTGAGGGGGCGATGGCTGACGGGGTCGTTGGGTTGTTGAGGGGCGGATTCGGCTGAAAGCTTGGCTGTCGTTGGGGGCGGCTTGAAGATGGCGTCCACAGAGAAGATCCTACTGAATGTCGGTGGACTGACTACTGAGGCCAGCGGCCCGGCATGCTCGCTCTGGCTGGAGCCTAGAGGCCGGAGGCTGGCGGCTAGCCCTAGCTCTGGCTTCGTCCGCTGTCTCCGCTCGATATGAGGAAAGCAGAATGAGGGGGGAGCCGATGGTCTGGACAATAGCTTTAGTATTTGTGCTACAAATTAGGTTAGAAATGTCCACCGTTAGATCATTTCCAGTAGTTTGTTAGCCATAGATTCTAACAAACTCATATATAAATGTATAAATTTATATTTTTTTTGCGGGTACACGGGTTAGCGGGTATGGGTATAGATATACCCATTATTAGAACCAGGATAGTACGAGTATGCGGGTATGCGGGTACGCGTGTCTAGAAAACTGGACCCATGACGGTTTTTGGCGGGTACGGTTTTGCGGGTACACAGGTATATCCGTACCCATTTACAGCCCTAGGAGCAGTGTGACCTGAGACAGGAGGAGATCAGGAGCACAGCCCGTCGTCACCTGCATTTTCCTTTCTTTTGTTGTTTCTCTCAGAAATAGATCATATGGGTGGGGTGGGGTTGGGGGGTGGGCGTGGGAGGGTGCTTCTCGCGGGCATCACGGGCGCGCCTTGAATGGTTTAGAAATTTAGGTTGTGGTATCTAATTTTAAAAATGCCACAATTGTTACATGGTATTTCAAAAACTTTTAGTTACATAACATTTAGATATTATAAGCTTAATCCAAATGAAAATAATACAAATTTACAAGAACTAGAGAAGATAATGCCCATATTTCTATTTATAAAAGAAAAGAAAATGATTGAATTGACACAAGATAAAATAAGAGTAGGGAAAAACATGTAAAGTGTGGGGTAAGAAGGAGAAAAAAAGGTAGGAAAATCCATCTTGTAGATATAATTTTAATCAAATAGAGAGAGAAAAGTAAAGATGACATATAAAATGAAAGTCAATATATATATATAAGTATTTTTCATATCTCTCTTCTTCAACTTTTAAATAAAAATATTGCATGGATCTTTCATCTTCATTCTATTCACTTTTCATTCCTCAATTTCCTTCTCCATCATATGTTGTTTATGCAACTATATGCAATATTTTTCTTCTTTCTTTCTAAAGTATTTTCCTTAGTACATATCATTGTGTTAAGATCTTAAAATAAATTGATATTAGCTAGTACATGATACTTATATCATTTATAGTATAAGATTTGACTGTTACAATTTTTTAGGGTCTTCCAGCATGACACCATCCACGAAACAATGTCATATTATATTTTGATGGTTGTTCTCCACTAAAAAGGTGAGTTTGTTCTCATCTTTAATATAATTAATACTTTTTCTTATGCGTTACTAATTTCATACACATTGCATTGATCAAATGAGCGTGAGTTATGACTATATTGTTGATCATCTAGTCATTTAATCTGAAAGACATGGTCAAATGAATTGTTATTTATGACCTTTGATATTTAAATAAATTCATTATTTTAATATAGTGAATTGTATCATGTCTTTTATGTTAGAATTTTATATGTTAAAAGTAGCTTATTTTTGTATGTAGGAGATAATGAGACACTATGTTAAAAATATTTTCTTCATTTTTTTAAATAAGTTATATTTCTCCCATATATATAAATAGCTAACATTTGTCACTACTCATTCTAATCCAGCCCCCCCCCTATGGTAGGTTTCTGGATCCGCCACTGGCCATGCCTTTTGCTCTTTCTTTTTTTTCAACCAAAGTGTCCGGGTTGTTTCGTTTCCTCCTGAGACATCACCAAACATAAACTACTCTTCTTCAAGACTTTGTATATCACATAAAATCTTGATTCAACATTGACTAACTGGAAGGATTTACCTTAATCTAACTGACTCCTATGAACCTATCGTGCCCTAGGTTGAACCGCCTTGACTAATCCGTGCTTGCTTTCTACCTTACCGAAGCGGGAAGAGTGTCCCTCTTTCTTGGGCCCCTTTTAGTTTTTCCCGCCGGTCCGGGATCTCAGTTTTCATTTTTTTTCGGGTGACGTGGCGTCGTGCCTCAAGCCCCTGTTTGGAAATGGACTGGGATTTCGTAGTCTGGACTGGATTAGACAGGGTTAGTATGGATTCAGTCTGATCTGTTTGGCAACCCAATCTAATTCTGTTTGGCAACCCAGTCTGATTCTGGTCAGCTGGTCTGATTGCAGTCTGATTCTGTTTGGCTACTAGACTGGATTCAGTCTGATTTTGTTTGGCAATGTAGTCAGTATCTGCTGATTCTGTCCTGATGTTTTAGAACTGTTTTAACAAGAATAATGAATGTGTAGTTGTGCTGCCGCTTAAGAAGAAGTTGGCCGAAGTGTATTATATACTAAATAACAAATACATAATATAATTAATGTATTTAAATTAAATAGTAGCAAACATGAGTAGCATGTCTGTAGCAGAACGTAATACCACATAAATAAAAAGATAATATTATATTGGTTCCCGGGCAAATACATATGTAACATACAAACTGAAACGAGAGGTCTTCCCTGGACCTAGACAAAGACAAAGCTACACAATCTAATAAGTTGGTGAGCAAGCATCCAACTTCATGCCTCGTTGGACTCGTCGGCCAACTTGATGGCCTCGTCGTACTCGTCCCACGACACATGACAGGCTTCGTCCAACAACTGATTTGTGTCCTTTTTGCTGGCGTCTTTTGGCCACTCGAACAGCAACGGCAGATGGTGAATAGGATGAGTAACACCCTCTGGTTGTTTGTGTCTCTCATTTGGGCCCTCATCGCGTGTAGGCTTGCAACATTTTTTCTTGCAAATAAGGTTTTCTTCTACATATTTTTTAATCTTCGACGGAGACATCAATAGTTTTTCAAATTTTGTCTTTGCCTTTGCCCGTGACCGCGATGATGACATCTATAGTTAATAAATAAATATAAGTATTAGCAAATATCAATAATAGTAAGATAACTGTGACAATATTGAATACAAATAAATAGTCCAAACAAACTTAGCTACAAACAAGTAAGAACATGATGTATGCATTCAATACATAACAATAAAACTCCAACCAAACTTAGCTACATACAAATAAATGTTGCGAAGTAAACACAAACAACTACAATGTCGTGGAAATATATTACAAGTTCATGTGTTACTCTCTCCGTCTAACGTGGTTGTTTGATTCACTCATCGGTGTTAATAAGGTATTCAGCAACCCCAGGTGGGTAAATGCGACGAGTCGTCATGAAGTTGCGTTGCACGGCCAATGGCGGGGGAGGCAATACATCTCCCAAAATAAAAAGATTGTCTCTTATGAACTCTCTCCTTATGTGTTTCCATCTCATCTGCAACTCAGTCAAAGATATGTACGCCCCCAGTTATGTTTCGGAAGTCACGCCATGTCTCCATCCAAGCCCGTGTAGTATATACTCCATTAACACATCTCCCCAACTCATATTGGTTTCTCATAATACCTCTGAGAACCATATCAAGCTCCGTACACCACATAAAAGAAGGCATTCTTCGAGGCCCAGTCATATTACAGATTTTGTAAGTAATATATATTATATGTAAGGTTGTATCGCACAATTAAGGGAATATAAAATGCATATTCAGTGCTAACTAACATTCAGTAACATCACGATGAAAAAACATACACCCTCCATAAAACATAAACCAACATTATGATAAATAACAAAAGGCTGTTAATGTCTGATGAATTCAGAAAGATTTAATGTTAAAAACATAAAATGGTGGATAATGTAAATCGATACACCAAACTAAATGTAGGTCATTGCCATTAAACGTTATGGCGTCACCGTGGGTGAAGGAATGTCCAAAAGAAGACTACAATCTTCCTCCAGACTGGCAACGTGGTGTTCTAGAACCTCATGCTCATACTTTTTTTGGGTGTATATATCATCGTAGTTGTGATGAATTTCAACAAAGTCCTTCATGTTCATTGCCTGGCCCCACAGTGACTTGTACTCGACAGTTAGTAACATAATCTCAGGTTTCAAAGAATCAAATTTTGGGGGGAGATCGACTGCCCAATGGAAGTATCTGCACCGATCTTTTCCCTACAATGTATTATCAAGTTTAATGAATGACAAAGAATGTGCAGCATACACAACGACAACCTATTATGTATGTATTTACTAGTGCACCTCACGAGAAGGACATATGTAATATATTTCGTCCGACCTTTCACTTAGAATGCCAAAATCATACAACCCTACATCCTCTGTGTTAAGCCGCAAGGCTGCATCTAACCCACAATCACACCTCAGAACTCCAGATGGATCCATTGACATCTAAAACATGAATGAGGATTAGAAAAAATATTGTCGGATTCCGAACATAGATTTCAAATACAACTTTCCGAACATAAAATAGGCCTAACTACTTGTTCTACATCTATGATGTATTGTATCCGTCCTCGTTTGAAGAGTCGTTACTGCTCGTGATGTAAAGTCATTGGCAAAGATATTGGCACCTCTCACGTAGAGTGGAAATATCTTGTTCGAGCCTATCGGTGTCTGCTCTTGTCGAACTGACAAAGTCACATTGTTCAGACCATAGCTTGCATTTGTTGCGTGCATATGCAAGTTGTGTTAGCATAGCATCCCTAACTACAGTAAGTGTGGCAACTGTGGGTGGTACACGCTGCGCGGGCAATCTCATCTGACAGCTGTTCGAAACAAGAACCCTACCACATGTAAAATACGGCCTGTGGGGGTTGTTGTTTTCAAAATGTCCATTTGTCGCGTCCACGTCATCCATATACACACGTACAATGCATTGAAGGCCGCATGCACAACAAGGCATTCCATTCTCCATTTCAAGACAACCTACTGATTCATTATGTCATGTATATTATTAGGATCAAGTAAAAAGTTTGTAAAAAAACAACTAAAGCCTACAAAGTTATGTCGTGGACAATTTTTCAAATAATGTCGAAGACTATTACAGATACAATTGTAAGTCAACGGGCATCCCATAGCAAATTAGAAATAGATTCACGTAAACGCTTGCCCTCCCTTGAATCGGCCTGAGTTGTGTGTTGGAGGGAACTCAGGTCAACCCCAGCAGAGGGAACGACAGATGTTGAAATGTCATCTGGGAGTTCGTCCATTATACTATCTCCATCATGTTGGCGGCGTATGAAATTGTGGAGGATACAACAAGCCATTATGAGGCGACACTGCGAATGTATGGGATATGTCGCCCCCTTTTTAAGGTAGGCAAACCGCCGCTTCAGCACCCCAAATGTTGTTTCTACAACATTACGTAATTGTGTGTGGCGGTGGTTGAACATCTCCTTCTTGCTGGTGTAGGCATGACTGTTTCCTCGGTACTCAGAAATATGGTAAGATGTGTTGCGATACGATGGAAGGAATTGCCGAGTGTTGGCATACCCTGCATCTACTAGGTAAAACTTTTCCGGCGGAACTTTAAACCCGCATGTGGTCGTCGCTGAAACTCCATGGAGAAGTCAACTACAACCAAGACATTAAGAGAGACATTCCCTTTTCTGTCTCGGTAGCGATTTTGCTTGTCTCGTTTAACCAAGACGGGGATGTGTGTTCCGTCAATTGCCCCGATGGCATTCTATAACACCAAAATAGGTTGTAAACATACAAAATATTTCCAAATGGTTAAAGATTGTAGGGGCTAACTATTACCTTGAAGTAAGGGTAGAACCTTGGGGTCTCCAATATACGAGAATGTGTTGTCGTGCATGTCGCTGCAGTTTGCATGATAATGTACTCATTAGACAACGAACACACATCGTCCAAGACTTCGTTGAACTTCCTACTTATGGTCTCACCAGAGTGAATGTAGTCCTCAGCCAAAGCACGATTTGTATATCCATGGCCAACCATTTGTAGGAAGTAGCACACAGCCTCAACCGAACTGACGCCTCTAGTGCTTCATAACAAGGCCCGACTCTCAAGCTTGTCCACAAGGGCCAATATAGAATGTGGTCTCATTCGATATAGGTCATAAGCCCTTTGTTCATGACTGTTTAAAATTTCTAAGACCTTCTGGTGGCCACTCCTAATGCTAACTGACCTAGGTATTGTAGGTGGTATGTCGGAAATGTCGTCAATGATGGAGTTTGCTATGGACTCAGCTATTGTATCAGCAATGTGATTAGCTGGACCAGACAATGTATGTAGAATGTGCGTGAGGAGGTCAGGTGTTTATGTTTGATCAGTGGTTGACATTATGCCTACAAGTAGAAGCATTGCAACATTGTCATGGCAAGGACAAGGAAAATAACTAGTCTACAATCATATGTAACTGTGGACACATAAAATAATGGCTTCCAGGATACAAAGCGAATTAGATTGATCGCAAAATAAAACCATGGCAGTGAAATAAATTATTACAACAGTTAATCAATAATGTCTGGATGGGAATAAAAATATTACAACAATTCAGCAAATAAGATTATGCCCAAAGAAAATGTTTGGATGGGAAATAGATTATTACAACAACGAAAGAACTTTCTACTGATTTGATGAGTTAAATGTCTGGCTGTTAATGTTTGGTGATCCGGAAGGGCCAGCATCATTGGACGAAGGAAAAAATGCACGGTGAGATGACGCAAACGACGATGGCATACTTGGTCTGTTGCTGAAGTTGGGTGTTGGGGATTGCGGGAAAAATGCATGGTGAGATGGCATAAACAAGGATGGCATTGAAGGTGTTGTTGTTGCATTGGCAGCTTGGAACGAGGATGGCATTGAAGGTGTTGCTGTTGCATTGGCAGCTTGGGACCTTTCCCAAAGGTCTTGCAACCATATGGTTATCTTTTGAGGTGTGTCTATAAGGCTGAGGTAGATGGTGCGGTTTGTTGAGTCCTTGATGGCGTTCACAAGTGTTGTAAACACAGGAGTGGGGGCATCTGGGTAAGTGTCTTGGAAATGTTGTAAGATGGTTGTAAACTCTTTCTTTTCAAAGGCTCTAGTTGCCACACCACTTCATAACTCGTGAACCTTTGCATAAACCTGTGTGAATTCAGATAACACTTCATTTGAAAACCCACATCGGTCTTGAGCCATTGATGGCCACTTCTTGCACCTAACGACAGGAGGCCTCCCGCCAACACTCGGTGTATCTGTTCCGCCTCCCCCAGTTTCTCCCTCACTTTGCATCCCATATGCGCCCATATTAGGTTCCCCAGATTGGCTTCCAGTGTTCATGGGTGTGTCTGGGCCATCTAAGTCGACAGTGACATCATCCTCGGAGGCAACGTCAGAAGGGATTTGTGTGTCCGTTGAAGACATTGCATGATGTCCTCTAGCAATGTTCCTCCCCGCCATCATCTCGATGTCATAGTAGTGGGGGAACGAATTGTTAAGCAACCTAGCAAGGTCCTTGTTTGCCTAAGTATAAAATTTTTTTGTAATAGGAAATTAAAGTGTAAATATATGACATTATTTTTTTAATTAAGGGACTAGTTATTAGATATACCGTAAGGCTCTCCCTCCATTCAGGGCTGTCGGGCAGCGTGGGCTTATGCCTAGTGTCATCCCATCCAACGCCGCTCTTATTCGTCACAAGCTTCAAAGCGGCATAGTCCCTCCTCAAGTTCTTCCACCGAGTTTTCAGCTGGTCTATATTGCAGGCCGTCTTCCCCATCCTATTTTGCATTTCCACAGTTGCCTCCCTCCAAGCCTCCCTAGTGAAATGACCATCGACACACCTGCCTAGGTCATATTGTCTGTGCAATGCAGATACTAGAGCGGCATCAGAATCTCTTGCCCAAACAATACGAAACTTGGGGTCAACGGAAGACATACCCCCGTAGGTGCTGCAATATATTATGATACACAAATCGTTATATCGTTTATCTTTTCAGATAAAGTATTTACTTAGATAGTGGCGTCTAAGTTGTAATGACACTATGAAATTACCTTGTTCATCAGTTGCATATATTTTCTGTATATTAGTTCCAATAAAATCAAAAAGGATCTCAAGCCGTGTTATATAAATTTGAGGTGAAACATCCATAACAAATAATTCAAAAAATTCAGTAACAAATGAAGAACCCACCTCTTCTTTTATAAGGTCTTCAGATCTAATATTGGCACTCCAGCATCCATAAAAAATAATTAAAAAAAAGCAAGCTGGAACAGTGTATTAATGAGAGCATTATACGAATTGCCATCTTATTCAATAATCCCATGAGCTCAGAAGAGGTATAAGAGAAGTGGATTAGGATAGAAGAAAATCGAGTAGAATAGCATACAAGAAGGCCATCAGGATAAAATAGACATTTATAGTCTCAGTGAATATTGATTAACAAATTTCAACAAACCAATGTTCTGTTTCATGCCCCTATGCAGCAATACAGAGAAACCAAAACATAGTTTCAAGTTGGATTTCTAGCAAGGATGTATGACATATATTGTAACATATGGGTACAATGGTGATATATTGTAGTATGTTTTTTTCTAGGATGGGGGAATTTTTATGAATACCACATACGGGAAACCAAAAATTTAGACTCTAAAATGGGTGTTGTGAGATACACTCTATAATGCATTCAGTAGGTTTGATTACCCTAATTAGACAACAACTATATTTATGTAACACTTATTTGAGGAATGTACCCAAAATAATACCAAATTCATTTATTATTAGTTTTGGTCATTTAAAGGTCCATAGGTAGGTCTATCGTTTAAAGTTTGACTTAACCATTTAACACTATGGTTTATGAAGTCAACTATAAAATCTGTAAACCTTTTTTACCTATAGTATAATTATACAATAAGTATGATGAAGAAAAATGTTTGATGTAAATCTAAAAATTCCACAAAAATCAATGTGTAATGAAGTCACCAATCATAGCATTCAAAGTAAAAAAAATTAATTTTTTTTCTTATCATACAACATGATGTTTGCTTATCATAATGCAAAACCATAATGTGGATCGTCTGTTTCCTGTCCAATCAGTATCCACATATCTAGAAACTGTTATGTCCTCTTTTGAGCTAAAAAAGGGGCTATGATTTAGCGAGAACATGACAGAGTCAATTTTTTATTTCATTCATTCAAATGTACTAGGTCCAAGTTTTGTACATCCATAATTGGTTAAAAAAATTGTTGACTTTAATGATCATTCTCTTTATCCTGCTAATTAAGAATTGAGCAACAGAATGAATATCTTATACTAAAAAAGTATTACATAAATCATTGTAGTCTGTTGAACCACTATCACATTTAGTGTGTAATATTGCTTTTTTAGTTTCCAACATACAAGAATTTTAAAATTCATGGTATAGGAGTGCAGTGATAACTACGCTGCCAAACCATCCATAGGCACACAAGTGCAGAGCATTGGTAAATATAAAATGTCTGCAAAACAGGCAATTTAGAAGACAGAGAAGAGAACCAACTATAATATCTAGCAAGAGTGGTGACAAGTAAGATGATCATATATGCATGAAATGGGCAAAGTGGGGGAATATAAAAAGAGTCCAAAGAGATGAGGCACAGAAAGCCATAGGAGTATAGTCCTCTAGGTTTTTATAACATGTGAAAAGTAGCACTAGTAACTCCTATCCAATCAATTATTTATTTCAGAGAAAAAAAATTGCATCAGTGAATTGAAGAATATAAGTAGAAAAATTTACTAACAGGCCTCAACAAACCTGAATGTATATATCAAAGGTTCTTCCAACAGTCAATCGATCAGGTGCATTTGGAAAAGCAGTTTCTGCAAACTGAAGCCTCACAGTGTAATTCCTAGCAAAATTTTCCCCCAACCACAGGTTGAGATCACATGCCCGTATCATTTGAAAACTCATATAAAGTTCTCATAGAGGGTTTGACAAGAAACAATTGATATCCTAGATCCTAGGTTCAAAGATCTCTACATCCAGGATCTGACATAGATGCAAACCTACTGATCAGACTACAGTGGTAGCATAAACTAATTGGATGAAAATATATCACAGTTGATAGAAGCACATATGTAGTAGAATGGGAAAAAAGAGGTATCATGGATAATCCCCATGCACTAATGTAAGAAAATATTTGCTAATTATAGAAAGACCAGGAAGAACAAAGGAAAAGAAGCAGATAGATATTGTCTATATGAGTAGAAGAGATGTAGGCATGTGTGTGAGGTAACGACCTTCATGACCAGAGATGGGGCTAATCTAATGCAGTAGTAGAATACACTAACACTAGTATCCAATGATTCTTCTTATTCATTATCTTTCTTGATCTAATCTAAAATCCACGACAAAGGAATCAATAGGTCAAGGATAGTGGCGTCAGCCCATGGAAATGAATGATGAAATTGATCGATAAAGATCATCTTCTTTCTTAAGCATAGACCACAACATCCTAGCGTCTCAAGAAGAGATGCCTTGTAAGGGAGGCTGGATCATTCAATTTATAGGACAGAACTAGACAATAGATTTGCAAACAAATTCCAAACAGCTTAGCCTTCACATTTCATACAGAAAAGGAAGGATCCACGGATGTAAAATAGTATGGAGCCTTCAGATAAACATCATTTTATCAATGTAAAACACACACAGGGGATCCAACACACACCATGGAACACGGGGAACCCCTTTGCATAATGATTCAGTACAAAAATAGGCCTAACTATTCATCATCACGAACCTATTCAGAAGTGGTCGACAACCAGCAGCAACTGCGGAATCGCCGGGATGAGCAGCACTGCCGGAGAACCAGGGACGAAGAAGTGGTCGACAGCTAGCAGCAACTCCAGAATCGACGGGATGAGCAGCACCGCCGGAGAACCAGGGACGAACACCAACTTCCTCCAAGATGTGTAGGTGGATGTGAAGAACCTCGATGCACAAGGCGACCAATATGAAGGAACACAGACACTGCTTGCCCTTGATAGGGTTTGTCTTGTGCGTCGACAAGATGGGACGATGACTACTTAACCTGAGTCAGGTGGACGGTGCAGATAATGGATGGTCAGAAGGACAGGACAGGGCACTGGTACCTTGCCTTTGCAGGATGTAGCCGCCCTAGTAGCCCGACGGTCGCAGATGGCTACATTGAATCCTCACCAGGCGGCGGACGCTCCGCCCGACAACTGCTGCCCTCCATCCGCGAGCTGCTCGAGGTAGCAGACCTCGCTTTAACTCACGGACCAACAGTGAGCTGGCACAGGGAGAGGGGAAACCAACCGGAGCGAAGGAGAGGGGCGAGAGGGAGAGGGCTGAGAGGAAGAGGGAGGCGCGCGAGTGAGAGGGAGCGAGGGAGTCAGGGTCGAAGGGGGTGTCAGAGGGGCGCTAAACCGGACTGGGATTTGCAATCCCGCCTATACCGGGACTGGGTTAGTCCGGATTATGGGATTCCGTTATCCCAAAATGGTGGTCGAATGGGGTTGCGAACCAAACAACATTTTGGCCCAAACCGGACCGGGTTACGCCGACCTGGCGCTAGACGACAACTCCTAATCCGGATCCAGTCCATTCCCAAACAGGGGCCAAGGGTTTGCACTGCACCGCTAACCGACAGCCGTTACACTGATTCCAAAAAGGTCACGTCTGTGGGCTCGTGGCGGTGCGTTGCTGAATGTTGCTATGAGCTGCTGAATATCCCTCCACTGATGGCGATGAGTGCCTTGACTGTTGACTGGTTTGCTGGGAGCCTTTTTTTCCCTCCACCATCTGGACTGGTGAGGGAACATCAGATCCTGTACCAACGATGAATCTTAGTGGTAAATATCTCCTTTTTTATTGGTCTCATGTTAGTTTAGTGGCTCAATATACGTATCATAAAGTTTCATTGACATTTGATTGGTTAGTATGGGAAGTTGATATGTACACATGCTTTTATAGTGAAAGATTATAAATTTCATAGTCTAGGACTGTTACCAAATTGAAAAACAAGATTAATTGTAACAAATGTATTAACATAATTTACGTTCCGAATCTCTTGAAAGATCTTGCTGCGTTCAATCGTCCATGCCAAGCTAGAATAACAAGAGAAGGGAGGAATGAAAGACAAATCGATTTAGGCCTAATTTGGTGGGTGTAAAACCAACCCACACATGTAATTACAGAACAAGTAATCCAAAGTATAACGTTACAAGTACAAATATTTTATTTGGTTGCTCGCAGATGAATGACACTTATGTAGAAGGATTGCAAGCCGTTGATTTTTTTTTTACAAATAAAACATATGTTAAAATGAACGGACGATCCACTAGGTTGAACTGCCTACCCGGGATGATGAGATATCATGTTTCTTATATGAAATAAATATGTAAAAGTCACTCGAAAGATATCCGTCGGTGCGAACAATCCACTAGCGCACATTTGGATTCATGGATGTGGCATTATTTGATTGTACTTATACATTTATACATCTAGCAATAGACATATTAAGTTTGCTTTTCAGGAGACGGAAAAGATGAAAAACCCTACACTTTGGGGTATACTTTGAATGCAGGATAAATGTTTTCTTTTCAAATTGGGTGGACGCCGTCATCCAGCTGCTGCGCTAATCGAGATTTGCCTACCCTTCCATGCAAAAGGTATTTGTAGTTCTGTAAAATAGTGCATGCCAATTCAGCAAAACTACCAGCCGTGCCTTTTCCTCCTTTTTTTTCAACCAAACTGTCCGGGTTATTTCGTATCCTTCTGAGATATCACCAAACATAAACTACTCTTCTTCAAGACTTTGTATATCCCATAAAATCTTGATTCAACATTGACTAACCGGAAGGATTTACCTTAATCTAACTGACTCCTATGAACCAATCGTGCCCTCAGTTGAATTGCCTGGACTAATCCGTGCTTGCTTTCTACCTTACCGAAGCGGGAAGAGTGTCCCTCTTTCTTGGGTAGGGGTGTAAACGGTGCAGGTATGACTATACCCAGAACCGTACCCAATTGTTTTTGCGGGTACGGGTATGAGTCTAGACCCGCATTTCTCAGTAACCAGACCCGCACCATACTCAGAACCGCATATAATGCGGGTACACGGTGCGGTTCCAAGGGTATACAGTTCCGTGTAATTTTTTTTAAAAGTATTAAAATTGATGGTTGGACCTATTTTTAGGCCCAAATTGATGTATACATTTACTGAAGTTCAAAATTTTCAGCATGCAAGCTGCTAGAGTAACACAAAGCTGCTGTTTTGAGGGGCTTTGTGGACTTAAAATCATTGAAGTACCTACTTTTGGGCCAAAATTTTTATTAAAAAAATCATATCATACACATACATGGTTTAATCACTAGAATGACGTTCGAAATTTCCAACATGTAAGCTGCTAGAGTAACACAAAGCTGCTGTTTTGGGAGGCTTTGTGCACTTAAAAACCATTTAAGTACCTACTTTTGGCCCAAAATCTATATTAAAAAAATCATATCATAAACATATATGGTTATAGCACTAGAACAACCCAATAGAACACAAAGAAACCATTCAATATATGAGTTGAGTGCTATAAACAACCCAGCAAAACGAACAATATTATCCACATCATCAATTTGGAGACTAAGAATATTTCAACAAATCACACAATACCACTCAATAATCAACCAACAACTTAACAAAATTAAATACCATCAAATATGCAAGTTAAACATTAAGAAATTCACCAACAGTATAATGAAATATTGTTAAATGATCAACAGGAATTTTAAAGACAGCTCAACACATCAAAATACATCATGACCAATTGTCTATTGCCAACATTCATAACAATAAGGTTGTTACACCAATTTTCAACAATAAAATACACATCGCCAAATGTAGAAAATGAATGATTGTTCATCAAGATTTGTCACTACATCACTAATGAATCAAGATGATGTGATAAGGAATAGTACAAAGCACATGCAAACAAAATGTAAACCATTTATCAATATAAATAAACAAGTATAAAGATTATTGTGGGCATAACATGTCAAAAACTTAAACATAAAATTAACATACCAATCATTCCAACAGGCAGGTCGGTTCCGTCAGTTGTTGTTGTTTGATCTGATTAGAAGGAAGGTAGCTGGTGGAATCAATCGTTTTATGCCATTGGAGTAGTCGGTGGTGGCTGCTGCAAGTTGGGCTTCTGGCGCAGAGCGCAACAAGGTGGGGGAGCGATTGGAAAGGAAGGGTCAGGAGAAAGAAGAGGGTTGAAAAAGGAGGCAGATGGAAGTGGAGGAGCAAGTGGGAAGGGTATGTGTGTGATTCTGGGTCCGTCTGGGCTGTTACTCCTCGGTTGCCGACTTGGTGGTGATGGTAGAGGGAGTCGAGGAGGTGGAAGGCAACTAGGAAGAAGGTGCTACTGCTTCTTCTGTTTCTTCTCCGTCCCTCTTGTATCGCCGCCACAAGGGTGGTGGATATGTGATCTTCTACTCCGCCGCCGCTATACAATAGTTAATTTTGCAGTCGGGACAGGAGAAATAGATGAGGCAGAGAGTTTGGAGAGGTGGAAGTGCGATGGGCGGAACGGTGAGGACGCGGAAGGAATCCGCCTAGGCCCACGGTGGTTGGAGGTGAGGCAGCTCAGGCAGACGTTCAGCCGGCGTCAGGTTGGTGAGGGCCTGCGGCCGACGTCGGGCTGACGAGGTCTTGGCTTGCGACTGGCGAGAGCTCTGCGGCCTGAATAGAGAGGATCTTCGCCGCAGTTGAGATCTGGTGTCATCGACGACCTGGGCTGGCTCATCGATTGAGGGGGCGATGGCCGACGGGGTCGTTGGGTTGTTGAGGGGCGGATTCGGCTGAAAGCCTGGCTGTCGTTGGGGGCGGCTTGAAGATGGCGCCCGCAGAGAAGATCCTACTGAATGTCGGCGGACTGACTACTGAGGCCAACGGCCCGACATGCTCGCTCTGGCTGGAGCCTGGAGTAGGGGTGAGCACATAATGGTCCAGACCGCAAAATCAGTCCGGACTGCTCAATTCGGTCCGGTCCGGTCCGGTCTGGTCCATTTTGTGTTCGGTCCAGTCCGCGGTCCGGGAATTTTGATGAGTTCGGTCTTCGGTCCAAAATCGGTCCGGTCCGGTCCGGACCGCAGATTTATTTTTATATAAAATTCATGTATATTTGAAGGTGTATTCTATAATAATTACAAATAAAGTACATATATAATCACTACTAGTATAAATGTTTGATACTAAAGTTATATAATTGTTAGAAGTGACTAAGATTATCAACTTTGTACAATTAAATAAGTTGTAAAACATATAAAAAAGACTGATTACGGTCCAAACGGTCCGGTCCGGTCTGGTCCTAGTACAAACCGGTCCGGTCCTACCTCGAAACGGTCCGGTCTGCGGTCCATATATTTGTTAAAATTCGGTCCGCGGTCCGGTCCGGTTCTGGACCGATGCTCAGCCCTGGAGGCCGGAGGCTGGCGGCTAGCCCTAGCTCTGGCTTCGTCCGCTGTCTCCGATCGATATGAGGAAAGCAGAATGAGGGGGGAGCCGATGGTCTGGACAATAGCTTTAGTATTTGTGCTACAAATTAGGTTAGAAATGTCCACCGTTAGATCATTCCAGTAGTTTGTTAGCCATAGATTCTAACAAACTCATATATAAATGTATACATTTATATTTTTTTGCGGGTACACGGGTTAGCGGGTATGGATATAGCTATACCCATTATTAGAACCGGGACAGTACGGGTATGTGGGTATGCGGATACGCGGATACGCGGGTCTAGAAAACTGGACCCATGACGGTTTTTGGCGGGTACGGTTTTACGGTTATACGGATATACCCGTACCCATTTACTGCCCTATTCTTGGGCCCCTTTTAGTTTTTCCGCCTGACCGCGCCCCGTCCATACCAATTTCCCGCCGGTCCGGGATCTCAGTTTTCGTTTTTTTCCCGGTGACGTGGCGTCGTGTCTCATGGGTTTGCACTGCACCGCTAACCGACAGCCGTTACGATGATTCCTTGATGAGTGCCTTGACTGTTAGACTTGGCTTGCTGGGAGCCTTTTTTTTTTTTCCCTCCACCATCCGGACTGGTGAGGGAACATCAGATCCTGTACCAACGATGAATCTTAGTGGTAAATATCTCCTTTTTTATTGGTCACATGTTAGTTTAGTGGCTCAATATACGTATCATAAAGTTTCATTGACATCTGATTGGTTAGTATGGGAAGTTTATATGTACACATGCTTTTATAGTGAAAGATTGTAAATTTCTTAGTCTAGGACTGTTACCAAATTGAAAAACAAGACGAATTGTAACAAATGTATTAACATAATTTAGGTTCCGAATCTCTTGAAAGATCTTGCTGCGTTCAATCGTCCATGCCAAGCTAGAATAACAAGAGAAGGGAGGAACGAAAGACAAATCGATTTAGGCCTAATTTGGTGGGTGTAAAACCAACCCACACATGTAATTATAGAACAAATAATCCAAAGTATAACGTTACACGTACAAATGTTTTATTTGGTTGCTCGCAGATGAAACTTGCTGTTTTGTTTTGAATTCATTTGGTACGATGAGGTTTCGACCAGAAGTTGGTTTAGATATGTGGGGGTACTCAGTGGCGTAGCCACATGGAGGCACAAGTGGGCACGGGCCCCACCTATGTTTATCAAAATGTACATTGATCAACACAATTTTATTATAGATTTTGGAGAATATACATACAATATTGTGTTTTGTGCCCGACCCATTCACCTGCAGCAACAAGGTGCCCACCCTTTAGCTAAGTTCTGCCTCCGCCACTAGGAGTACTGCTGTCAGTAGTTACAGCTATCTTGTTTAATTCTGTTCAAACCATCAGTCAGAAGGTGAACCACGCCCAAAATTGGCACAATCCGTTTTCCATAAAGTTAAACATAACCAACTGCATCGTGTGATTCATTTTGTTGTGATGGGTTGTAACTACGTAATACCAAATGAAAGTAGTTGGAACTAGGTGATAGTTGGAACTGCATGGGTTCATAAGTAGCAGAACCAAACGAGCCCTTAAACCAGTCTTGCATCTCTTACCGTCTAGCTTTTCCATCTCGTGTGGAATGTCCACTCCTATTTCAGCATTGCCACCGAATTATAAACAAGAATCGGGGTAATTGTTTGATTCCTTGTTTCCAACTGGGGATAACTGATTGATTCCTGTCCTCCCACTCTACTGAATTATAAATAAGGAATCAATCAATTATCCCGGCAGACCAAAAGCGCGTGTCGCCCACATCTTTTTCCCAACGATTACGGAACTTTTAGCCCTTCTCACCTTCTCATGTACGTGTCATGGTAGTAACAAACGAGTTACGCTACACAGTCCCTCTTACACCCGGGTTCCCACCCGTTTTTTAGAAAAATATATCTGCAACATTTACAGTTGTCTTTGTATTAATACTCATGCAAAGTACATACAAAGTGCAGAAATGACACCGTATGTCTCTCCACTCTTTTCTTTAGAGTATTAATACTCATGCAAAGTCCATGCAAAGTGTATTAATTCGTTTTTTCTTTTGTAATTATTCTCTCCCGTTCTAATCCACCCACCTGCATTCCCGTATTAGTACAATACCTACAGAATCCAATAGCAACATTGATCTGGAAGCATAAGTACAGTACCTACAGAATCCAGTAGTAACATTTGTCATCTGGACATAAGTACAGTACCTACGGAATCCATACAAAATAAGTCCAGTACCCACTTGTTAATTCCAACTCAGTTTTTTCAAACATAAGTACAGTACTTACCAAATTATAAAACAAAGCATAAGTACAGTACTTAACAAATTACAAAATTAAGTATAATTGTATAACTGATCTGGAAGCATAAGTGATGTACCTACGGAATCTAATAACAACATTTTTCGTCTGGACATAATTTTTTTTACAAAAATGTAGTGCACATCTGATCCATAATCAACTATAAAATGCATCTATAAATATTGTACTCAATTATTAATTTTCAACCCAGTTTGTCAAATATAAGTTCAGTACCTCTCAAATTCATTTGTGAATGTATATGTATTTATTGTAGGTACAGTACTTACGTAATCTGCAGTGGAGATAAATATGCAATAGATTTTTTTGTAAGCTATAGTGGATTGATATCTGCCATTTGAATGACTGTTGCATGGAGTGGACAGAACATCTGTACCTTGCATGTATTTTGCATGCTTTTATATGGGTAATAGTATAAAAAACCGGCTGCATGTTGAGATTAATTAAAAATTACCTATTCCTGAGTACCGGGTAGACCAACGGGTAGATGAGGTGTTATGTGTAATTTTTCTAACAAACAGGAAACAGTTCGCATGCATGCGTCCCAACAGGTCCACGTTTGCGGGCTCGTGATGGCGGTGCGTCGTCACGTTCGGGTGGCGGACAGCTTGAAGAGGGAACGCCAGATCAATCGTCCTGCCTAAACAGATAGCCAATTGAGTGGACTACTCGTGAGTTGTGGGTATCAGATGCGGGTGTTTGGGTGGGCTGGGAATGCCCAGAGTTTATGTGGTAGGCCCAGTCTTAGTTAATTATACAAGGTACTCTATGGTATGTGTGTGTATGGGGTGGGGGAGGTGTTCTACTTCCACTAACGAGGAGGCATCGGCATGTTTTGGAGACATACACCACTATAGCATGCACAGTTTATTTATGTTGTAACGACGACAATTAACCAAATAAGTGTATTCACTAGCAAGACCCACATGTAGGACCCGAGAAAAAAAATAGAGATGAGAATGGAAACTCTTCTTAGAATGATCCATCCATAAAGGACTTTGTAACGATCTGATTCCAACTTAGCCATCTAATTAGAATTTTTTTAGATGATTACATACATAATTTTTTATTATTCTTAAATTTTATCTTAATTAACGATGATACCTTGATATGATGTTTTGAACTTTATTTTACACTTTATACCATGTTATGATTGGATGGTTAGGATTCGCAAGTAAAAACCCTAATAAGTTGAAATTTAAGGTTTCGAATGTGCATGACTACATAATTTAATAAATATATTGGTATAGTATATTATTTTTAGTATGTTATAAGAAAATTGAATTTATTTGAAATTTAGTCCGTTCTCCAAATCGTTAGTCCATAATCTCAAGGCCGACCTTTCTTGGCATGGTTTCTCGTTCATTTGTGGTCATCCATACCCTTCTCTACTCATTTTTATTGAAAGTAGCAGTCTTTCTATATTTTGGGAGGATTCCACCTCTCTTATAAATAGGGGGGGACAAAGCAAGGAAAAAATAGTTAACCTTAATGGGCCTATTTATTTTTTAGGTCCATAATACATAAGACCTGAGTAAATAGAAAATTGAAATAAAGAAAGTGCAACATTTGAAGATAAATATATCTCAATACACCCCCTCAAGCTAGAGTATATATATCAATCATGCCCAACTTGTAACACAACTCCTCAATTCTCTTTCTAGAGAGAGATTTTGTAAAAATATCTAAAGTTTGCTCATGTGTAGGCAGAAAAGGGGTACTGATCTTCTTGGTAAACAAAATATCTCAGAGAAAATGGTAGTCCACCTCAATGTACTTAGTCCTTTCATGAAAGACAAGTGTACTTGTGCTGAAGGTAGCAATACCATTGTCCCACTACATTAGAATAGCATGAGTGGTAGGACATCCAGAGTTGAAAGAATGTATTTGATTCATAATAGATCACAAGTATTAGTATTTGATCCATAATAGCTTAATGTGAAATGTGTCAACGATTGTTGTGAAGTATATAGGATCGTGTATGGTGGGTAGTTGAGTAGTAAAGGTTGTGGGACTAACTGCTGTTGCAGGCTCAGTTAGTGTGTATCAATATACCACTGACATCACAATATGAGGGCAGTGAGCCGATCTCAAAAGATGTTCCCAGGTGTCTATGTCTTGAATGCGACCATTGTAGTCTCAGTAGTATTGTACAATCTAATTTGTTGCAAAAGTTGTGTTCTTGGTGAGGTTTTGTTTCACCGAGCATATCATAGATTTGAAAAGTCTGTAGACGTTATGCGTGTGGGAAACTGGCACCATAGGATCAATGGTGTCTCATGCTAAAAATCCTAGAGAGATGTTGGAGCCCTCTTTTTAGAGAGATATTGGAGCCCTCCCGGTCCATTCTTCCGATCCATTCTTCCCCTTGTATGTTGGCTTAGAATTCTATCCTAGAAGGCCATGTACAAATTTAGTTAGTATGTTTTGGACAGGTGAAGCAATCTCTTTTGCGCATGAATCATATTTCTTGATCGTAGGATTTCCTTTTTTTTAATTACAATCGTTGCTATTATTTGTCCGGTCCCTACATCTACTGCCCTATAAAAATCAGATCAAACAAGTAGTGATGGGTGTTTGTTTACATAAAATAAAAATATAAATTACAAATCACGTGAAATTCGATTAACATGAGTTCTTGAACACACAAGTATCCAATTTAAGCAGTCAAACATGTAATTATTTTTAATTCATATTGAACATTTCAGTTATATGAGTATTAGCTTGATAAATTCCCATAAAACATTCTTATTGTCTTTGGACAAAAGAAAAATTAGATTCTTATGAACACACAACTTTTGCCTTTACGGTCTTAACGATTCAATTACCATGACCATACCATTCTAATCTTAGCATACTCCCGCACCCTCATGCAAATATTAGATACTAATTCTCACACACGAGTCAAGATTTTCTTTTCCTCAAGTTGGATTGTCCGTTTCCGAAACTAAACATTACAACTTGTGCATTCAAAGAAGAAACATATATATAACCAAACCATATGATTCTTTGTTTCACATAATTTATATAATTAAAGATGACCAACAAAGACATACAATCTTTGACCCTCTATACACGAAGAGCGAGTATAAATGAATTTTTTGAGTTGGAATTTTATCAATATATGTAAAATTTTAACTTACAGATCGAATCGAGCTAGCTTTTCTAGTTATATAATGGACGTACGACTAGATATAGAAATGTTGATCATACATCCAACCATGTGAAATCGAAGTCCACCGACTTTTAAAAAAAAAAATTCTAGGTTCTAGTTTTGACTATTCTGGTCGGTTACATGTTTAAACAAATGTACCAAAATTCAGGCCTGCCTCCGTTTTGGATTCTAATAATCATGACACAAATCAGTTATTGGGTTGGACAAATTCAAGTAGGTTCCAAGTTAGAAAAGTAAAAAAAATCTCAGTAATGTATATTTAGAATTTGGGACTTACAATTCAGACACATGGTTTATAGGTCATAATTTCGATCAATCTGGATCAGTTCCAGATGTACGATCGGTGAAATTCAAAATTTGATAACCATGGACAGTCTTGGAATTAAGAAAAGATTAAAAAAGTCAAGTCTAAGTCCGTCTATAAACCTCAACCTTTTCTCAAATCCATGTAGATAAATATTTCACCCTACAACCTATTAAGGCAAGAGTTTCATACAAAAAACCAAGTCGTCAAGTGTGATATTAAATGGCATGTGTGTTAACTATTCACACAAATCTTTAAGAATTCTTTTGGCTGAGATTTCCACTATGTTGAGGAAAAAATGAGTGATATGACATCCCTCTTCCCCTACGACACTTCGATGTTATTTGTTAGTGTCACTTGGGGTAGTATATTTGGTATGCGATGAATGAAGAGAAAGGACACAAAAGGAAGGGGACGGAATGGAAGAAGTGGTTAGGAGACACTTATACCGTAATATGTTTAACTAGCACGGGGAGGGGAAAAGAAGGTAAACATAAAAAATTAACATAAATACAAAAAAATTACAGTGATGTGGAACACTAATGATATAAAAACATTATATCTATATATTTATTCACATACATCATTTAGAAAAATACCTTCACAGAGGCATAGATAACAAACAAGGCTCCCGACTCTTTGTATTGAAAAAGTTATAGATCTAAAGATAAAATTATAATATGTAAATATAGACACCACACCATCCTTATTGGTATGTGATGAAAGTGCCACACAAGAGATATCTTTTTTATAAAAATCAAAAGATGAGTTTATATTATATCAAGATTGTGGTAATATACGTATTTTTCTTTATATTTTTGTATTTATAGCAAAAATTCCCTCCACGTAGTTAACAACTTCCCGCCATAATCCATTATATTTTTTTTTATGTGTGGATAATGATCTCAAAATTTTCAACTTTTTAAATAAAGATATAAACATTTAAGTTTCCTTATAAATGATGAACAAAAAATATTTTAGTTTTCTGTTCTTTATTTCTTTTAAAAAAAGAACTTTTAAATTTTGTAAATACTCCCCATATGTCCATTTTAAGTGAAATAACACAAAGTGACACACTATTTTTCTCTTCACATTAGTTGTGGGCTATACTATTTTTTTAGCAATATTATTTATATTTTTTTCTCATATTTTATATTTTCTTTGGCATTTCTAAAATATTTTCCGTCAAGTCTTTCCCGTTCTCGTTATCTTCATTCCGATTTGATGGGGGAGAAAATGAGAGATAACTTGGTGAAAATGCACTTGATTTGTTCCCTTAAGTTCCCCCTATTTCTCTCTTCTCCCTATTACTTTGTCCAACCAAACAATCCAAGTTTTTTCCTCTCTCTTCCCCTCCCCTCTCATTCATTCACCATGTACCAAACAAGCCTTTGAAGAGGGTCTGTTTTGGTGGGCCTCTGAAATTTAAGCTTATTTGTGTGAATTTAGTCTATGTAAAGCTAAAATGTTACACACATCAGAAAAATGCAATCGCCTTCAAAAGAAAAAAAGAAGCAATCAGCTTTTCCGAAATACAAGCTAGAAATGAGAAATACATAGCACCAAGACCAAGCTGTAATATACCAGCAACCAAACTATATATGTTTGCACGATCTGTTTTCTTTTACGATGTATGTTTCGGAAATTATATACATCGAAAGTTGCGAAACATTGAACCAGTGTGGATGGCGCGCGGTGGTTGCCAGCTGTGGCTTCTGCTGGGAGCTGCTGCTCCATAACTCAGTTCTATGGGACACCCACCGCGCGAGCACTGCACATGCCGCGAACAATCCACTCGGCTGTCTTTCGCCTGATCCGTGACTGCTTGCTTTCTAACTTTCCCACGCAGACGAGGCTCTCTTCCAGTTTTTTCCGCCGGACGGAAAGCACACGCCGCCCACCCCAATATCTCAGCCCCATCGTCTTTTCCTGTGTCGAGGCGCACCGTGCCTCATGGGTGTGCACTGCACCGTCAAGAGACAGCCGTTACAATGCTTCCAAAAAGGGTCACGTTTGCGGGCTCGTGGTGGTGCGTCGTTGGGTGACAGACCAACTGCTACGCTGAATGTTCCATCCATCGTTTAATACTACTATAAAATTCATTATCATCTAGTTGGTTATATAGTCTAGGAAGCTGATACCGTACACCTGCTTTTGGATTCGCTTCATTCATCGATAGTCTACCTTGTCCACATAATTAGACAACATAACTTGTTCCAACTAGTTGGTCATATAGTCTAGGAAGCTGATGTCGTACACCTGCTTTTGGATTCACTTCATTCATCGATAGTTTCAACAATATTCACCCATTACCTTGTCCACATAACTTGTTCCCGTGAATCTCCTTGTAACGTGTGATAGACATGTTGTACTAATAGAGTAAATGGAAAACAAATATTAAGTTTGAATAATAAATCTTGTGATTAAAATAATCACGTCACTTAGGGCCTGTCTGGTTGGGAGCAGTTCCAGCGGGCACCATGTGTTCCAAAACACGAAAACACAAACAAGATCTGAAATGCAACATCATTCGTTTGGTTTTGTGTAATTAGAGCTGACAACATTCATTCAGATTTCATTTGGTTGGAAGTAGAATTTGCATTGAATGACCACGGTAACGTTACCACCACAATACGGCCCAGTTAATATAGAAAAGCTACTTGCTGTTCAGGTTGTACCCAGTATTATTGCTTGAGAGGTAAAGATACACAGCAGTAACAGCTGGCATGGAAAAGAAACTGCGCCCAAAATAGGCGCGGTTGGAGTTCCTCCTTTTTGCATGTCTCAAAGAGCAGCTGTGTGGTTCATTTTCCCAGTTCGGATAGGAACAACATGCAACCAAACACAATCAGTTGGAAAATCCGTTCAGTTCTAATTCGTGTGTTCATACACGCCCCAACCAAACTGGCCCTTATGCTTACTGAAAAATCATCATGCGGGCGTAGTACTTCATAGAGGAAGATATATAGTTAAATTTCTTGACTTTGGACTGACACTAAATTGAAGAAGGAACAAGAGGAATCGTAACAAATGTATTAACATAATTATATCTTTATTGGTCAGCCACTCCGTACGTTCTCCACTAGTTATTTCCCAAATCACTTGAAAGATCTGCTGCCTTCAAATTATCGATATGCGAAGGCGGGACAAAAAGAAGAGACAAAGGCAGAACGATTTGATTAGTCTTCCATCTCTTGCCATATCGTTTCCATATTGCCTTGGAATGTGCAGCCACCAATCAATCAATGGGTATGATTGGGCGTTGGTGGTGTTTGCCTGACTTTTTTCTGGAAGCTAGCTATTCAATAGTCAACTTTGTTGGGCTGTCTTAGAGCGAGTACTCAATTCGTCCCGAATCTGAATCTTGGCGCAGACTAGGGGGTGGCATTAACAAAGAAAAATTCTATACACAATCACTTATCTACCCGCTAGTCTACCCGGAAGTTGAAAAAATACGATATTTAATGAGTGACACAATACTCTATCTGCAACAACAAACTGTTTATATTATTGCTTATACAACAACCATACAAATCTCATGCAAAGTATCGATACTCTATCCATTTCAATAAATTACATTTGTGATGTCTTAGTCCACCATAAATTACGGAAATCTTAGATTTTTTTGTTCATTTTTAATTCCCTCCAACTTAAAAAAAAGATCTATTGCCTCCAAATTTCTCCTGGTCCATATTTTTTCTCAAATACACACGTACTGTACGTACATTTGCTGATACTTTTTATTTGTAATTTATTTCACATTGTACAAAATTACATACAAGAAGTATAGTACTAACAATATCATTGTGCAAAAATATAATACTAACCGCCACATTTGTACAAAAATTTTGATTCAATTTTGAGTATAGTACATGAGGTTCAATACATGTCATAGTACAAAAAGTACATGATGTAGTACGAGACATAAAATACTAGACGTACAGTACGAAACACACAGTATGAGAATGTACAGTACGAGACATACATAATATACATTACTAGACGTACAGTACGAGAGAAGTTGGTACCGTATACAATACGTTCCAGAAAGTGTCATGAATGTAGACTGACTCGGCGAAGGCACATATGTGGCGGAGAATGGAGTCAACGAACGTGTTGTGGTGAAGTTTAGTGAGGGAGAAGGAAAAATACAGAGGAAGCTGGAACCAGGTACAGTACTTGGGCAACGTGCTGCAGTGAAGTAGTCTCTCTTGTTGCTGCGAATTTGACGTACGGTACCTGTGCGCGAACGCTAATGGGGTGGAATGCGACTAGAGAGAGGAGTTATAAAAAAGAAACGAAATTAGCATTAGTTGCGGCTGAAGAGAGGAGTGGTGAGAGAACTGTAAGATTTTTCGCCTTCTGCATGGATTTAATTTCCGTAGAGTTAATTCATATCATAAAAGCCGGCTAAGACTAGTGGACTCCTGATGTACGGGTGGGTGACTGGGTATAGAAATAACTCTTAACAAAAAAGAGAAACAAAAACGCTGAGTCGCCCGCCCGCATTAACACCGATTATACGCCATTAAAAGTGAGCTGGGAGTTGTTGTGCACGACTTTGGCCGCAGTAACACCGATTATACACCGATTATACGCATTTCTTGATCCTCACAAGAAGGACGGCGCTATGTCCGCCTATACTTCGAAATATTTGTTCTTCTATGAGAAAGAGGCTGAGAGACCGCGATTCATATTTCTAGCTTCTCGCAGTGACAATATACGTCAAATGGCCTTACCACGTGTCCTCTCCCCCCGCCTCCGAATTTAAACAAGGCACCCCATCGATAACCTGGCAGACAAAAAGCGTGCTCCGTCAAGGGGACGCCGAATCCATTCTCCTCCAAACAGATAGCCAATCAGTGGACTACCTCACCCCGCACCAACACACGTGAGTTGTGGGTGTCATGTCAGAGGGAGACGTCGGTGTTTGGGTGGGCCGGAAAATGGCAGAAGTTATAACTATAAAATAATGGATGACATTATGATAAATTGACATTAAATAAATATAACTCAAGTAAAAATACATGAAGAAGATCAAAAAATAAATATAAATTACTGTTGTACCTGTAGATGGAGCATGATCTGTAAATAATTAGTTGATCAAATTGCAAATATGCCACAACATACCAACATGAAAATATAAAAACAAGAAACAGTTAGTACAAGAAATAGTTTATACAGTGCCACCACAAAATAATTAGACATTAAATTTCATAGACAATTTGCATGTAGAATAAAGAACATTAGCATACTGAATGTAAATATAAAATAAGTAGACACAAAATAGCTACATAGCATAATAAGGGAAAGCAGGATGTTTCCCGTGAGTATGAGTCTATGACATTAGTCTAATCCCAAATAGCATCAAAAAATGAATGCCCAATAAAAAACACCACAAGTCTAATCCCCAAAACATCAAAAAATGCTACAAGATCACATCCCCCCTTAGTTCAACCATAATAGTCCTCATCTTCCTCCACGTCTTCAGCACTACAAAAGTAGTCAACTTCTGGATTAGCAACATCCCTTAGGGGATCATCTCCTCCCTCAACCTCCAGATCAGATTCCTCTTGGTGAGCAACTCTTTATGCCTTTTCTCTTTGTGCATCACCAGGAGTAAAAGGGGTAGACTGAGCAAGAATGGTGGGTTGGAGATTTCTTTTGGTCCTGGTATACACCCTTTCTGTCACCCCAGATGCTTCAACTACTTCTCCGCATGTAAGTCCTGCACCTGGATAGATCTCATCTTCATCTGGATTGAGATCTGCAAGCCAATCCTTTGCCTTGTCTCTATAGGCAGACTCCAAAGGTTCTCCCTGTGCTTCAACTTTTTCCTTTTTGTCCTTGAGTTTTGCATTGAACTGCACATATACCAGATCATTTAATCTTTAGACATCAAGTCTGTTCCTCTTCTTGGTGTGAAGATGTTAGACATGTCAAAATGAAAATAAAAATACAATTAGATTAGTCATGTTATGATATCTAAATAATAAATATCTTAGATACAAATTTTAAAAATCTTGAATGTTTGAGACAATTACCATCTCAAATGTACTCCAATTTCTTTCACACCTGATGAAGTGCATGTTAGATTCAGTATCCTCAGTTCCATTCTTTGTAGGTAGGGAGTACCATATCCATGATTTGTCCACCACTCCACTGCTCATCATTAAATGCTATTAGTTAAAAACATAATAATACTTTATATTGAATTTATCAAAATTGTTAAGTTTTAAGACAATGAAGACATTTTACCGGGGTCCAAATCAGGATTTGCTCTCTGTCTTATGGCACTTGGTTTCCCAAATGCCCCAAGACTCTGTCTATAGGCAGGCATCTCTTTCTCCAAAACAATTTTATCTTGAATGTCACTTTCAGAAGAAAAAAATATCTATGCACTCCATGAGTCCATCCATCACACCTTCTTGCTTGTTTATCTCAGGATCAGACCAATAATAGTATGGATTCAGATAGTTGCCTACATTGTGTAATGAATAGAATAAAAAATTAGAATACATTAAGTAGACATTAAATATAAAAATTAAAAAGCCATGCATAAAATTTCTTTACCTGCCACATGCAAGGGACGGTGGAGCCTTTTGTCCCATTTCTCATTAACAATCTCCATAACCCTCTTGAGGAAGGGTTGATCATGATCTAGGCTCTGTGCCAACTCCTTTTCTGCACCAAGCATTGCAGCATATATGAAGCCCATGGCTGGCTTCCTCTCACTGTCTACAAGGCGTAACACGTTGACTAGAGGCTTGAATATTTTCACAATAGACACCATTGTAGGCCAAAATGTAGACGATGTCACCATGTTTGCAAAGCGCTCCCCCTCACCTGTCTTTGAGTACATGCATTCCTCCCACTCTGAGGAACAAAACATAGATCTCAACTCATTTCTTTTGTCGAACAAGCTCTGCAAACTGAGGTAGGCTGTCGCAAAACGTGTCACACCCAGCCTAACCAAGTCGCCCTTAGTGAACTTCCTCATCAAATTGAGGGTGCTGTGGTGGCTGTAAATAAATATGGCTAACTTCTTGCACTTCTCAATCACATTTTTTATCCAACTTCCCAATCCCCTCTAGCATGAGATCTACACAATGCGCGACGCAAGGAGTCCAAAAAATTGCAGGCCTCTTGTCCTTAAGAACCTTTCCAGTTGCCATATTAGCTGGGGCATTGTCAGTGACCACCTGTACTACAGTGTCTGCTCCAACTTCCTCTATACAACTATCCACCAACTTAAAAATGAACTCAACATTATGAATGCCAGCAGATGCATCTATAGCTCTAAGAAAACTTGTACCTTTCCTACAATTGACACAAAAATTCATTATACTTCTTCCTCTTCTATCTGTCCATGCATCTGTCATAATGGAGCAACCACTCCTCCACTCATCTCTGTGAGTCTTCAATGAGTCCTTAGTCTATTCCACTTCTCTTTTTAAAAGAGACTCCCGCAATTCATGTATTGTAGGGCCCCGCAAGCCAGGACCAAATTGGCCAGCAACCTCCAACATCACATTTAAGCTCCTCAATGTGACTATATTCATTGCTATCCCTGCAATTAGCATTGTGTTTCGTGTGAGTACTTGCTTATGTAGGTATGCAATATGCTAAAATAATCCTAGGAACAAGATGAAATGATATATTAAACAAGTAAAGACATGCTTACCAGCTTGATAAAACCATCTTGCAATGAATTGCACTGCCTTCTTCCTTTTTTCTTTCTTCAACTTCATGTTAATTTCCTCTTGTTTTGATGACAACCTCTCCCTCACTATAGCTTCTGGGTCCCTATTGAAAAACTGGTTAATCGGTCTAACCACCTTAGGCTTCTTTGGTTGTGAACCACCAACAACTACCATATCCTCATCATCAGACCACCCCCTAATGTTGACCTCCTCTTTAGCTTCATTCATTTCATGTTGTTTCTTGGCCTTCTTTGCTGCTAATTTATCCAAATACTCAGTTATCTCCCTTTTTACTTTTGGTGGCACATCGGGACAAGGATCCACATCTCCTCTCCTTCCAGCAAGGTGTTTCTTCAATATGAAAATCCCACCCTTGGAGATATGCTTACAGTTCTGGTAGTGAAGGCGATCTCTACGATTCGAGTCTGGAAGTTCACAATACTTCCAACCCGGATCTTGCGACCTACTGTTAGGAGCATCATTTGGAAGATTCGTGGGGGCTTGAGGAGCAGACATATCATTGTCCATCTGCAAATTATGATGACAATAGGACATTAACAAATATTACATTATACTGCATAAATTGAAAGAGAACACATACTTTGAGGAAAATGTTTTTCATCTTAGTATTATAGAATGTATGTATGATTTTATCAAATATATTAAACTATTTAATATTAATAACCGCTACCAACTGCTGTCCCATTTAATTATTTATAGAATGTATTAGTATTAGTGTATTAATGAGGTAAAAATTATAGAAAAAAAGAGAGAAACATTACATGATAAACTGATGTCCCGTTTTTGTATAATTTCTAATGTAATACAACAACATATAATAATCAACTATTAAACTATTTAATATTAATACCCGCTACCAACTGCTCGTTTAATGATTAATAGAATGTATTAGTATTAGTGTATTAATGCGGTAAAAACTATAGAAAAAAAGAGAGAAACAACATATAATGGTCGTATAGTATTCTATAATGTATTATATGATGAATAAATAGCACACATAGCCATATACAAACGTAATATAATATGAATGATTAAAAAAAACAAAGAACATGAGAAACGCAGGTTGTTTTCATGAAAAAAACAAGATTTTGGGAGACAATGGATACAAAGAAGTGAATATAGGAGTACCTTTTGCTTGATCATTCTTCTATTGAGCAGTAGATGCTTCTCCAAATCACCCACAGTAGCAAGAACGAAGGAAACGACCGCCACACCTTCACTGTTCTTTCCGAACCTGTTGATCTTCTTTGGTTCCTTCCAAACAACATGCAAGGGAGGCCTTGCGCGGCGTGGCTTGGGCCGCTGGAGTCTCCTTGAGGGCCGCTGGTGGAGTCACTGGGATGGAAGGTGAGGCTTGGGCGTCGCCGACTTCCTCTCCGGAGTCGAAGGGGGAGCTTCGCTGTCGTGCGGCAATTGTTGCTGCATTAGGAGAACAAAGACGGGGGAGCAACGCTTCAGTTGCATGGAAGGGATCTCGCTAATAGGGATTAACTTAATCCAAGTGGGCCAGGGTTTTTTTCTATAAATTTGCAAGTGGGCCACTTGGTTTTCGGGGCCCATTACTGGCGCTCATGAGAAAAGTTCCCACAAGTGGCCGCTCGATAGGGTTCTCCAAGCGGGCGCACGTGCGGGCCAGGCGTGCTCCAGCCAGGCGCTTATTGGGCCTATGGGCCTAGCCAGGCGGATGAGGGTCCAATCCACTCAGGCAGGCGCCTGCCACGCTTTTCAAAACATTGATACTCACTAAAAAATGTCTAATATTATGTTATGAAAAAATGGTACCTTCCGATATGAACCACTACTTAACTTATAAAATATTATCCTTACAAGAATTAGATGTACTTATGTCATTGATAACAACATAACAAAGGCTTGATAGTGGTATACAAGGTTGATATAATAATGGATATGCATCCTTATCTTTTATCATGGTTAATTTTAGATAATAACTTAATCTCTTATTATCAAATTACAACATTAATCATTTATCCTAACATCTCTTGCGATGCCAATTAATAGGAGGGGGTACTACAAACCCATACCCATACCCAACAAACTTATTTAATTTTTTATTCAACCGATACCCATCCAATTTGAAGAACATATGTAATAATACATATCCATAACGACCTCATCATGAGAACCCATTTCAACCTATTTTGACCAAATCTATGAGCTAGCCATGCAATATAATTATTTTTTTAAAACATATAAAAATTATAAATGGGTCACCCTTACCATTTTTTGATATTTTATATTCATTACCACTAAATGGAACAAAATCCACAAAGTTGGAGGGTTCTTGTGTACACAACGTAATTTAGTTGTATCATAGTTCACTTACGCTGATGAAAATATCATATAAAATACATAAATATATGTTATAAAATTGCTGAAATAATGAAAATATGCTTGTAAATTACATGAAATGAACTTACCACGGGTTTACTTTTTTTTTTGTTTTGAAACATTTGTTATATAATTGTTTATTATATACGATTTAGATGAATTTTATGTCAATGTATTCTTAGTATATATGACTTTTATGGACACATATAATTTATAAAATGTCTTTTTAATGTAAATTGAACTCCTAGATAGGGTTTTTTCCAAACGATATGAAACGAGAACATATCCTTTTTATATATGAAGACCTTCATTGAACTACATATGTGTAAACATTCAAAGTAACAAGCATGTCCATATATACATATATATGAGTATTGATTGCTTGTGTTGTACTTTGTTCCATACATGGTGTTATATGTTTTGAACTTGTACAATGTAGTTTTTTTTATAAATCTAATTCAATTTCTTCCGTAATACAGAATGTCGATAAAATCCTCAGAAAATACAAGGATTGACGCCAATGTTAGAGAAAACTCTTACGGAAAGTAGTGGAAAAATGTTTGTGATAATGCTTGAAGTAATCGGGCTCGGATGCACGACTTCATTTTTGAAAAGCATATGTTACGTTAATGTAATTTCAAGGATGGTGTACTCTTCTGGACAAAGATGCCCCAGTTATGTATTGTAAATACAAACATGAAAATTTTAATTGAATGGAATTTTAGTTGAACAACATGTTCTTACATTTCAAATTCGATTTGTTTGAAGGCAAATAAACAACTCTCACGTGTTATATCTTTAATTATATAGATGTATATATATGTGTATGTGTGTGTGTTTAATTATGGACTCATAGGAATTATCATGAATATTCCTATTGGTCAGGGATGTGCCTTTGATACAAGGAATTAACTAGGAATATAGTATTTTTTAAGTTGATGCCTTCTTCTTTTATTGATCAGGGATAGGACCTTACCAACTACTATTGGTCACCAAATTTTTACCAAAGGTACGATGGTCAAGGATGGACCCTGACCACCACCTATTGGTAAGGAATTCATAGGCATTGGTCAGGGATTTGGCCTTCGGATTTAGTAAGATTTGTTGTAGTGAACAAATGTTTCAAAAAAATATATTTGTTTATGTACATTATCTTCTTAATGATGACAATTAGTAACCATTCCCAACATTGATGTTTTTTGCTTAGATTTTTTTAGAGTTCCGTGTAACACTTTGCATCGACTCCTCTTTTCTACGTATCAATGAGTAAAGTATTACTTTCAGCATTGGTACTGCCCTTCCACATCTTATTTCTCCTCAGTTTGCTTAGGTTCTCCATTTGTGTCAGCAGTTTGGTTAGTTCTGAGATTAGATTACCTCAATGCTGTTGTATCTTTAGTCACAATAATGAATAGCTCATAGGAGCTTTAGTTATTCAAGTTTCTGTGGTGACTTCCACTAAGTTAGTGGAATTGGTTTCGAATAACGCATCAACTACATTGTGGTAATCATTGCGGATCTGTAGTCTATTCAGTATACCTGATCATGCTCTGTTAGGTTGTCATGATCAGACTTTGATTGCTTAATAATTTGACTCAATTTAAGTTTATATACTAAGTACACATTAATGCACAAAAGTTAAACATTTTGTTTCCTTTACTTAAATGTTAGACCCAAGCCTGAATAGTATCCTCTTTTAATGTGCTAAATGGGTATGCTTAACGTTGGCCATAAATAGCAACGTCAACAAATCACACGAAGCGAATGGTTCGATATGGGAAACAATCCGAATTTTGAACATGTCCGACAATTTCATAGGCAATAAAGGACCTGTGCAGGGAGTTAGGGCCGAGTAGCACCAACACGGAACGAAGAAAGTGAGCGAGGCAGTCCGGTTAGAGACGAAATCGTGGCCTTGGTTTCCATTTCGCCATGGATGTGAAACATGAAATATGGCCAATAATTGTGGCCTGACTGCTCTGAACGTTTGTTGGTAGTTGGTATTCAAGGATCAATTTTGGTGTCCCAAGATAGAGTTACGAGCATTCAATATCTTACCGGCAAAGGATTAAATATCTTACCAGCGATAGAGAGCTTCTGCTATCCTGGTGGCAACTGGCAACCACCCGCGCCGGGGCCAAACAGCACGGAGCCAAGTCCCCTTCACCGTGCGGGCGCCACACAAGATCAACCTCACATTCGATTCCGAAAAATTTTCAACTGAAAACCCGTGCCCGTGCTTTGTTTTATTTTTAGGCTTTTCCACGCGTAAAAGAAGGAAAGCCGGGACACGATTCATATTTCATTCCCACCGATCGGCAAATTGATTTAACCCAGACGTCTTCTCCCACGGGCACCTGTACACGCAACAGCCAGCCAGCAGTTTGTCATGTGTTGCGGGCTCGTCGCGGTGCATCGCCACTTTGGGCATGTTCCATTTCCTGAATATAATTCAAGATTTAAAATTACAGAACAGATTCTGTGATTCTAGGAATTCTGCACAGACCATGTCTTTATGTTTAATTTTGACATATTTAAGGGCCCGTTTGGTTCCCTGAGGTTGCAGCACAGTGTGCAGTTTTAAAACAGGCAACCGAACTGCTTGAGTTAGAACCACAACTATTTTGTTTGGTTGGAAGTAGCTGCAACCCAACTACTTCCTTCTGCAGTTACACATTCTATTCACCATAGGTGCACTTACCAAAACAAATTCCTGCTACCGTTTGCTAACATTTCTACATAATTCTAGCTTCCGCTGATCATGTATTCAAAATTGAATGACCCATACAACCAAGGCATAAAATCATTGTAAAATCAAAATAAAATTTCTGCTGATCACAGATTTACACATTACAAAACATTCGTTGATCACAGATAAACTTTGCCCAACCGGTTACTGTCTGTTCTGAGGCATAACAGAATGCATGCTAGCCTGAGAGAGGGAGGCATTCCCCAAACGAACAGAGTTGATGCTAGAACTGAAATTGGGTCTGCAATCTACATGGTTTTGTGTCGGACAAACGAACAATCTTCCTACTGCCGAGTATACTCTCCTCCCATCTTTGCTTTCCTTCTTCCTCTTTCCCCCCTCGATTCCTACTTCCTTTTCTTCCACTGACAGGCAAGACGGGAGGGAAGGAAACCCACCTGGTGGTTGTCCTCGGGGAAGCAGTCGGCCGTCGTGTGAGGAAGAAAATGACTTGGCGATTGTTGACCTGAAAGCAGAGTGGCCGTCGATGCTGCTTCAGCACAAAGTAGGCGCTGCTCCAACACAAGGCGACCTGGGGTAAACGAATGCTACGAGAACGAGGAGGATGCCCCGCTGCCAGGTAAACGGGGAGAGCGTCCTACTGTCGTCGAGTGAAGGAGAAGGAAGTCCCGTCGCGATTGGATGAACGGAGTAGGACAAAGTCGTAGAAACGGAGGACGGAGGAGGAGAGGAGGGCAACGGTAGCCCTAGCCGGCTGCGGCGCATGGAAACTGAACTGCGCCCGAATCTTGGGTGGTTCGTTCCCTCACTTTCGTATTGGGCTGGATAGGAAGTGTGGGTTGGCTTTCCTGGTGTGGGTTGGGCCTACACGGAACCAAACGACGGAATTGAAAAATAGTGTGTAGTTGGATCGCGCGTGGGTGCAGCGCAACCAAACGAGCCCTAAGACTAATTTGACCATGCCTTTGTGAAACATTATTCTGTCTATGCTGATCCCGAGATTTCAACTTCCCAACCTGTCTTCTCCCGTGTCGTGGCATGTGCAGAGAGGATACATCAACAGGTAACAAAACAGCAAAACGGTTCGCAAGTATCCAAATACTTCCACATCTTTGGTCTCGTGATGGAGTGTCACCACTTATGGTTGCCAGGCCTGGCTGAATTGAAGAAGGGAATACCGGATGCATCGCACTATGAAAAGAAATGAGTGAGAAGACTCCTTCCTTCATGTTTTGGTGGGTGAGGAGTTCAGATTTGTACTGCCAGTGTTTGAATACGGTGTACACTATTTTGTTAATTATTTTTGGACATATATGAATTGAATTTGTTAGTTCAGATTAAATAATGTGATACGTGATCTTAGTCTGACAAAGAATATAGGCTATTCAGTATCTTCTTAATACTAACAAATCCTAATTGAAGAGGTTTTTTTGGTTGGGCCTCTCAAGTTTAGAGTTGTTAATAACGTGTCGTAAATCCAGTCTACCAATAGAAATGTGAAACTAAAATTTTACACGCACATTAAATGTCCGAAAAAAACAATCGCATTTTGAAATCTACTTAGAATTCTACCAGCCTACTAAATTTTGAGTCCGTTCGGTTCGGGTTTGTTGAGTGATAGTAGATTTTCTGCACCCTTGTTGGTGTTGTTCAAAATAGGCAAAGCGCGAGTGAGTGTGGTGGGCATTGCATTTACAGCGATTTTACTCGCGCGAATCCAATGAGGTAACAGTACTAAAGTCTCTTCATTCTAAATTTAAAGTTTTTAGTTTATCATATATATTATATAATAAAAAGAACAAAACAATCTATTCAATCATGATTTAAACACGAGATACAGATGATGAATACGTAATACCAAGTTACGTATTCAGTCTTGGGACCGTTTAGAACTTTGTAGTTTTTTTTTTGTATTTTTCTGTAAGAATAAAAAAGAAAAGTTAGTTTAATGGTATATTTGCAATAAAGTGGAAAGTTAAAGATTCTATCTGATTTATCTAAGAAAGAGTATGGAAAGCTGAGAAAAACTAATAAGATAACATCGTAAAATGAGAGGTTATCACCCCCCTAACTTAGAGTCTAGCTTGTCCTCATGCTAGATAGAGCTAAGACACGTAGTGGCGAGGCGATTTTATTTAGTTAAGATTTCCATACTCTTGCTTCAATTCTAAACCAGTGATCTCCTAAGGTCGTATTGGAGCATTTGCTTGCCCTAACTCTTTCAGGTGTTCAGAGTTACTTGGATCTCATGTTTCTTCCATATCACGTAGCTCACATTAAGACCACATTTTTTCTTGATTTTATTATGTGCATGTCGTCGATTCTAATCAGTTTTATACTTCTCTGAAAATCCTACCGCAAGCTAGAGTGGGTATGAAGGTTGGCTAAAGGATGTTGTGTAACTCCCCCTTCAAGTGGGGATGGTTTGTCTATGCATTTAAGATCTCACTACCGGGCACGATACATCTGCCTTTGTGAGGGCAGCTGAATGTACTGACCGGGCGCGTCTTTTATCAACCTTTTCATATATTTGGATACCTTAGGGTCTCACTACCGGGAACACCACATCTGCCTTTGTGAGGGCAGCTGAATGTACCGACCGGGTGAGACCTTTATTGGCTCTTCATATAGATCCTTATACATGGCACAACTCTCATATTTTTATTCAACACTCTGACTTTTATTCGTAAACTCACATGCTTAGGATTTGGGATTTTAGGGGTTTTGATTGGGCGGCCAAGCCTCTTTTATTGAAGAGAAGAAAGTTGTTCTTAGAGTTTCTCGACATGCACTTATTTGGTTTCTGCTTGGCGGTCCACCTGCGAGGTTTTCTTGATTTGGATGTCACCTGATATCCCTCCCGTCCTTGAGAGTGTTTGGCTTGTTTTGGCCCTGATGTTGACCTGTGGAGAGTCAGATGTAGAATTGAAGCAAAGGCATGAAAATCTAGTGTGAAGGTAATTTATTAATTCGCCATTACATGCCTATGTGCTATTCTTGTTATTACTTTTGAGGACTAACTGGATTCTAAATTTAGCTGGGAATGACCTTTTCCAAAAGGGATGTTATTCTTATGTGCATGATTTATTTTAACAGAGGAATTACTTAAAATAAAATCTAAATGTGCAAAGAAAGCTAAAGATTTTGTACAAAATTGAAAGAGAAGGTAGAGAGGGAAGGGTTTTAAAAATGATACCTCACCCTTGTCCAATGTACTCCCCCCCAACTTATCACTCACTCTGTCATCAGAGTGTCAAAGTGATAGGTTGAGAAGTATAAGGACAAGGGCATTAGGCTTCTGTTAGTCTTTTGTTAGCTCCATGCGTTCGAAGAAGATTAATAGTGAACTTTCCACGTAGAGAGTGGTAATCCACGTCTGTCATGTCCTCTACTGATCTTCCAAGGACCATGATGGTGTACATCCAGTAGAGGACGTGGAAGCCGCAGTCGTTTAACTCGCAAAGTTGTTGGGGACATCTGTGGCTGAAGGCTGGGCGATGAAAGTATTCTTTGCCGTATGCCCTTGTGTGCTTGCTCAAAAGATCATGTAGTCGGTCGACACACTCCTTCGCCACCTCCTCCGTGGGCGTCTTTGCTGTCGTAGTATATTGTTTTTGAGCTGGATCGTATTGGCTATCAAAACTGTTATACATGATTGTTGTTCCTTCAGGAAGGTTTGTCGTCAGTAACATCCAGTGCTCTGAATGGAGGAAAAGAAGCATAATAAACTTCAGAGTTGTATGCTGGAGGCAAGAGATAAACGCCTCCGTGGTTCCGAAGTCCTTTATATGTAGGAGATCGTCTTTCATGTATGCAGACGCCATGTAAACCGTAGGATAGTTCCGTCTGAGAAGATATTGATAGGCAGTCATCAAATTCACGGATATAGACCCTTTGAATTGCACGGTTTCATGGATGGTATCTGTCATAACAAGAATATCTTCGGCTAGAAAAAAAAGATCATCTTTCTCAGCATATAGCCTAGACATGATGAGCCGGAGTTCATTGTCGGAGAGATTCTTGCAAGCTACAAGGTCAAAATTAGGGAACATCGGTTCAATGGCAGATAGGGGCACCTTTTGTGAAGATCGTCTGTTGATGGTGGCCCCGGTTAGCAAGTCGATGTCCCCTTTATCATCCGCCAAATCAAAAGAGTAAGGGTCCCATTGTTTCTTCTCGGGGACCTTGGCGGGTTGTTGTTTCTCCAACTCCTTTATTGTTTTCTGGAATGGCTATTTTTGAGGACGTTGGATGGCCGAGTAGAGGTAGCGAGAAACGTCGTCAGGCTCCATAGTTGGGTCCTTGAAGAAACTTCTGTCACATATTAGCTCCATGGCATAACGTCCTCGTAGAGAATGAAAATCCTTTGTGGCCAGCTCAGTGAAAGGGATTTGTTGATTGAGCGCTTGGATTTGGCGTATAGTGTAGAAAATACAATCCCCAGATCCTTCTTATATTTGGACTTGTGGGTTTATAATTTGGAACCAGGGTTGGTTCCAAATTATAAACCCACAAGTCCAAATACAAGTTGGTTCCAATCATTTCGGAGGGATGGACATGCAACCCAGATTAGTTTCAGAAGCCGGAAAGGGATGCATCTTGCCTCCTCGGCTCCTAGACCAGCAAAATTGATGATTCCGGCTCGAAGCTCACTGGGACACAAATTGTATACCTTGGCGTCGCGAGCCTTGGTGTCCACGATCATGAGCAGCCAGTGGTCGGAAACTTGCAAAGGTACCGTGATGTATCATATTTTCCGTGTGATCCCCCTACGCAGTCGCTCGATATATTTATTGTGTAAATCCTTATACAACAGACTTAGAGCAAAGGCAGGTGAAGCATTGAATACTGGTTGCGGTCTTTTTGAGCTTATGTATACTTCTATAGCATTGGCAAGGAGGACACGGAAGATCGCCATCTTCACCGTTGATTGGAGTCAAAGGATGAAGCGGAAATCTTCATGTGTCATCTTACACAAATTCTTTGTGTTTGTGTAAAGAATGTCCCCCCCTTCTTTGGCATCATCTACAATAGTGTTCAGGATGAAGATGTCCTGAACATCTAGTGTAGAGATGGCCGCCAAGTCTAGATCTTGCATCTTGTGAGGTAGAGGTGGCGGCAGGGGAAGCTCTTGTAGGGGTGGGAGAGAAGTCTGCTCCAAGTCGTCCATATAATGTTGCAGATCTTCAGCTTTTTCTGAATCAGATTCAGAGTTGAGTCTATCATTTGTATCTTGACTCACTCTGTCTAACTCTTCTTGTTCTGGGGGTAAAGACACCGATTGTTCTGGTGCGGAGAATTGTTGAGCTGTTGTTGTTGGTGGACTAGTGTTGGTTCCCAAAATGCATTGATGGAACTCAGCAAAAACTGCTTCTTTTGCAGCCTCCCCCAATGATTCCATGGCAGAGTAGTTAAGGAATTGATCCCCATAAGACATGTTAACATTGTCATTATGATTAGGGGAGTTGGGATCTTGTCCACCTTCGTGGTGGTCTTTGTCATCCTTCTTCTTTGAAGATTCTGCTCCTCAGCTGGTGCCCTCCCAAGCATGTCCTGGGTCATCAGGTTTATCGTCTGAGGAGGAGTCAAAATCATCTTCTTCTTCATCTTCATCTTCGTCATCATCTTCCTTTTCTTCCGCCTTATCTTTTAGTTTCTTCTGTGTAGTCTTTTTGCATTGCCGATGGATTGATTATAGTTCATCAAAAGCCACTTGCACATGATCATGCGTCTCAAGCAGTGCCTCATGGGTTTCCTTGAGATCAGAGTATCGTCCCTCGGCAGAGAGGAGTCACGCAGAAAGATCTGTGACTTGAGCTCGAAGTTGATTGATGTCATTGTTTGATGACTCCTCTTGGCGGCAATTTAGTTGTGCCAGGATGTTGGTGACGTCATCCAAGCGCGTGCTTAAAGCAGTTTGTTGCTGCTTAAGCTCGCGAAGGGTCTCTGTCAAGGGTTGAGTTTGTGTTGAGACCCTGTCGACTTGCTTGGCCAACATTTCTTGCTGGCTTTTTACTCCAAGGATCAGCTCGGGCAAGTTTTTGTAGTGGTTGTCAATGAGGTTGACTTGTTTGGCCACTACTTCGTATCGTTGCTGAATACTTTGGATGATGCCTGGGAAGGCGTGGTTATGCTCGTCCATCTTCGCGACCTTTTTAGTAGATCTTGCACACATGAAAAAATAGATTGCATTATGTTAGTAGGGTTGGTGAGGAAGTTTCAGATGGCATCAAATTGACGTCCAAATTCCTCACTAACATTTGTAAAAGGGACCCCAGTTGTGGAAGGGTGGGGTGACTGGGGGTCGGGGTGGATGGGTGGTAGTGCTTTGCGAAAGAGACACTATTGATGGTCCCGCAAACTGCGTGGTGACTGTAGATGGAGTCACCAACAGTGTCGTGGTGGTGGCGGATGGGAAGGTTGGTGACATTTCCGGTGAGAATGGTGGGACCGAGAATGATGAGGGAAAAACTGTGGAAATGGATGTGAAGGAGGTGAAGTCGGGCGTTGAGGTGGAGAAAGGGGTGCCCGAAGAGGAAAAGATTGAGGTGGAAGATGTGGGTGGAGGAGTGGATGTGGGGAAAGGAATTTTTGGTGGAATTATTATGGAGAATGGTTGGAGAGAGGTGGATGGTGGGATAGTGGAAGGGGGTAGAGTGGTGGGGGTGGGTGTGGAGGATAATCCAGCCTCTAGATTCATGATGAAGGAATCTAGAGATGCGGTTATAATATTTTCTTCAGAGAGGGGAGGTTCAACCTCAGGATTTGGTCTTGATGTCGGCGTCCCCGAGAACTGTTGTATTTGCAAACACCCTTTGGGTGGTCGTTTCACTGGGATTTTTGTTATTTTAGCTGTCGGGGCGGTGATATTGTGTTCTGTCTGCCCCGCCTTGGTTTTTTTCTATTTTTCTTTGATCGAAGCTAGAAGAGTTGTAAGATTCTCTTCAGAGAAGAGTATCTTTTCCTTGTCATAGTTGACAAGCTCCGAAAGCAGTAGTAGAATCCTTGATGATTTAACTACATGGCAGAAGATGTAGTGCAGCTTTGCATCCTTCTCCTTAGTGATGTATGAGTTCTTTAAGGTTTGCTCATTGGTTAGGATGTCACACCATTGATTACGGCACACCGGGGAAGTAGTATGTCCATCTTGATATATTTTAGGATGGATGTTATGTGTCCACCCATATAGATTTCTTTGCTTAGGGCATAAGCAGAAAGCTTTTGTAGCATATGCCGTCCAATGTTGATTGACATCCCATGTAAGATGGACCAGAGGATAAAAAGATCAGAAATGAGAACATTCCTGGCCTCTGTCCTTGGGAAAAATGCACCTCTGAGAATTTTGTGAAGCATGCACACCATCCCAGACTGAATATTTGAGGCCTTGCAGGTCTTCGCCTCATAGTTTGGGATCCTTGTCAGGGATTTCCAGAAGTTGTGTCTGTTAAATTGGGAGTTGTTTGTGCCAACATGTTTAGCTTTCTTCAGTTGCTCTGGGTTGTCGATAAAGATATCATTTAGCAGGTTTTCTGTAATGAAAACCTTGTTGCCAAAGAGATTGGTGATCAGCCTGCGGTCACCTCCGTCCCTTGCTCTATCCATAATATCCACAGATTCTTTGTTGAGATGCGTGAAGAATTCTGTAGTGGGCTCAATATAAGAGATTTCAGGGATGAAGTAGATCCTAGAGAGATAGGCGTTGTCGAGTAGGGTGAGGATTATGCCATAATCCCCATCTTCATTAGTACGTTTGAGCAAACATACTTTGTTGGTTTCAATGTTTTGTCGATGGATTGGAGGGTGTGGATGAATATGTTTGCTGGTGGTGGTGCTGTAGTGGTGATGGTGGAGAAAACGGAAACAGTGATGGTTGCGGGAGTAGCGGCGGCAGTGGTGGTGGTTGATGGAATGTATCCCGCCAGGGTTTGCTCTCTTACAGTGGTGGGATGGACCTAATTTTTTGCCTGTTTCTTTGTAGGTTGTTCTGTTGCAGCTTCCTGGGCCTTTCTCTTCCCCTTGGACTTTGCGGTTGGGGATTCGTCCTTGGAATTTGGCTCGTATTCGGAGCCTTCATCACTGGAAGAAATTTCTTCCACTTCTTGATGGGGCTCCTCGGATAAACACATGTTGAGGCGGTTAATTTCATTCACGACTGCGAGCAGGTTGACTTTTGGTGGGACCTGTCCAGTCTTTTTGTAGATGTCGACGACCTTTTGGAGCTTGGCGCGATCTTCTATTAGTTGCTCCCTTGTCCAGAAGGGA
This sequence comes from Alisma plantago-aquatica, assembly GCA_963693085.1. Taxonomy (NCBI): domain Eukaryota; kingdom Viridiplantae; phylum Streptophyta; class Magnoliopsida; order Alismatales; family Alismataceae; genus Alisma; species Alisma plantago-aquatica. The sequence goes on from OY856412.1 coordinate 1,478,708,538, forward strand.
GCGTCATCAGTTCCGGTGGCTTCTTTTGTGTGTGATGCCATATCTGAAAAATTAGAAGAAAGTTGTGTGTTAAAAGGATTTGGATTTGCAAAGATAACAAGTTTATTAAAAGAAAAGTTTACATTATGTATGTGTTAATGTTTTTAGGTTTTAGTGGAATCCAAGCGGTTTGTAAGACCAAACGGTTTCAGGACCGATTGGCTCCAAACGGTTTCAGGACCGTTTGGCTCCAAATGATTTCATGACCGTTTGGCTCCAAACAGTTTCAAGACCGTTTGGCTCCAAGCGGTTGAAACTGTGAGGAAGGTGGAACGTCAAGGGTGCAGCGGACGATGGTGGAATCAGTGAAAAAGGTTCGAGTGGTTCACACGTTAGTGGCGGCGATAGCGATAGCGGCGTTGGAGACAGTGAAAACGAGGCAGACGCGAAATGTCTTGGCGTGTCGGAGATGCAGGTGACTGTCATGGACTACCTTGTTGTGTGATGGTGTTGCTGACGATGACGGAGCAGGCGATGATGGTAATGAGGTGAGGAATGGTGATAACGACATGTGGTGACGGTGCAGAAGTCGTAAAGGAACATGTATCGAGGAAGCGACGTCGGTGAAGATGGCGGAATGAACTGGGGTTGTGCGAGTGAGGGTGCGCAAAAGTAGGGAAGCTAGAGGGATGGAACAGTGCTCGTTCTTGGGTTTAGAAAACTAGAGATTCTAGAAGAAGAAAAAGGAAAGAGTGGGGGTATATTTATAGGATATGTGGGGGGCATTACAAATTCCCAAGGTCAAACAGTTTTGAGACCATTTGGGGTCCAAACGGTTTCGAGACCATTTGGGTTCCAAACGGTTTTGAGACCGTTTGGGTTCTAAACAGTTTCAAGACCGTTTGGGACCCAAACAGTTTCGAGACCGTTTGGGTTCCAAATGGTTTTGAGACCGTTAGGGTAAGATTTTAGTTGGATTTTATATTTGTATGTTTGTTTTGGTTGTTTATGTGAATGTCTATATTATTAGATTAAAGAAGATAAACCTAAATCAAATGAAGAGATTAGAAGAAAAACTAGGCAAAATAAAAGTTGTGATACTCATGTCTTGGGTTGCCTCCCTTGTAGCGCATGGGTTTTACGTCGCTGGCCCGACGAAAATCCGATTTGGTTATGTCGATGCTGAGGGATCGTGGATCTCGATAGTCTGTCTTGGTAATTTGTCTGCTGGTGTATAATATCTCTTTAATCTGTGGCCATTAACGGTCCGTTCTCCCCCATTATTGTCAAGGATGATGATTGCTCCGGTGGGGTAGATGTGTTTAATTGTGAATGGTCCAGACCACTTCGTGCGGAGCTTTCTAGGAAACATCTTAAGTCTAGAATTGAAGAGGAGGACCTTATCTCTGATAGCAATGTCTTTTCTCTTGAGGTGGCCATCATGCCACATCTTGGTTTTTTCTTTATAGATTTTGGCACTATTGTAGGATGTCATTCTAAGCTCCTCAAGTTCTTGTAACTGGAGTTGTCTGTATTTGCCAGCGCTTTTAAAATCAAAATTCAATTGTTTAATGGCCCACCAGGCCTTATGTTCCAATTCAACTGGAAGATGACATGATTTCCCATATAACAGTCGGAATGGGGTTGTTCCAATTGGTGTTTTATAAGTTGTGTGGTAAGCCCAAAGGGCATCGAGAAGCTTGATGGACCAATCGGTATGATGTCTATTGACAATTTTCTCTAAAATTGCTTTCAGTTGTTTGTTTGAAACTTCGACTTGGCCACTAGTTTGTGGATGGTAAGGTGTGGCGACCTTATGGTTGACTCCATATTTTTTCAGGAGGGCTTCGAAGCTTCTTTCCAAAAAGTAGGTCCCTCCGTCAGATATGATAGTTCGGGGGACTCCGAATCTAGGGAAAATGATATCTTTGAACATCTTGATGACTGGCTTTGAATCGCTGGAAACGGTGGGTATAGCTTCTACCCATTTTGAGACATAGTCCACAAAAACTAGTATGTAAGAGAATCCATAGGATGAGTGGAAGGGACCCATGTAGTCTATTCCCCAAACATCAAAAAGTTCGATTTCTTGCCACATAATGAGAGGCATTTCATTCCTTTTTGTTATACCGCCAGAAAGCTGACATTTATTGCACGATCTTACAAACTCATAGGAATCTCTTGCTATTTTTGGCCAAAAGAAACCCGATTGTAGAACTTGTAGAGCGGTCTTTTTCGAACTCATGTGTCACCCAGTGGGACCAGAATGACAATGCTCTAAGACAGGAGTAATTTCCTCTTCTGGTATGTAGCGACGGAAAAGTCTGTCTGCACATAGACGAAAAAGATAGTGGTTGTCCCAGTAGTATTGTTTAACATCATGGAGAAATTTTTTTTTATCATGGTGAGAGGCGGAGGGATAGATGATTCTTGTAGCCAGATAGTTTACTATGTCGGCATACCAGGGGAATCCGGTGGTAATTTTCATAAGATGGTCATCAGGGAGGGAGTCTCGGATAGGTACATTGTCGTTGTCTTGATATTCGATGCGACTTAGGTGTTCAATAATGACATTTTCCACTCCACTCTTGTCTTTTATTTCAAGATCAAATTCTTGCAGCATTAATACCCAGCGGATGAGTCTGGGTTTTGCATCCTGTTTATGAATAAGATATTTGATGGCAGAGTGGTCTGTATATAATACGACCTTTGATCCAATTAGATAAGAATGGAATTTTTTGAAGGCGTAGATGACGGATAAGAACTCCTTTTCAGTAGTAGTATAATTCGTTTATGTCTCATCTAACATCTTAGATGTGTAGTATATTACATATGGCTTTTTGTCGATTCTCTGCCCAAGCACGGCCCCTATGGCATAGTCACTAGCGTCACACATTATTTCAAAAGGTTATGACCAGTCAGGCGCTCTTAGTATGGGTGCAGAGATTAGAGCTTTCTTCAAGGTTGTAAAGCTATGCAGGCAATCGTGGTTAAAGTTGAAATCAACATCCTTGGTCAATAGGTATGTCATAGGTTTTGCTATTTTTGAGAAGTCTTTGATAAATCTTCAGTAGAACCCGACATGACCTAAGAAGGCTCGCACACCCCTTATGTCTTCGGGCGGTGACAACTTTGAGATGACATCGATTTTTTCCTTGTCTACTTCTATTCCTCTTTCTCTCACTCGATGTCTGAGGACGACACCTTCGGTCACCATAAAGTGACAATTTTCCCAGTTTAGGATAAGGTTCGTCTCCTCGCATCTCTGTAGGACTTTACTTAGGTTGAGTAGACAGTTATCAAAAGAGTCTCTGTATACTGAAAAATCGTCCATAAACACCTCCATAATGGTTTCGGTTAATCCCGTAAAGATAGCAGTCATGCACCTTTGGAAGGTTGCAGGTGCGTTGCATAGCCCAAAGGGCATCCTTCTGAAGGCATATGTTCCAAAGGGACAAGTAAATGTCATTTTTTCTTGGTCTTTGGGGTGAATTGGGATTTGGTAAAACCTAGAATATCCTTCGAGGTAGCAGAAATTTTTTTGGTGGGCTAGCCGCTCAAGGACTTCATCAAGGAAGGGTAAGGGAAAATGGTCTTTCCTTGTTGATTTGTTTAGTTTTTTGTAATCTATGCACATTCTCCAACCAGTAACGGTCCTTGTAGGTACTAGTTCATTTTTATCATTTAAGACAACAATGGTCCCCCCTTTTTAGGGACCACTTGGACAGAACTAACCCACTGAGAGTCAGAAATTGGGTAGATAATACCCGCTTTCAAGAGTTTAAGAACTTCGAGGCGAACTACCTCTTTTAGATTTGGGTTCAGTTTTCTCTAGTGCTCCCTCGAGGGTTTGAACTCTTCTATCATAGGTAGTTTATGCATGCATAGAGCTGGGTTAATGCCTGTTAGGTCAGTCATCTTGTACCCAATTGCTTTCTTGTGCTTCCTTAATTCAGTGAGAAGCCTTTCTTCCTGGTCGTCAATCAGAGAGGAGCTAATGATGACTGTACATAATTTTTCTTCATCTAAGAAGACATGTTTGAGCTCAGCTGGTAGGGTTTTCATTTCTGGGGCTCTCGGTACTTCTGTTGTCTCTAATATGGAGACAAATTCCAGTTCTTCGAAAGTGGCTTCTGGGGCTTTTTCATCCTGCTCCAAGTATTATAGGCATTGCTGAACTAACTCGTTGGTTGAAAATTCAGCTTCTGGGTTTATTAGAGCATCCTGTAGGGCATCTGCTGGTTTTGGATTTGCTTGCTTGAGTTGAGACATTTTATCAATAGCTTCAAGTAGAAAAACATCTTCATGGATACTAGGGCTCTTCAGGATGTTGAAAACCCTGAATTGGATAGTTTCTTTACAAAACCTCAAGGTGATCGTCCAGCCTCGACATAAATTAAAGCTCTAGCTGTGGCGAGGAAGGGCCTACCGAATATTATCGGGTACCTTAGGTCTTCTTTTATATCCATAATGACAAAATCACAAGGGACATAAGAGTCCCTCCCCACTCTTACTGGAATGTCTTCAATTATTTCGAGTGGTGTTGTAATGGTTGAATCAGCTAGCTGGATGGTCATTGTTGTAGGCAATAAGTCAGTGAACCCCAACCTTTTGCACATGGAGAATGGCATAATTGATATGCTGGCTCCCAAGTCAGCCAATCCCTTTTTACAAGAAGTGTTCCCAATAGAGCATTGTATGCCAAAGGAGCTAGGGTCATTTTGTTTTTTTGACATTTTATTCAAAATGATATCAGAAGTGGTTTGGGCTAGCTTGACAGTTTCATGCTCCTCTGTCATATATTTCTTTGACAGCAAGGTCTTTAAGTATTTGGACCAGGCTGGGATTTCAAATAAGGCATCGAGAAAGGGAATATCAACATAAAGTTTCTTCATTGCCTCTTTGAATTTCTGGAATCTAGAGTCTAGTCTGGTTTCCTTTAGCCTTCCAGGGTAGGGTATCCTTGGCTTATATTGTGGAGCCTCTGTTTCTTTGTGACCTTGTTCCTTTTCTTTCCTTTCTTCAACATCTTGACCTGATTCTTTTGTTGGGATGATTTCAGTTACATCCCTGTCTTCTTGATTAACCGAGATGGCTTTAGTGAGAACACGACTAGACCTTGTTGTAACAACATTTAATTGTTCTGGTCTATGTTGGTAGTGTCTTGGATTTGCTTCTGGTTGGCCAGTGAAAGTGCCTACTGGAGGTTTTAGCTGAGATGCTATCTGTGCTAATTGAGTTTCTACCACTTTTTACTGGGCCTGTTGGTTAGCCAGCATGGTTTGCTGTGATTGCAGCATTTGCCTTATCAAAGACAGTTCATCAGTCTGCTGTGGTGGGACATTCTTTTGTTGAAATTGAGTGAGTTGTTGCTGCCCTTGAAGTGGTTGTTGTTGAGGTGCCGGCAACTGAGGTTGTTGTGGCTGTTGCAGCTGAGTTTGTTGTAATTGCGGGTGTAGAGGAGGGTGAGTATACTAGTAGTATGCGGAGGGATTTCTGGGGTAGTTGGATCTTTGGAAATTGTTTCTAAGATTCCCTTGATTTTGTTTGTAGTTGCTTTGAAATCCAGGTGGCAGTCTGTTGGAGGATCCACCTTGTGTTTGATGTTGCGGGTTAGCAGTCCCCGCAGGGTTTCCATATTGAAAACCAGGATGATTTCTCAGTTGATTTGGATTGTAGTAAGCTTGTCCTGGTATGGAATGAATGGAATTTACTTGTTCCGGCATTTGATCCTCAGGGTGTTCAATAATCGGCTCATACTGTGGTTGAGATGGTTGCAAATCCATCATCATATTTTACAGTAGACCACATGACAATGTGGGATGATCTGATGCATGACAGGCCTCACAAGTTCATGTGGCTGCTTTCACTTGCTGGGGGTTCTTTTTTCTATCATACTCCCCAAATGATGCTTCGAGGGCTTGTTGTTTGTTAGCTATGATTTTCAAAGCTCCGGCTATGGCTTTCATTTCCGTAGATTTTTCAGCTTTACAAACCTTTAGAACTCCTCCTGTAGTCGCCCTCCCCCAATTGGATTGATTTTCCACTCTGAGAGTGACGATTCTCCAGGCATCTTCATAATTCTGTCTCATAAAGTTTCCTCCAGATGAGGAATCTAAAAACTTTTTAATTTCATCACTTACTCCCCTATAAAAAGTTTCTATGAGTTGATTTTGCGAGATTCCATGGTGAGGGCATTTTCTCAAGAGTTCCTTGAACCTTTCCCATGAGTCAGCCAGTGATTCTCCCAGTAGTTGAAGGAATTGATTGATTTGTCCTCTGATTTGGTAGGTTAGTGAAGGAGGGAAGAATTTTTCCAAGAACTTCTCTTCTAAGGGAGCCCAGGTGATGATTGGCTCCCCATCCAAAGAATTGTACTAGCTTAGTGCTCTTCCAGACAAGGTGAAATTGAAGAGTCTGAGCATGACTACGTCCATGGTTGTCCCAGCTTATGGTACCAGCCTACAAAGAGCTTTGAACCTCTTCAAATGGTCCATGTAGTCATCTCTGGCACTTCTATAGAATGAGATGCCCTACATTATTTGGATCCATTGTGTCATAATATCAAAATTAGGAGCGTCGATGAGTGGTGGCTGGACTAGATGGTTGTCTTCATAGTTCTTGGGAACAGTGTAGTCCCGTAGTTGCTTGCTTCTTACCAACAGTTGAGCAGCAGCCCTTGCTGCTTCATTCTCAGCACGGATACATGCTTGCTCTTCAGCCCGTACTTCAGCCTAAACTTGGGCACGCATTTCGGCGATGAGTTGTGCTCACTGGGCTGCTATGGCAGCGTTGACCCTTTCCATCACTAGTACAACTTGATGATGATCTTCGGCCATTTGTCTGGCTCTTTGATGATTAAGTCTAATGCGGCGGTGGAAACTTCTCTCTACCTCAGAGTCGTACTCTAGATCAGGGGAGAATCCGAGATTATGCGTTGGTTGCATACACATCTTCTACCTAAGTAGAGGAAGAAACACACTTTTCAGATGATGCGGGAGATATGATGAGATCAAGAGAATATGGAGTAATATCAAAGAAAAAGTGTAAAACCCTAACCAACTAGCAAGATGATAAATGAAATTAAAAAGTGTATAACTATCTTTTTGTATGTTTCTATATTGATGATCATTGTTTTCCCCTTCCCCTATTCTTCCTCTGTCCCTGCACGACGGCAAGGTTTTTCAGGGCTGTTGAGCATCGAACGAGCCAAGTCTGAGCTTCTTAGCTTCATCCAATGGCAGAGTAGGTGTCTAGCACCTCTGTTCTCAGTGAAGCCGCCTGGAATCGTATTTGTGAATTTAAAATTGTCTGTGTTCTCACCATTCTTCTCAGATTGCAGTTGAGGTTGAAGGGGAGGAACACGGTATTTGTTTCCCGATTTACCCTTTTCTTTGTGTTGCTGCTTGTCACACGAACATGGGTATTTCTGTCCATTGAACCCTTTTAGGAGAGCTCTCCACGCCGGCCCTACTATCCACATGACATCATGATATTGGGCCAAGTCATTACCCAGTTGGATGCGCGGATAGATTGTAAGGATTTTATAAATCATGAACAAATTTTCTGATTGTCTGACATATGAAAATTCATATCTTTTTATTGGTACATCATATGGGGTCAAGTTATATATGGATTTTGCTTAGTTTTTTGAGATATGCAAGATGGACTATGTTTCAAAACCTGATTGAAATATATTTTTCTTTGTTTTCATCTAGAACCCCAATCCCTAGAAATTAGGTTTAATTATTAATGAATGATAATTGTTATAATAGGGTAATTAGGGTTTCTAAGTGTTGGGTTTTAGGGGAGGCAGAGAAGGCAGCGGAAACAAAAAAATTTCCTCCCAAACCCAGAACAAGGAAATGCGTCAACGTCTATACAATAGGAAATGATGGTTTGTGGAATCATACCTTGTCCCGAGGCTTGCTCGGCGACAATACCTCGTGGCTTGCACGGTCTTCACCTCCGGTCTTGGACGGTGTCTGTGCAGCTCCTGGTCGCACCGGGACTGACGACTCCTGTCTCACTAGGACTGTCGGGATTTACAGCTGTCCTCCGAGCGGCAGAAATCTCCCGCCTCTAAAGTAGTCCACACGGACCACCTGGAACTCCAATCTCCTTGTCCCACAAGGAATTGGAAGGAGTCGCACCCTCCTGTTAGCGTACTAGTCACTGACACACTCTCCTGCCACCAGTCACTTTCTGCAGTTGTCTTTCCCTTGTTGTGCCTCCCTTATCGGGTAGCACTTGCTCGGGCTCTCTCGGTTACCAAAACCAGAGAGAATGAAAACTTTACAGAGCAACTAGTTGCACTGAGTTGTTCTTTGAGAAGCCCCTAATACCCCTATATATAGGAGGGTCATGGGACATGGTTCTCTATCCCGGGCAATGCGGGACTAAAGCAGGAGTAGAAGGGTTTGAGATTTTCTACAAAAACAACCAACTGCACAACCTGAACTGATCGTTTCATTTCTGAAACGGTCAGTTGGGGACCTGAGCCAGTCAGTTGACATCTCAACCGATCGGTTGGGACCCATGAAACGGTCGGTTCACTTCTGAATCGGTCAGTTCGTGGTCCTGATCAGTTCCCGATTGACTTTTCTTCTTTTGTTTCTAATTGGTATCAAATATCAATCCTTGTTCCAATCAAATTGGCCAAGTGAAACAAAAAGAAATTTCTCACCAATCCTACTTTCCCAACTTGCTCGGTTGCATCAGTTGAACCGATCGTTTTAACACTTGAAGCAATCGTTTCACCCTGTCCATGAGCCGATCGACTCACCACCTGAGCCGATCGGTTCACCAAGCTCAGGCGATTGGTTCATCACATGAGTCGATCGGTTGGGAGTGCAGATCGTGCTGAATTAGTCAATTGCAGTTTCAATCAATCTAATACTCTAATCAATCAGTCCAAAACCTTGAACATTATGATATTGAGCTATCAATTAATTGAGTGTTTAATTGAACTACTAAACTCCTTTAGTAATCAATCTAAACATTACTCCTCTTCCAGGTTGAATCCTATGTGTGTGACCCTGCAGGTCCATTTCACGTTGGCAGTTAAAGTCCATAACACTTATGACTTCACAAGCAAAGAGCGGTGCCTAGTCACACATCAGTGCTACCCAAGTGAAATAGAAAGTTGGAGAACAACTTTCAATCCTACAATCCGTGAATGGTGTTACAGTGAATGTATAATTCCTTTGTCATTGATATCCCGAATGAACTCGAGGCATGGAATAGTCATCCTGTCAACGTTCATTCACTTTCTTGATCTCAGAGTAGATTGGAAGAGATATGTATGACATCAATATCACATACTGATTCACACATGCGTGCACGCCTTTCTCAATCCTACTCATCAAGTGGCCATGGATATCAAACTCCCTCAGGAGGGACAAATCCCATATCTATCACTCACCCCTCAAAAGCCCCATGTTTCAAAGACACCCAATCATCACCTTTATAACAACCCATGTTTCAGGACTGTGTTTGATGATGTCAAAGTGTGCCCAACGACATGTGTTGAGTGTAGTGATTTCATGTCAAAGAATCACACTCACCACCATCACTGTGAGTACTGACTGTGACTACCATGTCATGGTTCCATGTGTCAAACTCACGGTGGGTCTGTCTGGTACACTTGTTCTCTAACAAGTACTTATGTGTTTGGTTTGATATCTCTATATCATGACTAATGAGATTCTGTCATCAACCAACACCATAATCTAGTCTTGTGTGTCATTGCTGTCTATCTACCTTCCACAATGACATCCGATTAGGGACATAATAAGAATGTACAAAGTCTTAGCATCCGTATGATCTCATCGTTCAGGTCCTTAACCTGAAAGCATACGTCATTGAGTACTGTCATTCTCTAGACATTCAATCTGTTCTATCACTATCTCATATGACTGGACCAGAAATAATTGGAAGCTTGTCTTGGATGTTTATCAAATCAATCTTAATGTATCCCACCAATCATCCCATGATTAGCTCTCAGGGCATACATACCAACAGACTCCCACTTGCACTGTGAGCCAATCACCCTTAAATCATATTCATAGTGATCTTCAAACATGTCCACATGTTAGTGTGCTCTAGTGTGAACATAGTGAGTTATGGTGATGCGACGATTTTGAGTCACATTTATAGACCTGTTTCATATGTGTTTTATGCTTTTATTTGTCATTTTTATGGTTAATGTGGCATAATTCATTCACTTTGGTCTTTGCTATTATTTTATGTCAAATCCCCTTTAATTCATCATTTTGAGAATTAATTGTCAAAATATTATTATTTGTGTGAATTTATGTGATCTTGTGTTTGAATTTCAGGACAAATGAGTATTTGCTTCCGTCGATACCATCGACGGAAGTCAATACCATCGACATGATCACAGGTGGCCAGCCGTGAGTATCAGCAAAGAGTCGATACTATCGACAATGATGTCGATGGTATCGAGATACCAACATGTTGCTGGCGAGAAAGCGGTCGATAGTATCGACACCAAGTCGATACCATCGACGTACGGAGGCTACAATGTCGGAAACTTGCAAAAACCGACGCCTAAAGGAAGTCGATACCATCGACCTGCGTCGATGGTATCAAGATGATGTCGGGCACGATAAAGGAAGGGTTTGCAGCTGGCCGCTACTACAGCGGGTCGATACCATCAACTCGCGTCGATGGTATCGACACCGTAGGATATGAGTTGGCTTCCTAATGATCTCAGTCGGACAACTACGGTTAAAGGGTGACCTAATGAGGGAGATATACCTAATGACGGCAGCCCAGAAGGAGGGAGGATCAGATTAGCCATTGCACGAGTACCGAGGAGCAGTAGAGAGGAGAACGGAGGCTAGAAGCTAATACTTGTTGATCCGGAGGCCAGAGGAGATAGATTCCACCACCGAGAGGCGGTAGAGCACGCATCCTACACCAAGGACCAACCGGTTCTTCTCCGTTCAGGTGTTTTCCCTTTCATTCCACGTTTTTCACATGTTTTCCCTTATTTCTACCATGTACTTGTGTGAGATGAACATGCGGGGCTAATCCCCTTCGTCTTTAGGACCGGGAGTAGCCCGGGAATTCATTTTATGACAATTTTATAGTAGTAATTCATATTTTATCTCCTAAATCCGTGGTATGATTTCATTTTGAATTGATTAAACCAACATTTAATCGATTGCTTCTTTTGTTTTGTTTTTATTTTTCTTTTATTTTTAACAACAACTCTCAACTTGTTAATTGGCTTAGCTGATCGCGAGTAGTTAGTACGAGTCCCCAACGATTGCACGTATCCCTGAGTTCGACTCGGGCCTCACAAAGGCATGTACTACTCGACGCGTTCACTTGCGTTTATACGCACGGTAAAATTGCGTCAAGTTTTTGGCGCCGTTGCCGGGGATACAGCAATTTGTTGGCACTTCGAGTGCTGTGAGCGGCCACTCTAGACCACCTTTTTATTCTTTTTATTATTATCATTCCAAAAAAAATTCATAGTCTATTTTCTAAATATTTTAATCTTTCTATTTTTAGGTACTGTGCATGGTGCAGACGTGTAGTACTGACTATGCAGGTCGCGCACCAGAGGTTCCGCTACTGACAGGACCTAAAGACGAGGACGGGTACAATCAAGATCATCTAGAGGATACATATTCTGAACCCGAGGAACAAGAAGAGATGGACGAGCCACAGACAATATGGGAGAAGATTAAGGCTTCTTCCGCATCCGCGTCAAAAGGGCCTATAAAGAAGCAAGCAATCAACATACCTACATATAAGAGTGATCCAGCTTTGATAAATCTGGTGAAGTCCAATGCTTTTCATGGGCTCAAGAATGAGTACCCTGTTGCGCACATAAGTCAGTTTGTTGAGAACTGTGACATGGTTAAAATCGACAGGTTTCCACAGGATGCACTTTATCTTAAGCTTTTCCTGAGTTCATTGGCAGGAGCCGCGCGAGAATGGCTACACAATTTAGATGATGAGTTTGTGGAGTCCTGGGACCATATGGTGGAGGTTTTCTTTGATAGGTTCTTTCCTCCTGAGAAGACCAACGACATGATCAGGAAGATCCATAACTTTACCCAACAGGCAGGTGAGACATATTCTGAGACCTGGGAGAGGTTTCAGGTCATGCTGAGACGGTGCCCGTATCACGGGCTGGATAAAGAAACACAGGTAAAGATCTTCTATTTTGCTCTCTCCGAGCACGATAGGAGCAACCTTGATTCAGCTGGGTCAGGATTCTTTTTGAACAACACGGACACCAGGTGTTGGGAGATATTAAAGAACATGGCTAGGAAACAATCATGGGGCGAAAGAGGTGCCGTGGAGTAGGTCCGAGCAGTAGGAGAATCTAAGGCAATAAAAGAACTGAATGAGAAGATGGATCTTCTCGCAAAGAAATTGCTCGCAAAGGAGGATACTGAGTCCGAGGATGAGGCTCAAGTGAAATTTATGAGGCAGCAGCCAGGTTACAGGAACAACGACTATTCATGGAGAAAAGACAAGAAGTTTTCCTGGAAGGATCCTAATAACTTTTTGTAGGATCCGGATGCTAAACCCTAGCCAGTAGTAGAGGATAAGAGAACAGAGCTGCTCAATCAGGTGATAAAGCAAAATCAAGAACTCATGACTACATTCGGCCAGCAAATTAAACAGTAAGGGGAGTTTATGAATCAGTTTGGGCAAACACTGTAGAGTCATGGGGCGCAAATGAGGACCATTGAGACATCTATGGCACAGATGGCAGTAGAGATAGCTAGTTTGAAGAAACCGGCACATCCAAGTTTTCCGAGAAACACCAATGTTCCAGGGGAAACCAACATGCAAAGGCCATCTTGCTAAGAAGCGGCAATAAATTGTTAAATCCAAGGGCCGAGGAGAAAAGCACACCACAAGCTGAAGTAGAAGGTGACGCCAATGAGGAGCAGCCCGTAATGGCCACAGATCCAATCAATGACACAGTTGTGCATTCTACTGAAGACTCGATTGCAGAGGAGGAAGGACCTCAGAAAAAGACACCCTATGTGCCACCTCATCAAAGGGCACAAGCGGTCCCGGTCCCGTATCCCAACAGTACTAAGGCAAGGAAGGTAGATGCGCAATTTAAGAAGTTCTTAGACAGTTTCCAGAAGCTTTCGGTAAATATCCCTCTATTGGAAGCCATTGAGCAAATCCCGTCTTACGGGAAATTCCTAAAGGACGTCATTACGAAGAAGAGGAAAATTACGGATACAGAGGTTGTCGTGCTCAAGGAGCAAGTGAGTGCCTTCATCATGGGCACTTTACCGCCAAAGAGGCAAGATCCAGGTTGTTTTAACATTTCTTGTTATATTGGAAAAGTCAAATTTGGTGAAGCATTATGTGACTCAGGGGCAAGCATCAACTTGATGCCCCTTTCTACATTCAAAAAGCTGGGATTGAAGGAGTCACGTCCAAGTAACATGACTATTCAATCGGAAGACAACTCAGTGGTAAAGCCATATGGAATATGTGAAGATGTGTTAGTGAAAGTGGACAGATTTGTTTTTCCAACAGATTTTGTAGTCATGGAGATGCAGGATGAACATGGCAACGAGCTATTACTTGGACGTCCTTTCCAAGCTACAGCCGATATGATTTTGGAGATGGGGAGAGGTCGTTTGACCTTGGGTATAGCCGATGACCGATTTGAGATGGTCATGCCTTTGAGTACTGCGTTGTCTAAAGCAAAGGAACAATGCTGTTTGGTGAAACATCTGGATAATAATATTTCACTCTGTCTTGGGAAGCCTTTTCTGGACATGGCTCATGTGATGAGCAAAGTGGACAATGGAACTTTGGCTGTGGACATCATGGAACATACCAAGGTAGTATCTCTGTGTAAAGCTGTGGGGTTCCCTAATGATGAGGATGAGGACATTCCGCCTTCTACGAAAGATGATGTTATTGCAATTTCTGTTTTTGATGCATATCCTAAATTACCATTGGAGGCTTGCTTGGTAAATATTACACATGATTGGATGCGGAGCAAATCACTCAAGGAGTGCACTAAAATGCTTTAGATGCTTCCATGCTTTTATGCGAGGCACTATGAAGATTTAGGTGAACTTCCCCCGCCGCTTCAATCATCTCTGACCAGCCCACCGGAGTTAGAATTAAAGCCGCTGCCACCGCACCTCAAATATGTCTTTCTAGCTGCAGAAGACAAGTTACCTGTGATCATTTTTGCTTATTTGAGTGCGGATGAGGAGGAACAACTGTTGATAGTGCTGAAAAACCACCGGGGAGCTTTTGGGTGGTCCGTTGTAGATATCAAGGAGATTTCCCCTACATTATGTCAGCATAAGATTCGGCTCGAAGAGGGAGCCAAGCCCGTGATCCAACCTCAACGACGTCTCAATCCAAGCATGATGGAGGTTGTGAAGAAGGAGGTTATTAAACTTCTTACTGCAGGTATCATTTACACAATATCAGACTCAACATGGGTGAGTCCTACACAGGTAGTCCCTAAGAAGGGGGGAATTACTGTCACCCAAAATATGTTAAATGAACCTGTCACCACCCGATTGGTAACTGGGTGGCGAGTTTGTATTGATTACCGCCATCTGAATGCCGCTATGCTAAAGGATCACTTTCCTTTACCTTTTATCGATCAAATTCTAGAGCGTCTTGCCGACCGATCACACTTCTGTTTTCTCGACGAGTACTCGTGGTACAACTAGATTTAAATTGATCCTTCGGACCAAGAGAAATCTACTTTCACTTGTCCCTATGGGACTTTCGCGTATCGCCGAATGCCTTTTGGTTTATGCAATGCACCTGTGACGTTTCAGCGTTGTATGGTCGCCATATTTTTTGACATGGTAGAACGATGTCTTGAGGTGTTTATGGATGACTTTTCGGTGTATGGTGCATCGTTTGATGAATGTCTCTATAATCTGGATAAAGTTTTACAGCGCTGTGAGGACACACATTTGGTCCTCAACTGGGAAAAATGTCACATGATGGTGACTGAGGGGACAGTGCTAGGACACAAGGTGACTAGCAAAGGTTTAGAGGTGGATCCGGTAAAAATTGAAGTTATTTCCAAGTTACCCCCACCAAATTCTGTTAAAGGGGTAAGGAGTTTCTTAGGACATGCCGGATTTTATCGTCGGTTTATAAAAGATTTTTCAAAAATCGCAAAACCTCTATCCGAACTGCTTGAGAAAGACGTTGTTTTTTATTTCAATGATAAATGTCTACATGCATTCGACGTGTTGAAGGAGAAACTGATTTCTGTGCCGGTTGTTCAAATGCCGGATTGGACTAAACCGTTCGAACTCATGTGTGACGCTTCTGACTTTGCGGTAGGAGCTATGTTGGGGCAGCGGGTTGACAATAAACCCACCATGATTTTTTACGCTTCAAAGACTTTGAATGACGCCCAATTAAATTATACAATTACTGAGAAAGAATTACTCGCCGTTGTTTTCACTTTTGAAAAATTCTGGCTGTATTTAGTTGGATCTAAAGTAGTTGTATGGACTGACCATGCCGCAATCAAATACTTAATGGAGAAAAAAGACGCAAAGCCTAGACTCATTAGGTGGATTTTGCTCTTACAGGAATTTGACATCGAAATCAAGGATAAATCTGGGATTGAAAACGTTGTTGTTGATCATTTGTCTAGGTTAGAAAGGGTGGATGAAAAAGATTTACATATACCCATAACCGAGATGTTTCCGGATGTTTGAAAATTAACTCTAAGGATCCTTGGTTCGCTGAGATTGTAAACTATTTGGCTTGCGGGATCATCCCGGAAGATTGGTCATATCAGGAGAAGAAAAGATTTTTCCATTCTTTACGATATTATTTTTGGGATGACCCAATTCTTCTTAAGCAATGCAGGGACAGTATCTTGCACAGGTGTGTGCCTAAAGTGGAGTACGAGAGCGTTTTACGTCATTGCCACGCATCACCTACGGGAGGACACCACGCCAGCTCGCGCACGGTAGCTAAAATTTTGGAAAGCGGCCTTTATTGGCCAACTTTGTTTTGAGATGCCTACGAGTTTGTGAGGCAATGTGATTCCTACCAATGAGCAGGTAATATCTCAAAGCGACAGGAGATGCCCCTGAATGTGTTTCAGGAAGTGGAGGTATTTGATTTGTGGGGCATAGATTTCATGGGACCCTTTGTGTCCTCAAACTTCAATTTATATATTTTATTAGCAGTTGGTTATGTGTCGAAGTGGGTGGAAGCAATACCCACAAGGACTAATGATTCCACTGTAGTGTGCAGATTCGTGAAAGAAAATATTTTCTACAGGTTTGGGGTACCCTGAATGATAATCAGTGATGGGGGTACGCATTTTAGGAATCAGAAGTTCTCGACATTATTAAAAAAATATGGGGTCAAGCACAACATAGGTACCCCATATCATCCGCAAATGCAAGGCCAGGTGGAGGTCTCCAACTATGAAATTAATAAGATTTTAGAGCGTACGGTGGCATCCACGAGGAAGAACTGGAGTGCCCTACTGCCGGATGCTATGTGGGCATACATGACGGCTTACAAAACACCTATAGGCACCACACCTTTTAGGTTGGCATATGGTCAGGCTTGTCATTTACCGGTAGAGTTAGAGCATAAAGCACATTGGGCGCTTAGAAGGCTCAACTTGAGTTATGATGGAGCGGGGAGGAAGAGACTGCTGGAATTGAACGAGTTGGATGAGCTACGGATGACGGCATATGAGAACGCACGGATATACAAGGAGCGCACAAAGCTGATCCACGACCGCCACATCCAGTTGCGCACGTTCAAAAAGGGAGATAGTGTTTTGTTGTTCAATTCATGACTCAAGTTGCATCCCGGGAAGCTCAAATCCCGGTGGAGTGGACCGTTTGTGGTAGAGGAGGTCAAACCACATGGCGCGATCTTAGTGCGTGATGGTGATACCACGTTTTTGGTAAATGGACAAAGGCTGAAGCTCTATTTTGGTGAGAATTATAAAAGGAAGGTGAATGAGGTCAAACTCATTTCACTTTCGGATGCATGAGGTGCCAAAAGCCGTCTAGCCTAAGACGTTGAATAAGGGCGCTTGTTGGGAGGCAACCCAACCATTGGTACCTTAGTTTAGTTCATTTACGTTCGTAGTTTAATTTGTTTTTACTTAGTTTTTAGTATAAAAAAGATACCGTGATCAGTTTGGTTCTTGTGCAGGCTGAGGCAGAGTCGATACCATCGACACACTGGTCAATGGTATCGACCGTGGTACGGGTTGGCGGCTACCAAAATCGCACTGCATCGATACTATCGACGGCCTTGTCGATAGTATCGACCCACCACCAGGTTGCTCACCAAGACAAGGTCGATGGTATCGACATGCCAGTCGATACCATTGAGATCTTTGAAGATTTACAGAAGAAATCGACTCAGGAAAGTTGATACCATCGACGGGAGTGTCGATGGTATCACCACCTTCAAGAGAAAAAGGTGGTGGCCGGTCTCGCGAGGATTTACCCTAATCAGAAGAGTTGATACCATTGACTCGCGTCGATGGTATCGACCATCCAAGTCACCGATCCGCGCAAATGAATCAACGGCGATCACAACTTCCACGTCATCGATCCAGGTGAAGCGTCGATAGCATCGACCCATGTTGATGGTATCGACACGTCAACGATCTGGGTTTCAAGATCTAGCCATCAACGACTGTTGATACCAGTGAGGGGGCGGATAGCATCGACAAGTGTCGATACCATCGACTCGCGTCGATGGTATCGACGGGTCAACAGTGGTGTCGGGCACATCTATTTAAGGGGAGTGATTGCATCAGTTGACGTCACGCCTTCAGAGCAATCTCCTTCTCTGGTGCCGAGCGATTCCCCGAGCCGTCTAAGCCCGACGACGAGCAGCAACAAGCAAAGGTCTTCATCGAGCGGAGATTTAACTCTCCAATCTTCACCGAGCTCTCTTTCTGATCCCCATTTCTCATCGCCAACATGGTGCATGTGGCCGGAGCTTCATCCCCGCGCGCGAATCCGATGGACATCCCAGAATTCGTGCCACCACCGCCATCATCGATCGCACGTCCCTGACTTGTCCATCCTTCCTCGGAGGTCCGGAAGATCTACGAGGAGATCATGCGGAGGAAGATAGAGCCCACCCGGTATGTGGACCGGGAAATGATCCGAGATCTCGGGTTCGAGGCCAACTTGGCCTACGTTCTGCATGGGCAGGCCCGCCACACACCCATAAGACCTGGCGAGCTAGAATTTCACCAAGATGGCCATCCATTCTTCAACGACTGGCCGACGTACAAAGAGTTGGTGGCAGAGTGCATGGCGTCGTTGGACATTTGTGTAGTGCCCAATGACATAATAGATACCGATCATGAGTGGATCAAGGGTCGGGTGTCTTTCCGGCTGTACAACCACGACTACACCCTCACGCTCAAGCAGTTCAACATGATTTTCAACTGGAACCATTCGCAGTACAACCACCGGTGGCCGGATAACCGCACCGACTACGACACCATCTTCTCCGAGCTGGTGACGGTGCCACAAGGAAAGTCGGTGAGCTACCACAACGCCGCGGTAGCCAATTTCGAGCACCATTTTGTCCGGGTACTGCACCGGATGCTGAGTTCTACGCTTTTTGCCCGGGGTGATCTGGCCCTCAGCAAATTTTAGGGGTCAGACCTATTCTTTCTGTATAAACTCCTGAAGAAACAAGAATGCAATTGGGGTGCCTTTTTCTGCAATGAGTATTGGACATGAAGAGGAGTATGAGGAAAGCGCCGATTCATTTTGGTGGGCTTATCACCAAGCTGGCTTCATACCTTGGCTTGAATTTCCAAACCCTCACTCCTCTCACTACAAGAAGCAAGGTGAACTTGCAGCATCTACACCGGTCCAATCTGTTACTTCTCTGAGATGGCGTGGCGTTTTCACATTGCCACGTCAATCAAGCATATCAAGAATGTTCTCTTCCTGATCCCGTCTTCAACATCGACGGTGCGCAGCATTTCCGGTGGCCAATCATAGCCATCGCCGACTCCGATGAAGAAGGCGGCGATGACGGAAACGGCGACGAGGCTGAGGAGGAAGAGGAGGCATTTACACCTCTTCTGTAACATCCCTGACCTGGGTTATGAACTAACCCCAGGTGTTTTTCTTAATCATGTGATTAAATGCCTGTGGTTATCTGTTGATAATGTAATTAAAGCTTATGAGGAATATATATTTCCCTTTCTGTCCTTTTGAACAATGTTGTAATATTGTTTTGTAATACAGGGACCTATGTGCAAATTACCCAATTAAAAGGGGTTAACTTGCAAATTACACATGTTAAGATGTTCATTTAGTGTTGAGACATCATAAGAGTGAATGTGATGAAGTGTGATTGGTTCCCCAAGCTTGGGCACTGAGATGCAGCTTGTGGGGCAATCCTTGTGCTTAAAACCCTAATTTTGGTGTAAAGTGCAATTTACCCAAAATGAGGGATGAAACTTGTAAAATAAACCTTTTAGAGTATATTTATGACTCTTGGCATCATTTATAGTAAGAATGATTAATAGGGCACTTCAATTGAATAATCAAATAAGAATGATAACCCTTATAAATTAAATAATCAAGTTATAAGCCTAATAACCCTTCTATATGTGCAACTTAGTAAAACGTTAGATTTCTTCACCTTTAGACCTTAAGTTTAATATGAGTTTTTCTTAAGTATGGAAGGGAGAAACGTGGCTTAGAAGAAGGGAAGGACCTAGATGAGAAATGGAGAAACAAGTTGTCCTTATGTTGGAAATTCACCCAAAGTATATGTACACCTTTTCTCACTTAGCAAGGATCGTTTCCTTCACTTCCCTTCTTATCCCCTTGCTTAGACCGACTTAGGACAGAGCTATGTAGCAGAGGAGGACGGATAAGGAGTTCTAGGTAAGCTTTGGTCATCTTCTTGCTCGGATTCATGGAGGAATTCATGGTGCAAGGTTGGTTTTATGGTCTTCCTTACTTGTTTCCTCTTTCTAGCCATCTTTTCCCAACCTTTCCTTGGAGAAACACCCTTGTCCGACCTGTGGAGCTCAAGACACCATTAAAGGCTTGAAGCTTGGAAGCTTGGAGCTCAAGGAACGACCTTAAGGCGGGTTTTATAACTCTAAACGTTTTGCTTTCTTATGCATATCTTTGTTCTTGCAATTAGTACTTAGTTCTTCTTCTTTCCCACTCTTCCTTGCTTTCTTGCAACTAAAAACCACAAAGAATAGACCTTGATCTGGAGGTAGAAGAAGATGGGCATGATTACCAATGTTACTTTATTAAACGGTCTTGTTTTCCCCCCTTTGGCCAAACGGTTTGGGGCAAACGGTTTGCAAAACCGTTTGAAGGGCAAACGGTTTCACAAGGTCAGTTGGAGCAAACGGTCTCCAAGACCGTTTGAGTGAGTTGATCAAGCGTTGACCGTTTGGGATTTATATTCATAATTATTTAGGCTAATGACCCACCAAATTTGAGGGGTTAACTCCAAAGAAATCGTAGGTTGAAGGCCAATCAATTAGGCAAATCGAATTGAATTAAATGCTGATTTTCAGTCTGATTAACTTGAACTTTTTGGGCAAACGGTCTCAAGACCATTTGAGTGCGTTGACCAAGAGTTGACTGTTTGGGATTACTGTTCCTAATGATTAATAATGACCTACCAAATTTTATTGGTTAACTCCCAAGGAATCATGAGTTAAAGGCTAAACAATTAGGTAATCAAATTGAATTAAGTGCTGATTTTCAACCTGATTAACTTGACCTGTTTGGGAAAACGGTCTCAAGACCGTTTGAGTGAGTTGACCAAGCGTTGAACGTTTGGTATTACTGTTCATAATTATGTTGGTTGATGACCCTACAAATTTTAGGGATTAACTCCCAAGGAATCGTGAGTTGAAGGCTAATCAATTAGGAAAACCTAATTGGATTAAGTGCTGATTATCAATCTGTTTTAATTGAACTTTTTGGGAAAACGGTCTCAAGACCGTTTGAGTGCGTTGACAAAACGTGGACCATTTGAGATTACTGTTACTAATTATGTTGGTTAATAACTCACCAAATTTGAGGGGTTAATTCTCAAGGAATCATGAGTTGAAGGCTAATCAATTGGGAAAACCCTAATTGAAATTAGTGCTGAAATTCCAACAAGTTAATTTGAGATTTTGGGTTGATTAGCCCAAACGGTCTCAAGACCGTTTGGGGATCACCCAAACGGTCTCAAGACCGTTTGGGGGTCACCCCAAGACCGTTTGGAGGTCTGGGGTCAAGTATAGTTGATCCATTGAAGGTCCAAAGGTACCAATCATATTGCAATTAAGTGTTGAATTGTTGATCAACTCGATAGACCAATCCTTGATGATTTCTCACTAGAATCCAAAGGATGGATGGGCCAAACGGTCTCAAGACCGTTTGGTGGTCACCCAAGACCGTTTGGAGGTCTAGGGTTGAGTATGGTTAGGTTTTTAAAGGTCTAAAGGTACCAAGTTGATATACAATGCAATGTTGATTTGGTGATCAATCCAATGATTCAAACCTTAATTGATTGACTTGGATTTTGATGATATGATGGGAAAACGGTCTCAAGACCGTTTGGAGGTCATCCAAACGACCTCAAGACCGTTTGGGGTCAGGTCATACCCAATTTGGATGATGTTTCTATGGTTTCAAAGTAACTAGTCTTACATTGATTAGTATTGAAGGATCATCGATTCCAAACCCTAATTCAATTGAATCAAACCCTAATTGATGAATGATTGAGGGTTAATTAAGGGTCAAATCAGTTGAAGGTTGACCTATTAAACTCAATTGAGGTATGATTATGGGTCCAATTGATGTTTGGTTCCATGAATTCAATGATTGAAGTAATCAACATTGGAAACCCTAATTCAATTGGATACCTTATGTAATGGAGGTCCAATGTGATTAAATCTTTGGGAATTAAGATGATGAATGTTCTATTGATCCAATAATGATTAGTAATGATAATCAATGAAGGAATGAAGGCTGAAACCCTAATAATACCTAAGTGATTAGAACCAATTAAAGGGAGAATTCTTAATTGTTTATAGGATTAATGGCTTGATACACTATGTTAACCATAGTAGCATGTACTTGATTGAAGGGTTGATGTGACCTAATGAAGTTAAACGAATGAAAGATTAGAATACATATATTTATATATATATATATATATATATATAAATATGAATCATGGAATGATCTTATGTAGCACGACCGTGTAAGGGAGCACGACTGTGGTAGCCTTAACTTGCACGACTGTGTAAGGGAGCACGACCGTGGTAGCCTTACTTTGCACGACCGTGCAAGGTGGCACGGTCGTGGTGTCCTATAAAGAAATTGAAAAGTTTTGGTATTTTGTTGACATTGTTATATATGCATGTCCTTATTTGTATAAGTCATACAGGTTGATATTATGAGGTGATCATAGCCATGTAAGAGTTATGATGTCATATTCCTTGAAAACAATTATAAGCTTTTAGAGTAATGATATGTGAAAAGTATATACATTGCTTCAATCAAGGTCATGTTGTTAGATGACTTGATGCTTATATGTCACTTGGTAACAAGTGTTATGATAATCTGAGGGTTTGAATAACCATGTTCCTGAATCATTTTATGCTTAATGCCTTGAAGGCTTAGATGGTTCAATGGTTGTTTAATCTAAACCCTAATGATACCTAAAGACATTAAGGGGTTAAGTGATTAGTAGATTGACCCATGTTATGATTATTAAAGAAGATTACCAAGGTACCCTTGAAGGGTTCAAGTAGATAACAACCCTTGATCAAGCAAACCCTAATGATTATAATGGGTTGACTTAATCTATGTTAATCAAAGATGACTTGACCTAATCTAACCTAGAGTGATTTAAACATCATCTAGTAGTAAGAAGAGAGAGAAGGCTACTAATATGATTGAGAATCAAGTAACATACTTTAAATATGTAAGAATGTACATGATTAGGGTATGATCCATTAAGGTAAGATCATGGAAATCCTAATTATAATGATTAATGAATCTTAACCTAAATTGATGGCATCAATGATGATAATTTTCATATATAATGATGCTATGAGATCAATTCACTATGAAGTGAATAGTAAACCCTAATTCTAGGGTAATAACATGTAACGTGAATAGTAAACCCTAATTTAGGGTGATCTGATAAATGGAGTAATTCAGGGTTATGCCTTTGAGTATGAAACCCTAATTACAAGTTGTAATATGAGAAATCTTTATGCCTCGAGAGCTAAGAGGTTCTATAACCCTATGTTGAAGTAAAAGAATACAAACCCTAACTAATGAAGGATGGGGTATGTTAACCCTAGTCCTGGGTTATGCTTTCAAGTATGAAACCCTGTGAACAAATTACAATATATGAATTCTTATGCCTTATAAGACAAATGGATTCAATAGCCTTAATTGAGTGGGGTAAACCCTAACTCTACTTATGCTTTTAAGCATGAATCTTCATGATTAAAGTATGAGATGAGGAATCATTATTCCTAATCATAAAGAAAGGGATTGAATAACCCTAATTGATGTAAATAAGGGAACCTAGCCTTAGTGTAAGCATGAAGGTACTATTCCTGAATTGAAAGGTTAATTCTGCTTTATAAATTGCTGATCTGGAAATGAAATGTTTATTGTTGTCAATTGAATTAACTATGCAAGTTCTTATAAAAGGATGATTATATCCAGGTAAAGGTTATGATATCATATTCATTGGAAGCATGTTATTAGCTTTGTGAATAGTGATATACCATGTTGCCTAGTTAAGTGACATCATAGAAGATTGATAGGCTGTGAGAGCCATGAGTAACATCAAGGCCATGCTAATAAGATGACTTATGATGAATTAAGGGTTTGAATACCCTATTCTTGAATCATAGTAATGAAATGGTTAAGAAATGATGTCCAATTGATAATTTATGTGAGTTAGACTTGATACATTTAGTATTCTACTTTTATAGCTGTTGTTCTAATGATTAATGCTTGGAAACATGCTTGATGCTAAAAGAATGCTAGAATGTACCTAACTAATCAAGTATAATCATATCATGTAGATCCCTGACCATAGATCCATCATTGTCAGAGACCAAATGATGGTGAAACAGGTTTTCCTAAGGGAACTCCTGGAGCATATACTTTTGAGTATATGGGGGTATATGGACGCGAATATCTTTACGTCCTAGTGTAGGAATTGATGTAGATGTACTTTAATCTTTCAACCCTTCACTATATATTCATACCGGGTGATGTACCACAAATCTCCCAAAGAAATTACTAATACCGCATCGATGAGAGATAAACAAGAAATCTTTCGATGACGATGAGAGTTCAGAATTCCACTGTAACTCTATAGCGAAGTTTCCAGAATACCCTGGATAGCTACTACAACAGAGACACAAGATGTCCTGCAAGTAAATACTCTTACTGACTGAGGAAGATGAGGTCATAAGAATCCGGCTCTTTTGATGACCTATGTATGGTACCGACGTGATTTTTATAAATGGTCGGTTGGAGTATGAGAGGTATACCTCATCTCCGCAGGGCATAATGATGTTTGAAAAATATAATCAGCCATATAGTATAACTGCTTAGGTTGTACTACGAGAAACAATGATTGATGTTACATTGTTGACTTTAATAGTCTGTTCAAGTTTCTAGAATACATGTTCTACATATGCTTTAATGAAGTGATTGCTTAAGTAAATGTTGTTTTACTTATTACCAAACCTGCTGTTGATATTTTCAGTTACTTTGCTTCTGTTATTCCTTATATGCTATAACAAAGCTTCTGGTGGAGAGTTATAACTCTCGCTGGGACAATTATTCAAATTGTCTCACTCCCGTAGGTTTCTACTTTTTAGGAAGACGCCAAGGACGAAGGAATCCATTTAAGAATGAGTAACAACAGCAACAACAACATCAAGGGCAGCAGTGAATCTCAGTGGAGATACTGACTGTCTAGTCTTATAGATAGCATGTCTTATGTCGTATCTGTACTCTCAGGTCCTAGGAGTCAGTAGGTCTGAGGATTTTGGCATGATGCCTCGAGATTTTGTATCTTACCTTGTACAATTAACAAGGTGGGTTTTGTTGTAATGCTCGAGATGTGTTTATTACAGAGATGTATCAATGGATAAGTTTGTAAATGACCTATCATGTTGTTTATGAAAGAGTTTTTATCTTTCAAAGATATCTTTACAAAAGTTTTAAAATTTTAGTGATTTTTGATAATTCCGCTGCTAATCGCTTCCGCATTCGTTTAATTTGATTGTCAGTTTGGTGTCGGTCGTTTCATCTTCAAGCACGAGTGGCACCACGGAAGCGTCCTCGGATGCATCCGGGTGCATCTTCATCATCCCAGCATAAGCCGCCACCACCACCGCCCTCGCAGCCAAGCGAGGATGTCTATTCCATGCAGGGCATGTACACTATGCTGCATGATATACATCAGTCGCAGCAGCAGCAAATGGGGATGTATACCGGTATTCAAGACACTACGAACCAGATACTGGACAACCAAAGGGCGATGTTCGAGAATGAGTGCCTCCTCCTTGACAACCAACAACAGATACATGATCAGTTGTATCGGATGGAGATGCAGCAGGATCCCTTCTACGACCACTATTGGAGCCAAAATTATTTCGAAGGTTATCCACAACCTCCACCCAGGGCCCAGTTTGATCCAAGCTTCCAGGGGGAGTATCCTTCGTGGGACCCTACGGCTCCACAGTACCCACCTCCACCACCACAGGAGTGATCCGGTATCACTGTTCCAATCTTTAAGTTTGTTTTTGACTATGAGGCCATAGTCGAATTCAAGCTTAGGGGGGTAGTTGGAACAACTTTATCTCTTTTATTGTTATTAGTTTTTAACTTTATTTGTTTTTGTTCTTTTTAGTTGTTTTTGCAATTTTAGTTTGTTTAGGATCCACATGCTATCTAGTGTAATCGTGGATGTCATAAAGTTCGTGTCATCTCTATAGTGTGCATGGGAAAAATCAAGGGAATTTAAAAAAAAAAATTGTACATGTGCAAAGCTTGTCTTGTTTAACCTTGGGCACTATCCTACGAAAATGATTGGTTTTGTCAACTTTAAAACAAAATTTCACAACTGTACTCCTAATGATGCATGAAAGTGGACGGAAATGGTTGTTTGAGCCTAATCCGACCAAATGGTAATGTGACTTTAATCGGAAGTAGGAGAGAGAAACTTCTTAACTACTACACATGTCAGTAAGGAGGGACACATAATATTTATCTAAGGTTCAGTCACCTAGTCTTGTGATCTTTCCACATTTTCACTTTTTGCAATCCACCACAAGAATTGGAAGTACTTTACAATTTTAACTTCTTTGACTGCACTGCACGTAGATAGGGCTTGCAATAATTCTTTTTCCATATGTTGTGCATAAATAGAAAGAAAAAAATGAGAATAGTGATACATGCACATTACCTTTAGGTGCATGTCATGTAGATGCATTCATAATTTTTCATGCATAAAGTATATCATGTATCTCAATTTTTCTTCAATGGTGAATTAAATTGTTCCATACCTTCTAAATAAGTGCAAATTTCTGAGTTATGAAGAAAAATAAGCCCAATAAAATATTCATTATCAATTATGGATACAAGGGTTTGAAAAATGAAAAAAAGAGAAAAAGAGAAAAATCTGAAAAAAATCTTCATGTTAAAAAAAAAGAGAAAGTTATTTAGAAGCTACTAGAATTAGGAGAAAGGAACATAATATCACCTACATTTTAAGATAATTGAGTACATGATGTAGCTTACATAGACGTCCATCTCATTTTGAGGTGGATGGTTAGTGCATGCATCATTCCACCCAGTTGTAGGCATTAGGGCATTTTTCATGTGCATTTGCATCATTTAGGACATTTTTGTTTCATGCATGTTGAAACTGTATCATACTTCCATTTTCTTCCATGAACCACCCATCTTCATCCACCCGTTGCCCGGATTGGTAGGCCACCGTGAATTTCTCCTCACTAATGTATATCAGGAGAACTGCTTCCATTTATATGGTAGTTAGGGCGAGCAACATAGTATAGGAGATCACAAGATGCACCAAGTCTGAACCGACGAGTTTTATTATGTTAACTGCCTTATGTGATAGTGTTCATCAGTTTTGAGGTCAATTTCTCTTATGGATGATTACTGTCGCCTACAGGGTAATTACCATTTTGTGGTTAGAGAGGGCTGGTATGTGATTGTTAAGTGGGAGTCATATGGGATGTTGGTTGTGGTGTGTTGTTCTTCAGTTGACATTAGCAATTCTATTCTAAGGATTAGTTGCTCGAGGGCGAGCAAAGTTCAAGCTTAGGGGAGTTTGATGCGACGATTTTGAGTCGCATTTATAGACCTGTTTCATATGTGTTTTATGCTTTTATTAGTCATTTTTATGGTTAATGTGGCATAATTCATTCACTTTGGTCTTTGCTATTATTTTATGTCAAATCCCCTTTAATTCATCATTTTGAGCATTAATTGTCAAAATATTATTATTTGTGTGAATTTATGTGATCTTGTGTTTGAATTTCAGGACAAATGAGTATTTTCTTCCATTGATACCATCGACATGATCACAGGTGGCCAGCCGCGAGTATCAGCAAAGAGTCGATACTATCGGCAGTGATGTCGATGGTATCGAGATACCAACAGGTTGCTGGTGAGAAAGCGGTCGATAGTATCGACACCAAGTCGATACCATCGACGTACGGAGGCTATAGTGTCGGAAACTTGCAAAAACCGACGCCTAAAGGAAGTCGATACCATCGACCCGCGTCGATGGTATCGAGATGATGTCGGGCGCGATAAAGGAAGGATTTGCAGCCGTCCGCTACTACAGCGGGTCGATACCATCGACTCACGTCGATGGTATCGACACCGTAGGATATGAGTTGGCTTCCTAATGATCTCAATCGGACGGCTACGGTTAAAGGGCGACCTAATGAGGGAGATATACCTAATGACGGCCGCCCAGAAGGAGGGAGGATCGGATTAGCCATTGCACGAGTACCGAGGTGCAGTAGAGAGGAGAACGGAGGCTAGAAGCTCATACTTGTTGATCCGGAGGCCGGAGGAGACAGATTCCACCACCGAGAGGCGGTAGAGAACACATCCTACACCGAGGATCAACCGGTTCTTCTCCGTTCAGGGGTTTTTCCCTTTCATTCCACATTTTTCACATGTTTTCCCCTATTTCTACCATGTACTTGTGTGAGATGAACATGCGGGGCTAATCCCCTTCATCTTTAGGACCGGGAGTAGCCCGGGAATTCATTGTATGACAGTTTTATAATAGTGAATCATATTTTATCTCTTAAATCTGTGGTATAGTTTCGTTTTCTCAATATATTGTTATGCTTGATCACCATAATAATAACCTAATGCCCTTAATCACTTTGAAAGAAGGATTAACGGCTGAAAAGAGACGGAATTCACATTAATCGACAAATCCTTTGAACAAGGTGGTGTAAAATTAATGGTGGATACTGAGAGATCGTTCATAATGCACTTAGTTTAGGGTATAGGTTACTACGACGGTGGACCCGACCTAGACTTAGGTAGTGAATTGCACCAAGACAGTGGGCAATTCTGTTTTCAGGCCACTACACGGATAGAGAGATAAAATTGAGGCATTATATAAAATCTAATACAATGAAAACCCGCGGTGAAACCGTAACCCTAAAGATACCCTTTTGAATTGATTAAACCAACATTTAATCGATTGCTTCTTTTGTTTTGTTTTTATTTTTCTTTTATTTTTAACAACAACTCTCAACTTGTTAATCGGCTTAGTTGATCGCGAGTAGTTAGTAGGAGTCCCCGACGATTGCACGTATCCCTGAGTTCTACTCGGGCCTCACAAAGGCCTGTACTACTCGACACGTTCACTTGCGTTTATACGCACGGTAAAATTGCGTCATATGGCAACACCTGGACAAAGTCAATTTTAACTGTATGTCTCTCATCTCTTCACTGTACGTCACACGTATGAGATGGAGTTGCCGTAATATGCGATCTAGTATTCCTTTTCTAACCTTTAGTCACATTGCATGATCAAGGATTCCATACTTGTCATCAATGAGCAGAATATAAGTTCATCTCATGAACTTCCAGATCCATATAGTATCCACTGCTGTTCTCTAACGCATAGATACTTGGCATTTCCTTTTAAATGGTTTTATTGGAACACTTTCAATTATCAACAAACTTTTACTTTTATATATCCTATATATATTTTGCGATTAATTTTCTGTCCTTTTAGAAGTTCGCATCAATGTAACTCTTTACATTGAACTCTTCCTTATCAACATAGAACTAGTACTTCTCAAGTACTTATTAAGTTCTCATGGTATTCCAGTAACCCTTATTGGAAGTAGACAGACATCCACTCGTCAAGTCTTACATATGAGTTATCAGGATGAGCATATCATATTGCCATGTCCTACATACAAGATGATGAATGTATTTTGTTCTTGCCATGTCGATACATGCAGGATAATGGAATGATTACATACATGATAGATCCATATCTATTCTTAGTGTTCCCATTCTTCATAAGAATTGGACACTTGGCCTTGGGATACTAACTCCATGTAACATGGACAAGTTTTCTCCCACTGAATCTGTGCATACTGAACCCTTCAGTACAGATTGCTAATGTATGCTTTCTCTTTTCAGGTCAAGAGGTTTTCGAGAACTATCTCTATACACTACTACAGAAATTGCTTATAACGTCACTTTTGGTGGTGTCGGTTGTAATAAAAAACCGACACCTAAACCATACAGTGTCAGTGTTTAAAATAATCTGACATCAATATGTTCAGGGCGACCAGACACGGGTATCATTTTATTCAGTTTCGGTTCCTTAATAAGAAACCGACACCTAAAAGTAACCGCCAAAACCAAAATTTCCAGCAAAAAAATTGCCTCCAAAAATTGACATACATCGTCGGTTTTTAAAGAGGAACCGACAACTAAAGGTTTTATGCGAGATAGAAATTTGCTCAATTTTTATCGTCGGTTTTGTGACAATAACTGACGCCGTTGTGTTTTCACACGAATAACCACGAAAATTTTCACCTCCTTTTAGTGTCGGTGGTTTGTTTCAAACCGACACTTAAAGATTTTATTGTCAGTTTTTGTTAGAAACCGACACCGAATGTTAACTTAAATCACATGAGTGAGCCCGACTCTTCCCCTTTCTCTCTGTGATTGCAATTGTCTATTAGGGTCTGGCGATTCTGGCGTTCTCCTTGCTCCCCGCCGCCGATCTCCTTGCTCGCCGATGCCGTGAAGCGATGATCTCCTTGCCGCCGCCGTGGAGCTTGCCGTTTGTGGAGCTCGCCGGCATTCATGGAGCTCGCCGCCTCCGTGGAGCTCTCTGTTCGTGGAGCCGCCACCTTCGTTGGTCCTCTCCTCCAGGCGGTCCTCCTCTCGTCAGTGCTAGCAGTAGCCAGCGCCAACAGCAGTAGCTAGAACCAGAGCTTGCCATTATCGTCACCACTGCCACTGCTAGAGGTAAAGCCTCCAATTGACTAGGTTTGCATCGTCAATTCATCCTTGGTTTAACCTATTTTTTAATGTGTGTTGACCTTGGCTTAACCTATTTTTAAAACAAGTAGATGTGAATGATAATTTAGTTAACCAATCCCTATGATTGATCCTAATTCAGTTTAGTATTGGTTTGCATTCATACACGGTCGTGCTAAAATTTGTAGTGTGCATTTCTAGTTTTAGGTTTGACTTTTTTGATGTTACTAGCGGATAGGAGTTAACCAATCCCTATGATTTATCCTTTTAAAAAAGTATTTCAAACATAGTGTCATGTACTCATAAAACTAAATATGAGTTTTGATTAAACAAATAGATAATAAGTGTCACCTCATTTTATGAAATACCAAGATACATCAAATTATAGAAAATACTAGTCTGAAAATTTATAACATCATTATATATACTTACACTTTTTCTGAAAATATATAACATCGTTATATGTACTTACGTACACTTTGTTAATACTAATATTATGCAGTCTCTGTCCACCCACAACAGTCACTATGAACTGGGCCTCTATGTCAATGTTAACGTTCCCTATTGAAGAACAATTGGACATCATCCTAGATGATCGTTCCTTAAACCAATTGGCCATACCCAAACATTGGTGTTTTCTAGAAGTAAGACACTACAGGCCTGGTGAAGTAACCCTAAATTTTGGCAATTATTCACATGTTATCGAGGTTGAGTATGATTTGGCGGGAAATCTTGTATCAAAATCTGGTTGGCATGATTGGATTGGAAAGATGCATGTGGGCCATAGCGACAGGCTTTTTCTCCGTCCAGTTGGCCATAATACCATCAACGTTTGGATAACTAACATCAACTGTGAGACCCCCAATCATCTACTGTGGTATGAGCGCACAACGGAGGATATCATCTATGACGAATCTGATTATGAGGCCCCTATCAGTTCAGATTTGTCTAAATACAATGAGGAGCTCCGTGACACAGCATCATCAAAAAGGCCACGGTAGGTCCAATTAACAAATATAATTGTCAAGACAAAAAATTTGTGTTTACACTTTTTGTCTGAAAGCAATCAATACTCATAGCTGCTTTCTTTTCTGAACTTCAGGAAGATCACCACAATGATAAGTCCTCAAAGTTACTGATGCGGGACCATGTTGGTGTAGTATTTAGTTGTCTATCTATCTATACTTGTCTGTATTAATAATTATTTTAATTATGCGCATGTTTAGGGGTACACCAACCCCTTTGTTTAGTTACTGTTTAGGGGTACACCAACCCCTATGTGTGGATGTAAAAAGAGATTAATTGAATGGAACTGAAAGTTGCTACATGAATGCTTGTAACTGAATTGATGATTGGCTTGGTTATTGAATGTTACAAATTACTGATAAATTTCATTATAAATGTTCTTTTATCCTTATTATAACTATGTTTTCAATGATCACTTCCATTACGGTTCAGGAGCTCGCCGGCCTTCTTCCTGCCCGTTCGGCTTCCACGTGCACCCATCTGTCTCGCCTCTCTCCCTACTCCAGAGCAAGACGCCCGATTGGGCTCAAACAGAGGTAAACATCCCCAAAAACCCTCTGTCTCGCCCTCTGATTTGTATTTACTTAAATACTAATTTGTATTTACTTATCCACTCATTCATCTAATGATTTTTTATTCATCACATTATTTAAATTTAGGGCTTTATATTTAAATGCATCTAAACATTCATAAGCTATTAATGTTGATTAATTTATGAAGCACTGATATGTTGTTATGGCTGTCCACAAATGTTTTTATAAGAAATTGTGTGTTGAATGGGGTTGTGAACAAGGAATTGGTGTTGTATTTGTTGTCCTAGAAACCCATCCAAGATTTACTGATTAGGAGTAAATCTTGGATAGTCCCCGGTTTGGGACTGTTCTTGAAAACCTAATCTCACTTAGGATGTAAGTGTATAATGTGTATTGGGTTTTCAAGAAAATTTCGGCAGCATTTCCCCGTTTGTTCTCTAAGTACATATGTACTTGGAGAACAGCGAGGAAATGCTACTGAAATTTTCTTGAAAACGCAATACACATTATACACTTACTAATGATATTAGGTGTTCAAGAATGGGATAGGTGGTACACATTTAAGAATGACATCACATGTTTAAACCCTAAAGTTTTAACCATAAACTCTAATATGTTTACCCTAGACCTTAATCTTGTTGTAATATATACTTATTTTCTCTTTGATCAGAGAATGAATAGATCATGGTTGTCCATTCGCAATCGCTGCACCCCAGAGTTTATTTCTGGTCTTGATCAGTTTGTTAGATTTGCCGAGGAACATAGGAAACAACCTGGAGATAGGTTCTATTGTCCATGTAGGCATTGCGGTAACAACTTGAAAGTCATTACTGGTGATGAAATCAGAAGTCATGTCATGTGCAACGGGATTGTACAAGGCAATAAAGAATGGCACTGGCATGGGGAGATTTCAAACCTGAAACTAGTGGATGTCGATAGTAGTGCTTGTGTGGAAGAAGAAATTACCTCCGATGACGTAGATGTGAATGAACCAGTTCCAGTAGACATCGTTGATGCGATGTTGGATAGTTGTGCGGTAGAGTACACCGATCCACCTCCCATGTTTAGAAACATTGTGCATGATGATGAGATACCATTATACACGGGTTGTAAGTTTACAAAGCTTAGCGCTGTGTTGAGATTGTATAAACTAAAAGCTAACAATCGATGGAGCGACAAAAGCTTCACGTCATTGTTGTCTTTGTTGAAAGAAATTCTTCCTGAAGGAAACGAGCTGCCGATCTCAACATACCAGTTAAAGAAATTGTTGTGCCCAATGGGAATGGAGGCCAAGAAGATACACGCATGCCCGAATGATTGTGTATTATTTCAAAAGGACTATGTGAATTTGAAAGATTGTCTGAAATGTGGTGCGTCAAGGTATAAATTGACGACTTCGGGGGAGTCCAAAACTGGTTCTCCCTCCAAGGTGATGTGGTATCTACCTATAATACCACAATTTCAACGCTTGTTTGCCAATCCTATAGATGCAAAGAATTTGAGGTGGCATGCAGATGTTAAGAAAAATAATGATGGGATCCTACAACATGTGTCTGATTCCCCACATTGGAATAAGATTGATCTATTGTACCTGAATTCG
The DNA here is from genome assembly GCA_963693085.1 of Alisma plantago-aquatica. Lineage (NCBI taxonomy): Eukaryota > Viridiplantae > Streptophyta > Magnoliopsida > Alismatales > Alismataceae > Alisma > Alisma plantago-aquatica. The sequence continues at coordinate 1,478,742,287 of OY856412.1, forward strand.
GTGAAGAGGACAGGAATCTAAGACTTGGGCTTTGTACATATGGGATGAATCCGTACGGGACATTGAGCAGCCAACATAGCACTTGGCCAGTCATGCTTGTTATATACAATCTTTCTCCCTGGTTGTGTATGAAAAATAAGTATGTTATGCTGTCGTTGTTGATATCGGGCCCTAAACAACCTGGAAATGATATCGATGTTTATCTTGAACCTCTGATTGATGACTTAAAGAAACTCTGGGGTGAAGGTGTGATGACCTATGATGCTTCACAAAGAGAGACATTTTGTTTGCACGCTATGTTGTTTTGCACTGTGAATGACTTTCCAACATATGGGAATTTGTCTGGATATAGTGTCAAAGGATCTAAAGTGTGTCCTATATGTGAAGAGAACACTGATTCAATACGACTAAAACACGGCGGCAAGACTTTATATCTTGCTCATCAAAGGTTTCTTCCAAAATTTCATCCGTATCGTAGGTTGTTCTTCATGGTAAAAGACAGTTCATTGAAGATCCTATAGATGAAGAAGAGTACTATGATAAGTATGATGACTCCAATCCATTCTTAGTTGGGTTGCCAACACCACCAAACATTGAAGCTGGGGATGACAATGACTTGTATGTTCGCTGGGATCATAATGAAGGATTGTTAATTGATAAAAGATCACAATATTAAAGGCATGGATGTTTATATTTTTATTATGTTCCCATGATGACCGTGCTGATGATCACCGTGAGGGTGAGGACGTGCTTGCACCGCCTGACAATGTAAGTTTTAAGAATATATCCCTGAGGTTTCTATCTATATGTTCATTGATAATTATATTATGTAAGTGTGTTTTTTATCAAAATTTTTGGATACTAGTTAATAGCAATTCTATTTAATTTGCAGGCGTTTGCCAAAGACTACAAGCTATGCAGGACGGCCATGACATAGCTATGCAGGCCATCGACATTGCTTTGTAAATCCAAAGCGCAACAGTCAGAGAGAAAGAAAGCATCCCACACTATAGCTTAGTACATATATATAGTGGGACTAAGGTGACGGTCCCACCAGCTAAAATAGGTTACCGACAACTACATGTTACGACTGGGAGGTCGTGATTTAGCAACCGTATGCATTAGTAGGAGGACAAACAAATTTCACCACGAGTTAACATTGAAGAAGGTCTACTAACCTACACTGAGCTAAACAAGTTTATCAGTACTAGCCTAAGGAACACGTACCGTTCGTCGAGACAATGATGGTCGTGGAAGCTTAGTGGCCACTACACGTTCAACTGGCTAGTGGCCACTAAGCTTCCACGACCGTCATTGTCCCGACGAACGGTACTTGTGCCTTAGGCTAGTACTGATAAACTTGTTTAACTCAGTGTAGGTTAGTAGACCTTCTTCAATGTTAACTCATGGTGAAATATGTTTGTCCTCCTGCTAATGCATACGGTTTCTGAATCACGACCTACCAGTCGTAACATGTAGTTGTCGGTAACCTGTTTTAGCATGTGGGATCGTCACCTTAGTCCCACTATATATATGTACTAAGCTATAGTGTTGTATGTAAATTCGGCACTGCTGTTATTATGCACTATATATGTGTTAGTCTGTCAGGTTGTTATATGAATCTGAAACACTTGTGTGTGCTGTACTTTATGTATTGTATCTGTATCATGCTTCCCTTCATTGTGGCTTCTTTTGCTGTTTCATGGCTCTTTGAATATATGATTTTGTTGACAATGATGACAAAGATGACAATGTGAATGAATTTTTATGAATTGTGTGTGAAAATCATCAATACATGAATGTTTCTACATGTGTCTGAATGTGAAAAGAGATAAAATGTTTGCAGGTTTGTGGCCTGTTGTTGGCTAATATCAATGTATGTTGTAAAACTTGCAGTTCATAACTGAACTGCAGGTTTCTCATCCTACGACCAGCCACAGCAGGTCTGTAGACTGACAGAAAAAAAAACATTGGCGTCGGTTATTTGAACAAAACCGACGATATATGGTTACAATGTCGGTTTCCATACTAGTAACCGACATCGATTTCCCTAATGAGACTAGACACCACGGCCGTGGCAGCGGACCAGACATAAAACAGGCGTCAAATATTTATATACAACCGACGCCATAGGATAACAGTGTCAGTTTCCCTACTAGTCACCGACGTCAATTTCCCTAGTGGCCAGATAACACGGTCGTGCTGGTCAGCACGGCCGTGGCAGCGGCGTCGGTTATCACTAGGAAACCGACGCCGATAGTGCCCCAGATGGTGCCCTTTCTGTGGCGCGAAGGTATGTGGCGTCAGTTTCGATCCTAATAACCAACGCCTATACCCCCTGCTGGTGCGTTTTCGGCACGTTTTCGGTGGCGCGCGAAGGGTTTTGGCGTTGGTTTGAGAACCGGCACGTAACGGTTGGGCTTTTAGCAGCGCCCACATAGGTGTCGCTTTAGAACCGACACTAAAGGCCTTAAAAACCCGACACTAAAGGCATGTTATGTACAAGTGATAGATCTCTATTCCTATCACATAGGAAACATCTCTATCTTCCTTAAAGATAATTTCCACTTTTGGATTTCTATTCTAGAACATTTCCATTTCACATCAACATGTGGAATATGAACACGCTCCCACTAAATCACAGATCCTATCTTTATCTTTGACATATCAGTCAAACCCTTTGACTATATCATCAAAGTAAAGATCCAATTCTGAGTTGCTTGTACTCAATCAATCACATTGATTAGTCCATTGTAACTTATAGACTTCATTTGCATTAGTGGATTCATAAACCTTATAGGTTGTGTCACGTACACATCCTTGTTTTATTCCTCATAGGAATGCGGTTTTAGTATCCATATGCCAAATGTCATAGTCATTAAGTTGCAATCAACAAGCATCATCCTTCTGAAAATGTTATCCATGTGTCTTAACATTTAAGATTCATTTGCACTTATGGATTTCATCCAATGGGTGCTACCATCAAGTTCATACCTTATGGTTCATATGGATGTCATTTAGGATGTAATGGTCATAAACCATAACTCAAAATTTGGTTCCTCATATTCATCTAGATAGTTGACTCATCACATGAACAACTCATCACATAGATAAACGAGGTGTATCTGTCAAGGATATAAGAACTTACAACTCCTTGTGATTCTTAATGTCCTTTATTAGTTTGGGGTATTCTTTTATTAAGAAGAATTCAGTTATTTGATAATCATTCTCTAACTCCTTAGAGTATGATTCCTTCTTGATTTAGACATCACCATGCCTTAATCATGAGTTCACTATGATACACTATCATAATCACTCATAAGGATCTCAAACATTTGGTCCAAGTATTTTATTCATTGATCTCATCAAGAATTAACACTCTACCAAATTTGCACTTCATCTATGATAATCTTGAACACTTCAAGATATTCATATTGGTATTTCTCCAAACAACATTTGAAGTATTAGCATTTGTTCCAATAGGTATGTAAATACGTCACATGTATCATACCTAATAGGATAATCATTCTCCCACTACCTTTAGTGAAGATTGATTAATCATGTCCAAGATATTCATGTCTCTTACTGGTTCTCTAACCAAAAGAATCTAGATTTATCCATCACATGGAAACTAGAAATGAATTTCTCATGATTGATGCTAATTTGATTGTTTGAGTTCTCTATAACTTTTATGTATCATTTTATCTTATGCATATCAAATACCATAAGATAAACAAGGCATTGCCACAAAGATCATATCTTTAGAAACTGAAACATCTCTTTATTGATTGCCATCATTGTCATACAATATGCAAAAATAAAGTGTTTCTATCTATTGGAAAATATGAAATAGCAGTTCATAACTGCATTACATGCCTTTTAGGCTGAAAATAAACTAAAGTACTCCTATCTATGGCAGAAACACTTGCCCCATTTATTGAGTGCTTTACACTTTACAACTTGGTATCATATACCTCAAAAGTGTTGCAAGTTTACTTTCATGACACCTTTAAGTAGAGACATTTGTCGCCTCCTTCTTCTTTTGTTCTTCCAGATAGAGAGGACAATTCCTTTTCCAATGTCCTGGATTTTGACAATGGTGGCAATTTCCTTTCTTGGTCACACCTCCCTTGGCCTTGAGAGCTGAAGATGACTTGGGCTCCTGGCTAGCATCAGAACCTTTCTTAACTTTGCCCTTGCCCTTGCGCTTGGACTGCCTTTCTTGCTCGTGATCACCATCACAGACTTAGGCTTGTCCTTCTTCATCTGTGTCTCGGCTATCCTCAACATGCCCAACAACTCTGACAGTGGCCTATCAAAGTTGTTCATGTTGTAGTTCATCACAAACTGACTGTAGGATTCTGGCAACGATTGCAGTATCACATCAGTAGCCAACTCTTGGCTCAGGGGAAATCCCAGTCTTGTCAGGTTCTCCACATACCCAATCATCTTGAGTGTGTGAGGACCAACTGGATCTCCTTCTATCATGACATACTTGAACAGTGCCCTTGAGACATCATATCTCTCTTGTTGTGCTTGATCTTCATACATGTTCCTGAGATGCTGAATCATCTCAATGACACCCATGTTCTCATGTTGTTTCTGTAACTCGTGGTTCATAGAGCACAACATCAAGCACTTTGCATCAATGGCATCATCAGAATGCTTCTTGTAAGCGTCCCTTTCTGCCTTTGGTGCATTAGGAGCAGGTTCCTCTGGAGTTGGAGTATCCAGGACATAGAGCTTTCGCTCTTGAGTGAGAACAATTCTCAATGTCCTATACCATTCGTGGAAGTTTATCCCATTCAGCTTGTCCTTTTCAAGGATGGATCGCAAAGAAAAGTGATTGTTGTTTGTTGCCATTTGTACTACAAAAGGAAATATGCAATTTTAGTCCGAAAACTCATTTTTGACTTATCTGATTGATTTGAAAAGTTGACGATATAATTATGCCTTTAATTAATTATCGCTCCCATTATTTTACTTCAAATTGATAGCCCTCACCATCAATTAGGAAGATTGCAGCGTACAACCTTCTAATGGGCAAGATCCTGAAATCCTCTAAGTCATGGACCAGTTTGGGCTATCACCCACAACTTAGATCTCTTTGGTAGGCAACTCTTGCCAATTGCATCATATGAAACTCTTGATAATATTTCATATGCAACTCTTTGCCATGATCATCTCCATGCCTCAAGGTGCTAGATCCTATCTAGGTCACCTTGTTAAGTCTGACCCAAAGCCAACACGATAAATATGCACCCTGCTTGGGCAGACCCACATATCCATCCTTCACGCTTCCACGAGATAGACGGTGCACCATGCTTGGTCGTTCCCACACTTGGTCGATCAAGCTTTTCACGTGTGTCGCATTTGGAAGGCATCTAAAACTTAATATTTAATGAGGGATTTGGTTTTTATATACATATACATATCCAATCACCACAATACATAGTACATATCATATACATGCTATATCCCACAGAAAACATGCAAAACGATAAAAGTGATGATTATGGCCAACCTAATGTGATTCCTTGAGCCAAGAGGAATCACGGTCATCTAGGTCTACATCACATGCAACCTGTACAAGATGAACTCTTTTGCTTTGCCTTTCTGGGTTTGATCAACCCATCACATGACTGATCGGCTCGCCATCAGGCCGGTCGGCTGGGTGCCACCAGCCGATCAGTTGGATCCTCCAACCGATCGGTTCACCTGGTCATCGTGCATCTCATCATGACCGCCACCTGCTCATCTCGCTCCTTGAACCGGTCATCAACTGATCGGCTCATTCCTTGAACCGATCATCTCGGACGTCAACCGATCGGTTCACACCTTGAACCGACCGTCTCAGCTGTCGTCAGGATGTCCTCTGTTCTTTGACATAACATGAAATAAAATTCAATCCTATTTTACATTGTAAAAAGAGAAACCTCGAGTTACATTCGAGAGGAGCAAAGGTAGGAAAGAAATCTCGAATTATTTTGAGTTACATCAAGAATAGGAGAAAGGGAATCGGTGCGCAGACCAAGATGCAAGCAACCACATACAACCATACACATATAGGGTTTATTGGCCATAACCACGCTATACATCTACCACAAAACTCGTTTAAGGGCGACGCGTATCGAGTACATTCATAATACATATCATATATGTAAATTGGGATTTGTGGATTTAGGATTGGACATGCATAAAGCCAATTTTATTGCATCGTATGAAATAAATAAAGGTGACAAACCAAAATCGATCATATCGATAATACTAAAGTATAGAGCAGTTGACGTGGCTCTGATACCACTGTTGGGTTTTAGGGGAGGCAGAGAAGGCAGCGAAAACAAAAAAATTCCCTCCCAAACCCAGAATAAGGAAACGCGTCAACATCTATACAATAGGAAAGGATGGTTTATGGAATCATACCTTGTCCTGAGGCTTGCTCGGCGACAATACCTCGCGGCTTACGCGGTCTTCACCTCTGGTCTTGGACGGTATCTGTGCAGCTCCTGGTCGCACTGGGACTGACGACTCCTGGTCTCACTGGGACTGTCGGGATTGACAGCTATCCTCCGAGCGGTAGAAATCTCCCGCCTCTGAAGTAGTCCACACAGACCACCTGGACCTCCAATCTCCTTGTACCACAAGGAATTGGAAGGAGTCGCACCCTCCTCTCAGTGTACTAGTCACTGACACACTCTGCTACCACCAGTCGCTTTCTACAGTTGTCTTTCCCTTGCTGTGCCTCCCTTATCGGGTAGCACTTGCTCGGGCTCTCCCGGTTACCAAAACCAGAGAGAATGACAACTTTATAGAGCAACTGGTTGCACTGAGTTGTTCTTTGAGAAGCCCCCAATACCCCTATATATAGGAGGGTCATGGGACATGGTTCTCTATCCCGGGCAATGCAGGACTAAAGCAGGAGTAGAAGGGTTTGAGATTTTCAACAAAAACAACCAACTACACAACCTGAACCGATCGTTTCATTTCTGAAACGGTCGGTTGGGGACCTGAGCCGGTCGGTTGACATCTCAACCGATCGGTTGGGACCCATGAAACGTTCGGTTCACTTCTATACCAGTCGGTTCGTGGTCTTGATCAGTTCTCGATTGACTTTTCTTGTTTTGTTTCTAATTGGTATCAAATATCAATCCTTGTTCCAATCAAATTGGGTAAGTGAAACAAAAAGAAATTTCTCACCAATCCTACTTTCCCAACTTGCTCGATTGCATTAGTTGAACCGATCGTTTCAACACTTGAATCAATCATTTCACCCCGTCAATGAGCCGATTGACTCACCACCTGAGCCGATCGGTTCACCAAGCTTAGCCGATCGATTCATCACATGAGCCGATCGGTTGGGAGTGCAGATTGTGCAGAATCAGTCAATTGCAGTTTCAATCAATCTGATACTCTAATCAATCAGTCCAACACCTTGAACATTATGATATTGAGCTATCAATTAATTGAGTGTTTAATTGAACTACTAAACTCCTTTAGTAATCAATCTAAACATTGTTTGTAGACAAAACTCCTCTTCCAGGTTGAATCCTATGTGTGTGACCTTGCAGGTCCATTTCATGTTGGCAGTGAAAGTCCATAACACTTATGACTTCACAAGCAAAGAGCGGTGCCTAGTCACACATCAGTGCTACCCAAGTGAAATAGAAAGTTGGAGAACAACTTTCAATCCTACAACCCGTGAATGGTGTTATAGTGAATGTATAATTCCTTTGTCAATGATATCCTGAATGAACACGAGGCATGGAAAAGTCATCCTGTCAACGTTCATTCACTTTCTTGATCTCAGAGTAGATTGGAAGAGATATGTATGCCATCAATATCACATACTGATTCACACATGCATGCATGCCTTTCTCAATCCTACTCATCAAGTGGCCATGGATATCAAACTCCCTCAGGAGGGACAAATCCCATATCTATCACTCACCCCTCAAAAGCCCCACGTGTGAAAGCCACCCAATCATCACCTTTATAACAACCCATGTTTCAGGACTGCGTTTGATGATGTCAAAGTGTGCCCAACGACATGTGTTGAGTGTAGTGATTTCAGGTCAAAGAATCACACTCACCACCATCACTGTGAGTACTGACTGTGACTACCGTGTCATGGTTCCATGTGTCAAACTCACGGTGGGTCTATCCGGTACACTTGTTCTCTAACAAGTACCTATGTGTTTGGTTTGATATCTCTATATCATGACTAATGAGATTCTGTCATCAACCAACACCACAATCTAGTCTTGTGTGTCATTACTATCTATCTACCTTCCACAATGACATCTGACTAGGGACATAATAAGAATGTACAAACTCTTAGCATCCGTATGATCTCATCATTCAGGTCCTTAACCTGAAAGCATACGTCATTGAGTACTGTCATTCTCTAGACATTCAATCTGTTCTATCACTATCTCATATGACTGGACCAGAAAGAATTGGAAGCTTTCCTTTGATGTTTATCAAATCAATCTTAATGTATCCCCCAATCATCCCATGATTAGCTCTCAGGGCATACATACCAACACTAAGCCCCAAGAATGAGATTAGGGTTTCCTAAACCTTAGGAAGCAACTAGGATCTCTTATAAGAGAGATGTAAGTAGTCCATGCACTTTAAACATAAGTATTTGATTGATTGTATATATGAATGTACAATGAATGTTATAAATGTATTATTTATTGTTTCAATTGTTAAAGTCAGTGAATTTATGATAAATTGAAAGTCATGCTTTGTTGTCAATATGTTTGATATCATCTTTCATGAACATTAAGATTAGTGACAAGATTAAGATCCTAAGAGAAAGTTAAGAGTTTTAAGAGAAAGATAATGATTAAAAGATAACTTATATAAGGTCCTCACTAAGAGGCTCCTCAGAGCAAAATTAAGAGGCACTTCGGTGCCTAAGAGAAGAGGCACTTCGGTGCATAAGAGAAGAGGCATTTCGGTGCAAAACCTGAGGATTCTTATATAGGTCAAGATAAAAGACATAATCTAAAAGCAATTGTCTCTTTTTTAATGTTTAATGTTTAAAGTTTATTTTCAGTTTACATATTTTCTTTAAATTACAATATGTTCAATTCCACTTACCAATTGTTCGATGCATGGTTGGGGGTGCGATGCCCACAGGAAAGGAGCAATGGCAAGGATAAAGCCATCTAAGGACCATTTGAAGAAGGAGATCAAGGACATCTGAGACCAAACCTGGTGGGGGTGCCAACTATCCATATATTAGATTTCCTTTATTCTTATGAATCATGTGTTTTAGTTTTAGTGTGAGTTTTATGAGAAAGTGTAGGATGTTTAAGAGTAATCATGTTTAGATTTGTTTATGTATAAGTTATGTTGGGGACTTGAGTATGAAAACTGTTATTTTATCCTGTGTTGGTATATATGAACTTTAGTTTTATGCAATGATACTCATGTTTGTGACATCCCAATGAGATCTATGCTTCCACTTAGTGTTTTGCATGTTTTAGAAATTGGGGTGCTACAATATGGTTTCAGAGCTAAAAATATAGTTGGCCACCAGAATTTTCTCAAAATCTCATATAGTTTATCTTCCCTTTTGTAGATGGCTCCCAACAAGAAATCTGATAAGGGCAAGGAGCACGTAGATGGAGAGGTAAGATCTTCCATTGGAGAAAGTGACCATAGTGTTTCTAGAGGGGCTAACCCTAATGGTAACCCTAATGCATCTCTAGAAGTGCTTATCAAGGCTCTAACTCATGCTATCACTGGACAACAAGGAAGACCACATCAGTTGAGGAACCAAGAGTTGACCTTAGTTGACTTTTTGAAGATTAAGCTTGATTCTTTTACTGGAGAGGAAGAGCTAGATGTGGTGGGAAAAGCTGAAAGCTAGTTGCAGAACATAGAGCATTATATTCGTGACCTAGATTGCCCTAATCCATCTAGGGTTTGTTTTGGGACTCACATGCTCAAAGGTGCTGCTAGGACTTGGTGGGAGAACCTGCTAGGATCCCGTGAAGCTGATGCTCCTCCTCTCACATGGGAGGAATTCACAGAAGCCTTTAAAGATCATTACTTATATGAGGCTATGGTGGAGAAGAAAGAAGAGGAGTTTCACAACCTTCATCAATGTGGTGATATGACAGTCACCCAATACACCATGAAGTTTAGGATCTTGTAGAAGTATGGATATGATTATGATGAATGACGCAAGGTGAAGAAGTTCATTAGGGGTCTTAAGGAGGACCTTAGATTTTCTTTGTCTGGGTGAGGACACCGCACCGTGCAAGGTGCCCTAGATGTTGCCCTTAAACTAGAAGACCACCTAGGAAGAGCATGGAAGAAGGAAAACCACTCCATCAACAACAACAACCACCATAATGACAAGAAGAGGAAGGATCCAACTGAGGTTGTTACAAATCAACCTGCCAAGACCCAATGTACCAAGTGCTCTAAGTATCATCTAGGAGAATGTAGGTTTGGAACCGGAGTGTATTATGCATGTGGTAAAGTAGGCCACATTAGACCCAACTGCCCCAAGTTTCAAAAGAAAGAGACCAAGGTCAATGAAGCACCTAAAGAGAAGCGACATGCTAGAATCTTCACCATGGTGGATGATGATGAAGATGATATGGATGAACAAGGTATGGTTTAAGTTTCTTTGAGGTTATAGTTGTGATTAGTCTCATCTTATGTATGAACATATGTAGAATTATAAGTTAAACCTTACATGTTAAGGATAAGGAAAACCCTAAGGTGGGTAGAACTCTGAAAATTTCGAGGACAAAATTTTTATAAGGTGGGTAGAATTGTAACATCCTAAAATTTCAAACCTTATAAAATGACCCCAATTTGAAACCCTAATTTGTTTTGTTTCAAAATTGATAATTAAAACATATAATAATGTGATGATGGTTCCCAAATATGTTACATAAGTCGAATTTGATAACTTTTGCACTAAATTGAAAATCAATATCATCAAGTTATCCATAATTATTAAATAAGTGACATTTAGGGTTTAATATGAAACTGACCCAATATACGTTCTTTTTATGGCCTCATAATTTTAACATAAGTTGATGTTTATAAGTTAGTAATTTATCCAAAATTTTATCCTCAAATTCATTTTAAGTCATCCTATATGATTAATTAAACATTTATGCTAAGAAGAGAAATATAATAAGCTAAGATGGTCAAATAAGGAGAATAACTATATTTTTGGGTTCCTTGTGTCCCAATTAGGTAACAAATGAAATTTGATGAGATTTGGAATTTCCTAGCTACCCTAATTTGAACTAGAAAATAATTAACCCAATTTAATATATAGCCCTAATATATCTAATCCTAATTGATCTGGACTTTGGTCCAGCCATTTATGCAAGTGTCACGTGGACATAGGCAGAGTCCGATTTGGACTCTCAGACCCCACAAGCTTTCCTCCTCACTCGACTTCTTGTTGTTCCAGGGCTGCTATGTCTGTGACCAGCCACCTCCTGACACCCGCTCTCATTCCCTCTGCTCGCGCCATCTGATAAAAAGATGGTTTTCATCAAATACGAGTCATCTCGGGCAATGCAATCCCAAGCTCGATGTGACTCTGGGGTCTAGAACCTTCGATCGATGAAAGCCATGTGCCTCCCCTGTTCCCGTGTCGGATGGGACTCTGGACCTCTCAGGTCGCCGATCTATAAAAATAAACCCCCAAAAACGATCGTGAGGCTTCCAGGAACCTCACCCCAGCCTTGTTCTACCTTCAAACATCTCGATCCTTGATCCTTGTGAGATTTCCTTGTTGTAACCGGACCAGGTTGATGTCTAGCTAGGTCATACCTCGACGACCACCTCAGAAGCACTAAGCAGCCTCCTCAAAATCGCAGGAAGCCTCAAGGAACTTGATTGGTGGTTTTTTCTGTCGTAGGCCAAGGTATCGACATTGTACCCTTTCTCCCCTTATGTTTCTGTACTGATGATCACTATTTTCCTTTTCCCCTATTCTTCCTCTGTCCCTGCACGACGACAAGGATTTCTAGGGCTGTTGAGCATCGAACGAGCCAAGTTCGGGCTTCTTAGCTTCGTCCAACGGCAGAGTAGGTGTCTAGCACCTCTGTTCCTAGTGAAGCTGCATGGAATCATGTTTGTGAATTCAAGATTGTCTGTGTTCTCACCATTCTTCTCAGATTGAGGTTGAGGTTGAGGTTGAAGGGGAAGAACTCGATATTTGTTTCCCAATTTACCCTTTTCTTTGTGTTGCTGCTTGTCACGTGCACATGGGTATTTCTGTCCATTGAACCCTTTTGGGCAAGCTCTCCACGCCAGCCCTACTATCCACACGACGTCAGGATATTGGGCCAAGTCATTTCCCAGTTCGATGTGCAGATAGATTTTAAAGATTTTATAAATCATCAACAAATTTTCTGATTGGCCAACATATGAAAATTCATATCTTTTTATTGGTACATCCTATGGGGTCAAATTATATATGGATTTTGCTCAATTTTTTGAGATCTACAAGATGGACTATGTTTAAAAACTTGATTCAACTCTATTTTTGTTTTCATATAGAACCATAAAACCCTAGAAATTAGGTTAAATGTTAATTATTAATGAATGATAATTGTTATAACAGGGTAATTAGGGTTTATAAGCCTTAGGAACGAGATTAGAGATTCCTAAACCTAAGGAAGAAACTAGGATCTCTTCTAAGAGAGAGGTAAGTGGTCCATGCACTTTGAACATAAGTATTTGATTGACTGTATATATGAATGTACAATGAATGTTATAAATGTATTATTTATTATTTCAATTGTTAAAGTTAATGAATTTATGATAAATTGAAAGTCATGTTTTGTTGTCAATATGTATGGTATCATCTTTCAGGACCATTAAGATTAATGACAAGATTAAGATTCTAAGAGAAAGTTAAGAGTTTCAAGAGAAAGATAATGATTAAAAGATAACTTATATAAGGTCCTCACTAAGAGGCTCCTAGGAGCAAAACTAAGAGGCACTTCAGAGCATAAGAGAAGAGGCACTCCGGTGCAACCCAAGAGGCACTTCGGTGCATAAGAGAAGAGGCACTCAGTGAAAAACCTGAGGATTCTTAAATAGGTCAAGATAAAAGACATAATCTAAAAGAAATTGTCTCTTTTTCAATGTTTAATGTTTAAAGTTGATTTTCAGTTTAGGTATTTTCTTTAAATTATAATATGTTCAATTCTACTTACCAATTATTTGATGAATGGTTGGGGGCGCGATGCCCACAGGAAAGGAGCAACAACAAGGATAAAGCCATCTAAGGACCAATTGAAGAAGGAGCTCAAGGACATCTGAGACCAAACCTGGTGGGGTGCCTACTATCCATAGATTAGATTTTCTTTATTCTTATGAATCATGTGTTTTAGTTTTAGTGTGAGTTTTTATGAGAAAGTGTAGGATTTTTAAGAGTAATCATGTTTAGATTTGTTTATATATGAGTTATGTCAGGGACTTGAGTATGAGAATTGTTATTTTATCCTGTGTTGGTATATATGAACTTTATTTTTATGCAATGATACTCATGTTTGTGTCATCCCAATGAGATCTATGCTACCTCTTAGTGTTGTGCATGTTTTAGAAATTGGGGTGTTATATAGTGATTTTGCTTTATACTTCTTATTCATACGTACATGTAATGTTGTATAATTTCTAGATTGAGGTAAGACACTAACCCCTTAGTTGTATGTGGTTCTGCCACTGTACACTGTCCCATAGCTTATGGGCAAGGCAAACTTGTCTATAGGCCATTGGTAGAAGTATATACTGACAAGGCCATATTTATGAGTACTTCATCTTGTTAGGTAATAGAAGAACCTACTAGACAATTATGCCTTTATTTGCATCAGTGGCAGACTCCACATTTGATAACAGTTGAGACACACATGCATATACCTTTGTTATAGGACGTGTCTGATAAGGGTCAATGAAAATTCATTAAAATGTATGGTAATAATTTATCTCTCCTTATTGTTTTAGAGGTGAGTTTTCTATCTCTTGTGATATACAAAATTCTCCATTCTTTTTGTTGTCCTATAAAAAAGTATAAGATAATTTTAATCAATTATCATAATGTTTGTTCTTTTAACAAAATGATATATGGTGTACATGTAACAATTTACATAAATAGATAATATTTTTTTGGGAAAATATCAGCTAACACTGATTACGTAGTGCTGACATAAGAGATTGGATAAAATTGAGGTAAAGCATTGATATCGTCCAAGTAAGTTGCCATAGCTGGTCCTGGGCATAGATGCCACACCTGATTTCTTTCTGGCTGCTTGAGGAACATCTTGGCGAGCTGGTCACAGAGCTTGTTTTGATTTCTTGTATGGTAGACTACCTTGAGCTCTTGATGCAACATCAGGAGTCCTTGAATTTCTCAAACCATCAACAAGAATTTGACCGAGATTGGTACAACATTGGCTATCCAAGGGGAAGCTATTTTGGATTCTGTAATGATGTTGACATTAGTGAGTTGGGATTGAAGAGCTAGCAAGGCGCCTGCTCGGATGGCCTGAAGTTTGCCGTCTTAGGCGATGCATCCCTTAGACAAGGAGGCACTGCCGATGAGTCAGCTGCCTTTCATGTCTCGTGCAACAACGCATATCACTTTGGTGGAGGTGTGCGCCGCTATGGCTGTATCTACATGAATGATGGTTGATGTTGCATGGAGCGTTAGGGGTTCCTCAGCTGGCTGGGCACTCTTAAGTCCCTTGGCGTTGTCTTGGTTCATTGCTTCCTCTATTGTTGCTGCTTCAGCTTGGCACATAGTTGCTAGAACATTGGGCAGGATCTCTTTTTTCTCAAAGATGAGGGAGTTACGATTCTTCCATATGTACCAGCAAGCCACCAGGAAGGTGGTTGCCCATCCCTATATGTGACTAGGTTTTCCAAGGTTAAAGTCGATCCATTCGTCCAGTGAAGAAGCTGAGAAGAAGTCCATGATGAGTGATGGGCCAATACCCAGCCAGACCACTTTTTCTGTATCACAGTCTCGCAAAGCATGAAGGAAATCATCAGAGGGTGCATGACATCATGAGTACGAGGGGTCCTCTATCATTTTCCTCAATAAACGCATATCATTGGTAAGCAATCGGCCTCTATAGATGAGCCAGAGATGGAATTTTAGTCAGTGAGGAAGCAACAACTTCCAAATAGCAGTGAATGATTTGAAGTTTTCCATTGGTGTATCCATTAGGAGTTTGAATGCCAAATTGGTGGAGAAGGTGCCATCGTGGGTGAGATTCCAAACATAGGCATCATGCCCTATACGGTGGTCGGGAATGGGCATATCCTTAATAGCATCTACCGTATCCTTACTGAACCAATAGTCGAGGAAGCTTCCATCCCAAGAGCCTGAGTCTAGGATGAGTGAAGCAACTTTGAGGTCCTGCAACTCCTCAGGGATGAGTAGATGAGCTTTCAACTCTGGAAGACTTCCTTCTCCTACCCATGCATCATGCCAGACAAAATTAGATTCTCCAAAGATGGCCATCTTCCTAACATTGTTCATCACTAGGGGGATGAGGGACTTGATGCTCCTTCAAGCATGAGAACCCCCGTTGCTCAACTGCCCATTCTGATTGTATTTGGCCTTCATTAGTGCTACCCAAGGGGACACTGGTGAGTGTTGGATGTAGGTCCATGCCAACTTCATGAGAAGAGCCTTGTTGAACGTCACAACTTCCTTGATCCCCAATCCGCCTCTATGTTTCGGTGTAGTTAACACTTTCCATGCAACCAAGTGGAGGCCTCCTGAGGCACTGTCGTGCCATATGAAGTTCCGGGTAATCTGATCGATTTTGTCGCAGATAGACAAGGGTATCTTGATAGCTTGCATAGTGTAACATGCCTTAGAAAGAAGGACTAACTTGGCTAGCGTTACCTGACCAATAAGGGAGAGGTAATTGTTTTGCCATGATTTGATTTGTTGATGGAAGTTCCCTATGAGATGTTGGAAGTGTTCCTTTCCTTTCCGGTGACGGATTATGGGCACTCCAAGATGGCGTCCCAAATTTGAGGTTTCTTGGATAACAAGCCTTCTACTGATGCGTCTTCTAATGGTGTGAGGAGTGTTGAAGGAGTAGAAGATAGAAGACTTTATGATAGACAGAATGAGACCAGAGGCTTCTCCAAACTTCTGAAGGCAGCGCCTAGTAGTGGTTGCTTGCTCCATAGAGGCTTTCCCAAAAAGAATGATGTCATCGGCAAAACTTGCGTGAGTGAAGTCTAGTTTCTCTCTAGAGATGATAGCTGGTTTCCAGTTGCCCGTTGAGACTTCAGCTTCGATCATCTGGTTGAAGCGCTCCAAGCAAAGAACAAAAATATACGGCAAGAGTGGGTCTCCTTATTTCACTCTGCAGGAAGGCTTGAAGGTGCCAATCGACTCCCCATGCCATTGAACCAAGGTGGTGCCCGTTCTGATTATCTGGAGGATGATGTGTATGATATTGCAAGGTATAGTAGTCTTGACGAGCATATCTTCAATGAATGGCCAACTAAGCTTATCAAACACCTTGGCTGAGTCCAGCTTCAAGGTGAAGAGGTGCTTGCGATTTGTGTGAGATTCCATGGAGTGGATGACCTCTTGAACCAAGGCTATGTTGTCACCAATGCGTCTCCCAAGAACAAAGCTTGACTGAAATGGCAATATCCAATCTTGTAGATATGGCTTGAGGCGTAGAGTGATCCCATTCGAGAGCAGCTTGGTGTAGAAATTTTTGAGCGAGATGGGTCTGAGACGCGAGCACGTTTCTGGGTGGGGGACTTTAGGGATGAGGATAAGCTATGAATTTTCTGCCTCTAGGGGTAAGACATCGCCCGCTAATGGGCCTATGACGAACGCACATAGCTGATGGTGAAGAAAATTCTAGTAGTTTAACAAGAAAGATGTGTGCCTTGAGGGGGGCATGGATCTCTACACGTGCCAAATTTCTTTGGGGTCTAGAGCCTTCTCGATAGCATGCTGCTGGGACTCTATGAGAGGCATGAAGGTGCTGAGAAACACTTGGCACTGAGCAAGCCTAGACCGTACATCAGGATCTCGGTAGACATTAGGGAAAAAAGAAAGGACAAGAGTTTTCATGGCTTGCTCATCTTCAATCCACGTTCCAGATGCATCTTTAATTCTGGTGATTTTGTTCTTTAATCTCTGTGCTTTGGTGATGGAGTGAAAATAACGCGTGTTATTGTCCCCCAATCTAAACCAGTTGCAATGCACCTTTTTTTGCCACTCTGCCTCCTCCCTACGAAGAAGCTGGTCAAGCTTTGATTGCAAGGTGATGGTGTCTTAGGAAATCCTTGGGTCGTAGGAGAGAGCTAGCTGATGTTGGTCCCACCTTATATTATTGGAGATGCGGTCCTTGTCCCGCCGTTCAACCTTTTTGTTTGAGAGATCCCACTCACATGCTTTGACCAAGAAGATGGATGTCGCTTCTCCCAGAGGCGCCTTTCTAGGCTAGTTCTGGCGGAGGAACAAGGGGAAGGAAGGAAGAGTGTCCCAGCGCACTGAGGTGCGGTGCTGCCGGGCAAGCTTTTTTTGTGTGGGCATGGAGTCCATCATCATGAGCAGCGCATGGTCAGAGTGCATCTGCTCCAGCACTTACACCAAACTAGGGTTGGCTTGGTCGATCCACATATGATTGCCAAGGGCTCTATCTAGTCGCTCATGAAGAAACCCCCTCCTGAAAGTGGTGCAGGCACCGCTCACCCCTAGGTCATAGATGGCACATGCCTCAGAAGCTTTAATGAAGTCCCTGTTGTTGCCGTTGTCGAAGATATAGCTTCTGAATTTCTCATACGGGAACATGACAACGTTAAAATCCCAAATGACAATCCAAGGCAGACTGATAGTGGGGGCAATGTCACACAACTTGTTCTAGAGGAATTTACTGCCCCTCCTAGTGGTGCTAGCATACACAAAGGTATAGAGCACGCCGTCAATGTTGTAGTGAATAAATTTTTTATGAGAGAGGAGAATGTCGACGACTGGTCCCTGCCTCCAGAGGACCCAAATGCCACCGGAAAAGCCTACAACATCCACTCTATGGGAGTGGGGAAAGCCTAGCTTCTTGATGATGCCCAAAGCTCTGTTGCCTCTGCATCTAGGATCCAAGAGACAAATAACTTGAATAATGTACTTCTGAGCAAGGTGCTTTACATGTATTAGGGTATCTTCAACACAGATGCCCTGTGCGTTTCAAACCAGGGCTCTCATTAATCAGGGTCGTTAAGGGTGGAGCTGCCCATCGCCTTAGCTTCTTCCTCAAGATCCAGTAGAAGAGAGGTTTTCCCCCTCTTTCTTGTTGGGGCTTTGCCTCCTTCCCCAGGCTGCATGATTTTTCGGTTGTAGAGGTGGATGCCTACTGAGTTCCTTCTCGGGCTATGGTAGGAGGAGGAGGGGTGGGTGAATATGCTCATGTTGCTGACCAAAAATGGGGTGGTGACAAATGGATGGGCCTCCGGAATTTTGCCTTGGAGAACAACATCGCCAGAAGGGGTGACAGTGGTGTGATTTGGAGATTGAGGTGTGACGGCTACTCCCTGATATTGAGCCACAGCCGCAACGCGAGCCACATCCGCAGTGCATTGCTGAGAAGGCCTTTCAAGCGGGACGTATGGCTTCTTGGCTAATCTATCCATCTTCTTCCTGAGGTTCCAGTCAATGTCGTTAGTGACTCGCTCGGCTAGGGATTCCACATCAACAACTTCATGTGCCATGTCTTCATCTGGGTCTTCTAGTGATTGGTAGTGGTTAGTTTGTTTCAGCATGTTCTTCTGGTTGGGTGACAGCGGCTTCCTTGGTTTCCTCGGCATAGGCTGAGCATGGATGTGGTTTGAGAAAGCTTGCACACACGGGGGAGGAGTCATGATGACAATGCCTGATTCCACGCTTGTCTGGGGTGCTGTGTTTTCATTGGCTATGCGTTTTGAGCAATCTTTCTCAAGATGACCGACACGTCCACAATGGAGATAGATGAACGTGATGTTCTCATATTCCACCCGATATCTGTTCCCCTGTATCAAGATCAATGGGGTGAGAGGCTTTGATAGGTCTAGCTCTACTACAATTCTCATGAAGTGGCCTCGTCGTTGCATCAATGTGTTGGAATCTACCTTGATTGTCTTGCTGATGCGGTCTCCAATGCTAGCAGGGAGAGATTCTTGGTATAAATGAATTGGCAGGTTAGGTATTCGGATCCATGCCACTGGCATGGGAGGAGCCGTTGATTCTGGAGAGAAGTCGGGGTTCCATCTTTGCACGGTGAGGTAGGACCCAAAGATGGGCCACGGTCCCCCGGTTAGGGCACAGATGTAGTCGTCCCCGTGCTGCAGTTGAACAATGAAAAATCATTGGCTAGGTCAATGAGGTTGAAGCTGACGTGAGGTTTCCATAAAGACTGGATCATGTCCCTTAGGGTTAGGTACCTGATTTCCTTTGATAATAGCTTGACTACCACAACAAATTGCCATGGTTTCAGGATCTCATCCCTCGTCTTCTGTTGCAGCGTGAAGGTAGGGTAACCATCTTCAGACACCAATGTCGTTGGATGACAACGAGATGTCACAGTCATCCACGTTGATTTTGATGAAGTTGTGGTTCACCTCCGTCGTGTTTTTCCCCATAGAGTCGTTATAGGACATCCGCAGGGTGTGCTGCTGTGACTCATGTAATCGCTGTGTGGAGTCTGCGTTCTATCCTTACAGAGGTGGGAAGCTAGGGTTCTGTGACGCCGTCGAGCCGTCAACATCCATGGTGTTGCTGACGCATCCAAAGACCGACTGCGGCGTGGAGCTAGCAGTTGCAAACTGGAGATGGATGCCTATCACTCCCAACGGGATGGCATGGGGTCTCCTCATCGCCCCCCCCATCGCCGTCGTCCTCCAGGTACCCCCGATCATCACTGCGATCATCTCCTCACCCGCTAGGGTTCACCATCTCTCTTAGTTGATCCTCAGTAGAGGGTTAAATAGATAACATTTAAATTTTATGTTAAATATCATTGCAATCCTCATCAAAATATAATTATTTCATAATAAAACTCATGTCAAGATTGTTGAAAATATTTCTTTCCACACGGTCCAGTAACAACCATTCAATTACTAATATTCCTATTGAAACAACCTCCATCAAACTGACAGCCAAATCATTACTAATTATGCGAAATAATCATAAACAACAGATTAGCAAAAATCACTAAAATTTAAAACCATTTTGTAAGGAGATCCTCTTCCAGAAAACTCTTACTAAAAGATCCCAATCTTATACATATCATGATTTACATTGTACAATCATTGTTTCATCTCATCTTGAGGACAACATATAACAGTTGCTCTATCAATACATGTACTGAAGCAACATAAAACCTCGAGACGTACAAGCCAAAATCTCAGATTGTTCATGAAACCATTACGAACCGACTCCAAGGACATGAGAGTACATAGACGACACATAGGACTTCTATCTACAAGACATGATAGACAGTACACTCAACCTGAGCTGTTACTACTGCCCCAACTATTGTTCCTTGTCTACAGAAAGGTCTCTACCGCCTCGTGCACGTCCACCTAAAAACTGTGGATCCCACGGGGTGAGACAATTGTCCCAATGAGAGATATAACTCACCACCGACCATATTATTATCATAGATAAGCATTATAAAACTGAGCAAAGGTTCTTTTATATTAATAAGTAGGATCAATCACTGTATGAATAGAACAAAGTAATATCTTTACTTAAGAAAAATGGTGCATCTACCCATCATTGAATAATAGACCATCTATCTCCTTTACAAGGAATGTAAAGAAACATAAATATCATCTATCAACTAAGATGTATAACTAAATTGTGCATCATACAATGTTTTCCGTATTTGATCCTTAAGAAAATATGCTACATGGCTGATCATATTTTACAATCACACTTATGCCCTAAGGAGATGAAGTATACCCCGTTCATGCTCCAAACGACCACAAACTTCTCACAAGTCGGTACCATAAAAGGTCATTAGAAGATTCGTCTACCAAGACCTCATCTGTCTTGGTCAGTACGGGACCATTAGCAGTGACATCTCATGTCAATCTACAAATAGAGCGTGCCAGGGTACAAGGAATCTTCTCTTAGAGCTGCAGCGTCAACATGCACCCTCTTAGGGGAACATCTACTAACAACCATCCACAATTATGAAATTACTGAGTCATGGCACACATCCATACTCTGAGCCACATGCCAGTTCACCGTGCTCAATTGAGTCTACGACCGTAGTCGCACTCGAGCCAGGATATGACATATAGCCAAATACCCATTTATTTCGAGTTCTTAAGGGGACCGGCTCACATATGGCCGTCCGTACTTACGCCCCCACATATTCAAAAGTATGCACTCCAGGTTATGCTGCAGGAAACCTGTTTCACCATTCAACAAATCCTGACACTGATGGATCTATGGTCAGGGCAAGGTTTATGGTTTCTAATGATATATTAAGTGCATTACAATATTATTCTTTTAGAATCAAACAAGTTATAAGAATCAATCATAAACAAATGCTACAAAGAAAGCTGTAATACATCTATTGAGTACTTTTCAAATCTTTAGAACACATTTAGATGCATAACACTTGGGATTTCAGTCCCTTATCACATTATTGGGAATTCTCATCCCTTCACATCATCATCATCATGAATACTGGATCTGGGTATTCAAAGCCTTAGATCACCACATAGCATTGTTACCTCTGTAACATGTAACTATTACCTCTAGGTCCTCAGAACAAGGTATTCATCATACTTATTGCACAAGTATTTCACATGGCTCACAAATCCCATTTAAACATCTTGTCACCTCTCACTAGGCAACAATTATTCACATGGATAAAAAATCCCATTTAAACATCTTGTCACCTCTCACTAGGAAACAATTATTCACATGGCTCACAAGGCCCATTCAAACATCTTATCACCTCTAACTAGGCAATAATTATCTTTTAGGGCATTAGACCACATAAGCATTATACTTATTATACAAGTATTTAACATGTTTCACAAGGCTTATTCAATAAGAGAAATACAACCTTCCCATTATTAGGGTTAGGATTTCCCTTTATAGCCGAATAGGGTTTCAAGTTCATATTATCAATCCAAACCCTAATTCATTGCTCCATACATCTAGGAGCATACATTGATATCATAAGTATTCAATCATACTTATTTATTTTCATCATTTATCATTAAATGATTATTAACGCAAAGTATGAGTTTCTCTCTCATCCTCACTAGGATGTTGATTACATCATACTTTATTAACTTGGCTTAACCCTTTCTCAAGGTATATTAGCCTACACTTATCAAAGTGCATTAAACTCATTACATCTTAATATAACAATTGACATGACACACTTCATGTGTTACTCATCCAAAAATATCAAGGTATATCATCCATGAGGTGCTGTATGTGATATTTATCATGCCTTGGTGTATCACTTCCCTCATCACTTTTAACTTCCTTAAGTTCATCAGCTTATCTTGTATTAGGGTATTTCCCATCCTAATACTTTATGCACTAACTCATCACATTTATCATGTATTTGAATTATCCAACTATCATCAAGTGATATGGAATCATCTGGAGTTAAGGCATTGTTAATATCAGGTTGACCATTATCAACCAATTTATGTGTTTCACCTATCAAAGTATTAACCACACCCTTACTTGGTGTTACACTCATCACTCCTAAGAGTGTTTTACCCTCACCTTTACAAGGTGTATCAGGTTGAATCATGTATGTCAAGTTGAACACATGTATTGGGTTAGGTGTATATTGGGCTAGACATCATCATATCCCTCATACCCTTACCCATCAAGGTATAAACCTTACCAATTATATGGTGTATCACCTTCACCATACATGAGTGTAACATCCTCCCCTCTCTTGAATATATTGGACACACCATACCTTAGTGTATTGTCCATCACATTTTCTAGGGTATTTTCCACCTTAACACTTTTGTCATC
The DNA here is from genome assembly GCA_963693085.1 of Alisma plantago-aquatica. Taxonomy (NCBI): domain Eukaryota; kingdom Viridiplantae; phylum Streptophyta; class Magnoliopsida; order Alismatales; family Alismataceae; genus Alisma; species Alisma plantago-aquatica. Next base: position 1,478,765,325 of record OY856412.1, read on the forward strand.
TAGTGTATTGGGTTACCCACCATATTGTTTTAGAGATGTGTGCTCAACACCATATCATCCAAGAGGTGTATGCTTAACCAAATATCAGTTTAGAGGTGTGTTCTTGCTACCCATATCACTTTAGAGGTGTATGTGTGCTTACCATATAGAGAAAGAGGTGTATGCTTGCTTACCATATCACTTTAGAGGTGTATGTGTGCTTTACACCATATCGGGCAAAGAGGTGTTTGTGCGCTTCACACCATATCAGGCAAAGAGGTGTGTGTGTGCTTCACACCATATCAGGCAAAGAGGTGTATGCTTGCTTACCATGTCACTTTAGAGGTGTATGTGTGCTTACAATATCACTTTAGAGGTGTATGTGTGCTTACTTGTGCTTATAATATCACTTTAGAGGTGTATGTGTGCTTACCATATCACTTTAGAGGTGTATGTGTACTTTATACCATATCGGGCAAAGAGGTGTGTGTGTGCTTCAACCATATTGGGAAAAGTGGCATGTGTGTGCTTCACACCATATCGGGAAAAGAGGTGTATGCTTGCTTACCATATCACTTTAGAGGTGTATGTGTGCTTACCATATCACTTTAGAGGTGTATGTGTGCTTTACACCATATCAGGCAAAGAGGTGTGTGTGCTTCACACCATATCAAGAAAAGAGGTGTATGCTTGACCTCATATCGTGCAAAAGGTGTATATTACATCACCATATCGTCCAAGAAAGTATAAACTCATATCCATATCATTTTAGTGGTGTAGTTGCATCACCATATCGGGTTAGAGGTGCTTGCTTATGTGCTTGAACCCGATATCACTTTATATGGTGATACCTTCATCTTCAAGCTCTAGACCTTCATTCTACTTGTTCTAGTACAAGGATAAAATGTCTAAGAAACTACTAGAACTCATAGATATATCAAGTATTCAAGAAATGTTTTGAATTGAAAGTAGATCATCAATATAGCAAGAAAGATGGTGAATAATAACATGTTTGGGTTCAAGTTATATAACCCACCTTAAGAACAACTTCAAATCTCCAAGATCCAAAGCTCCATGTTCATAAGGTTGAATATGACTTATCCAAAGTCCAAGGCTTGTTCACAACTACTTCATATACAAGGAATCACCATATTTAAGAAATTGGTGAAGAAGAAAAGAAAGGAAGATCATAGCCCTAGATCCATGATTCAATCCAAGGTTGAAGATGATCATGGCCTCACCTTAGGGTTAAGACTTCAGTTCGTTCTTGATCCTTATAACCTTTCACCATACCTCACTACTCATGCATGATATGCCCCCACTTTTGGCTGATATCCCTTACACTTGTGGACAATATCACTTCACTTGGCCGATATCAACTTGTTATGGCCGATATCAACATGCTATGGCCGATGCCACTTGCTATGGCCTATACCCAAGGCCCTATGCATGATACCACTTGACCTATGCATTATACCAAGACTCTATGCATGATATATATGAGCAAAGAGGTGGTAGGATTTGAAAATTTTCACTAAGGTGTGAAAGGAAGGATATATATACTTGAGGTTCATGGGAGAGAGTGTGAGGTGTCATCACCTTACTACTTGTTGGTGCCACATGGCCATGCATGGATTGACTCATGTACTTTCATGCATTCCATATTTATCTTTCCATGGAATTTTTGTTTGAGGATAATTCAAGGGATAAGGGTTGGCCCCCTTTGGTTATCTTCTTGGACAAGCCACTTCCACTCACATTATTATATTCATAATTCAATGCAAACTTTCCCAAGGAAAGTTGCAAGCCGATATCCATTACTTTATTGAGGTTCTTAGGTCTTTTTTGCAAAGGAAAAGACTTAAAAACATGATATGGGGGTCTCCTCTTTGTCTCTTTGGCCGATAGGGACTCCCATTTAACAATACAACCCGATACACTCAATACAAGCTCAAATTAGGGTTTCCATTCAACCCCTTTCTTGGTCTTTTCATCACCAAGAATACTACCACTCATAAATGATTCAAACATGGCGTCTCATTATTTTAGCCTCCTCTAAATGATACATAGACGAAGTAGGGACACTCTAGAGGTGGTAAGTTTCATATCAACCCTACATTTTGGGTAAATTACAATTTGTATAAAAATTGGTACACAAGGCACTAGCATTATTCAAACAAGTTCATACTTGGAATTTAGGCTTTCCACAAGCAACCACTTAACATAATTCTCTTTCTTATGATGCTAAAACATTTAAGGCACATTCAACATGTGACATATTACAATATAACCCCTCATCTTGGGTAAATTACACTTTGGTCCAAAACAAAGGAACATTACTCAAACAACATTCAATCTGGACCAAACTTGGAACATAAGTGTGTCACATGATAAAAAAATTACCTTAGAGGATTATATAAAAGTTCTAAGCAATTTAATTAGCCAAAACAAACATGGTTACCTCATAACCTATCTAACACCCCTGACCTGGGTTATAGATTAACCCTAGAAGTTTTGCTTAAACAAGAAATTATAAACTTGTTCTAATTCTTTAAAAAGTAATTAGGACTCTTTGAGAAGTTTATTTCCAAGTTTGAGCTTATTTGCAAACTATGTGTGCATTATATGACAATCTAAGTGAAAAGTGCAATTTGCTCAAGATAAAGGGCTACACTATAAAATGTTACATGCTGAATGTGTCCTAAGTGTTTTAATATCATAAGAGAGAGAATTATGCTAAGTGCTGGCTTGTGGAAATCCTAAATTTCAAGTATTAAGCTTGTTTGAACAATGCTAGTGCCTTGTGTACCAATTTCAATACAAATTGTAATTTATCCAAAATATAGGGTTGATATGCAAAGTACCACCTCTAGTATGTCCTTACTCCCTCTAAGTATCATCTAGAGGATAGAGAAAGAAAGGAGTGCCATAATAGAACCACCTTTGAGGGATGGTACTCTTAGTGATGAAAAAACCAAGAAAGAAATGAAGGAGAAGCCCTTACTTAAGATATAATTAGTTATAAACTTAGAATGGGAATCCCTATCGACCAAGGGGTCATAAAGGGAATTTCCTATCGGTTTGTAGAGTTTTGGCTTTGCCCATGATGGAAAAGACACTTCAAAGAAGAGATATGACTCGATTTGCAACTTATCTTGGAAAAGATGGAATTGAATATAATAATATAGTGAGTGGAAGAAGACTTTCCTTAGAAACTAACTCAAGAGCCGACCCTTATCCTCTACATTATCCTTGGACTTTTATTTTTGCATGGCAAGATAAATATGGGATGCATGCAAATGTATGTTTCTACTATGCATGGCTAGGTGGCACTTAGTAGCCTAAGCTAATGACACCTCTTACACTCTTTTCCATAAACCTCTAGTATAAATACCTTTCCCTTCACTTGTTAGTAAGATTATCGAATCTTGTTAGTAAACTTTCTTCTTGTATCGTGCATACCCTCTTATGTCATGCATAGTGAGAAGAGTTGAGTGATAATAGCTTGATATCGGCCAAGGAAAAGAGATATCGGCCAAATAGGTCATAGAAGGTAATATTGGCCATTGAGATTGGAGATATCGTGCAAAAGCTAAGGAGCTCAAGTCTTGTATTGTTGAGAGGTTCATCTTCAACCTTGGAATGTGAGGAGTTGAAGCTCAAAGATTGGAAGTTGTTCATAAGGCGGGTTATACAACTTTAACCCATCTATATTATTATCTTTTCTTTAATATTGTTCAACTTGTTGATTTCTTTCAAAAATGCGATTTTGTTTGATCAAGTGATATATCTATGAGTTCCAATAAGTAGTTAGGACTGTTATCCATGGTTTTGATAAGGACCTTGAGGTTGATGATGATGACATCATCATTGAACAACCCGATATGGGTTGAAGACTCTTGAAACCCTATATGGAATCCGATATAGTTCCTTACCCGATGTGAAGGGAGGTCATATCTTATTAAACATGTCTTATGAATGATATGGAAGATACCTATCCATATTTTATACTTGATACAAGGTAAGATTAATACCCTATGCACGATAGGGAACCAAGCATGTACTCTAATCTGATATAGTAAACCCTATAAGAAGTGTATATTTCATGGGCGCTATGAATACGTACTTGTACACCCCCTTGAGCACAATATAGGGCCATATACTCATCTTATGCATGATATCATGTTAGGTCTATAACCTATGTCCGATATAAAAACCCTACATGGTGATGAGAAATTCGATATGAAATCTAAGATGAAAAGTAACCCGATATGGTGGGGAGTGATACTTTATACTTGATGAGAGACATGTTTTGTGAATGATATGGGAGTTACCTACTAGCTCCTTATACACGATATAAAGGTAAAGAAATACCTTTGCACGATATGGGAAAACCCTAGATGAAGACATGGGAACCCGATATGCCTTGGAACTTATACTCCTTTGAAACCTGATATACCCCATTACTTTGTGTTGGGTTGAAGATCAATTTAGTATCCATACTTGTCAAAGAAAAGAACTATAGTTCAACATTCTTATCTATCATGGAAACATAATATGGTAGTCAATATAGGAACACGATATGGTAGTATGATACCACTTAATGGGGGTACCCGATATGATGTTCCAAGATGTAACCCAATATGATACCTAAGATGGGTAAATCGATATGACAACCAAGATTAAATCCGATATGGTAACCCAAGATGAAAACCGATAGGGTGTTATTTGTATATACTTCAACAATACTTGATGAGGCAACTCATTCTATGCCCGATATGGTACACCGTTGACACTTGATGCCCGGGAAACTGGCACATCCAGGTTTTCCGGGAAACACCAATGTTCCAGGTGGAAACCAGTAGGCAAAGGCCATATTGCTAAGAAGCGACAAGAAATTGTTAAATCCAAGGGTCGAGGAGACAAGCACACCACAAGCTGAAGTAGAAGGTGAAGCCAATGAGGAGCAGCCCACACCGGTCACAGATCCATTCAATGACACAGTTGTGGATTCTACTGAAGACCCGATTGTAGAGGAGGAAGGACCTCAGAAAACGACACCCTATGTGCCACCGCATCAAAGGGCACAAGCGGTCCCGGTCCCGTATCCAAACAGTGCCAAGGCAAGGAAGGTAGATGCACAATTTAAGAAGTTCTTAGACAGTTTCAGGAAGCTTTCAGTCAATATCCCTCTATTGGAAGCCATTGAGAAAATCTCGTCTTACGAGAAATTTATAAAGGACATCATTACTAAGAAGAGGAAAATTCCAGATACAGAGGTTGTCGTGCTCAAAGAGAAAGTGAGTGCCTTCATCATGGGCACTTTGCCACCAAAGAGGCAAGACCCAGGCTGTTTTAACATTTCTTGTTATATTGGAAAAGTCAAATTTGGTGAAGCATTATGTGACTCAGGGGCAAGCATCAACTTGATGCCCCTTTCTACATTCAAAAAGATGGGATTGAAGGAGTCACGGCCAAGCAACATGACTATTCAATTGGCAGACAATTCGGTGGTAAAGCCATATGGAATCTGTGAAGATGTGTTAGTGAAAGTGGACAGATTTGTTTTTCCAACATATTTTGTAGTCATGGAGATGCAGGATGAACATGGCAACGAGCTATTATTTGGACGTCCTTTCCAATCTACAGCCGACATGATTTTAGAGATGGGGAGAGGTCGTTTGACCTTGGGTATAGCCGATGACCGATTTGAGATGGTCATGCCCTCTAGTACTGTGTCATCTAAAGCAAAGGAACAATGGCATGTGGTAAAACATCTGGATAATAATATTTCACTATGTCTTGGGAAGCCATTTCTGGACATGGCTCATGTGATGAGAAAAGTGGACAATGGAACTTTGGCTGTGGACATCATGGAATAGACCAAGGTAGTATCTCTGTGTAAAGCTGTAGGGTTCCCTAATTATGATTATGAGGACAGTCCGCCTTCTATGGAAGATGATGTTATTGCAATTTCTGTTTTTGATGCATATCTTTAATTACCATTCGAGGCTTGCTTGGTAAATATTACACATGATTGCATGTGGAGAAAATCACTCAAGGAGTGCGCCAAAATGCTTCAGATGATTCCATGCTTCTATGCGAGGCATTATGAAGATTTAGGTGAACTTCCCCCGCCGCTTCAATCATCTTTGGTCAGCCCGCCAGAGTTAGAATTAAAGTTGCTGCCACCACATCTCAAATATGTCTTTCTAGCTGAGGAAGACAAGCTACTTGTGATCATTTCTGCTTATTTGAGTGCGGATGAGGAGGAACAATTGTTGATAGTGCTGAAGAACCACCGGGGAGCTTTTGGGTCGTCCGTTGCAGATATCAAGGGGATTTCCCCTACATTGTGTCAGCATAAGATTCGGCTCGAGGAGGGAGCCAAGCTCGTGATCCAACCTCAACGACGTCTCAATCCAAGCATGATGGAGGTTGTGAAGAAGGAGGTTATTAAACTTCTTGCTGCAGGTATCATTTACGCAATATCAGACTCGACATGGGTGAGTCCCACACAGGTAGTCCCTAAAAAGGGGGAAATTATTGTCACCCAAAATATTTTAAATGAACCTGTCACCACCCGATTGGTAACCGGGTGGCGAGTTTGTATTGATTACCTCCGTTTGAATGCCGCTACGCTAAAGGATCATTTTCCTTTACCTTTTATCGATCAAATTCTAGAGCGTCTTGCCGGCCGATCGCACTTCTGTTTTCTTGACAGGTACTCGGGGTACAACCAGATTTCAATTGATCCTTCGGACCAAGAGAAATCTACTTTCACTTGTCCCTATGGGACTTTCGCGTGTCGCCGAATGCCTTTTGGTTTATGCAATGCACCTGCGACTTTTCAGCGTTGTATGCTCGCTATTTTTTCTGACATGGTAGAACGCTGTCTTGAGGTGTTTATGGATGACTTTTCAGTGTATGGTGCATCGTTTGACGAATGTCTCTATAATGTGGATAAAGTTTTACAACTCTGCGAGGATACACATTTGGTCCTCAACTGGGAAAAATGTCACATGATGGTGACTGAGGGGATAGTGCTAGGACACACGGTGTCTAGCAAAGGTTTAGAGGTGGATCTGGTAAAAATTGAAGTTATTTCCAAGTTACCCCCACCAAATTCTGTTAAAGGGGTAAGGAGTTTCTTGGGACATGCCGGATTTTATCGTCGGTTTATAAAAGACTTTTCAAAAATCATGAAACCTCTATCCGAACTGCTTGAGAAAGACGATGTATTTGATTTCAATGACAAATGTCTACATGCGTTCGACGTGTTGAAGGAGAAACTGATTTCTGCGCCGGTTGTTCAAATGCCGGATTGGACTAAACCGTTCGAACTCATGTGTGACGCTTCTGATTTTGCGGTAGGAGCCGTGTTGGGGCAGCGGGTGGACAATAAACCTGTCGTGATTTTCTACGCTTCAAAGACTTTGAATGACGCACAATTAAATTATACAACTACTGAAAAAGAATTACTCGTCGTTGTTTTCGCTTTTGAAAAATTTCGGTAATATTTAGTTGGATCTAAAGTAGTCGTTTGGACTGACCATGCCGCAATTAAATATTTAATGGATAAAAAAGACGCAAAGCCTAGATTAATTAGGTGGATTTTTCTCTTACAAGAATTTGACATCGAAATCAAGGATAAAGCTGGGATTGAAAATGTTGTGGCAGATCATCTGTCTAGGTTAGAGAGGGTGGATGAAAAATATTTACATATACCCATAACCGAGACATTTCTGGATGAACAGATTTTGAAAGTTAATTCTAAAGATCCTTGGTTCGCTGAGATTGTGAATTATTTGGATTGCGGGATCATCCTGGAAGATTGGTCATATCAAGAGAAGAAAAGATTTTTCCATTCTTTATGATATCATTTTTGGGATGACCCGATTCTTCTTAAGAAATGCAGGGATGGTATCCTACGCAGATGTGTGCCTGAGGTGGAGTACGAGAGCGTTCTCTGTCATTGCCACACACTACCTACGGGAGGACACCATGCGAGCTCTCGTACGACAGCTAAAGTTATGGAGAGTGGCCTTTATTGGCCAACCTTGTTCCGAGACGCCTACGAGTTTGTAAGGCAATGTGACTCCTGCCAACGAGCAGGTAATATTTCAAAGAGATAGGAGATGCCCATAAATGTGTTCCAAGAAGTGGAGGTATTTGATCTGTGGGGCATAGATTTCATGGGACCCTTTGTGTCCTCAAATTCAAATTTATATATTCTTTTAGCAGTTGATTACGTGTCGAAGTGGGTAGAAGCAATACCCACAAGGACTAACGATTCCACTGTAGTGTGCATGTTTGTGAAAGAAAACATTTTTTGCAGGTTTGGAGTGCCCCGAATGATCATCAGTGATGGGGGTACGCATTTTAGGAATCGGAAGTTCTCGGCATTGTTGAAGAAATATGGGGTCAAGCACAACATAGGTACCCCATATCACCCGCAGACTCAAGGACAGGTGGAGGTCTCCAATCGCGAAATTAAGTAGATTTTGGAGCGTACGGTGGCGTCCACGAGGAAGAATTGGAGTGCCCTACTACCGGATGCATTGTGGGCGTACAGGACGGCTTACAAAACACCTATAGGCACCACGCCTTTTAGGTTAGCATATGGTCGGGCTTGTCACTTACCGGTAGAGTTAGAGCACAAAGCACATTGGGCGCTTAGAAGGCTCAACTTGAGTTACGATGGAGTTGAGAGGAAGAGATTGCTTGAATTGAATGAGTTGGATGAGCTGCGGATGACGGCATACGAGAACTTGCGGATATACAAGGAGCACACCAAGTTAATCTACGATCGCCACATCCAGTTGCACACGTTCAAGAAAGGAGATAGTGTATTGCTATTCAATTCACGACTGAAGTTGCATCCCGGGAAGCTCAAATTCCAGTGGAGTGGGCCGTTCGTGGTAGAAGAGGTCAAACCACACGGCGCAATCTTGGTGCGGGATGGTGAGACCACATTTTTGGTGAATGGACAAAGATTGAAGCTCTACTTTAGTGAAAATTACAAGAGGAAGGTGAATGAGGTCAAACTCATTTCACTTTCGGATGCATGAGGTGCCCAAAAGTCATCTAGCCTAAGACGTTAAATAAGGGCGCTTGTTGGGAGGCAACCCAACCATCGATACCTTAGTTTAGTTCATGTACACTCGTAGGTTGACTTGTTTTGGTTTAATTTTTAGCGTAAAAAAGATACCGTGATCGGTTTGTTCTTGTGCAGGCTGAGGCAGAGTCGATGCCATCGACACACTGGTCGATGGTATCGACCATGGAACAGATTGACGACTGCAGATTTTGCCCTGCATCGATACTATCGATGGACTCGTCGATGGTATCGACAGACCTACAGGCAGATTGAAAAATCAAGGTCGATGGTATCGAGATGCCTTTCGATACCATCGAGATCTCTGAAGATTTACAGAAGAAATCGAATCAGGAAAGTCGATACCATCGACGGGCGTGTCGATGGTATCAACACATTCAAGTGAAAAAGGCGGCGGCCGGGTCTCGTGAGGATTTTCCCTAATCAGAGAGTCGATACTATCGACTTGGGTCGATGGTATCGACCATCTACATCACCGATCCGCACGAACAAATCAACGGTGATCATGGCATCAAGACGGTCGATCCGGGTGCAGCGTCGATACCATCGACCCATGTCGATGGTATCGACACGTCAGCGATCCGGGTTTCAAGATCCAGCCATCGACGACCGTCGATACCAGTGAGGGGGCGGATATCATCGATAAGTGTCGATACCATCGACTCACATCGATGGTATCGACGGGTCAACAATGGTGCCGACCACATCTATTTAAGGGGAGTGACTGCGTCAGTTGACGTCATGCTTTTAGAGCAATCTCCTTCTCTTGTGCCGAGCGATCCCCCGAGCCATCCAAGCCCGACGACGAGCAGCACCGAGCGAAGGTCTTCATTGAGCGGAGATTAAACTCTCCAATCTTCACCGAGCTCTCTTTCTAATCCCCATTTCTCATCGCAAACATGGTGCATGTGGCCGGAGCTTCCTCCTCATGCGCGACTCCGATGGACATCCCGGAATTTGTGCCACCACCACCATCGTCGATCGCACGTCCCCGACTTGTCCATCCTTCCTCAGAGGTCCGAAAGATCTATGAGGAGATCATGTGGAGGAAGATAGAGCCCACCCGGTATGTGGACCGGGAGATGATCTGAGATCTCGGATTTGAGGCCAACTTGGCCTACGTTCTGCAAGGGCAAGCCCGTCACACGGGGCGAAGGCCCGATGAGTTGCAATTCCATGCTGATGGTCAGCCGTTCTTCAACGACTGGCCGACGTACAAAGAGTTGGTGGCAGAGTTCACGACGTTGTTGGACGTATGTGTCGTGCCCAACGACATAATAGCTACCGATTGTGAGTGGATCAAGGGCCGTGTGTCTTTCCGGCTGTACAACCATGACTACACCCTCACGCTCAAGCAGTTCAATAGAATTTTCAACTGGAACCATTCATAGTACGACCACCGGCGGCCAGACAACCGCACCGACTACGACGCCATCTTCTCTGAGCTGGTGACGGTGCCGCAAGGAAAGTCTATGAGCTACCACAATGCCGCGGTAGCCGATTTCGAGCACCCTTTCGTCCAGATCTTGCACCGGATGCTCAGTTCCACAGTTTTTTCTCGGCGTGATCTGGCCCTCAGCAAATATCAGGGGTCAGACCTATTCTTTCTGTATAAACTCCTAAAGAAACAAGAATGCAATTGGGGTGCCTTCTTTCTGCAGCGAGTATTGGACGTGAAGAGGAGTACGAGGAAAGCCCCGATTCACTTTGGCGGGCTTATCACTAAGCTGGCCATCTACCTGGGGTTGAATCTAGAGCAGCTGACTCCTCTCTCTATAAGAAGCAAGGTGAACTTGCAGTATCTACACCGGTCCAATCTGTTACTTCTCCAAGATGGCGTGGCATTTGCGCACTGCCACGTCAATCAAGCATATCAAGAATGTTCTCTTCCCGATCCCATTTTCAACATCGAAGGTGCACAACACTTTCGGTGGCCAATCATAGCCATCGCCGACTCCGAGGAAGAAGGCGGCAATGACGGCGGCGACGACGGAAATGATGACGACGCTGAGGAGGAAGAGGAGGCATTTACACCTCTTCGGGCACGAGTGGCACCACGAAAGCGTCCTCGGATGCATCCGGGTGCATCTTCATCATCACAGCCTACACCACCACCACCGCCCTCGCAGCCAAGCGAGGATGCCTATTCTATGCAGGGCATGTACGCGATGTTGCAAGACATCTAGCAGACCCAGCATAGCCACACAGCCACCTATGTCGGTATTCAAGATACTACCAATCGGCTCTCTGTCAATCAGCAGACGATTTTTGAGAATGAGCGCCTTCTTTTCGAGAATAAGCAGAACATCCATGATAGGTTGCACATGATGGAGGTGCAACAACAGCCGTTCTTCAATCATTACTGGAGCCAGAATTATTTTGGGGGGTATCCACAGCCTCCACTGATGCCCCAGTACGATCCGACATTCCAGGGGCAGTACCCGTCTTGGGACCCCACGGCGCCGCAGTACCCGCCTCCACCACCACAATAGTGATCCGGTATCACTGTTCCAATCTTTAAGTTTGTTTTTGACTATGAGGCCATAGTCGAATTCAAGCTTAGGGGGGTAGTTGGAACAACTTTATCTTTTATTGTTTTTAGTTTTTAACTTTATTGTTTTTGTTCTTGTTATTTGTTTCTTGCATTTTTAGTTTTTGTAGGATCCACATGCTATCTAGTGTAATCGTGGATGTCATAAAGTTTGTGTCATCTCATTAATTGTGCATAGGAAAATCAAGGGAAATTTAAAATTTTTGTGTGTTTGGAAAGCTTGTCTTGTTTAGCCTTGGGCACATATCCTACGAAAATGATTGGTTTTGTCAACTTTAAAACAAAATTTTACAACTGTACTCCTAATGATTCATGAAAGTGGACGGAAATGGTTGTTTGAGCCTAAACTGAACAAATGGTAATGAGACTCTAATTGGATGTAAGAGAGAGAAACCTCTTAACTACTATACAGGTTAGTAAGGAGGGACACATAATATCTTTCTAAGGTTCAGTCATCTAGTCTTGTGATCTTTCCACCTCTTTACTTTTCACAATCCACCACAAGAATTGGAAGTACTTTACAGTTTTAACTTCTTTGACAGCATTGCATATAGATAGGTCCTGCATTGAATTTATTTCCATATGTTTTGCATATATAAAAAAAAGTAGAATAGTGATACATGCACATTACCCTTAGGTGCATGCCATGTAGTTGCATTCACAATTTTCATGCATAAAGTATATCATGTATCTCAATTTTTCTCCAATGGTGAATTAAATTGTTCCAAACCTTCTAAATAGTGCAAATTTCTGAGTATGAAGAAAAATAAGCCCAATAAAATATTCATTATCAATTATGGATATAAGGGTTGAAAAATGAAAAAAAAAGAAAAAGAGAAAAATCTGAAAAATCTACATAATGAAGAAAAAAAGAAGAAAAGAGTTATGTAGAAGCAACAAGAATAAGAAGGAGAAAGGAACGTAATATCACTTGCATTTCAAGATAATTGAGTACATGATGTATCTTAATTAGATGTCCATCTTGTTTTGAGATGGATGGTTAGTACATGCATCATTCCACCCAATTTTAGGCATTAGGGCATTTTTCATGTGCATTTGCATCATTTAGGACATTTTTGTTTTATGCATGTTGAAACTGTATAATACTTCCACTTTCTTCCATGAACCACCCATCTTCATCCACCCGTTGCTCGGATTGGTAGGCCACCGTGAATTTCTCCTCACTAAGGTATATCAGGAGAACTGCTTCCATGTAGATGGTAGTTAGGGCGAGCAACATAGTATAGGAGATCACAAGATGCACCAAGTCTGAACCGGTGAGTTTTATTATGTTAACTGCCTTATGTGATAGTGTTCATCAGTTTTGAGGTCAATTTCCTTTATGGATGATTACTGTCGCCTTCACGGTAATTACCATTCCGTGGTTAGAGAGGGCCGGTATGTGAATGTCCGGTGGGAGTCATATGGCATGTTGGTTGTGGTGTGTTGTTCTTCAGTTGACATTAGCAATTCTATTCTAAGGATTAGTTGCTCCAGGGCGAGCAACGTTCAAGCTTAGGGGAGTTTGATGCGATGATTTTGAGTCGCATTTATAGACCTGTTTGATATGTGTTTTGTGCTTTTATTAGTCATTTTTATGGTTAATGTTGCATAATTCATCCACTTTGGTCTTTGCTACTATTTTATGTCAAATCCCCTTTATTTCATCGTTTTGAGCATTAATTGTCAAAATATTATTATTTGTGTGAATTTATGTGGTCTCGTGTTTGAATTTCAGAGAAAACAAGTATCTGCTTTCGTCGATACCATCGACCGAACCACAGGTTGCCAGCCGCGAGTATCAGCAAAGAGTTGATACTATCGACAGGGATGTCGATGGTATCGAGCTACCATCAGGTTGCTGGTGAGGAAGCAGTCGATAGTATCGACACCAAGTCAATACCATCGACGCACGGAGGCTACAACGATGCAAAACGACAAAACCGTCGCTACAGGTTCGTTGATACTATCGACCCCCATCGATGGTATCAAGATTACATCAGGCACTCAGACGAAAGGAAAGAAGGGTTGCCGCTACCATACTGAGTCAATACCATCGACTCGCGTCGATGGTATCGACACCGTAAGATATGCGTTTGCTTTGGAATGATCTTAATCAGAAGGCCGTGGTTAATTAGCGACCTAATGAGGGAGATATACCTAATGACGGCCGCCCGGACGTGAGAGGAGGGCATGAGCAATTGCACGAGTACCGAGGAGTAGTAGAGAGGAGAACGAAGGCCAGAAGATCATACCAGTTGATCCGAACACCGAAGAAGATGGATTCCTCCACCGGAAGGCGGGAGAGCACATGTTCTACGTGGAGGATCAACTGGTTCTTCTCCATTCAGGGGTTTCACCTCTCATTTCATGTTTTTCATACGATTTCCCCTATCTCTACCATGTACTTGCTTGAGATGAACATGTGGGGCTAATCCCCTTCGTCTTTAGGACCGGGAGTAGCCCGGGAATTCATTGTATGACAATTTTATAATAGTAATTCATATTTTATCTCCTAAATCCGTGGTATGATTTCATTTTCTCAATATATTGTTATGCTTGATCACCATAATAATAATCTAATGCCCTTAATCACTTTGAAAGAAGGATTAACGGCTGAAAAGAGACAGAATTCACATTAATCGACAAATCCCTTGAACAAGGTGGTGTAAAATTAATGGTGGATACTGAGAGATCGTTCATAATGCACCTAGTTTAGGGTATAGGTTACTACGACGGTGGAACCGACCTAGACTTAGGTAGTGAATTGCACCACGACAGTGGGCAATTCTGTTTTCAGGCCACTACCCGGATAGAGAGATAAAAATTGAGGCATTATATAAAATCTAATACAATGAAAACTCACGGTGAAACTGCAATCCTAAAGATACCCTTTTGAATTGATTAAATCAACATTTAATCGATCGTTTGTTTTGTTTTGTTTTTAGTTTCTTTTAATTTCAACAACAACCCTCAACTTATTAATCGGCTTAGCTGGTCGTGAGTAGTTAGTAGGAGTCCCCGACGATTGCATGTATCCCTGAGTTCGACTCGAGCCTCACAAAGGCCTGTACTACTCGACGTGTTCACTTGCGTTTCTACACACAGTAAAATTGCGTCAATCTCACTTATAGATTCATTAGGCTTCATACAAAATTGGTCAAACTTTAGCTTAAGCATATTGATTTTAGTATTCTTAACTTGAACAATGCCTTCATGTGCAACCAAAAATTTATGCCAAATTACATAAGCAAATTCACAAGAAGATATGCAATTAAACTCGCCAACAAATATTGAATAATATAAAATACTTACGACCTTGGCATTGATTTGAACCTTTTTTACCGTCTTCAGATCCCATTTATCATACTCCATAGTTGGAAGCTCATATAGATGAGTCACCATTCTCCAAATCTCTAAGTTTATTCCTTAGAAATATAATTGCATCCACCTTTTCCAATAAGTGTAGTTGGATCCATTGAACGGTTGTGGCTTGTTCATGTACGTCCCTTCGAGGTTGAAGTTGCTAAGCAAATTTTCCCCATGCTTCAAGACTCGTGGGAGAAACTTGAATACCTATTATAATATCAATTGAAAGATCTATAGAGGGTGAGTAGATGTTTTGGTAATTTTAAAATTAAATTAAAACTTAAATTACAAGAGAGAGGGGGACACAAGGAGGAGACTTGCAATTTAGAGTTGTTCCACCCTTCAAATCAAAGGATGTCATACACTACCCAATTATATCTAATTGGGATTTATAAGTGATCAATTTTATTACCTCTCAAGGAATTACAATAAAATACAATCACTCCACCTACACCTCTTCTTTACCAAGACGTAGAAGAGAATCCAAGGAGAGGATGAAGATCCACCTCCACCACCTTGACACAACCTTCACCTCCTTAAAGTAGTGGCAATCGCCTTGGAGCAACTTTCACAGCTTGAAGTATCTACAAGAAGTCTTCGTCAGACAACCTCCCACACTTGGAGTACTCAAGGAGCACAATTACATCAACTTGAAGAAGTAGATTGGAAGAAGGAAGAGTACACCAATGTAGTATAACGCTTTGATCCTATATCAAGCATTTGGACATTCTAACCACTTGGAATGGACGTTTCTAGGTGGTAGATAAGATCTTGTAGCTATATTTCACGAACTTAAAACTCAAGGAAGAAGATGGCAACTATAATTAAGTTGTTTTTCTCTCTAGAAGCATCACTCAAGTGTAGCTTGTGTTTCAAGTGTGCAAGTTGTGTTTTAGGTGTCCCATGACCACTTCTATTTATAAAAATGGGTTGCAAGTATTTAGGGTACCTTAGAGAACTGTCTATAAGGTCCATGGATGAGAGATAGCCATTATAGTTGAGTCAAGTTAGGTACAACGACTAATGTAGTCATTTCTAGAAATTTCAATTCAGAACCTAATTCGTCGATAATAATCTCGACCGGTCATGTCTCAGTCAATAATTTATTCGACCAGGTGTGATTCAAGTGTACAAGTTATCTCTAACGGGTAGATGTAATTCAAATTTCATTAGTCAACTGGGTTAACGGTCTACTGCCGGTCCATGAATCCTTCGACTGGAAGTTCCTCGGTTGACAATGTTTTTGACCGAAGATG
This sequence comes from Alisma plantago-aquatica, assembly GCA_963693085.1. Lineage (NCBI taxonomy): Eukaryota > Viridiplantae > Streptophyta > Magnoliopsida > Alismatales > Alismataceae > Alisma > Alisma plantago-aquatica. The sequence continues at coordinate 1,478,781,598 of OY856412.1, forward strand.
ATCCAGACTACAAGTGTATAAAAAAAATTTCGGTATTCTGAATCCTCGACGGAGGTGGTTCTTGTTGGTATATATGCCCATAGAGCCATCCCAAGCGATTGCATGGAGTCAGATATTAATTAATCAATTAATGCGATTATTTGGTTAATTAATGAATTCCAGAATATTCTAATTAATCCACGAGTGTTTTAATTAACGTAGTGTTTCTGTTTACAGATGGGTTTAGGAAACCCTACTTCCCTTCGTCTCCTATTTAAAGGAGGTTGACGACTGATATCTATATAAGATATCGAGAGAGGCTTTTCAGTTTACGCTCACGTATATAAACCCTAGCCGTCACCGTCCTTAGGAGAGAAAGGAGAGAAACGCAGCGCTAGCACACTGCCGCACATACACGACTCCTTCTCGCCGGCTTAGGAAGCGCGACATGGAGTTCCAATCCATCCGCGTGGAAGAAGTAGAGACACAGACGCTGACACGCCTACGTTCGAAAGGCATCAATGACCATCCGTGCGCGTTACGAATAGTGTACATCATCGCACGAAAGGAGCACCACCAGATCTTCCTGTGACAGTGAACGGGAAAGAAGTTTCGACCGTGTAGGCCAGCGTCGTTGCACACCGTCGTGCAGCGGGACATCGTCGGACTTGCTCCGCGATAAGGTATATCCCGCAAACACTCTTTTTGAATACGATGTTGTCGACGAGATCTTGTTTCAAGTTGCGTGGATTTTGTTACTTCCGCCGCATATGTTTTCTCCACAAAACCCAAGAGTAGTATCAGAGTAGTGTGGATCTACGACATATTTGGATTCGTTTCGATATGATCGAATCACTGTATACTATTTTTATGTTGTATACGATGCGAATTAAAACTGCTAATGTGAAAATCTAAACCTAATTCCACATACGCCGCAGGCTTCTGTTTTTGATGTTTTAGACGGGGTCGACTATGGAAAATATTGATTTTTCTAAGTGCACGGAAGTAAAATTCCGTAGACCTTTTAGGGGCTCTGCCCATGTGTACCCCGCATAGTCTGCGTGGCAGTAAAAAAATATATTTAATGGGGAATGTCCTGCATTACAAGTACTGCAATTTTAATATGTATATACGTATATGTAGATATACCTATGATAGCATACATGTTGCCTTTAAAATCTGTTTTATGTGGTGAATGCATGCACGGTTATGGCCTAGTATCCCCTTTTGTGAATGTTGTGAATGAATGTGGATGTCGATCTTCTGGATATGTTTGTTTTTGAATGCTATGGATGTACAATGGTTGTATATGGATCCTTTGTATAAAGTATTCGGCTTGCATGATGAGCCTCATCTCTTATTTCAAAGTGTAATTAATTCTTTCCCTTTATATTTGTACTCATATGATGTAATAGAGATAGGATTAGTTTTAGTTTTTGTAAACTTGATGTAAGGAGGCCACTTGAAGATCCAACTCCAAGGAGTGTCCATGGAGAAGCACCATGAAGATCTAATTCCAAGAAGCAACCTGAAGATCCAACTCCAAGGAGCGTCCATGGAGAAGCAACAAGAAGATCCAATTCCAAGAAGCAACTTGAAGTTCCAACCTCATGAAGCATCCATGAAGTTGTTCATTGTAATGTTGATCATTACATGCTTACATGTTGATTCACAGGTGTTGCATGAGATGCATAAGACCATAGGTGGACCATAATCCTTTGTTGCACCAAAGGATTACAATAGTATGGCCATAATCGATGTATTTGTGTTTGTGATTGCATGTCTATCGTTTGTGGTTGTGGATATAGTAGTATATGATACGTACTATAAGTATGTGGTGTTTGGATATGTATATGTATTAATAAAACCCCTCAATTAATAATATTAAGTTTAGTTTCCTTCTATAAATCAACACACATGAAAAGCTTGATCGACTATGTGTGGGCACGCCTCCACGTGGTACACTGTCTATCTCGTGGAAGTGTGATGGTAGGTGTGTGGGTCTGCCTCCGTAGGGTGCACACTCATCGCGTTGGCTTATGGGTTGGACTTAACTAGGGAACCTTGATAGAATCAAGTACCTAGAGGCACACATATGAATCATGGCAAGGAGTTGTACATGATCATCTATCCAAGAGTTGCATATGATGCAATTGGCAAAAGTTGCCTACCTTAGTATTTGGTCTTTGACGCCAACGTTGGCTGGGCATTGATCTAATTATTTTGGGTCTTGTCTCACTAGAAGATTGTGCATTGCAATCTTCCAAGTTGATAGTGAGGGCTATCAATTTGAATAAAATAGTGGGAGCATAAGTAATTAAAGGCCTAATTAATCTCATTTATCAAATCTTTACAAGTCAAAATGTTTTGGAATAAATGCAAATTTTTCTTTTGTAGCAATCAAATGGCAAATAGCACTCACACTTTCTCGTTGCGATCGGTCCTTGAGAAGGACAAACTTACCAGAACTAACTTTCAAAACTGGTTTAAGACGTTGAGAATTGTTCTCATACATGAACGTAAGCTCTATGTCCTTGAAACACTAGAGCCAGCGGAACCCTCCGTAAATGCGCCCAAGGCTGAAAAGGATGCTTACAAGAAGCACCTTGATGATGCCGTGGATGTCAAGTGCTTGATGTTGTGCTCAATGAACTATGAGTTGCAAGAGCAGCATGAGAACATGAATGTCATGGAGATGGTAACACATCTCAAGAACATGTATCAACATCAAGCAAGATAGGAGAGATATGATGTATCAAAGGCTTTGTTCAGGAGCAAGATGAAAGAGGGAGACTCAGTTGGCACCCATATACTCACTTTAATTGGGTACGTGGAAATCCTATCCAAGATGGGATTTCCCCTAGGTCAAGAGTTGGCCACTGATGTGATTCTACAATCGTTGCCTGAATCATATAGTCATTTTTTCATGAACTACAACATGAACAATTTTGACAAGACATTGTCAGAATTGTTGGGCATGTTGAGGACAGCTGAAGCACAAATGAAGAAAGACAAGCCCAAGTCTGTGATGATGATCAGCAAGACAAAGGGAAAGTCAAAAGCCAAAGGCAAGGCTAAGAAAAGTTCTAAAGCCGGGCAGAATCCAAAGTCATCCACGCTCAAAGCTAAAGGTGGGATTTCCAAAGAAGACAGTTGTCACCATTATCACCAGGCTGGACATTGGAAAAGAAACTGTCCTCTCTACCTAGAGGAACTGAGGAAGAAGAAGCAGGGGATAGAGATCTCCACTTCAGGTATATATGTTATTGAGATAAACTTAAATACTTCTTCATCATGGGTACTAGATACCGGATGTGGATCTCACATATGTTCTAATATGCATGATCTGATAAGAAGTAAGCCTTTACGGAAGGGCCAAGTCGAGTTGCGGGTCGCTAATGGAGCAAGAGTTGTTGCCACCACATTTGGAGTTATTAGTTTATCTTTACCTACGGGTCTTGTAATAGAATTAGAGAATTGCTATTATATACCTGCCATTAATAGAAATATTATTTCTATATCTTGTATGGACAAGAGTGGATTTGAATTTCACATTAAGAATGGAATTATTTCTATATCTAAAGATGAGATTTTTTATGGCAATGCCCCTATGTCTTATGGTATCTACTTGTTAGAACTTGAGACTAGCATATACAATGTAAATACTAAAAGGTTAAAACTTGACAACTCAAACAAAACATTCTTATGGAATTGTCGTCTTGGGCACATAAACGAGAAGCGCATATCTAGACTCCATAAGGATGGTTATCTAGACTCTTTTGATTTTGATTCATTAGAGACACGTGAGGCATGTTTATTAGGGAAGATGACTAAGACTTCTTTCACTGGACACAGTGAGAGAGCAATGATCTGCTATGGCTCATACATACTGATGTATGTGGACCTTTTAGATCAAATGCTAGAGGAGGCTATCAATACTTCATTACCTTCACTGATGACCTCAGTAGGTATGGCTATGTATATCTTATGAAACACAAATCAGAAACTCTTGAAATATTCAAGACTTTCATGAATGAAGTAGAGAAGCAATTGGTAAGAGTATTAAAGCACTCCGTTCAGATCGAGGTGGCAAATACTTAAGCCAAGAGTTTGAGGACCTTCTGAGAGACCATGGTATTATATCATAATGGACTCCACCTAGTACACCAAAACATAATGGTGTGTTAAAAAGAAGGAATCGTACATTATTAGACATGGCACAATCAATGATGAGTTCAGGAGAACTTTCAATATCTTTTTGGGGATATGCTCTTGAAACTGCAGGGTTTACACTTAACCGTGTACCATCCAAATCGGTTCAAAAGACACCATATGAGATATGGAATGGGAATCGTCCCAATTTTTCTATGTTAAAGATTATGGGATGTGAAGCTTATGTTAGGAAACAAATTCTTGAAAAGCTTGGACCCAAATCAGAAAAATGCTATTTTATTGGATACCCCAAGGAAACTCGGGGATACTACTTCTACACACCAACTGACAACAAAGTGTTTGTTGCTAGGACTGTTGTATTTCTTGAAAAGGAATTTATTTCCAAAGTAATTAGTGGGAGGAATGTAGAGCTCGAAGAAGTTTGTGACCAACAAGAAAGCAGAGAACCTGAGGAGGTACATAAGGAACATGAAGACTCACAAATTGTTGTGGAATTTCAAGTTCCAAATGTAACACAGGAACCTCGTAGGTCTAGTAGGACATGACTTGAGCATGAGAGATTTGGATTTCTCGTGACTCAAGACAGTGACGAATTCAGCATAGCAGATGAGCCAACTTCCTATCTAGGAGCTACTAAGGGAACATAATCTGAGAAATGGATCGAAGCCATGAGATCTGAGATGGAATCCATGTACACCAACAAGGTATGGACCTTGGTGGATCCACCCGAAGGGGTAAAACCCATAGGGTGCAAGTGGGTCTTCAAGAAGAAGACTGACATGGATGGAAATGTTCAAACCTATAAAGGTAGATTGGTTGCGAAAGGAATCCGTCAAATTCAAGGTGTTGATTATGACGAGACCTTCTCACCAGTTTCCATGGTTAAATCCATGAGGATCATGCTTGCCATTGCAGCTTATCATGAGTATGAGATTTGGCATATGGATGTTAAAATAGCATTCCTTAATGGGAATTTACTCGAGGATGTGTACATGACACAACCTGAGGGTTTTATCAATCTAAAGGAAGCCAATAAAGTCGGTAAGCTACAAAGGTCAATCTATGGATTGAAGCAAGCATCTCGGAGTTGGAATCTATGTTTTGATGAAGTAGTCAAAAAGTTTGGCTTTAGTCAAAATGAAGATGAACCTTGTGTTTACAAAAGGGTTAGTGGGAGCACAATCATATTTCTCATATTATATGTGGATGAGATACTATTGATGGGAAATGCATCCCTACTCTTTAGACAGTAAAAGGTTGGCTAGGGAAGACCTTCTCTATGAAGGATTTAGGCGAAGCATCCTATATACTAGGGATCAAGATCTATAGAGATAGATCTAGAAGGCTTCTAGGCCTAAGTCATAGCACATACATTGACAAGATGTTAAAGAGGTTTAGCATGGAGGGTTCTAAGAGAGGTAACTTGTCCATGTCCCATGGGGTTACGATCTCTAAAGCCCAATGTCCTAGTTCATGTGATGAACGGGCACACATGAGTAAGATTCCATATGTGTCAGCAATTGGATCTATCATGTACGCGATGTTATGTACTCGTCCTGATGTGTCGTATGCTTTGAGCATGACGAGCCGGTATCAGTCAGATCCAGGTGAATGTCACTGGACAGTCATAAAGAACATCCTAAAGTACTTGAGAAGGACTAAGGATCAATTCTTGGTATACGGTGGTGAGGAAGAGCTCGTGATAAAGGGTTACACCGATGCTAGCTTCCAAACTGACAAAGATGACTACAGATCTCAAATTATATAAATAATGAAGCATAGAAAACTACAAGATTACAAGGAAATAGAAGGGAGGTGGGCAACAAGCTGCACCACCACCCCTTTTTAAATGGCAAATCCAATCCTCCGAAACACCACATCCATAGATCTGGGAGTCATTACATTACTATGCATAACTTTTTGAACTCTCTTAAGAAGCTCCACAGCCTTAGGTGCTAGGAACCCATAAGTGTCAAAACCAAACGGGATAAAAACATGTTGATTGTCGATACATGCCTTATCATGTTTGGCAACTTTAGCAGAAACGACTTTACGGGCAGCATGTCCCATAGTAAAGTCGCCACCCTTCAGACCAACCAATGGGGAAACTCCTGTTAGATCTACACATGCATGTTTTCCTCCAACCCAGCCAAAAATAAGAACGTCTGCTGGCCTAAGTATCGACCTGCCCTCCTGAGGATCAGTCAAAAAGTTCACAGGAGCTTCCTTCTTAGATGCAACTCCCACATGTCTAAGAACTCCATAAAGAACGTCTCTTTCAAGATCTTGCCGATACTTGAAGTCTGGGAGCTCCCTACAATGAACTGCATGCTCCCCAAAAGTATCTAAGCAAGATTTGCGGCACACTGGGCATACCTCATCAATAGGAAAAAGTGGAATCATAAGACGATATCTGAGAATAGTACGATACTCCACTGGAGACATATGTAGTCCAAGGCCATCAATAGGTATAGAAAGAAGAAAGTCCTGAGCATGTTCAGCCTGTAAACACTGGAAGACTGCTTTCTATCTTACGGTCATATCAAATTCAACATCCATGCCCTTAACGATTTTGCTAAAAAGGGAACTCGCCAAAGCATTTTGGGCTTTAGGGGGGACGGTGTCCTTATTAGCAAAACAATTAAGATCAAAATATGGAATTGTAACACGTAGATAATCGAAAGTGTAGTTAAAATCAAAGTCCATACCATGTATCCCGCTATCTCACAAAATATGGTCTTGGAGCACCCAAGATTGGGCTCTAGAGGCCACGAACGCATATAAAGAAGCCTATATTGCTGAATATAGGCCCAGACCACCGAGTCTAATAGGTAAGGATGCCACACGCCATTGAAGATCCCCAAAGAAAGGACCTCCACATACCACAATATCCTCAATAGATCCACCCAACCCTTTGTCAAAAAAGGTTACAGCCTGATGTACATGTGTGGGTTGGCATGTCCGTAAGCCGAACGTAAGCTTAGATGTACCCATGCAAGACCGTAACCAAAGAAGCTCACTTTGTGGGTCATGCAACTGAGGAAGTAGATGCATCAAGTCAACAACTTTAGTAGCCCTTCTCATGGCCAACTCCTCAATAAAACTTTTGTTCTTGCTAACAGCTCCTCCAAGTAGTTTCACTCCTAACACAGGCTTCCCAATGTCCATAGGGAACAACCCCTTCTCAACCTTCCTTCCATCACAAGTAGGCTAGAACACCTCCATTTTATGAATGTTCAAAACAAGCCCTAGCTCTGGACCACTGCACTGAATAATGTCCAACACCTTGGCTACCTCCATAGTGTCTCCGATGACGGTCCCATCATCAATATACCAGGCATGAAGAAGAAGAAGCTTACTATTGTCTCTGATCTCATGAATAAGTGGGTGTAATACAAGGGAGAAAAGAAGTGGGCCCAGAGGATCACCTTGTTGCACCCCAGTGGTAGACCAGATATGTTTGTCTCTAATGTACAACCTAGCTACTTGAGCGTAGAGAAACTCCACCCATAAAGAGATAGATGGGCACCTCTTCCTCACCTCACGGAGCAGCACAGACCTATCCACCAAGTTGAAAGCATTAGAGAAATCTACTATAAGCATGGAGAGAGACTCGTCTTCATGATATGCACTCAAAAGCCTATTGACACTATATAAAACTGCTTCAGCTCCACCTGAGACGCCAACTCCGAATTGAAAGTCATTGAGATATTTAGCCATATCCTTGCCTACTCCTATCATAGCAATCCATATAGTGCCCACTGCAATAGGATGAATGCCATTGTCAGGATTAAGTAATGGAGTAAGAGGTGCAGAAGCTACAAACTCTGCCAAACTCAAAGGACATCTCCCTGCCAGCCATAGATTAACCACAGAGGTGATAGCATGTATAACATCTATGACAACAGCAGAACCCTCTCCACACAAAGCGTCCAAAATGTGTTGGGCTCTCAAGCCATCTCTTCCACATGAAGTCCCTTTAGGAAAGGATTTGATGCACTTGAGAACAGTATCAACATCAGCAACAAGAGGGGCTTATGAAATAAGAAAATCTGTCTTGGAAGGAGACAACTTGTAAGGATGCTTAGCCTCTAAGGCCTTCAAGGTATCATCACCATAAGGGGCCACACCTGAAGAGCACAAGACTTTCACTGCTCTGTAAAGTGACCATCTGTGACTTTGCGAAGACATTGTCTTATGTTAGTGTTCTCCTTTATATCATCCTCTAAAAAGTTGTCATCTCCATGACCCATATCCTCTTGTGCACAAACGTCAATCATATTGTCCACTAATTCAGTGATACCGTCCGCTCTGTCCCAAGTAGCGAGCGAGCTCAAAATATGACGTTGTTGTAGAGACTTCCTATTCCTAGATCTCTTGTCCCGCCTATTTTTCGGTCTGAAAACCTATAACGTGCAGTGGGGAAGAAGTAACAATCTCACCCAGGCAGCTATCGACCCTGACTCAACAACCAATTTGTAGAGAGTTGTCTTCAGTGCTTGAGAGAAGCCAAGACGGAATGCATGTGGGATGCACTTCACAGTGGTGATGGGTGCTTGAAAAACACGATCAAGAAGCGTAGCATCAAGGGCCAACCCATGAGTGGCATTAGATATCTCAAGGCCCGTTGGGAGGGGCTTTAAAATGCCAACAATCCATCCATGGATTTCTCCGTTATCATAAAAAACCCGAACAATACCATCATCATGATGGCATGCACGACTCAGTGCTTGTATCTTCATACATATCCCACACATCCACTGATTAAGGGCTCTCAAAGTCTCCTCAACTGCAAGAAATAAATCAAGATCATTCTGAATGGCATCCCACAAAACCTTGTTGCGTTCCTCACTGCACATGTGTAACCTCTTGAGATGAGAGATCATACGTGAAAATCCTTTGCTTCCTTCTCTGCCATCCGGACAGCAGTGGAAATTTCAGAACAGACAATGTAGGCCTCCTGTGTGGATCGTATGTTGCTCCCTCTGGCTAGAGACATCAGCAGCCTGTGAACTAGGTATCTTTCCTTCTTCGAGATCTGATACATCACTAAGGTGGCTAACTGCCTCCTTCTTTCTCCTATAAAACATCCTCTGCTTAGTGGGCCTCATGCACTGACGTACGCCCGACGCAGAGCTGGTGGGGTTGGCTATGGAGTCATGCCTCCAGGCTGCTGCCGCAAGGAACAACGACAAACAACACTGTCGCCTGCTAGGCAGACCGATCACCACTGTTAGGCAGTTCGGGCCTAATGGAGCGTTGATGCATACTCGACGAAACGAATTTGGACGTGCCTATGCAACCCTCCGCCTCCACCGCCGCCCGTTCAATACAAGCGCTTATGGGAAGAGACGATCCCGACTGCTTCCCTACCTTGTCCGCCTACATGTGAATTATCAGGTAGCAGAGGGATTGCCTCGTCTGCACAAATGTGGAGGTCCTCACCAGATCTACCTTGTTCGGACTGCCTCTGAAGTATCGACCTCTGGATAGCCTCCGTCTTTGGTAACCCTTGATGAAAGGATGCACCAGACCCTCAGATCTAGAGATGACACTGTCGGACGAGGAGAAGATGAGGAAAGAGCTTGTGTTGTGTCTGTCGCCGCTTGCTGGAGTGGGGGTCGCTACTCCTTGCAGTGTCCTTCATCTCTGCTCCTGGCGGTGGTCGGCATCGCTGCTTCTTGCAAAGGATACCGATTGGTCAGTAATCCATCTGATCCAGTTCAGGAGACACGCGACTCAATCCCTCACTTTCTGCAGCAGCGGCGTGAAATCGGTCAGCCCCTCCAACTCGTCCCTATAGGGCGAATCTGAAATGCCACCGCCGGTGTTATCAGCAGCATTAAACCCTAGCCTCTGGATCGCCTCTACGAACCCGTCCACCTCGAGGCCACAGAACCGCTGCTCGTCTCTCTACAGGAGCTCTACCACATTCCCGTAGAAGTCCGGGTCACAGGGTAACACCAGTCCTCCCGCCGCCTGATATCCAAACTCCTCCTCTGCACATATTTATAAATTACAGAAAGGCATATTCCATAGCGTGCAACATAGGAAAATGATGGTTCAATAGAGCACAACAACCAACAAATAAGATTGACGGTAACAAGAGGTCTTATCAATTACAACTGTTTTACCAACGGTGCAGTCTTAATCAATAACAATTATGAACATGCCGTGTATTTGCATCTTCCTTAACACAATCTGGATTTGTGTTTTGCCTGAACAATGGAGTTGTGAGCTGGAAGAGTTCCAAGCAAGAGACAGTGGCGGATTCTACAATAGAGGCCAAATATATTGCCACATCTAATGCTGCAAAGGAAGCTGTGTGGATCAAGAAGTTCATTTCTGAACTTGGAGTGGTTCCAAGCGCTGGTGATGCAATTGAGTTGTTTTGCGGCAACAACAGAGCAATTGCATAGGCTAAAGAACCAAGATCACACCAATGTTCCAAACATATTATACGGCGGTTCCATCTCATACGAGAGATCGTACAACGAGGAGATGTAAAGATTTGCAGAGTACCTATAGAAAGCAATGTGACTGACCCGCTCACAAAAGCACTTTCACAGCAGAAACATGACAGACATATTCGATCACTTGGATTGAGATTCATGAGTGATTGTGTATAAGTGTAAGTGGGAATCTATTGGTATGTATGCTCATAGAGACTATCATTCGATGATTGTAATGGGATACTATGTAAACGATTTGTAATAATACATTGATCATATCAATAAAGGCAAGTTTCCAATCTATATGTTTGTGTTTTATATTGTGAGATTACCATAAAACTTATAGATGTCTATAGAATAATATACTCAATGACATATGTCATCGGGTTGATGACCTGAATAGTGAGATCATATGTATGCTAAGAGTATGTATTCTTGTTTTGTCCCTAATCGGTTGTTATTGTGGAAATATCCATAGACATCAATAACACATAAGATTAGAATGTATGTTGGTTGATGGAAGAATCTCATTATCCATGATATGGAGATATCAAACCAAATACATAGATACTTGTTAGAGAACAGTGTATCAGATAGACCCACTTTGAGAGTGACACATGGATACCATGATTGGTAGTTAGAGTCACATCTCATAATGATGGTGGTGATTGTGGTTCTTAGACCTGAAGTCACTACACTTATCACATGCCGTTCGGTGTACTTTGACATCATCCACTGTGGTCCTGAATAAGGATTGCCATAAAGATGGTGCTTGGGTGCACTGTGACACATGGAGATGACTGTGAGTGATGTAGATGGAATTTGTCCTTCCTACGGGAGTTTGATATTCCAGCCACTTGATAAGCGAGACTGAGAAATGCATGGCCATGCTGATGTGAGTCAATATGTGACATTTGAGCTTACATATATCTCAGACAGTCTGCTCTAGTTCAAGGAACATGGATTGAACGTTGAAAAGAATAACAATTCCATGATTTGAGTTCAATACGGATATCAGCGACAAAGGAACTATACAATCATTGTAACACCAGTCATGAATGATAGGTTAAGTTGTTCTCCAACTTCTCCAATTACTTGGGTGGCTATGAAGTCTTGCTAGATACCAATCCTTGCTTGTGAAATCATAATATGATTATGGATATCACTGCCAACGTAATTTGGAGCCTACCGAGTCACACACATAGGATGTGTTAGAATAGGAGTATAATTGTGGATTTGATTGGAATTGCTCCGAATCACATTGATTACTAAAATGTTTATATAATTGATTAGAATAATATTGGAGTGACTGGCTCTAAGTTCAAGTGGGAGTCTGTTGGTATATATGCCCATAGAGCCATCCCAAGCAATTGCACGGAGTCGAATATTAATTAATCAATTAATATGATTATTTGGTTAATTAATGAATTCCAGAATATTCTAATTAATCCACGAGCATTTTAATTAACGCAGTGTTTCTGTTTACCGATGGGTTTAGGAAACCCTAATTCCCTTCGTCTCCTATTTAAAGGAGGTTGACTACTGATATCTATATAAGATATCGAGAGAGGCTTTTCAGTTTACGCTCACGTACGTAAACCCTAGCCGTCACCATCCTTAGGAGAGAAAGGAGAGCAACGCGCCGCTAGCACGCCGCCGCACAGACACGAATCCTTCCCGTCAGCTTATGAAGCATGACGTGGAGTTCCAGTCCATCCGCGTGGACGAAGTAGAGACGCGGACGCTGAGACGCCTATGTTCAGAAGACATCAACGACCATCTGTGCGCGTTACGAACAACGTACATCATCGCACGAAAGGAGCGCTGCTGGATCTTCCTGTGACAATGAACGGGAGAGAAGTTCCGCCTGTGTAGGCCAGCATCATTGCAAACCGTCGTACAGAGGGACATCGTCAGACTTTCTCCACGATAAGGTATATCCCACAAACACTCCTTCCGAATACGCTGTTGTCGACGAGATCCTGTTTCGGGTTGAGTGGATTTTGTTACTTCCGTCGCGCATGTTTTATCCATAAAACCCAACAGTTCTCATTTGACAATGTCTTCGACTGATGCTATGTTGATTTACTAGATTCTCAACTGAAAATCTCCCTGTAAATAGGTATGCAAGTTTTTGGAAAACCTATCAAGTGATTTTTCTAATGTGACCTACCTATCCTAGACAATTAGTTTAGATATATGAATAAGTTCGGGATAGGTGGGGTTGGTCCATATCTTGATTTTATACGATTCTTGTACATATGTATTACAATTGAGCACATATAAATAATAATTTAAGCAATTTAAGCCCCAATCTTGATCAATCTTTCTCAAGATGTACTTGGTACCTGAAACACTTAGATAGCATGTTAGATCCACAAATAAGAAATGTTTGTCATCATCAAAAGATAGAATGTGCTATTGTCCAATTTAGCCAACACTAAGATGGTGTTGAAAGAATATGGAGCCCCTATTGCTACTGTGTTTAGCTGGGCAACATAATGTCTCTATCTTCCTTGCCTTAGAGACATCATTAGAAGAAAAAAAATTGGATGATAAAGACCTATGACATACATGACTAAGCTCAACTTAGATGCTAACAACATGAAAGAACAAAGGAAAAAAGAGTTATGATGTTGGAATAGGTGCCATTTTGAGGAGCGACCGAGGACGAATTATTTGGGGGCTTCACCAGTCTGAGCACAGTCAAGTCCCGGATGGAAGGATACATACAAGACTTTCTATACGCTCTTGTTCACTGTAGTGGTTAGAATACACGAATGGACATCATTGAAGTATACTTCAGAAGAGTGATGGATCTAGTCATATGAGCTTTTGATAAAAATGATCTCAAGTCTCAAGGGTGTTATGTACAACAACACTTTTGTAGTTCATACAGATTTGGAGGCTATCCAAGTGGCTACTGGATTGGCGGTTTATGGAGATGACTTGGAGAACGCCTATTTCTTTGATAAGCTTACTGCCATTCCACCTTTAGTACAAACACAATACCAAGTGTACATTCATGTAGCCACCTATACTAAATAGGTGAAGGTACATAGGATTTTGAGTTTGATTTTTTGTGTGTTGGGTCTTTTTCTTGGGTCTCGGAGCATTTTGTAACATCTTCTTTCCTTTAGTTGGTGTCCATATGAGGAGAAGGGGTGAATAATACTACCTCCTCAATTTAAAAAAAAACTATGTGAATTGTCTGCTCCGGATAGAAGCAAAGCTCATTTGTAGGACAAAAAGTGTTAATGAAAAACATCACTATTTTTCGTGAATTTCTTTCATGTTAATTTAATGGTTCAATGTGTTTACTATTAAGTTTTGTTGTCATCAATTCTGATTCGTATCATGTAAGTTTAGCGGCTCATTATATATACTATAAAGTTTCATCGTCAATTGATTGATTAGTCTTGCAAGCTTATATTGCACACATGCTTGGATGCACTTCATTATTTTGATAGTCTCAATATTCATCATTATCTTCTCGAAATAATTAGACAACTTAAAGTAGTTTCTACGAATCTCTTTGTAACGTATGAAAGACCCATTGTGTACTAATCAGAGTGAATGGAAATAGATATTGAGTTTGGAGATATATGGTGGCTAGATATTGAGTTTGGAGATATATGGTGGCTAGTAACGATTTTGTGATCAAAATAATTAATCTTCTAAAACTTCCTAGAAGTAAAGTTTCTCACATGCGAGGCAGGCAGACAAACCGCATTCATATTTATTCCCTCGCAAAGTCACAGTCCACCTCCATTCCGGCCTTACCAGCTGTTTTGTCCCCCCTCTTTTTAATTTAAACAAGGGAATCAATCAATTCCCCAACATTCCAAAAGCTGGCGCCGCTCACATCTTTTTTTCCGCCGATCACGGATGATCCATTCTCCTGACAAAACAGCCAATCAAGTGGACTGCCTCAAATGGAGACACGGGGTGTTTGGGTGGGCCGAAATGGCACAGTTAACGTGGTAGGCCCGGTTCTGGTTAATTATAGAGGTTTGCTATATAGATCCATTTTGGAATCCATAATTCAAACCCACTCATTCTCCACCAAGTATTTTTTTTTGTTATACCTTCAAACATGTGGTGGAGGATGAGTGAGATTCCATTTTGGTGGTGACCACCTAACATATTTCTTAATTATATAGCACGAATAAATCTATTGCTGACCCCTGGACTTTCAAGGGGTTTCTATTTTCACTAAAGAGGAAGCATCTTGTCTTCTAACACTACTACAGAAACAGCCTTTGGCGTCGGTCGTTTAACCCCATTTGGTGTCGGTTTCCGACCGACACCTATGTGGGCGCCGCTAAAGGTCAAACACTTCGGCGTCGGTTTTTTAACCGACGCCTATTTATTCTATAGGCGTCGGTTGTTTAGTAAATAACCGCCGCCAAAAGTGTTCACGCCACAGAAAATGGCGTCATCTAGGGCACTTTGTGCGTCGGTTATTTACTAAACAACCGACGCCTATATAGAATATAGCGTCGGTGTTTTAGTAGATAACCGACGCATAAAGTGCCCTAGATGACGCCATTTTCTGTGGCGCGAACACGTTTGGCGTCGGTTATATACTAAAACACCGACGCCTATACTTCAAGACGACACGGTCGTGCTTCCCTGCACGGCCGTGTTTAGTACTATAGGCGTCGGTTTTATATGAATTACCGACGCCTTTTCCACCACGGCCGTGCTATCCTGCACGGTCGGGTTGTTTGTACTATTAGGCGTCGGTTTTTATCAAATAACCGACGCTGTATGTCTTTGCTGACGGTTTTCTATAAATAACCGACGCCTATTTATATATATATATATATATTTTTTCATATCAGTTTGCAGGCCTGCTGTGGTTGGTCAGCAGGATGAGAACCTGCAGTTCAGTTTTCTGAACTGCAGGTTTACGACATCCATTGATATCAGCCTACAAACAGGCCGCAAACCTGCAAAAGTCACAAGGAAAATTCTACACAAGTACATACATTCAGACATCAATTCAATTCTCACATTCACACATATAGAAATATTCAAATACATGTATTAACATTCAGAAATATTCATTTACAAAGTATCATTCATTATCGCTATCAACATCCCAATTATATCTTACAGTTGCCACTGCTTGTATGGCTTTTGCCCATTCTTCTCTTACTTCATTTAATGCTTCCATCGTATATGGAGCATGTATATTTTTTAAGCGTTTACCTATAGTGTGGTCAGTTTTAAACACCTACAAAGAGAATGATGTATATATATATAAGTAATAATATAAAAATAAGATAAGATTGATATATTTCATACTAACTAATGAGACTATATATAATACCTCATGTATGGTATCGATGTCCAATGCGGCATATTTGATAATCATCTGCATAAATCGCATCACATAGTATGCGCATGCCCAGCCATTGTCTTGTGTAGCACACTATAAATTGAAACATACAAAATAATACAACAAGCACAATTCACATCAATAATATATATATTCGAGTCGGGAACTTACTTGTACGTTCTGCCAATTTATTGGCTGGTTCTTTTTCCTTGGGACCGTTCCTCCAGCCTTTTTGAATGCATCTAAACCCCTACAAGTTAATATAACACAATAAATTGCATAAGTAAATAGTAATGTAATAAAAGATGTTAACGGATATAAAAATGAAATATTTCTCACCAGAATAATGTCATTCTCATTACGTGTCCAATTTTAGTGTTCAATGTACTCCCCGCAGGATCTTGATAATAAACAGTGAATGTCCCGGGGACAATAACTAGTAACTCCCAATGTCTACCGCTAGAAGTAAGAAGTTAACAATTAATAACTCAAAATGCAAAATAAAAATGGAATTTTCTTAAGTCCAAATTATAAATAAAGTAAACTTACTTGACATTGAATGGAGCTATTATTATCGTCTTCTTTTGCTGACCAAAAATTGTAAAAGCATCTATACAGTATTGTTGAACATTATCAGGGTCTTTAGCTACCAAACTAATCAATGATGGAATCAAAAATCCCACATGATCAAATGCAAATTGTTTGCAATGATCTTTGACTAAGTAGCTGCAAAACATATAGGCGTATGCATTAATATATAAGAAACCAGATCACCGGATCTTACACAAGGTATATGGATGTATAAACAAGATCTCACCTTATCCATGTCTCTATCATTGATGTATTTAGCCAATCATACATAAACAGCTCAATAATATCTTATATAAATAAAGAGCTATCGTATGATCGACCTGCATAATCTGCATCTAAAGAAACTATTATAGGGCAATGTATATTATGTGCCCGTAGCCAACATGCCATTCCCCTACAAGAAGGACCTAACGGGTATGTTAGGTCAGTTGGAACCCAAGTTGGTAATGCGGGAAGTGGAGGTGGAGGCCTAGGTGCTCCTGGTGTCTTCTTTTTAACCTGTATATATAATTTCAGATCAGTTGACATCATATATACACATTAACAGTCTAAATCAATGTAAATTTATCTTACAATTTCAGTCGTGTAGACGACATCTGCTTTGGGCCACAATATGACCCCGCCTTCTGCCTCACCAAGTGTATCAATATCTGGGTGGGCATATGGCAACGCAACTTCCCTCCAATCAGGTAACACACGTAATGGGCCCACACGAACATAGCCCTGTGGAATTGGAGTCCCGTGAAACCTTTCCCCAGGAAGGGACGGGTAAGCTTGCGCCTATGCAACAACATAGTCTTGTATTCTTAAGCGGCATGGCTTCAATGCCTACAAATTTACATAAAGAATGTTATACATATATACATATAATCTTGAAAAAATATCATCTTGAAAAGACTAGCTACAATGTCATAAACAATACTTACAACAGACGTGCTAGGCGATGGGTCTCCAGGATTACTCGCAGTCTGTGCATCAGGAGAAGAGTGGGTCGCCATAGGCTGATTGGAAGCCTGAGATGCCTGCCACCGCAGCAATTCTTCCTTGACCTTCTCAGCAACTACATCGTTGACCTTCTTAGCAACTAAATCCTCAACTCTCTTATTCTCCTATACATGGATAAAAGAAACATTAGCTTCTTATTAATGAATTTCCTTTTGCAGTAACATTCTAAAAAAAGAATAGGTTACCTCTTCTTGAGAAAGTCCCGCTCTGGGTTTGCGCTGGGATGGCCCAAAGAATGCTTTGATGCCAACACCAGCGCCGGCACCTCTAACACGTCCAGGATGCTCTGGGTTACCCAGAGCAACTGTCAATTCATCCCTTGTGCCCTGAGGGATGAACGTGCCTTTTTTCCTCTGCTCGTGCAGCTCCCGCTAATCAGCATAAATAGAAATTGGTAAGTTAACACCACAAATAATCAATATTCAAACGATTTCTCTAAGAGTTGTATTTTACCATTTTTGCAGCCGCCTCAGCAGTTACAGGCTTCTTTATTTCACCCTTCTTGTTTTGCCTGCCATCTATCCAGATATCATGGCAAGGCATGGGTGTGGCAGACTCCTGAGTAGGAGCAGACTCCTGAGTAGCAGCAGACTGCTGAGTAGCCGCAGACTCCGCCTGTAGTCTTTGGCGAACACTTGCATAGCCTTTTGGACCCATAGTGTGGTCATGCACATTCAGTGCACGCCTTGCTTTTTGTGCGTCACTGAGGGCCTAGTTAGTATGCACATTAATGATTTGGTTAGTAGCACTAAATGTTAATCTTGAATAGGTGAATACAATGTATATTAATTAAATTGGGAGTGACGCCTAATACCTTGAATTCTTCAGATTTTCTTGAAGCAACAAAATTGTCCCAATCTTCTTTGTCCAAGAAGTTCCATTGTTCAAGGGCTGATTTCTTCTTCTTATCACCCACTTTTATGTATTCTCTGTTCAGATT
The DNA here is from genome assembly GCA_963693085.1 of Alisma plantago-aquatica. Classification (NCBI taxonomy): domain Eukaryota; kingdom Viridiplantae; phylum Streptophyta; class Magnoliopsida; order Alismatales; family Alismataceae; genus Alisma; species Alisma plantago-aquatica. The sequence continues at coordinate 1,478,800,085 of OY856412.1, forward strand.
TGTCCTATAATTCCTAAGCATCTTTCCAGTGTATTGCATCACACTTTTACGATGCAACTTCTCATCCAAAGCAAACAGATTCTGTAAAATAGAAATGTTATTAACTAGTATCCAAAATAGAATTGCAAATAATAGAATTTGTAATCTACAAAATAGAATAGCAAATAATAATAACTCACGCATAAATCCTTCCATATCAAGTCTTTTTTCCCTTGAGGAACTTTATGCCAATTATCATACTTAACACCACAATGGCTCCGAGTGGTACACCCAAGATAGTTTACAGAATTATTGCGGTTCACTCCAATTGCATTTCCTCCATTATCAAACTCCACCACCAATTTGGATCCACTACCACTTAGCGCTAATAACTTCTTCAACAGAGTGATGCCCCTTTTCTTGTTAAGTGTTTGGTGCTGCGCATCAAGTTGCTCCAGTGCTTCAGTGGGTATAGGTACATCATCAACCTAAAATTTGACAAAAATAAACACACTAAATTAGCCAAATATAGAAATATAGGATATATGACATAACTAGAAGATAATGAATTTTATAGAAATACAGGATATGTTTTTATAACTTACATTGGTATCCTCGCCATGCTCGTCATGGACAGCATGCTCATCATGGACATCATGCTCATCATGGTCAGCCATCTGAAAATGTCATTAAAAAGGCAAACATTTAGCATTTGTATTAACTAGAAAAAGGCAAACATTTAGCATTTGTATTAACTAGAAAAAGGCAAATATTTAGCATTTGTATAAACATACATGTCTCTAAAATTGTGATCTTTTATCAATTAATAATCCTTCATTGTGATCTCCGCACACATATAAGTCATCATTAGCTTCAATATTTTGTGGAGTTGGCAACCCAACTGAGAAAGGACTAGAGTCATCATACTTATCATAGTACTCTTCTTCATCTATAGGATCTTCAATGAATTGTCTTTTACCATGAAGAACAACCGACCATTTATCATTCGCAGGATCATCGATATAGAATATTTGTTTCACCTGTGATGCCAATATGAATGGTTCACCCTTCTCGCCAATCTTTTCAAAGTTCACCAAAGTGAAACCCAATTCATCCACTATAACTCCTTTGGTGTTATCAACCCAATTACATTTAAAGAGAGGAATTTTGAAATCTATGTAGTCAAACTCCCAAATGTCCTCAATGGCACCGTAATATGACATTTTAGCTTCACGTGGACTGTTATCCTTTGCACTTGCAAAGTACATAGTCGACGCTTGAAGAGTGACCCCACTATTTTGGACGACACTCTTATCATCTTGGCGCTTTGTGTAATATGTGAATCCATTAATGTCAAACCCTTCATAAGACATAACATTCGGTTTTGGTTTAAAGGCGAGGCATTTGATAGTTTCTGTAATATCATTTGGTGTTTGAGATAGTTGATGTAAGACTTTATCTTCAAACCACTTAGTAAAAGTCTTATTATGCTCTCTAGCAAGCCACATTGAACTTGCTCGAGGATGTTGTCTCTTTATGAAATTGGTATGTTCCTCGATATAAACACTCACTTCGTCCATATTGTGTAAAATATACAAGTGAGCTTGTTCCAACTGCTCACGGCTGATTACTTTCACCCGTGATCCCAAAATTCCTTTTCCCTCCTCAATATTCTTGTCATTATCAGGAGTGTCATTACCACTGAGAAAGTCATTGCAAAAATCCATAACCTCTCTCGCCACATAACCTTCAATAATACTCCCTTCAGGCCGATAACAGTTTCGAACATCACCTTTAAAAACGCTCATGTATCGTTCAAAGGGATACATCCAATGCAAGAAAACTGGTCCCAACATTTTCACTTCCCTAGTCAAGTGGACAACAAGATGTACCATGATATCAAAGAACGAAGGAGGGAAATACATCTCAAGCTGACATAGGGTAACAACCACTTCTCTTTGCAAATTATCGAGAGTATCGGGGTCAATAACTTTACTGCATAGACTGTTGAAAAAGAAACAAAGTCTGGTAATTGCAAACCTTACATGCTTCGGCAATATAGATCGAATTGCCACGGGTAATATTTGTTGCATTAGAGTGTGACAATCATGAGATTTAAGACCTATCAACTTCAGATCTTTCATTGATACCAATCTACGGATGTTGGATGAGTAACCATGTGGCACCTTAACATTTACCAAGCATTCACAAAAAGTTTTCTTCTCCTTTATAGACAACGTGTAACAAGCGGGAGGTAAGTATGTTCTTTTACTACCCATTTCACGTAATTCTGTTAATTCTGACCTTATTCCCATTTCACATAGGTCCAGTCTGGATTTTATCCCATCTTTAGTCTTACCTGGTATATTTAACAGAGTTCCAATGATGCTATCACAGACATTTTTCTCAACGTGCATTACATCGATACAATGCCTGACTGTCAAAGAACTCCAATAAGGAAGAACCCAAAATATTGACTTCTTCTTGAATGAAGAATTGTCACTCCGTGTGGCCATACTACATTGTGATTTCTTACCAAATTCATTGACAATGTCTTTTACTCTTTCATAAACAACATCCCCTGGTATAGGTTTAGGTGCACTCCGTTCATCATTCCATCCATTGAATGCTTTGCGCTTCCTACGATACGGATGGAATTTTGAAAGAAACCTTCGATGACCAAGATATACAGTCTTGCCGCCATGTTTTAGTCTTATTGAATCAGTGTTTTCTTCACATATAGGACACGCTTTAGCTCCTTTGACACTATATCCAAACAAATTCCCATATGCTGGAAAGTCATTAATAGTGCAAAACAACATAGCGTGCAAACAAAATGTCTCTCTTGCTGAAGCATCATAGGTCATCACACCTTCAGCCCAAAGTTTCTTTAAGTCATCAATCAAAGGTTCAAGATAAACATCGATATCATTTCCGGGTTGTTTAGGGCCCGATATCAACAATGACAACATAATGTACTTATTTTTCATACACATCCAGGGAGGAAGATTGTATATAACAAGCATGACTGGCCAAGTGCTATGTTGGCTGTTCAATGTCCCGTACGGATTCATCCCATCTATACAAAGCCCAAGTCTTAGATTCCTATCTTCTTCACCAAATTTGGGGTACAATAGATCAATCTTCTTCCATTGTGGGGAATCAGACGCATGTCGCAGGATCCCATCATTATTTTTCTTAACATCTGCATGCCACCTCAAATTCTTCGCATCTTTCGGATTTGCAAACAAGCGTTGAAACCGTGATATTATAGGTAGATACCACAACACCTTGGCAGGAGAACCAGTTTTGGACTCCCCCAAAGTCGTCAATTTATACCGTGACGCACCACATTTTGGAAAATCTTTCAAATCTACATAGTGCTTTTGAAATAATACACAATCATTCAGGCATGCGTGTATGTTCTTGGCCTCCATTCCCATTGGGCACAATTTCTTTACCTGGTATGTTGAGATTGGCAGCTCGTTTCCTTCAGGAAGCATTTCTTTCAACAAAGTCAACAATGAAGTGAAGCTTTTGTCGCTCCATCTATTGTTAGCTTTCAACTTATACAATCTCAACACGGCGCTAAGCTTCGTAAACTTAGCACAGCCTGTGTATAACGGTATCTCAGCATCATGCACAATGTTTCTAAAGATAGGAGGTGGATCGGTGTGCTCTACCCTACAACTATCCTGCATCGCATCAACGATGTCTGCTGGAACTGGTTCGTTCACATTTACGTCATCGGAGGCAATTTCTTCTTCCACCCAAGCACTGCTATCGACATCTACTGGTTTCTATTTTGAAATCTCTCCATGCCAGTGCCATTCTGTATAGCCTTGTACAATCCCGTTGCACATGACATGACTTTTGATTTCCTCACCAGTGTTGACTTTCAAGTTGTTACCGCAATGCCTACATGGACAGTAGAACCTATCTGTAGGTTTTTTCCTATGTTCCTCGGCAAATCTAATAAACTGATCAAGACCAGATATAAACTCTAGGGTGCAACGATTACGAATGGACATCCATGATCTATCCATTCTATGATCAGAGAAAACAAGTATATATTAGGAAAAGATTAAGGTATACACTTACATCCTAAGTGTATAATGTGATGTCATTCTTATATATAATAAATGTGTACCACCTATCCCATCCTTGAACACCTAATCTCACTAGTAAGTGTATAATGTGTATTGGGTTTTCAAGAAAATTTCGGCAGCATTTCCCCGCTGTTCTCTAAGTACATATGTACTTAGAGAACAAACGGGGAAATGCTGCCGAAATTTTCTCGAAAACCCAATACACATTATACACTTACATCCTAAGTGAGATTAGGTGTTCAAGAACAGTCCCAAACCGGGGACTATCCAAGATTTACTCCTAATGAGTCAATCTTGGACGGGTTTCTAGGCCAACAAACACATTTGATGTCATTCTTATATATAATAAATGTGTACCACCTATCCCATCCTTGAACACCTAATCTCACTAGTAAGTGTATAATGTGTATTGGGTTTTCAAGAAAATTTCGGCAACATTTCCCCGCTGTTCTCTAAGTACATATGTACTTAGAGAACAAACGGGGAAATGCTACTGAAATTTTCTCGAAAACCCAATACACATTATACACTTACATCCTAAGCGAGATTAGGTGTTCAAGAACAGTCCCAAATCGGGGACTATCCAAGATTTACTCCTAATGAGTCAATCTTGGACGGGTTTCTAGGCCAACAAATACATGTGTTGTCATTCTTATATATAATAAATGTCTATAAAGTACAGGCAACATGGTTAATCCTAATCAACAGAGCATTATTAAATAATAAATCAAGAAATCAATAGTTTCAAACAAAAGGTCTAGGAATCTTTACTAGACATTATATGTATCCCTAATCATCATATTTAACATACTACATTATTATGAACATCCAGATCAGATTAAGATCATACTATGTTATAACCATTGGTTTAATAACCCTATTTCCGCATGTACATGTTTATCAACTTTAAAACCCTATAATTCATGAAATCATTCTAATTCAATTTAATATGTTGGAATCACATAATTATATAATGACATCAGAATATATAGAAGAATCATAATTAACATGATTAACAACATGCTCATCAAACTAGGGTTTTCTTGAATATCATCTAATATTTGTGTACTAGACATTATATTTATCCCTAATCATCATATTTAACATACCATTATTATGAACATCCAGATTAGATTAACTCTAATCAAATACATTACATGCATTTTTATCACAAAAATTTGATCGATGCATAAAAAAGCAGAGCAGCTAGCAGCGGGAAGACCAACCTTGTCAGAGGGAAGAAGGTAGAGGCTCCGGTGGCTCTGGCTGGAGAAGTAGCTAGCAGCGACGGCGGTGGAGGAGCAGCTAGCTGCTCCGGTGGCTCTGGCGGTGGTTGCGGCGGCGCGACGAGTATAAGCTCAGGCGCTTGGAGCAGCAGGGGCGGGCAACAGGGGCGGGAAGCAGGGGCGGCGGAGAAGGGGGTGCGGAGAAGGAGGAGTGGTGGCGGAGAAGGGGGCGCCGGAGAAGAAATAGCCGGAGAAATGACGTTGGAGAAGAAATCGCCGGAGAGAAATCGCCGGCAGCAGAGAAATAGGGTAATTGCTCGCAATGAAATAGAAGAAAGGGGAAGAGTCGGGCGATCGCGGAGTATAAGTTCCCAAATAGCGTCGGTTGTTTTAAACAACCGACGCTAAAGATGTTTAGGCGTCGGTTGTTTACAACAACCGACGTCCAATTGGACGATATTTTCATGAAATTGTTTGGCGGGAACCACCTTTAGCGTCGGTTATAAACGGATAACCGACGCTGAAAGTGACACTTTTCGTGCAAATTTTCATCGCACATAGGCGTCGGTTTATACCTACATGACCGACGCTGAAAATGACACTATTTGTTTTGATCAAAATTTGGATTTCGCGGCTGACTTTCAGCGTCGGTTTGTTATAAACAACCGACGCTGAATAAAAAGCGGTACCTGTGTCTGGCTGGTCTTCGAATATAGACGTCGGTTTGCTTAAACAACCGACGCCTAACATATAAGGTGTCAATTTTCCTTAATAACCGACGCCCAGAAAAGTGACACTGAATGCTATTTCTGTAGTAGTGTAAATGCGGCATGTTTGGAGACATACACAGCCAGGGGCGGAGCCAGATTCAAAGACTTGGAGGGAGGGGGGGCAAAATTTAAACCATTAAACCAAATTTAATTTATGATTTGTTTGTGATAAACACTTTATTATTAGACACTCTGGAGGGAAAAAACCGTCATAGACTAAAATTTGAACTTGCAACCATTTGATACAATACCAAGCGACTAGCCAATAAGCTATTCACTCTTCATTATCATTTATACGTTCTGAATTATATATGTCTTAATAAACATATATACCAAAAACTTAGCAAAGAAGGTTTGAACCAGTGACTAGTTGATAGTGTTACACAAATTAAACTAGTGAACCAACAAAACCATGTTGCATCATTTGCGTTCGATAAATTATATATGATACTTTGGACTGACATGCAAATGACACATAAAAGCAGAGACACAGTTTCTAACACAAGAGGTACCGCACCAAGCGGCAGTCCACTGAGCTACTGCAACGACTCTATTTCACATAAGTTCGACTTTGTATATAAATTAATAACATGTACTTGTAAATATACACATATCTATAGATTATACTATAATTTTCATTTTCTGTTGGGGGGGCATAGCCTCTTCTTACCGCCCTCTGGCTCCACCCTTGTACATAGTTGTAGCACATGCAAATTTAATTATGTTGTAACGATAACATGTAGGTCTACTCGAAGCAAGATCTAATAGAAGTACATCATAGTTGAAGTAACAACAAAAGGAAGAAGAAGAAGACGTTCACTTGGATTCCAACCTCCGCGGAATAAGAAGGGTTCACGAAAAGAAGAAAAAATATTGCATGTTGCCCCTGGTCATTATAGACAATATTCAGACAGTACGTGTAAACAAACAATATTTAAACAGTCCTCATGTAGACAATAAAATTTCCCCTGAATGATTCTCTGATGTTATGTCATTATAGACAATATCCAGACAGTACGTGTAAACAAACAATATTTAAACAGTCCTCGTGTAGACAATAAAATTCTCACTGAATGATTCTTTGATGTTATGTTATGCAATAATGGCTCCAGTATGAGCCACTATTTAACTTATAAAAGAGCACTCTTATAAGAACTGGGTGAACGAATGCCTTAAATTTTAAGTTTTTGAGTGTAAATGTTTTATTGATAATAACATAACAAAGGATGAGACATATATATATGTCATATATATATATATATATATATATATATATATATATATATAGAGAGAGAGAGAGAGAGTACACTCGAGTGTACATATCACACAATACACTCAAGTGGCATTTGTATATCAAGACTATTTTATCGCAAAATGTAAACAAATGATCTTCATTGTCATACTATGGTTAGGATACATACAAATTTTGAGCCCATTTAGATGAGTGTAAGTCACTCATCCGAGGGAGAAAAAATCGACACACAAAACTAATTTGAATTATATTATTTTTGTGGTCTTTATAATGTGACCTATAAATTTCTAAATGGGCTCAAATTTTATATATGAGCTATTCACACGATGTTTAAGAAGATCAAAGGATTAGATTTTTGAAAAAAAATGCATCACGAAAACCAAATTGAGTGTATTCTTCTTTGGATACACTCAAGTGTATTCTAGTGTTACTACACAAATATATATATATATATATATATATATATATATATATATGTATATATATATAAGCACTCTTATCTTGTACCGTGATTAGTTTTAGATGATAACTCAACTCCTTAGTTGGCGACATTATTACATCAACCACTTAGACGAACATTGCTAGGGATGACAATTGGGAGGTACTAGAAACCCTGTTACAACCCACTCCAAGATCAGTAGGTAATCAAAGAGTTAAGTGCAACCCTAGTGATAATGATGCTAGTTAATGTTTAATGATCATGTAACTTTAACTGGCTAACATTAATTATATTCTAATATTAATCTAAAGAGGATTAAAATATAAAACCATAGAAATAAGAATGAAACAAATCGGAGTTGAGATATACAAGTTACAACCTTTGTCAGTCTCTTACATACTTATCATTGGTTGACAGAACCGATGGGTCAAGTTGATGATTGTAGATTGAAGGTTAGTTAGGATTTGGCAATTGATGGTTGTGGACCAACTGTTGGTCATGATTACTAGTCAATGGACGCAAAACAAAAGTTTGACAGATGATGGTTTAGAATCAATGGATTCATGAAGTTTGTAAACTGATGGTTTTTGCTTGATAGATAAGAACTTATGGTTTTTCTTGATAGATAAGAATCAATGATTTTCTTGATAGATATAAGAATCGATTTTTTTGTTGATAAATAAGAACTGATGGTCTGACAATGGAGAGATGTACTGATGGCTACCCTAGTAGACAAGAAGCGATGGCTCGATAGAGGGGAGTGAAAATTGATGGTTGCATTGATTGAGGGCTTGACAATCGATGATTTCCCCACATGTCGCCAACCTGATGAATCATCATCATCATCATCATCATCAACTAAGCCTCAATCCCAACTATGTTGGGTTCGGCTACATGGATCCTTCTTTTCCATTCAGCCCTATCATGGGTCATATTCTAGTTGAGATGTAGAGATTCAAAATCTCTCTTTATAAGCTCTTCTCATGTTAATTTAGCCCTTCCTATTCTTCTATTAATTGTGCTTTCTTTAATAGTATTTCTTCGTATAGGCACATTAGTCGGTCTGTGTTGCACATGTCCATACCATCTGAGTCGGCCCTCACACAACTTGTCCCCAATGCTCGCCACCCCCACTTTATTCCTGATATAGTCATTTATCAAGCGATCTTTTCTTGTCTTCCCACACATCCATCTCAACATACACATTTCAGCCACATTCATCTTGTTGAGTCCTTGTTTCTTCACCGCCCAACATTCACTCCCATAGAGTATGGTTGGTCGTATAGCAGTTTTATAAAACTTGCTTTTTAGTCTAAGAGGGATCTTCTGATCACATAAAACTCCAGTTGCACTCCTCCATTTCAACCATCCTGCAGTGATCCTATGACAAACATCATTTTGGACATTGCCATCTTTTTGAATGATAGAGCCCAAGTAATGAAATTATCACATTTTGGTATATCGACTCTATCCAACTTGGCTCCACCATTTACACCACGAGATAGGCTGAAATTGCAATGCATATACTCAGTTTTGCTCCTACTAATCATCAATCCATTTGATTCCAATGCCTTTCTCCAAAGTTCAACTTTATCATTCAAACCATCTTTAGTTTTGTCAATCAATACAATATCATCAACAAATAACATACACTAAGGAACATCATCCTGAACATTCTTTGTCAACTCATCCATAACAAGAACAAAGAGATATGGGTTGAGTGTGGATCCTTAGTTTACCCCAACTGTGATGGGAAATGTTGGTGTCTCACCTCCAAGAGTCTCATACATGTCTTTAATCAAGTCAATGTATTTTGATTGGCACACCCTTTTTCCTCAAAACCATCCACAATACTTCTCTGGGTACTCGATCATAAGCCTTTTCTAAATCGATAAAAACCAAGTGAAGATCTCTTTTTCTTTCCCTATACTTCTTCATAAGCATCCTTATCAGAAAAATAGCATCTGTTGTTGATCTACCAGACATGAAACCAAATTGGTTGTTTGATATTTGTGTTATAGATCTTATCCTCTGCTCAATAATCCTCTCCCAAAGCTTCATTGTGTGACTCATCAACTAGATACCTCTGTTGTTTGTGCAGCTCTGAACATTACCTTTATTCTTGTAGATGGGGACTATAGTACTATTTCTCCATTCATCCGACATCTTCTTTGTCTTCATGAAACCTAATGAATCGTAACATACTTAAAACTCTATAAATAGGTGACAGATACCAATGTAAAGAGAAGCCTAGTTTCATTTCCACCTTCTTTCCATTGGAAGATGAGGAGTAGCGACACAAAAGGTGATATTGGAGGCAATTCAAAGGATGACGTTAAAGGAGGGAGTGCTAATCACTGAAAGTGATGGATCATTGGTGGTTTTCTAGTATGTAAGTTGTTCTAAGCATTGATCTCTTCTCTTTTCCCCATTTTCTCAATGTAAAGATCTTCGTTAACCAAATAATACATGGTTCTGACCATCAACATCTTTGTCTTCTACCTCCATCTGATGTTCTCGAGCTTGTTTTCTCACAGACGATCCGTTTATGACATGATCTTGAGGCTTGTGGCATGATTCAAGTTCCCATGAGCAGAGACCTGAGCTTAGTTGGTGGACAAACTCAGATCAATAATATATGATGAGATCTATGAGGGGGAAATCATCTTATAACCTTGATTCTGACTATACAACTCCAAAATGATGATGTTACACTATAAAATCTTGCTTTGTGATATTTGTGACATACTTGTTAAATTTGTATAGTGATTAGTAGTGATATAGATGCTTATTTAATGCCATGACATGTGATGTGGTATCATGCTAGTGAATAGAATGAGTGTGGTCGTGTAAGATAAGTGATATAATGGTGAAATTAAGGCACCAGACAGATCATTCTGCTCACATTATGATCTAAAGGATCGAGATGTGATTCATGAAAATTGTATTAGTTGTCATTTATAAACTCTGATAAGTTTTGTGATTGTTGTGAGATATTTAAATGACAAAATTAGGTTAATGAATAGTAACGACGATGAATCATGTGAAAATAATTAATTATCTTTGGATGATAGATGTCCTTGACACTTTAGAATCCTCACAAGAAGCATGTGAAGTGGGGAGGAGACTTTTAGAAAATATGGCATTAGATATGGCAAAGGAAACATAATTTCACTGCCATATTCTCCTTTGAAAGTAGACCACGTCAACAACTATGTATTAGGAAGGAAAGTTTTGCAAGACATATACATGGTCCTGGAGTAAATCCAATGATAATACTTGCTACAACGTGCTTCTTTCTCAAGTTCCACCTAGACAATTGTCGACGATAGTTTCTTGGTTCATCACCACAGACGGTGGTTGACTGCATCCTCCTAGTGGGTGTCAACGACCTCCTCACCTATGTAGTAGTCCACACAGACCATCGGAAACTCCTACTGTTCTACATGAATAGACAAGAAGGTGTTGTCTCTCCTAGTTAAAATGCTAGCATTGAATTGCTCTCACAATTCTCTCTCCCTTGTTGTTCCTCCCTTGGATGGGTAGAACTTGCTCGGGTTCTCACATTTTACCACAACTGTGAGAAGATAATGATTGTTAGAGCTTATTGTTGTGTCTCTAGAAAGCCTTGACTAGTCCTCTATTTATAGGAAGGCCATTCTCAATAGTTTTAGTTTGAGCGGGAGTTGAATAGACGGAATTTTATGGTTTTTTTGGAACCCGCAAATGTTGAACCGGTCAATTCACATATGAGTTGATAAGTTCAATCATTGAACCTACCATTTCATAATATTTCCCAATCACAATTTTATTGAAAATTAATATTCTATTAATATACAACATTATGTCAGCATCAATCTTTTATTCAATCGAATTGATCAACCAGACGGCCAGTTCACAACCTCAACTGGTCGGTCTAGACATTAGAGCTGATCAGTTCAGTTGTTGAACTAGTCTTGGTTCAAGTTGGCCTGATACTTGAATCGATCAGTTCAAAACTTAAACCAGTCACTTCACAGTCTAGTCAGTCAACTTTCAATCCTTCTTGTTTAAATTGAATACCTAAACACTTTAGTAATTAAGTTAAATATCATTCATGAATAAACTCCTATTCCAAGTGTATCCTATATGTGTGACCTTATAGGTTGCAAGTATGTTAGCAGTGTATGTCTATAACTAACTTATGACATCAGAAGCAATTAGTGGTATCTAGCAAGACATCATTGCAACCCAAGTAATTGGGAACTTGGAGAACAATGTCAACCAACAATCAGTGGTTGGTGACAAGTTATTGTATAGTTCCTTTGTCACTGATATCCAGATTAAACTCAAGGCATGAAATCATCATCCTCTTAACGTTGAATCCCTATTCCTTAAACTAGAGTAGAATGTTTGAGATATATGTAATCTCAATATTACATATTGAATTACATGACCATGGCCATGCATTTCTTTGTCTCGCTTATCAAGTGTCCATGATGTCATACTCATGTAGGAGGGACAAATCCCATGATTTCATACTCATGTAGGAGGGACAAATCCCATCTACATCATTCACAATAATCCCTATGTGTCACAATGCACCCAAGAACCACCTTTATGGCAACCGTTATTCAGGGTCACGATGGATGATGCCAAAGTACATCCAACGACATGTGACAAGTGATTTTAGGTCTCAGAACCACAATCACCATCATCACTATGAGAGATGAGTCTAACTACCAATCACAGTTTCCATGCATCACTCTCTAGGTGAATTTGTCTGATACACCATTCTCTAGCAAGTGTCTATGTGCTTGGTTTGATATCACATATCATGACCAATGACATTCTATCATCAACCAACAAAAACTCTAGTCTTAAGTGTTATTGTTGTCTATGATCCTTTCACAATAACATCTGACTAGGGACATAACAAGAATGTATATACTCTTAACATCCGTATGATCTCATTGTTCATGTACTCAATCTAAAGATAATCATTGGGTAATATCATCCTTTAGACATTTATTATGTTACATCATTATCTCATAACTGAATAAAACATAATAAATGAAAAATTGCCTTTATTATTAATTGAATCGTTTACAAGATATGTCATTACAATTATCATATGATTGGCTCTCTGGGCATACATACCAAAAAAACTACTACTTGTACTTAGAGTTCACCCATGAACTTAATCCCAAGTGATCGAACATGACCTTCATGCGTATGTTGTGAAAGTTCTTTTGTCAAGGGGTCACCAACATTGCTTTTAGTTGATACTCTACAAATCTTCACATCTCCTTATTGTATGATCTATCTTATGAGATGGAACTTTTGTTGTGTGTTCTTGGGAAGCTGATGTGATCTGGGTTCCTTAGCTTGTGCAATATCTTCATTGTTTCCACAATATAGCTCAATTGCATCGTTGATGCTTGGAACCACCCCAAGATCAGAAATGAACTTCTTGATCCAAGCAACCTTTGTTGCTGCATTGGATGCAAAAATATACTTGACCTCTATTATAGAATCCACAACTGTTTCTTTCTTGGAACTCTTCCAGATTACAAATCTATTTTTTATGCAAAACACAAATCCAGGCTACGATTTGTAGTCATCTTTGTCATTTTGGAAGCTTGCATCAGTTTAAACCTTTATCACCAACTCTTCCTCACCACCATAGACAAGGAACTGATCCTTAGTTCTTCTCAAGTACTTAAGGATATTCTTCATGGAATTATAATGAGCTTCACCTAGATTCAAGTGATATCTGCTCGACATGCTCAAGGCAAACAAGACATATGGACTAGTACATAACATTGCATATATAATATATCCAATTGTATATGCGTATGGAATCTTACTCATGTGTTCCCATTCTTCACAATAATTGGGACATTGAGCTCTAGAAATAGTAACACCATGAGACATTGGAAGATTTCTTCTCTTCAAGTTCTCCATGTTGGACCTCTTCAATACTTTGTCAATGTATGTTCTCTGACTTAGCCCAACAAGTCTTCTATATAAATCTCTATAGATCTTGATTCCTAAGATATAATATGTTTCACCTAAGTCCTTAATAGGGTCTTTACCTTCTGCAAAGTAGGGATGTCATTCCCCATCAATAATATGTCATCCACATACAATATGAGGAATACAATCATGCTCCCACTAACTATCTTGTAAACACACATCTTCATTTTGACTAAAGCCCAACTCTTTGACCGTTTCATCAAATCTATGATTCCAACTTTGGGATGCTTGCTTCAATCCATAGATTGACCTTTGTATCTTATAGACTTTATTTGCATCCTTTGGATTTATAAAGTCCTTAGGTTGTGATATGTACACATCCTCAATAAGATTCCCATTAAGGAATGTAGTTTTAACGTCCATCTGCCAAATATAATAGTCATAATAAGTTGAAATGACAAGCATGATCATGATAGACTTAACCATGGAAACTAGAGAAAATGTTTCGTCATAGTAAATACCCTAAACTTGTCTAAAACCCTTTCCAACCAATATACCTTTTTAAGTTTGTACATTACCATCCATGTCAGTCTTCTTCTTGAAGACCCATGTGCACCTGATGGGTTTTACCCCTTCAAGTGGATACAAAAAGGTTCACACCTTACGATTACATGGATTCCATCTTAGATGTCATGGCCTCAATCCATTTCTCAGACTCTGGTCAATTTACAACTTTTAGGTAGGTTGTTGGATCATCATCAATGACCAACTCATTGCCTTCTTGAGTCACAAAATAACCAAATCTATCTGGCCCAAGACATGTCCTACTAGATCTGCGAGGTTCACGTGTCACATGAGGATTTTGAGATTCCATAATAGTTTGTGACTCTCTATGTCCTTACTGGATCTCTATAGATTCAATGGTTTGTTATTGGTCTCGAACCTTTTTGAGTTCTCTTTCCTCCCATTGATTCGTTTGGAAATAAATTCCTTTCCTGGGAATGCAACATCTTTGGTAACAAACACTTTGTTGTCAGATGGGTTATATGAGTAGTATCCCTTAGTTTCTTTGGGATATCTAGAAAAATAACATTTATCTGATTTAGGGCCAAACTTTTCAAGAAACATTTTCTTGACATATGCTTCACACCCCCAAATCCTCATAAAATACATTTTGGGACACTTCCCAATCCATATCGCATATGGTGTCTTTTGAACCGATTTAGATGGTATGCAGTTTAATGTAAACGTTGTGCTTTCTAGAGCATTACCCCATAAGGAAGTCGTAAGATCAACAAAACTCATCATTGATTGCACCTTACCTAGAAATATGTGATTCCTTCTTTTTGATACACCGTTGTGTTGTGGTGTTCCAGGTGGAATCCATTGTGATCCAACACCACGATCTCGTACAAGGTCCTAAAACTCTTGGCTTAAGTATTCTCCACGTCGATTAGAATGAAGTGTCTTAATACTTTTTCCAAGTTGGTTATGTACTTCATTCATTAAATTCTTGAATTTTATAAGAGTTTCCGACTTGTAATTCATTAGGTAAACATAACCATACCTACTAAAGTCATCATTAAAGGTAGTGAAGTACCGATAACCACCTCTAGTATTTGTTCTAAAAGGGTAGTGTACATCAATATGTATGAGTCCTAATAGAACACTAGCCCTCTCACTATTGCCACTAAAAGGAGTCATTGTCATCTTACCCAACAAAAAGATTCACATCTTTATTAATTCAAAATCAAAAGAGTCTAGATAACCATCTTTATGGAGTCTAGAGATGTGATTCTCATTGATGTGCCCTAGACGATGATGCTAAAGGTATGTTTTATTTGAGTTATCAAGTTTTAATCTTTTGATATTAATGCTATAAACTTTTGTCTTAAGATCCAGCAAATAAAGACCATAAGACATTGGGGCACTGTCATAAAAGATCTCATATTTTAAAATAGAATATTTACCATTCTTTATATGAAATTCATATCCATCCTTGTCCATACAAGATTCAGAGATAATGTTACTATTTATGGCAGGTATAAAATAAAATTTCTTTAACTATATTACAAGCCCATGGGCAGAGATAAATTATAGGTTCCAACTGCAGTGGCCGCAACTCTTGCTCCATTTTCAACACGTAGTTCAACCCCGCCCTTCCGTAAAGGTTTACTTCTTTTTAGATCCTATATATTCAAGCATAACTGAGATCCACATCTGATATCTAGTACTCAATATGAATATGTAGATAAATTTATATCAATAACATATATGCCCAAAGTGGAGATCTCTATCCCATCCTTCTTCTACCTCAGTTCCTCCAGGTAGAGAGGGAAATTGCTCTTTAATGTCCACGCTAGCGACAATGGTGGCAGTTGCCTCCCTTGTTCACCCCTCACTTTGCTTTAAGTTAAAAAGACTTGGGCTTCTATCTAGCTTTAGAACTCTTCTTAGCTTTGCCTTTTCCCTTTGGCTTCCCTTTTATTCTAATCATCATCACAGACTTGGGCTTGTCTTTCTTCATTTGCACTTCAGTTGTTCTCAATATTCCAAGTAATTCTGACATCAACTTGTCAAAATAATTTATGTTGTAGTTCATGACAAACAAAATGTATGACTATGACAGTGACTACAGAATCACATCAGTGGCCAACTCTTGACCCAAGGGAAATCCCAGTCTAGCAAGGTTCGCCACATACCCAATAAGCTTGAGTACACGTGGACCTATTGGATCTCCTTCTACCATGTTACACTTGAAAAATGCCTTGGAGACATCATATCTCTAAAGTCTTTCCTAATCTTAGTACATGTTCTTAAGATGTGTTACCATTTGTGACAAAGTGGAATTTAGCATTATTATGAATTAATTACTATTTCACCCTCCTTATGCTCCACTCATGGTCCCAAATTATTTTTCTTATTTTCAAAATCAATGTTGAGACTCAAATTCGAAATATGGTGACCAATGTGGACTTTATACACATTATAACACCTTAAATTTGATTAATTCATCACTTTGTCCAAAGAAGCAAATTTGTCCAACAAACTTCATTTTCTGGTTCTCAAACTTTTTCTAAAGGTTCTCTACATTTTTGTGAATCTATGGTCCAAAAATCATGTCATTTGGACATTTCTAAGATTTACTGTGAATTCTTGAAGTTTTGTGGTAAAAACCCCTTTTAAATTGCCATTTTATTGGCTTTTCCATGTCACCGATCCAAGGCATGGATGGGGGGCGATCTGTGCCCTTCGATGCACCCTCCCACGGACCAGGGCACAATCTAATGGCCTGGGAGTTATCTTCAACCTCCCGCTAATTGCGGGGAGGAGTAATTACGACCCCAAAGGCGCAATCAGCCATAAACAACCATGATTCGAAATTCTAATCGAGCCAAAAATGGTCTCCTTGCAATTTGGCACTCAACGAGCCCTAATTTGACCACCTTTATTGGGTTGTTACTCTCTCCCAGTGAGTCCCTCACCTTCCCTTCTCTCTTCGGCGGCCATGGTTGCTGCCCCAACCTCAGTTAGCCCTAAGATCTACCCTCGGTGCTATAAAAGCAACCCGCAAGGATGACCTTCACTCCAGATTTCTAGAAGGCTTGTTAATGATCACCATCAAGATCCCAAATGCCCTTATTTTGCCTCCCCGACCTCCTTTCTGCTGGTGCGGCACCGCCGCCTAGCCCGGTAGGGCGTCCTGCCTCCTCGCTCCCTCTCCTCTCTCTAAGACCACCCACGACTTCGTAAGAGGCCGCCGAAGCCGAGCGGCACGTCAGCCGTATCTCTCACCCAATCCTGCTCCTGGAGTCACTCCACACCGGCGAGCCCCTCTGCCTTATTCTTGGACTCGCACGGGGCTTTACCCGAAGTCTATGCGAAGAAGAAAGGATCCTGGACCGGTCGGTTCATAGAGGAAAACCACTCGGTCCAACCAGCCCAACCACATTTGGACCAGCTAATAGATGGATTGAACTAGACCTTTGAGATAACAAGACGTGGACCTACGTGGCTCGATCTCATACATTCCTTGTGCATCCAACGGTCATCTTTTTCTTCCGAAATAATGTATTTTGCTCATCTATGACAAATAATCATTTAAATACCCAAATCGTGTTTAACTCGTAGAAAATGCATCCTAGCTCCAAAAATGATGTATAAGTAGTCTATTTTGATCAGAAAAATCAAATGGATCGTTTAAAAATACTTTTGAAACCTGATTCCAAATGTCATTCATTGATATAATTAAATATTGGTCTATTTCTTAGTTACTTGGTCTAAATGACTCTATTTGGTGATTAGACTTTGGTAACATTATATCTGATTTGATATCTATTTTGAGACTGTAAAATCAGACTTGACCTATTTTTTGACTTGATTCAACCTTGAATATGATGGTGCCATATTAATATTATACTTGATCTAAATCTTGTGGCATATCTTGATCCATTGACCTAAAAACTTGATCTCTGTTGTACTCATTATACTAATCAGAACTTGATCCAATCTTGAACACCAATTATGTTAAGTATCATGATGATGATCTAGAAACATGAATGATGACTCAAATATTGATGATAATAATTAGGGTTAGCAAAGATATTCCTAAAATACCTAGGTAGATCATCCATCCTCGAATATGCTTGACACTTGAGTAAATATTGAAATCTTGATATAATGTTGACTATAAATGAATGATCTATCTTAGGGATGAATATGATTGGAAAACCCTAATCTGGTGTACTTGGTATTGGTGTATAATATGATCTTGACCCTCGATCCATATCTTGATTTATCTAGGAACTACTTGAGACCCTGATCTTCTACTCTTGTTGATTTATACACAAAATCTTCAGTGAAGGGTACGCTATTATATAACTCCTCCTTTATTGTATTGAAGATACTTTTATGTATCTCTTGACCATATGCTTGGCTATTTACTTGGATGAGCTACTGTTCCCTATGATCAGTCTTCTATTTTTCTATACTATATTTTGAAAATTGTGAAAACATAAATCGCATGCCCATTATGACTTCCCATATATTGATAATGATAGTGATATCGATAATGTTGATAATGTTGATATTGAGTGCAACAAACCCCTCATTTGGAGGTGGGACTTGTACATTGGCTTCCTATGTTCCTATGGTGAGAAGGATCCTACTGACATTCCCCATCGTGTTGGGGAAACAGAGTCACACAAAATATATAAGCATGCTTCTCGAATTACAACATAATGGGAACTCGTAATAAAAGTTGAATTGCTTGAAAAACTTGTCGAATAAATGTTGGTTCTGCAAATTGCTTGTTATTCTTTGAATATAGGTCCTGCCAGGTATACTTATTTTCTTATAAAGTGTTTTACTTGATTTTGATAGTGTACCGTGAAATTGCATGATTGTGTCTTGATTTTCTTGATTTTAGGCAATACAAATGGAATACTGAATATGATCGCTTCCGCACTATACACTCTGATGACAAAGATAAATCAGATATATCTCCATATTGGGTTAGTTTGTTTTTTTTAATTATCCAGATTTTGAGTTATTTATTTCTTATTGTATATGCCAATGTGAATGATCCTATTGGGCCACTCAGGGATGGGCACTTCAATCCTTTTTCTACTGTCTAGGCAGTGGGATTGGGATTGGGGTAAGAACAGTTCTGTGACAGTTGGTATCAGAGATTTCACACTCCCATATACTTTAAGTAAACAATTTCTCAAGTCTCTTACACCCAAGAAACCCTAAGTCCATAATGGTGAAAATTGAGGTGTCTAGGCTCAGGATCCTGACATAATTTCTCCTATCCGTCTTCACGGTGGCTGAGATCCCTCGCTCTACCTGGCCTTAATTGATCCAAAACTGGACCTAAAGGTTCTCTTGTGAATCCCTAGAGAGTCTTCTAGCATCTCATCTCTTCTTTAAGGACTACCCAAGCCACCCATGTAGATGAAAGTTATGTAGTCTTCTAATCCCATCATGTGGTCCTTCTCGTTACCTTTTGCCACATGATGTCTCGATTATGGGTAGCTTATGCATGGGAAAAATGAATATCACTAAATTTTGAAAGATGATACAATGATCTAACCTTAGTATGAAAACTCAATTTTGATCAATGAAAATTTTGAAATGAAATACTCATGCTTGACCCTTCATGAAAAACCCAATTTAATAAAAAATTAGACTACATGCTCCCTATGTTTGAGGTAAACTGTAAAAATTATGATTTGGTGAAATAAGGGTGACTTCAAATTTATACCTCATTGTTGATGAGGTCTCGATTTGATTAATATCCATGTTGCCCTATTGTTGATTAAACCTCAAACATAGTTAAGCAAACTCTTTTTCCCAATTTGATGCCCATCATGGCTATGCTATCAAATTGACTAATTCTAGGACTCACAAAACCATGATGTAAGACTATGATGCAAAAAGTTGTTCCCTATTGACTATTGATGCCTTTTTTCAATTTTGATTTTGATAAGATGATTATGGGCCTAGATTTTTCACTAATTCCTTGAATGCCAAATTCAAATCCTCGATTTCCAAATTTTATCACTACCTTGATCATGAAAGGAAAGGAATACAAATCTTGACATTATTGCCCTATTATCTTGAAATTTTGATGTTATGACCTTATAAAACATGCTTTAACCATTGATACTCTCCCTTTTTGAATAAGCTCAATGGATAATGACTAATGTCAGCAATGTGCTAGATTAGGGTGGTAGTTGACTCCCCTAACCTAGGGCACATCCATATTTTGACTACCTCTAAATTTTCATAATGTTGATTATTTAGAGTTTGGAAAAGTATCCCTTTTCACCCGATTTGGATTGGTTGACCTTAGCCTAAATAGGTTAAACCCAATGTTGATACTCGATCTTGAATATTGATTTGATAATTGATATATGAAAATGTTGACTATAGCTTGTGGTTGACTTCCTACATAGACCTAGGTGTAATCACTCATCGACCTTGGATACAATGATAATGAAATCTTGATATGTTGCTCGAATATTGCTTAAAAATTGTTGCTTAATATTGAATATAGATGAGTGATCTTCCCCAAGGTCTAAATAGGAATCTAAACCCTAGCATCAAAATTTTGGACCTATAACTTTTTATGTTTAAAATCTCAACTCTTGATATTGATTAATGGACTTGTGACTGATGATTATCAGATCTCAATAATGATACAAATCCTATGTTCACATTATTTGGATCTACAAATCATACTAGATATATGATTAATGACTTCAAAATCCCAAAATTTGAAATTTTTGAAATGATGACAATTTTGACTTCTTGACTTATGACTTAGGGTTTAGCTCTTATTAGGACTAGGATGGGACCTCCCATTGATATTGAGCTCAAAAACCATGATATTTAAAGTATGATGTTGTCTCAAAATGTTGAAATGTGAAATCTCAAATCATGGATGTATAACCCCACCTAGGCCAATGTAGAGTCTAGGACCTTGAGATATTGGGATTGAAAGTCACCTTGTACACTTGAACTCTATTTGTTTGACCTAAAATATGATCTCTCCAAATTTGTGAACAATAGGATGCTTTCCCTATTTGTGACTCATATGATGACCTTGAATAATATATGCATTGACCTTGATACTCAATTGCTCGATGGTAAATGATATTGATACCAATTTTGGTTATGATATGGAACATGGAAATTCAATTATGATTATTGGATCACTTGAAAATTGAGGACATCTATTTGATTTTATACTTAAGGATACCCCAATATTTGAGGAAATTACTTAGGTTGAATAATCCCAATGTTTTAGGTTGTTTTGAATTTTGGGGACAAAATTCCTTTTCAAGGAGGGAAGGATGTGACAAAGTGGAATTTAGCATTATTATGAATTAATTACTCTTTCACCCTCCTTATGCTCCACTCATGGTCCCAAATTACTTTTCTTATTTTCAAAATCAATGTTGAGACTCAAATTCGAAATATGGTGACCAATGTGGACTTTATACACATTATAACACCTTAAATTTGATTAATTCATCACTTTGTCCAAAGAAGCAAATTTTTCAATAAAACTTCATTTTCTGGTTCTCAAACTTTTTCTAAAGGTTCTCTACATTGTTATGAATCTATGGTCCAAAAATCATGTCATTTGAACATTTCTACGATTTACTGTGAATTCTTGAAGTTTTATGGTAAAACCCCCTTTTAAATTTCCGTTTTATTGGCTTTTCCATGTCACCTATACAAGGCATGGATCCGGGGGTGATTTTTGCCCTTGGATGAACCCTCCCATGGACCAGGGCATGATCTAATGGCCTCAGAGTTATCTTCAACCTCCTGTTGATTGCGGGGAGGAGTAATTGCAACCCCAAAGGCGCAATCAGCCATAAACAACCTCGATTTGAAATTATAATCGAGCCAAAATGGTCTCCTTGCAATTTGCCGCTCAACGAGCCCTAATTTGACCACCTTTATTGGGTTGTTACTCTCTCCCAGCGAGTCCCTCACCTTCCCTTCTCTCTTCGGCGGCCATGGTTGCTGCCCCAACCTCGGTTAGCCCTAAGATCTACCCTCGGTGCTATAAAAGCAACCCCCATGGACGACCTTCACTCCAGATTTCTAGAAGGCTTGCTAATGATCACCATCATGATCCCAAATGCCCTTATTTTGCCTCCCCGACCTCCTTGCTGCTGGTGCAGCACCACCGCCTAGCCCAGTTGGGTGTCCTGCCTCCTCGCTCTGTCTCCTCTCTCTAAGACCACCCACGACTTCGCAAGAGCTCACCGAAGCCGAGCAGAACGTTAGTCGTATCTCTCACCCAATCCTGCTCCTGGAGTCACTTCACACCAGAGAGCCCCTCTGCCATGTTCTTGGACTAACACGGGGCTTTAGACGGAGTCTGTGTGAAAAAGAAAGGATCCTGGACCGGTCGGTTCATAGAGAAAAACCACTCGGTCCAACCAGCCCAACCACATTTGGACTAGCTCATAGATGGATTGAACCAGACCTTTGAGATAACAAGACGTGGACCTACATGGCTCGATCTTAGATGTTCCTTGTGCATCCAACAGTCATCTTTTTTTCCGAAATAAGGTATTTTTCTCATCTCTGACAAATAATCATTTAAATACCCATATCTTGTTTAACTTGTAGAAAATGCATCCTGACTCCAAAAATGATGAATAAGTAGTCCATTTTAATCAAAAAAATCCAATGGATCATTTAAAAATACTTTTGAAACCTGATTCTAAATGACACTCATTTATATAATTAAATATTGATCTATTTCTTAGTTACTTGGTCTAAATGACTCTATTTGGTGATTAGACTTTGGTAACATTATATCTGATTTGATATCTATTTTGAGACTGTAAAATCAAACTTGACCTATTTGTTGACTTGATTCAACCTTGAATATGATGGTGCCATCTTAATATTATACTTGATCTAAATCTTGTGGCATATCTTGATCTATTGACCTAAAAACTTGATCTCTGTTTTACTCATTATAATAATCAGAACTTGATCTAATCTTGAACACCAATGATGATAAGTATCATGATGATGATCTAGAAACTTGAATGATGACTCAAATATTGATGATAATAATTACGGTTAGCAAATATATTCCTAAAATACCTAGGTAGATCATCCATCCTAGAATATGCTTGACACTTGAGTAAATATTGAAATCTTGATATAATGTTGACTATAAATGAATGATCTACCTTAGGGATGAATAGGATTGGAAAACCCTAATCTGGTGTACTTGGTATTGGTGTATAATATGATCTTGACCCTCGATCCATATCTTGATTTATCTAGGAACTACTTGAGACCCTTATCTTCTACTCTTGTTGATTTATACACAAAATCTTCGGTGAAAGGTACACTATTATATAACTCCTCCTTGATTGTATTGAAGATACTTTTATGTATCTCTGGACTGTATGCTTGGCTATTTACTTGGATGAGCTACTGTTCCCTATGATTAGTCTTCTATTTTTCTATACTATATTTTGAAAATTGTGAAAACATAAATTGCATGCCCATTATGACTGCCCGTATATTGATAATGATGGTGATATTGATAATGTTGATAATGTTGATATTGAGTACAACAACCCCCTCATTTGGAGGTGGGACTTGTACATTGGCTTCCTATGTTCCTATGGTGAGAAGGAGCCTAGTGACCTTCCCCCTCGCGTTGGGGTAACAGAGTCACACAAAATATATAAGCATGCTTCTCGAATTACAACATAATGGGAACTCGTAATAAAAGTTGAATTTCTTAAAAAACTTGTGGAATAAATGTTGGTTCTGCAAATTGCTTATTATTCTTTGAATATAAGTCCTGCCAAGTATACTTATTTTCTTATAAAGTGTTTTACTTGATTTTGATAGCGTACCGTGCAATTGCATGATTGTGTCTTGATTTTCTTGATTTTAGGCAATACAAATGGAATACTGAATATGATCGCTTCTGCACTATACACTCTGATGATAAAGATAAATCAGATATATCTCCATATTGGGTTAGTTTTTTTTTTAATTATCTAGTTTTTGAGTTATTTATTTCTTATTGTATATGCCAGTGTGAATGATCCTATTGGGCCACTCAGGGACGGGTGCTTCAATCCTTTTTCTACTGTCTAGGAAGTGGGATTGGGATTGGGGTAAGAACAGTTCCGTGACACCATCTCAATCACATCCATGTTCTCATGTTGTCTCTATCATAGTTCATTCAACACATGATTAGGCACTTGACATCAATGATGCCTTTGAAGGGCTTCTTGTAAGCATCCCTGTCATCCTTAGGCATAATGGGAGCAGGTTCATCTGGCTCTGGTGTTTCTAGGACATAGAGCTTATGCTCCTATGTGAGAACAATTTTCAGCGTCCTAAACTAGTCATGAAAAATATTTCCATTCAACTTGTCCTTATCAAGGACTAATTGCCAGGACAACATGTTATCGGTTGACATTTGATTCTACAAGAAACATTTGTAGTTTTTTAAAACACTTTTGATTTGATTTGATTAAGACAAAATTTGACAATGTTTGATTAGGAATTTAATTAATTATCATTCCCACAATTTTGTTCAAATCGATATCCCTCACATATAAATTCAAAATATTGCAGTGTACAATCTTCTAGCAAGAAAAGATCTATTTTTCATCGAATCATGAGTCAGTTTTGGTTGATCACCCACAACTTGACTATTTAGGTAGGTAACTTTTGCCAATTACATCTAAATGCAACTCTTAGATAGACGGTTTGCACAACTCCTTATCACAATGATCTCCATACTTCTAGATACTTAATCTCATTAAGATCACCTAGTTAAGTCTGACCCAAAAGTCAACACGATAGTAATGCACACTACTTTGTAGACCCACATAACTACCATCACACTTCCATGAGATGGACAACACATCACGCTTTGATATAATTAAATATTGATCTATTTCTTAGTTACTTGGTCTAAATGACTCTATTTGGTGATTAGACTTTGGTAACATTATATCTGATTTGATATCTATTTTGAGACTGTAAAATCAGACTTGACCTATTTGTTGAATTGATTCAACCTTGAATATGATGGTGCCATCTTAGTATTATACTTGATCTAAATCTTGTGGCATATCTTGATCTATTGACCTAAAAACTTGATCTCTGTTTTACTCATTATACTAATCAAAACTTGATCTAATCTTGAACACCAATGATGTTAAGTATCATGATGATGATCTAGAAACTTGAATGATGACTCAAATATTGATGATAATAATTAGGGTTAGCAAATATATTCCTAAAATACCTAGGTAGATCATCCATCCTCGAATATGCTTGACACTTGAGTAAATATTGAAATCTTGATATAATGTTGACTATAAATGAATGATCTACCTTAGGGATGAATAGGATTGGAAAACCCTAATCTGGTGTACTTGGTATTGGTGTATAATATGATCTTGACCCTCGATCCATATCTTGATTTATCTAGGAACTACTTGAGACCTTGAACTTCTACTCTTGTTGATTTATACACAAAATCTTCAGTGAAAGGTACGCTATTATATAACTCCTCCTTGATTGTATTGAAGATACTTTTATGTATCTCTTGACCATATGCTTGGCTATTTACTTGGATGAGCTACTATTCCCTATGATTAGTCTTCTATTTTTCTATACTATATTTTGAAAAATGTGAAAACATAAATTGCATGCCCATTATGACTGCCCGAATATTGATAATGATGGTGATATTGATAATGTTGATATTGAGTACAACAACCCCCTCATTTGGAGGTGGGACTTGTACATTGGCTTCCTATGTTCCTATGGTGAGAAGGAGCCTAGTGACCTTCCTCATCGTGTTGGGGTAATAGAGTCACAAAAAATATATAAGCATGCTTCTCGAATTACAACATAATGGGAACTCGTAATAAAAGTTGAATTGCTTGAAAAACTTGTCGAATAAATGTTGGTTCTGCAAATTGCTTGTTATTATTTGAATATAGGTCCTGCCAAGTATACTTATTTTCTTATAAAGTGTTTTACTTGATTTTGATATCATATCGTGCAATTGCATGATGGTGTCTTGATTTTAGGCAATACAAATGGAATATTGAATATGATCGCTTCTGCACTATACACTTTGATGACAATTATAAATTAGATATCTCTCCACATTGGGTTAGTTAGTTTTTTTTAATTATCTAGTTTTTGAGTTATTTATTTCTTATTGTATATTCCAGTGTGAATGATCCTATTGGGCCACTCAGGGATGGGCGCTTCAATCCTTTTTCTATTGTCTAGGCAGTGGGATTGGGATTGGGGTAAGAACAATTCCGTGACAGTTGGTATCAGAGCTTTCACACTCCCATATACTTTAAGTAAATAATTTCTCAAGTCTCTTACACCCAAGAAACCCTAAAGTCCATAATGGTGAAAATTGAGGTGTCTTGGCTCGGGGTCCTGACATAATTTCTCCTATCCGTCTTCACGGTGGCTGAGATCCCCCCCTCTACCTGGCCTTAATTGATCCAAAACTGGACCTAAAGGTTCTCTTGTGTATCCCTAGAGAGTCATCTAGCATCTCATCTCTTCTTTAAGGACTACCCAAGCCACCCATGTAGATGAAAATTATGTAGTCTTCTCATCCCATCATGTGGTCCTTCTCATTACCTTTTGCCACATGATGTCTCGATTATGGGTAGCTTATGCATGGGAAAAATGAATATAACTAAATTTTGAAAGTTGATACAATGATCTGACCTTAGTATGAAAACTCAATTTTGATCAATGAAAACTTTGAAATGAAATACTCATGCTTGACCCTTCATGAAAAACCCAATTTAATCAAAAATTAGACTACATGCTCCCTATGTTTGAGGTAAACTGTAAAAATTATGATTTGGTGAAATAAGGGTGACTTAAAATTTATACCTCATTGCTGATGAGGTCTCGATTTGATTAATATCCATGGTTCCCTATTGTTGATTAAACCTCAAACATAGTTAAGCAAACCCTTTTTCCCAATTTGATGCCCATCATGACTAATTCTAGGACTCACAAAACCATGATGTAAGACTATGATGCAAAAAGTTGTTCCCTATTGACTATTGATGCCTTTTTGCAATCTCGATTTTGATAAGATGATTATGGGCCTAGATTTTGCATTAATTCCTTGAATGCCAAATTCAAATCCTCAATTTCCAAATTTTATCACTACCTTGATCATGAAAGGAAAGGAATACAAATCTTGACATTATTTCCCTATTATCTTGAAATTTTGATGTTATGACCTTATAAACATGCTTTAACCATTGATACTCTCCCTTTTTGAATAAGCTCAATGGATAATGACTAATGTCAGCAATGTGCTAGATTAGGGTGGCATTTGACTCATGACTCCCCTAACCTAGGGCACATCCATATTTTGACTACCTCTAAATTTTCATAATGTTGATTATTTAGAGTTTGGAAAAGTATCCCTTTTCACCCGATTTGGATTGGTTGACCTTAGCCTAAATAGGTTAAACCCAATTTTGATACTCAATCTTGAATATTGATTTGATAATTGATATATGAAAATGTTGACTATAGCTTGTGGTTGACTTCCTACATAGACCTAGGTGTAATCATTCATCAACCTTGGATACAATGATAATGAAATCTTGATATGTTGCTCAAATATTGCTTGAAAATTGTTGCTTAAAATTGAATATAGATGAGTGATCTTCCCCAAGGTCTAAATAGGAATCTAAACCCTAGCTTCAAAATTTTGGACGTATAACTTTTTATGCTTAAAATCTCGACTCTTGATATTGATTAATGGACTTGTGACTCATGATTATTAGATATAAATAATGATACAAATCCTATGTTCACATTATTTGGATCTACAAATCATACTAGATATATGATAATGACTTCAAAATCCCAAATTTTGAAATTTTTGAAATGATGACAATTTTGACTTCTCGACTTATGACTTAGGGTTTAGCTCTTATTAGGACTAGGGTGGGACCTCCCATTGATATTGAGTTCAAAAACCATGATATTGAAAGTATGATGTTGTCTCAAAATGTTGAAATGTGAAATCTAAAATCATGGATGTATAACCCCACCTAGGCCAATGTAGAGTCTAGGACCCTGAGATATTGGGATTGAAAGTCACCTTGTACACTTGAACTCTATTTGTTTGACCTAAAATATGATCTCTCCAAATTTGTGAACAATAGGATGCTTTCCCTATTTGTGACTCATATGATGACTTTGAATAATATATGCATTGACCTTGACACTCAATTGCTCGATGATAAATGATATTGATACCGATTTTGGTTATGATATGGAACATGGAAATTCAATTATGATTATTGGATTACTTGAAAATTGAGGACATGATTTTGATTTTATACTTAAGGATACCCCAATATTTGAGGAAATTACTTAGGTTAAATAATCCCAATGTTTTAGGTTGTTTTGAATTTTGTGGACAAAATTCCTTTTTAAGGAGGGAAGGATGTGCAAAGTGGAATTTAGCATTATTATGAATTAATTACTCTTTCACCCTCCTTATGCTCCACTCATGGTCCCAAATTATTTTTCTTATTTTCAAAATCAACGTTGAGACTCAAATTCAAAATATGGTGACCAATGTGAACTTTATACACATTATAACACCTTAAATTTGATTAATTCATCACTTTGTCCAAAGAAGCAAATTTGTCCATCAAACTTCATTTTATGGTTCTCAAACTTTTTCTAAAGGTTCTCTACATTTTTGTGAATCTATGGTCCAAAAATCATGTCAGTTGAACATTTGTACGATTTACTGTGAATTCTTGAAGTTTTATGGTAAAAACCCCTTTTAAATTGCCATTTTATTGGCTTTTCCGTGTCACTGATCCAAGGCATGGATTCGGGGGCGATATGTGCCCTTGGATGCACCCTCCCATGGACCAGGACACGATCTAATGGCCTGGGAGTTATCTTCAACCTCCCACTGATTGCGGGGAGGAGTAATTGCGACCCCAAAGGCACAATCAACCATAGACAACCTCAATTCAAAATTTTAATCGAGCCAAAATGGTCTCCTTGCAATTTGGTGCTCAACGAGCCCTAATTTGACCACCTTTATTGGGTTGTTACTCTCTCCCAGTGAGTCCCTCACCTTCCCTTCTCTCTTCGGCGGCCATGGTTGCTTCCCCAACCTCGGTTAGCCCTAAGATCTACTCTCAGTGATATAAAAGCAACCCCCATGGACGACCTTCACTCCATATTTCTAGAAGGCTTGCTAATGATCACCATCATGATCCCAAATGCCCTTATTTTCCCTCCTTGATCTCCTTGCTTCTGGTGAAGCACCACCGCCTAGCCCAGTTGGGCGTCCTGCCTCCTCACTCCCTCTCCTCTCTCTAAGACCACCCACGACTTCACAAGAGCTCGCCGAAGCCAGGCGGCACGTCAGCCGTATCTCTCACCCAATCCTGCTCCTGGAGTCACTCCACACCAGCGAGCCCCTCTGCCCTGTTCTTGGACTCACACGGGGCTTTAGACGGAGTCTGTGTGAAGAAGAAAGGATCCTGGACCGGTCGGTTCATAGAGAAAAACCACTCGGTCCAACCAGCCCAACCACGTTTTAACCAGCTAATAGATGGATTGAACCAGACCTTTGAGATAACAAGAAGTGGACCTACGTGGCTCGATCTCAGACGTTCCTTGTTCATCCAACAGTCATCTTTTTCTTCTGAAATAAGGTATTTCAGCTCATCTCTGACAAATAATCATTTAAATACCCAGATCTTGTTTAACTTGTAGAAAATGCATCCTGACTCCAAAAATGATGAATAAGTAGTCCATTTTGATCAGAAAAATCCAATGGATCGTTTAAAAATACTTTTGAAACCTTATTCCAAATGAAACTTATTGATATAATTAAATATTGATCTATTTCTTAGTTACTTGGTCTAAATGACTCTATTTGGTGATTAGACTTTGGTAACATTATATCTGATTTGATATCTATTTTGAGACTGTAAAATCAGACTTGACCTATTTGTTGACTTGATTCAACCTTGACTATGATGGTGCCATATTAATATTAAACTTGATCTAAATCTTGTGGCATATCTTGATCTATTGACTTAAAAACTTGATCTCTGTTTTACTCATTATACTAATCAGAACTTGATCTAATCTTGAACACCAATGATGTTAAGTATCATGATGATGATCTAGAAACTTGAATGATGACTCAAATATTGATGATAATAATTACGGTTAGCAAATATATTCCTAAAATACCTAGGTAGATCATCCATCCTCGAATATGCTTGACACTTGAGTAAATATTGAAATCTTGATATAATGTTGACTATAAATGAATGATCTACCTTAGGGATGAATAGGATTGGAAAACCCTAATCTGGTGTACTTGGTATTGGTGTATAATATGATCTTGACCCTCGATCCATATCTTGATTTATCTAGGAACTTCTTGAGACCCTGATCTTCTACTATTGTTGATTTATACACAAAATCTTCAATGAAAGGTACACTATTATATAACTCCTCCTTGATTGTATTAAAGATACTTTTATGTATCTATTGACTATATGATTGGCTATTTACTTGGATGAGCTACTGTTCCCTATGATTAGTCTTCTATTTTTCTATACTATATTTTGAAAAATGTGAAAACATAAATTTCATGCCCATTATGACTGCCCGTATATTGATAATGATGGTGATATTGATAATGTTGATAATGTTGATATTGAGTACAACAACCCCCTCATTTGGAGGTGGGACTTGTACATTGGCTTCCTATGTTCCTATGGTGAGAAGGAGCCTAGTGACCTTCCCCATCGCGTTGGGGTAACAAATTCACACAAAATATATAAGCATGCTTCTCGAATTACAACACAATGGGAACTCGTAATAAAAGTTGAATTTCTTGAAAAGCTTGTGGAATAAATGTTAGTTCTACAAATTGCTTATTGTTCTTTGAATATAAGTCCTGCCAAGTATACTTATTTTCTTATAAAGTGTTTTACTTTATTTTTATAGCGTACCGTGCAATTGCATGATTGTGTCGTGATTTTCTTGATTTTAGGCAATACAAATGGAATATTGAATATGATCGCTTCCGCACTATACACTCTGATGACAAAGATAAATCAGATATATCTCCATATTGGGTTAGTTTGTTTTTTTTAATTATCTACTTTTTGAGTTATTTATTTCTTATTGTATATGCCAGTGTGAATGATCCTATTAGGCCACTCAGGGACGGGTGCTTCAATCCTTTTTCTACTGTCTAGGAAGTGGGATTGGGATTGGGTTAAGAACAGTTCTGTGACACCATCTCAATCACATCCATGTTCTCATGATGTCTCTATCATAGTTCATTCAACACTTGATTAGGCACTTGACATCAATGATGTCTTTGAAGGGCTTCTTGTAAGCATCCCTATCATCCTTAGGCATAATGGGAGCAGGTTCATCTGGATCTGGTGTTTCTAGGACATAGAGCTTATGATCCTGTGTGAGAATAATTTTCAGCGTCCTGAACTAGTCATGAAAAATATTTCCATTCAACTTGTCCTTATCAAGGACTAATTTCTAGGACAACATGTTATCGGTTGACATTTGATTCTACAAGAAACATTTGTAGTTTTTTAAAACAGTTTTGATTTGATTTGATTAAGACAAAATTTGACAATGTTTAATTAGGAATTTAATTAATTATCACTCCCACAATTTTGTTCAAATCGACATCCCTCACATATCAATTCAAAATATTGCATTGTACAATCTTCTAGCAAGAAAAGATCTATTTTTCATCGAATCATGAGTCAGTTTTGGCTGATCACCCACAACTTGACTATTTAGGTAGGTAAGTTTTGCCAATTACATCTAAATGCAACTCTTAGATAGATGGTTTGCACAACTCCTTGTCACAGTCATCTCCATACTTCTAGATACTTAATCTCATTAAGATCACCTAGTTAAGTCTGACCCAAAAGTCAACACGATAGTAATGCACACTACTTTGTAGACCCACATAACTACCATCACACTTCCATGAGATGGACAGCACATCACGCTTTGGTGTAACCTATGCTTAGCCGATCAAGTCTTTTATATGTTTTTCTTATGGAAAGAATCTAAGACTTTATTTGTTTGGTTCATGATATATATATATATATATATATATATATATACATACACACACACCCACAAACACACACATATACAATCACCACATACTTATAGTACATATCATATACATGTTATATCCCACAAATGTGCTTGCTTGCCTATTTGGATTTCTTGATTGAATTATTCTATCTCAAATCATCCTGACAGGTATGTGGTTACGCTTATGGATAATCGCTTTAGTTTCACAACGATTCCTAAATGTTTTTATCGGTTGCCTGAAAATAACTGCTTGGATGACTTTTATTTCATACAACTATAAAGTGACTATGATTATCACTATAAATATATAATATAACTGGCTTAGATCTGGGTCCTCCTCTGTGGCTTTGCAAATGTTAAAAGGGTAATGTAGAGCAAGGTATAGGTTATCAAGAGTTAGGGATTGGGCTACCTACGTGTAGTGCCATGCAACTCTTTAGCGCACCATGAGTTAAGGAGTGGGCTACCTACGGGTAGTGCCATGTGAATCAACCCTAGAAATTGATTCACCTATTAGGTAGGATCATGAGGGGTTTAATGGGGATCTACCATAAGGAAGGTAGCATCCAGGTCCACTGCAGGGACAGCACAGAGGATAGGGTATGTATGGATCATGCAGTTATATTTAAAATGTAAAGTTGTTTGTTAAATCATAGTTGACTGCAATATGTTGTTATAGTTAATTTCACGATTATTGTTTCCCCCACATACCAACATAATAGCTTTATGCTGATTGACATTTTGTTTGTCGGCATTTTAGGTTTAAGTGAAAAGAACAAACAATAAAGTGGCATATGTGGAATTAAATGATAATCAAGTATAAAGGAGGATTAGTTAGAATAGACTCCAGATGTGGATAAAAGTAGATATCCAAGTTTTTGAAAAAGGTATGCAAAGTTAATTTTTTATTACAACCTTTCAGTTTAGTTAGTAGAATTTGATAATTATTATTGATTATTTGTTGAACCTTTGATCTGGAAATTGGGATAACAGATCTGATAAAAAATGTAACAACCCCGCCTCTTGGTCTCCCTTAATTGGGGGTTACTGGAAGGTGGGGTCGTTACATTTGGTATCAGAGCCTAGCATGGTTTAGTAGGTGGCCTGCTTGTGCCTTATTAGCTTGCTAGGGTTAAGCATGCTCATGTGGATGTAATCCCTAGACATAAGGACGTTTGTGACCTTTGTTATCAAGATGTAGTTTCCTCCCGTCCTAGGAGAGGGACCCTTTGGTAGGGTGTATACCAATTTTGTTGGTTTTAAGGTAACCTAAAGAGGTCTCATAGGATCTTGAGAAGTTAAGTGAAGAGTACATGGTATGAGAATGAACTTGTAGACCCATAGATAACCATCTCTATGTGCATGTGGATGTGTTACCATGGAGGTAATTGGTATGGGGCTTGACCAATGTAGGCAGGTTGCATAGACCCCTATGAAAGGATGAAAGTCAGCCCATGAATGTAGAGAGAGATGATGAAGGCTTGGGTAAGGTTCTAAGTTGAACATGTACTATGTTAGAATCCTAAGTCTATCCTAGGGTCAGTTAGGGATAAGACCGATGGAAGTAGGAGTTGCCTAATTCCCTAGTTGCACATGACGATAGGGTCGGGAGGTAACAACTATCATTGTCTGAGGGCCATGGGTTAGGAGATTGATCAGCTTCATGAACTCATGGGACCCAAAGGGCAGATGAGTAGGGCACTCTATGGATGCATAAGGGAAGAGGGATGACCCCAAAAGTATCGGCACTCTATAGACCTAGAGGAGATGACCAAGGAATGTGTGTGGACCCAAGTAGATTTGAGACCAGTTTTCCCTGGAAGTAACTTTGATATCAAGATGATTGTGATATAGAGACATAAGTTGCATGTTTCAAATTTGATATGAAGGTGTACTGGCAATGTGGGATGTACCATCTCTACTCTTAGAACAGGAAGAACTTTGTGTTTGGACGGCCGCCAAATGCTTATTTCCTCTTGTTATGGGAGTGAGAGATAGGACAATATGCATGTCATATACTAAGGATAAAGATGATGTGAGTTGGTACGTTGCCATGAGGTATGAGGACAGAGATGATAACATGCCCTTGTGGAGTGAATGATACATGGATGGGTTACAAACACCAAGAGTATTAAGGTAGTCATCTTATGAGGATGTTTTTATCATGAGCTATTGGTTATACAAGGTTGAGTTCGAAAAACCAAGAGAATAAGCTCAGAGTTTTCTTGATGAAGATAGACTTAGAGCTGAGATGAGGTAATAAGTGAAATACATGGAGGTGTATGTCTTCAATGTTACCTAACACCTAAGGATGTGAAGTGGTAATGGATGCTCTAGATGAGATACAACTGCCTAGTTTAGATGGAGGCTAGAAGAGGTTGATAGGATAACCCCCAGTTGGAAAAAGAGATAAGTTTGGTTAACACTCAGATGTAACAATATTGGTTGATCAAGTTAATGGTTGTTTGGTTAGCCAGCCTAGGGCTTATCATGATAAAAGGATGGTTGTAAAACCTCAGATGCACTTCTTTGGAGAAAAAGGAGATGAAACCCCAACTAGAGTGGTTTAGGGTTTCTGAGGAATCAATCTTGAGGAATCATGACATGCAGGAGATCATGATACACCTTGGTACTACAAAGATAATAAGTGACAGTAGTACTTTGGATGCCTAAGATGAAGTTGCATGTGGTATGTTGCCATGCAAGACAGGAGGTGAAGGACGAACACTAGTAACCCAGTGTAATGATATAGAGGATAAAGAGTCCCCGAGAGGGAATGTGAGTTCATCACTATGGATGTTGTGGTAAGTCTCCCCTAGACCAAGGAGGCTCAAGATGCAATATGGGTTATGGTAGATTGCCTTACCTATATGACATGAGAAAGAAAGAGTACTGTTAAGGGATAGATCCGATTGAACTACATATGAGAGACATGGTTCAACTACACCATGATGTGAGTTCAAAAGTTCTTGAGTATAAACTAAAGATACACTTCCGTAAGGTGGAAGTAGATACATGAAGAACCCGATGTTAGTATAGTTTATCACCCTAGCTAATGGTTAGTATGATCCAGACTAGAGGGTCTGATGAGAGCATGTGTGCTCGTTCAGGGTGATACATGGAGACAGTTCTTGTCTTCAGTAAGATGTGATGATAACCACCATAGTCAGTATTGGGATGTAAAGAAGCTCTGCAAGGGAGGTTGTGTCGGTCACCACTTCATTAAGATGATGTTGGTGAAGGGACCTCGCGAAGGTCAAGAAAGGACCACAGTGTGTGCAGATGAAGTCGCTTTGATCATGCAATGGATGAAAGGAGCCCAATGATGACATGAGTTGTAAGCTGATGCAAAGTAGACTGACATACAGTTCAATGTGGGGGAATATGTGGCATTAAAATCCGACCCCTCTAAGTTATAGCTGAGAGAGTTGAGTCCCCGATGCATGAGTTCTTTGACATGGTTTGGTGGAGAAGGTTAAGTTTTGCCCTTACCCCTTAGGATAATGTGATATGTGAAGAGTTCCATGTGTCCAATTTAGAGTACTATGTGAGGTACCCAGACCATGTGCAGAGCAATGAACCTAGTGAGCCCCAAGGGAGGCTGAAATGACCTGAGTCACCTATAAGGTTTATAGATGCCAATGTGAAATAACTCAGAGAAAGGAATATGTGATGATAAAGGTTCTTTGGAAGCGCCATGGATAGGGCAAAGCCACATAGGGGCCAATGATGGACATGGAAAAGTCTTATCCTGAATTGTTTATTTGCTTGATGGAATTTTGAGGACAAAATTCCTATAAGAGGGGAAGGATGTTACAACCCCAACTTTTGAGTTCATTTGGTGAGAAATGTAATTTCTCATATTAAATATATTGGCACAAATAATGATACAAATTTATTTTGCATAAATGAGTTTCGTTTACAATAGCCTTGTTGGTTGTTTTGTGGGCTTTATTGGCTATTGGGTCCAATAACAAGGAAAAGACAAAAGGAATTCCATTATTAATAAGAAAATGGAGAAAAGAAATATGTAGAAACCTCAAGAAGGCAAAGGAATGTTATCCAAAGTTGGATTCCGTGCCTCTTGGGTTCCTTGGGTTCCAAAGAGTCCAAGTTGCAAGATAATGCAACAAGAGAGAGAAAAGATCAATTAAATATTGTTTTATTAAAGGAAATATGAGATAATAAAAATAATACAAGAAATATGTGGATATTTGGATAATGGATCCATCTTGGAAAAGATTTCATGTTCACATGGTTTCTGATGGAAAAAGAAATTGAAATCAAGAAAATAAAAAGAAATAAGAAAGAGAAAATATGAGAAATATGCATATTAAAGTAATAACTTGTACTTAAGAAAAGGCATGTTTTCTTTTGAATAATGAGTCCAAACTTTGCAGGATGGTAGATTAAGTCGTTGCTAAGTTTCCCTCAAGATTTGGGATGAATTGGACGTATGATGTGGAAGATATGATTTTTAGAAGTTTCCATAAAGTGAGAGGCATGCCATTAAAATGTCACAATTAATTATATTCAATTTCTGACTTTTCTTTTGGGCATGCACGCCGACAACCCTTTGATCTGAGATTGATAGTAGATGTGCCATCACCTACCTCGGGTAGGAAAAGGAAAGAACGCACAGTACAAGGAAACTCTCATGATCATTTTTCTCGTGAGACAACCTGTGTGCAAAGAAGGAAACCCATCCAGTAGATTTACAAGGCAAAAACGAACCAGATAATCCTATATTTCAGTGCCTTTGGAAGGTAATTGATGGAAACCCCAATTCCTATCTCCACAACAACCGACCCCTCAACCCAGACCTATAAAAGGAGGATTAGAGAACCCCAGAGAGGGAATTAACTCATCCTCCCAGATTCTATAGGTGTTTAGAGCTCGTTCCTTCAGACAATTCGAGCGTGAATGCCCTCCATCATCGCCAGTCACCCGCCACAGAACTAGGTGAAAAACCACTATAGGGGGGGTGAATAGGGTTTTATAAAAGTTTTAATAACAATTTAACTCAAGCAACCACAATTGAGATAATAATAAGGAGGCAAGGTGTTTAGAGTGGTTCCGCCTTTAGCAAAAACTAAAGGAGTCAGTCCACTACCCAATTGTTTCCAATTGGGATTTTGAAAGTATTTAAATTTTATTACCTCATAAGGATGTTACATAAAATTACAAATACTTTCACCACCCTTTGGACAGCCTTCACCTTGAAGTAGTCCCACCAACCTCGAAGCATCCTTCCTTGAAGTAACTTCAAGCTCCCCCTTGAAGTAGCCTTCCTCTCAAAGTAGCTTCCCGTTGATACAGCCTTCTTGAAGTAGTCCAAAGTCCTCCTTCTCCACTGTGAAGACCCTTCTCCACCTGAGAAGATAAACCCTCTCCAATCCACATCCTCCAACCCTAGGAGTAGCAAGGAGAGTACAAACAATAAGAGAGAACAAGAAGGAAAATGGAAATTACAATTACCGTTTGTAGCACAAGGCTTGATTTCCTATATCAAGTGTTTTGATCTCCTAACCAATGTATATGAATGTGTAAGTGTTGTGGGTAGGAGATGCTATCCTATAGGACACAAAATTGGAGCAATGGAAATGAGTAGCAAATGTTGGAGTAGCTCAATTTCTCACAAGAAAGATTGCCAATTGCAAGTTATATGCTCAAGTGTTGCACAAGTGTGTTTTGGGTGTCCTAAGGCATGTCCTATTTATAGGAATGGCCTATGAGTGCTTAAGGATGTTCTAGACACTTTCTAGGGGATTCTTAGTACTTAACTAGCTGTTAGGTATCCATTAATTGCTTTAGCAATGACTAGTTAATTAATTCTGAAAAGTGCAGACAGGGCTCTTCTTGGTCGAGGAATTGTCGACCGAGAATCCTGTCGGTCGAAGTTTTTGTCAACCGAGGGACAGTCTGGAGCAAGTGTGTATAATGTTCGATTCCACCTCCCAACTACCTTGTCTGCTGTGTCTAACGGCTACTTGGGTCATTCTCGGTTGAGGAGAGTGTCGACCGAGAGTGTCTCGGTCGAGAAGTTTGTTGACCGAGAATGACTCTGTTTCAATATTTTAAACTATGTACTAAGTGTGTGTATCAGTGTGCAGTTGTGACACTATTGTAGGGGATGACCTATCTAAGTGTTTTTATTGTCTAGGGAAGATCTAAATGCTTTATTTACATGATATCTAAGTACTTGTACATTATATACTTGTACAAGTTTTTACATTTGATTACAATCATGAAATTAAGACATTTTGAGCATATAGATCTTCCAAAATTGTGTCATCCACCTAGTTCCTGCAACACTCAAATAGCACGTTAGATCAACAAGAATGAAATATTTGTCATCATCAAAACAAAGGGATTATAATAATGCCCAATTTAGCCAACAATCTCCCCCTTTTTGAAGATGACAAACATTTCCAAAATATAAAATAAGGATATGTTAATCATATGAGTTTCATACCTGAAGTTTACCTTTTGTAGCCATTCTCTTGTTTGCAAGTGTGTACTGGACGAATGATTATGAAACTCATTGTATTTTATATTTTTTATATTATTTCTCCCCTTTTGTCATTCCAAAAAGATAACCAATATAATCATTGAGTATGACTTTTATTACTCGCCCTTAATTTGATAATTAGAATCTCCCCCTAAATAAGATATTCAGTTTTAAAAGCACATGATGCAAACCACTTATTGTCAAATTTAGCCACAATTTATCTCTCAATCATTTGCAAAGGATGTTAAGCCTTGAAATGATATGAGATTCTTTTAGATTCATGGCATATGTGTTTAGATTTCTCATCCATTTTACAAGGGATGTTAAGCCCTGAAAATGACATGAGATCCATTTAAGCTCATGATGGATACATATATTGATTTCTCATCCATTTTACAAGAGATGTTAAGCCCTGAAAGTGATATGAGAATCCTTTAAGCTTATAGTAGAGTACAAGAATGTATCTCTAACCAAATACATGGGATGTTAAGCACTAATTTGTTTAGAGAATTCCATTATATTCATACATATTGTAGGCTCCAAAATTACTTTAAAGATACTAAGGTCATAACTTGTTTTAACTTTTCTTTATGATGTTCACAAAGTTTGGTAAGCTACTTCTTAATCTTATAGTCAAGATAGTTTTTGTGAACTCCCCTTAATCTTATAATCAAGATATTTTAAGGATTCTAAGGTCACAATAAGTATTAGATCATAATAATTTAACCTTTTATGAGAGTTATGCACTAAAAATCTTGTTTTCAATATACTAAGATTAAGTGCAAGAAAATGATTTACAAATAAGCATTTAGTCAAGCTTATTTTAGGTCGACCTTGACTTCGACCTTAGCGCCCCTTGATTAAACTTAATTTCAACCAAGAGGCAATTTCTGTAGATTTCCAATTTAAGATGCATTTGTGCCATGGAGTTTTACTGTTTATGCAAAATGGCATTTTCATCATCTTCATATGAGCTGAATCACAATGATCAAAAACAATATCCATTCATGGTTTGTATATATAGATCAAAGTTTATTTTAGGAAAACCAAGTAAAGAATGGAAAATGGTAAAAGTATATCCATAATTTTATGAAATGCAATGATGATGATCATTTAAAAACAAATTTCAAGACACATGGTTTTTATATAGATAGACCAAGGAATACTTAGGATAAACCATGTGGATTGTGATAAAACAATAATTTCCTTGATTAAACCAATCATGGTTCATATTTTTAGTTTTAAGTGAAACCATGTAGGAGATTATAGCAATTAAACATGAACTTGAAAATTATGTTTAAAGAAATTTCTCCAAGATTCATTCTTGATTCGCATATTAAATCAATCATTAATAGCAAATTGATAGCAAACTAGATTAATTAAAACAGGTTCAGAAGAACTTGATTCGGTCGAACTTTTCTTTGACCGAATTTATCTCGGTCGAAGATTTTCTCAACATAGTATTCTGCTGTTTGTATAGGTTTTATCATATTTTTGCAAGCTTGAAAATAGTAACCTGCTCGGTCGACTAATTCTCAACTGACAGTGTTCTTGGTCGAAAATTTTCTCGACCGAGAATGTTTCTGTATTGTTTTTCAGTAATTATTTGCAAGCAAGGTACAAGAATATGAAAGTTAAAGCTCAATTTTGTTGAGATATGACATTTGTATATCAAAGTAACATTTTAGGTCAAATCTCAACTAATCAAATTCAAATCTCTAAGTTTTAGGAACCCAAACTAGATCATCATTCCTTTTCTTGTATGGGCATGAAAAAGAGTAGTGTCCAAGACGCAAGAAATAATGACAACTAATAAAGTCAATCTCATTTCTCTTTCTAGGAATTGAGTTGTTCTTGGGTACATACATAGCCTTGGGTTCTTGTGTTCTTCTAGGTTTAAGTTGATAGGATTTCCCTTTTGAAACATATCCTAAACCTCTCCTTCCATTATAACTAGAAGAATTATTCAGAATTTTATCAAGAACATCATTGTTTCTCAAGCTATTAATTTCTCATTGTAACTTGACAATCTCATCCATCTTCTTTTTTATATCTAACTTTTCTTGATCTAGATTAGATGATAAAGTGTCTTTTTCTTTAACAATAGCATCATAATATAGATGATTACATAGAATAGGTTGAGTTTGAAAATCATTCAGTTTTGCAAGCAAATCAACCTTTTCTTGAGAGAGCAGATCATGATTTGTTTCTAAAGTAAGCAACTTCATATTGCAATCATTTAAAGATGATTTCAAGTTCAAATTTTCAGAAGCAATACTATCCTTTTCAAAAGAAAGATTATTCAATCTAGCATATAGATCCCCATTAGTTCTAGTAACCTTCTTTAGTTTCTTTTTGCAATCAACATAATTCTCATGTGTATCTTGAAGACTAGTAATTAGATATTCTTTTGGTAAATCAAAAAGGCTTACCTCTTCTTCTTCTTCATTTGTTATAGCAATAAAGCACTCTACTTCTTTTTCTCCATCTTCACTATCATCATTTGAATCATCCCATGCAACTGTATATGCTCTTTCTTTCTTCTTGTGAGATGATTTCTT
Organism: Alisma plantago-aquatica; assembly: GCA_963693085.1. NCBI lineage: Eukaryota > Viridiplantae > Streptophyta > Magnoliopsida > Alismatales > Alismataceae > Alisma > Alisma plantago-aquatica. The sequence continues at coordinate 1,478,841,610 of OY856412.1, forward strand.
CCCCTTCTTAATTTTTGGACAATCACCTTTTAAATGTCCCTTTTTGCAACATTCAAAACATCTGGAAGAAGAAACACTAAAAGTTTTATTAGTTTTAAAACTTTTATACTGCTTACCGTTTACAATGAGAATTTCTTCTTCACTATCATCTTCACTTGAGTCATGGCTATTCTTGGTTGATGCTTTGAATGCAATGTCCTTTCTTTTCTCCTTCTTATGTTCAACCATCAATCTTTCTTCTTCCTCCAAGGTTGCCTCATGTGCTTCTAGGTTACCAATGAGTTGCTCCATCTTTAGTCGAGTGAGGTCATTGGCTTCTTCGATTGTAGTCACTTTTGGTTTGTACTTTGGAGGCAAACACCTAAGGATTTTTTACACTTGATCCTCGTCACTAATTGCTTTACCTAAAGCATTCAAACCATTAACAATAGAAGAAAACTTTGCATACATTTCACTAATAGACTCATTTTGATCCATACAAAATTGTTCAAACTTTTGTTTAAGCATTCCGATTTTAGAATTCTTAACTTGAACAGTTTCTTCATAGGTTATAGATAGTCTATGCCATATTTCATATGTTGTCTCAAAATTTGATATTCTATTAAATTCACCAATGGAGATTGAACAATAGAGTATACTTACAGCTTTTACATTCATTTGGGTTGATCTTACCATATTAGCATCCCAAGTTGCATACTCTGTTTGAGGAAAGTCATATGGATTTGACACCATCCTCCATAAATCCCAGCTAATTCCTTGGAAATAGAATTGCATCCTCCTCTTCCAGTAGGTGTAGTTGGTGCCATCAAAAGGTGGAGGTCTAGCCACAAGTGTCCCTTCCAAGTTGAGGCTTATGAGTACCCCGTCACCCATTCTTCAAGACTTGTTCAAGTTCCTTGAAGCCTGCTCTGATACCAAATGAAAAACCACTAGAGGGGGGGGTGAATAGGGTTTTATAAAAATTTTAATAATAATTTAACTCAAGCAACCACAATTGAAATAATAAGAAGGAGGCAAGCTATTTAGAGTGGTTCCACCTTTAGCAAAAACTAAAGGAGTCAGTCCACTACCCAATTGTTTCCAATTGGGATTTTGAAAGTATTTAAATTTATTACCTCGCAAGGATGTTACATAAAATTACAAATACTTTCACCACCCTTTGGACAACCTTCACCTTGAAGTAGTCCCACCAACCTCGAAGCAGCCTTCCTTGAAATAACTTCAAGCTCCCCCTTGAAGTAGCCTTCCTCTCGAAGTAGCTTCCCATTGAGATAGCCTTCTTGAAGTAGTCCAAAGTCCTCCTTCTCCACCAAGAAGACCCTTCTCCACCTGAGAAGATAAACCCTCTCCAATCCGCAACCTCAAACCCTAGGAGTAGCAAGGAGAGTACAAACAATAAGAGAGAATAAGAAGGAAAATGGAAATTACAATTACCGTTTGTAGCACAAGGCTTGATTTCCTATATCAAACATTTTGATCCCCTAACCAATGTATATGAACATGTAAGTGTTGTGGGTAGGAGATGTTAGCCTATAGGACACGAAATTAGAGCAATGGAAATGAGCAGCGAATGTTGGAGTAGCTCAATTGCTCACAAGAAAGATTGCCAATTACAAGTAATATGCTCAAGTGTTGCACAAGTGTGTTTTGGGTGTCCTAAGGCATGTCCTATCTATAGGAATGGCCTATGAGTGCTTAAGGACGTTCTAGACACTTTCTAGGGGGTTCTTAGTGCTTAACTAGCCGTTAGGTATCCACTAATTGCTTTAGCAATGGCTAGTTAATTAATTCTGAAAAGTGCAGACAGAGCTCTTCTCAGTCGAGGAATTTTTGACCGAGAATCCTATCGGTCAAAGTTTTTGTCGACCGAGGGACAGTCTGGAGCAAGTGTGTATAACGTTAGATTCCACCTCCCAACTACCTTGTCTGCTGTGTCTAATAGCTACTTGGGTCATTCTCGGTCGAGGAGATTGTCAACCGAGAGTGTCTCGGTCGAGAAGTTTATCAACCGAGAATGACTATGTTTCAATGTTTTAAACTATGTACTAAGTGTGTGTATCAGTGTGCAGTTGTGACACTATTGTAGGGGATGACCTATCTAAGTGTTGTGATTGTCTAGGGAAGATCTAAATGCTTGATTTACATGATATCTAAGTACTTGTACATTATATACTTGTACAAGTTTTTACATTTGATTACAATCATGAAATTAAGACATTTTGAGCATATAGATCTTCCAAAATTGTGTCATCCACCTAGTTCCTACAACACTCAAATAGCATGTTAGATCAGCAAGAATGAAATATTTTTCATCATCAAAACAAAGGGATTATAATAATGTCCAATTTAGCCAACACTAGGTTGCCACCGAGGGTTGTTCCCTAGGTTACCTACTTTCTCCTGCCCCTTCAGCGCATCTGAGACCACCGTTGAATTTAGTGCATTGTGGCGGAGAGATGAAGGTTGTCACCCGTTGCCGAGGAGGTGGGATTTGTGAAGTCAATCCTCTGGCTGACTGAGCCATGACATTGGCTCGCGAGTAGGCAAAGCGGAAGTCGGGGAAGGAGTTGAGGCAGTGAGGCATGAGCGAGTCAAGAGAACTCAGTTCAAGGTTGGCACATGTAAGAGGATTATCGCGTAGGTGTTTCAGAGAGCGAGGACATGCTCGCAGGCCGCCGGAGCCGTGCCGACGGCGGAACTCTGTTTTACAGAGTAAACAGGGGAGCTCCCCCTTTTCCGCGACGCACCTGCAAAGAAGATGACGCCATGGATCTGGGTATTGGGTAAGCAGGTCACCAGGAAGATCTGCGAGCCAGGAATCACTGGAAAAGAATAAGAGAGCAAAAGTATGACGTGGCATTTTTTGAGTTGCCCAAAGGTAATTATTTATAAAATTCATATCTAAATATTGGTAACTTTGATAGTAGCAAATAATATATGTATTTCGCTCAAAAAAATGAGAGGAATTCATTAAAATTGGATTTAGAGGCTAATTCCTCTTGTAGTTCGAAAAGTAATGGAAGTTATCAAAATTAATGCTTTACTGATTAAGAAACCCTATTTTTGAGATGCTTTAATGGATGATTAAAGTTGATATTAGCCTGTTAATCATGAAAAGGTATATTAAGAACAAAAAGGATGAACTTTGCACGTAATTAGTTTAATTGAGAGTTTCATGTGCATAAATATGCTTTAATGGGCCTTGAAACCCTAATATTAGTAAATGTGACTCTTAATGGCTTTAATTATTCAAAATTGTAAATAAAGCTAACATATGATGATTCTAAGTTATTTTGAGTATAAAGGTTCCTAATTGTGAATAAATACCCTTAATATGGAAATTAGGGTTTTCTAATGGATAAAGGTAGAATTAATGACAAATAGAGTTCGTATATGAATTAGACCATAATGAACTATGAATTGATGATAAATGAGCATAATGATCTTGTCATGAATTAAAAGGATAAAATGGTAGCTTTAATGTAAAAGAGGCTTAATGGACTTAATTGATGGTTAATTGTGCTTTTTCTGAAATTAGGGTTAAATGTTGTTAAAGGTAACCTTAATATCTTTTGAGAAGAATGGATGAGATAATTAGGGTTTAAAATAGTAAAAGATGAAGGGAAACCCTAATTGCAATAGAAACCCTAAAAGTGGACTAGAAACCCTAGGAAGCGAGCTAGGTTTAATAGATCTTGATGGCATGATTAATAATAGGAAATTGTATCCATATTTTAGGATCTCATAATGTGCTTGCTTGCCTATTTGGATTTTTTGATTGGATTATTCTATATCAAATCAGTCTTACAGGTATGTGGTTACTCTTATGGATAATCACTTTAGTTTCACCGTAATTCCCAAACGCTTTTATCGGTTGCCTGAAAATAACTGCTTGGATGACTTTTATTACATGCAACTATAAAGTGACTATGATTATCACTATATATATATATATATATATATATATATATAATTGGCTTAGATCCGGGTCCTCCTCTGTGGCTTTTCAAATGCTAAAAAGGGTAACCTAGAGCAATGTCTAGGTTATCAAGATTTAGGGATTGGGCTACCTACATGTAGTGCCATGCAACTCTTTAGCGCACCTTGAGTTAAGGAGTGGGCTACCTACGGGTAGTGCCATGTGACTCAACCCTAGAAATTGATTCAACTGTTAGGTAGGATCATGAGGGGTTTAATGGGATCTACCATAAGGAAGGTAGCATCCAGGTCCACTGTAGGGATAGCGCAGAGGATAAGGTATGTATGGATCGTGTAGTTATATTTAAAATGTAAAGTTGTTTGTTAAATCATAGTTGACTGCAATATGTTGTTACAGTTAATTGCACAATTATTGTTTCCCCCACATACCAGCATAATAGCTTTATGCTGACTGACGTTTTGTTTGTCGGCATTTTAGGTTCAAGTGAAAAGAACAAACAATAAAGTGGCATATGTGGAATTAAATGAGAATTAAAGTACAAAGGAGGAGTAGTTAGAATAGACTCTAGATGTGGATAAAAGTAGATATCCAATTTTTTGAAAAAGGTATGCAAAGTTAATTTTTTATTACAGCCTTTCAGTTTAGTTAGTAGAATTTGATAGTTATTATTGATTATTTGTTGAACTTTTGATCCGGAACTTGGGATAACGGATCTGACCTCTTGGTCTCCCTTAATTGGGGGTTATTGGGAGGCGGGGTCGTTACACCTTTATCACTCGAGAAGTAATTCATGACTAAAATATGATTATCAATTATAGAGCAGATAATCTATTATTAAAACTCCATTAGTCGGATCTACAATGTTGCAGGAGGTATGTTCTCACTGTGTTCTTTCCTTTACAGAACACAACATTCTGGTGGATCTTATACCACCTGAGATGCATGAGTTTGATGTAATTCTTGGGTTGGATACCCTAGAAAAGTATAAGGTTGTCTTGGATTGTGGTTCCAATCAAGCTATAAATGTAGACAATAATGAGACATGGGTCTTTCAGGGGGACAAAAAGATTCTTCCAACCTGTCTAGTGTCAGTAATGGTAGTTGAGAGACTACTGTGACAAGGATGTGATGCATTCTTGGCAACATGTAGTAGACACCAAAGAAGAGAGTCCTAGTCTTTCTATAGTTCCTGTTGTCAAGGAATTCAAGGATGTGTTTCTTGAAGAATTTCTAGATATTCCTCCACCTTGAGTGATTGATTTTGAGATTAATCTAATTTCAGGTACGCAACCCATAGCCCAAATATCTTATAGGATGGTGCTTGTTGAGATGGCAGAACTCAAGAAATAGTTACAGGAGTTGCTTGAGAAAGGTTTCATTCGACCAAGTACTTCGCCATGGGGTGCTCTGGTTCTTTTTGTTAAAAAGAAGGATGAGTCTATGAGATTACACATAGTCTATAGACAGCTTAACAAGGTGACTATAAAGAATAAATATCATCTGCCAAGGATTGATGATCTATTTGACTAGTTGTGTGGTGCAACACTGTTCTCTAAGATAGATCTAAGGTCAGGATATCATTAGTTACGTATCAAGAAGGATGACATATCTAAGTCAGCCTTTAGGACAAGGTATGGCCATTATGAGTTTGTAGTTATGTCTTTTGGACTAACTAATACACTAGTTGCATTCATGGAGCTGATGAATAGAATCTTCCGGCCATTCCTTGATCAGTTCATAGTGGTCTTCATAGACAACATCCTAATATACAATAGAGACGATCAACAACATGAACAACACCTTCGTCAAGCCTTGACTCTGTTGAGACAACACAAGCTATATGCTAAGTTTAGCAAGCGCGAGTTCTGGTTGTTAGAAGTATCTTTTCTAGGATACATTATATTTGCTTCAGGTATTCGTGTTGATCCTAAGAAAGTGGAGACTGTTGTAGAGTGGGAACAACCCAAGACACCAAAAGAGATTTGTAGTTTCCTAGGCTTGGTAGGTTAC